>OY728153.1:338796518-340046518 GCA_963277665.1 Viscum album | reverse complement strand
ATAACATTATTAATCTGAACAGTTCCATTGTATTATATAATATGTGGATGATTAAATTCATTTTCATATTTTTAACATTTTACCAACTTCATAGTATGAAATCAATGGAATGGGTTCGTTATTTTATAAAAAATGAGAATATTTAGAAATACAACTTCATTATATCTGAAATCAATCTTACCATGGTAAACTCAAATCCAATCCATACAAAAAATAACATCAAACTCAACCAGGGAAAAAAATTCATTTTCTTATAACATTATTCCAAATACAAAAATAAGAGGGTTTTTATAATTTCTCTTTTCCTTAATATTTCCCCCTTGATTTTTAACCATAAGTTTTACTTTAATATTTTGAGGTGAAATTTCAATTTTATCATAACATTTCTTAGATATGAAAGAATGTGTAGACCGTAAATCAAACTAGACATTATAATAATCTAATTTAACAATCAATATACCTGATTCGACTTCATTTTATGGAACAAACTCATCTAATGTAGATTCAAAAGATATCACAAAAATATTTTTCTTATAGTTTGGTTGCTTCCTAACTTTTGGATTCTTCTTTGATATGGTATGTCTGTAACTCTCCATCATGCCACATTTAAATCACTTTAAAATTTAATTATATGAACAAAACATACTAACACAATTATATTTTTCATTGAAATTAATGTACATAGTTCAAAACCTACCACATGGAAATCACTTCTCCAATTTCTTAAGGCATTTTAAAGGGTGATTTTTACCACACATTCGAAAACTACAAACTGGATTCTATTACCTTCATATTTTATTCTATTTTTTCATACTTATTGCCTATAAGTTAGAGCTTCTCTTATTTTTTAGTCATGAAATACTTTTTGATTTGAAATTTCAATTTATACCCTATCAGCCAATGAAAAAAAATATTAAATTTTGAATTCTTGGAAATAAAATTCCATTCCCTATATTATCCTAAATCTAGAGTAATATTCATTGATTTTACTATCAAGAGTCACAATAATGTTTGGGGCATACAATTCCAGTTTAGGGAAGTTTTCTATATACTTGGACATTGAATCATAAATTTTTTTTTAATTTCTGTAACGTATTTTCTATTAGTTTTTGAACTACCGTTTGAAAATCAAAATTCCTGGAAATGATTCTCAAAATCATGAAATTACATGGCATTAGTATCATCTATTTACATGATACTAATAGCCAATTACTACAAAATTTCATCATCATCTTAAAAACAATATCTAAAATGAGAAAAAAATTTATTATGTAAACACCTCATGACAAACAATAAATTTTCAAGGGAATTAATCCACCCTTTAGTGACCACATGGTTAGAAGATCCACTAAAACTAGGATGGTGTTGCCTCATAAAATGTTCCACTGCCATCATGTTCCATGGTTTTAGATCTGGTTGTTCACTTTTATGTATTCCACCATCATTTACAGACTATGTCAACTAATCCATTAAGGTCAGAAACTACTTGGTTCCAATTTCCACTATTTCGAGTTGTCGATTTGGAAGGATTTGTTCAACTCAGTGCCTTCTTAATTTAGTTTCCCTATGTATTATATAGAATACCATTCTGAAGAGACATAATTTAGATGAAGGAACATGGTAATCATGAAATTTTATATTATTTCAAATTAACCATAAATTAAAAAAATAATTATCTTTCCTATTAACATTACAGTAACCACTGAAGTTATCTAAACTATGCTTTGATTCAAACAATAAAGACCAAACCATAAACACCACATATTATAGTGATTTAAATATAGAATTTATATTATTACAATCCTGAGTATATTTTATATATAGTGTTTTTTAGAATTAATATTAATATATACATGGTAAACCCATTCATTATGATGGGAAATTTCAATTCAGTAACCATTTTTTTCATTGGCATTATATTTAGAATAAATGGTGATTTATATTCATGAAAAACATTCAGAAGAATCATCTAGGATTCTTCTTTTCTCATATCCATCATAAAACCGTGTAGAAACCACTTTAGAACATCATATGATCACAAAAAACTCATTAAGTGACATAAAAATTAGGAAAGAAACATTTAGTTCATGAATAATTATAATAACACTGTTTTTTTAATAAATATATAATTATAGTCATTAAAATTAACATATACATATTTTTGAAAATATGATATTTGCCTAAAACATAGAAACCATAAATATCCCATTTAATTAACCTTGGTAGTAATTTTCTCTTAATAATTAATTTTGGTGTTACCCTCAAGGATTCCATATGATTATAACCCTCATGGATAACATTAAATAGACCACAAGGTTATATAATGCTCTAACCATCGCAATTACACATAGAATAACAATCACAGGTTACATTCAATATACCCTATGAATTTCACATCTATAAAATAAAAACACATATATGGTTTATAATAGAATGACCCATCATCATAAACAATGACCAAGAGCTATAACATAATCATAAAACATGAATACTTTCATCATAATAACATTCCTTATGGAAAAATCAATTAATTTAAAGTAATAATGCATAAATAAAATGGAAAACATTTTATTTAAAAGTAACATAGTAATATTATAAATTATTCTTGAAAAAATTACGGACAAATGAAGGAGGTAAAATCCATGCATTCTGTATGATAAAAAACATTCTTTTTGAATTTAGAAAAAAAATATAAAAGAGGATTATTAATGGAAAGTCCCTTACCTTATGTCCAAATGTGTCCAACACATCCAATTAAAATTATAAAAATATAATTATATTACTTAATTACTTAATTTATAACCAATTCCAAATGTATTTTTTAGAATAATTTTTTTATGTTCATTTATAGTCATTTGGACGATTTATAAAGATCTTTTTCGCTGTTTCTAGAGTGTTCATTCATGGGTTCCATTGTTGGATAACATGTGTATATTTATGAATGTTCTTTTAAAATGGTAATATTACAATATAATTGAATATATATGGTATTCATAAACCTTTATATGTTTAAATGTTCTCATATATCCTTTATATTATTATCATTAAGATGATTCCTTTGAGAAATGATTAATGATAATTATTAAATTTATTTTGGTGGTTTTTATGACCATTATGAATTAGTTTTAATTTTATTTAATATCGTTTCTATACAGTAGATACATTACATGAATATGTTATTATATAATTATGTACATCTTATTTAACAATAATAATAGTTTTATAACCAGTCTTGAAGGATGTAATTAAAAACGAAAACTCATTCCCTAGGCAGACTGTAAACCACCATAATTTTGATAGTAGTTTTTATTTCTTTAATAAATAGGAGATTACATAGGGAGATAAAATATTTTTTAGAAATATAAAATTCCATTATATAAATGAGAATTGTCTTATTATTCCTGTTTTTTATTGATGTGAGAAAAATGAATAAAATAAATTAAGAGAGGTGGTATCGGAATGTTACCTCTAGAATTCCACCTCATTAGAGGAACTCATAAGAATTTATAATTGGTATTTTTGAGAAATTTAACCTATATATTTATTCATTGTAAGTGGATAATATACATTGTAATAGTATGGTCAGGATAGAAAGATCAACCTGGGGAGATGATTTGAAGGAAGGAGTTACCTTTTATAATTGAGGTTAGTGGTAGTTTAGGAATTTATCTGAATGTTAAAATATAGTATGGTTGTTTTAGAGGGAAAAGGAATACCAAAGGAGTATCAAGCATACAAGATTAAATTTTTTCCTTATAATTCCCTTGGGCTTATTTTATATTTTTATGATTTTTAAATAAATTAATATATATATATATATATATATTCATAAAATATCATTATTGTAAAATTTAATAATATTTATTAATATGACCTTAATAATAAAATAATGTTCCTAATTTGATCCCAATTCATAAGAAAGTCAATTTTATCTTGGAAATTCAAGGATCACCATGAAAATATAAATTTATATTTATTATAATTTGTTTAATATGATTCATTTGATTTTTCTACTAATTTTATAATTATTTAATCATCATTGTACAAGCCTTTATGGTTATTATTTTTCCCTTGATAATTAAAAATAAAATTTCATGATGAAGATAAATATTTTTTATTTTAAAATACCATCTATGGAAAAACATCACTTATGTAAAACAACCTATTAATAATGTTATACAAATTAAAAACCATAATGTGAATAGCTTTACTTTCAGTTAAATAAAATACTATAAGGGACATAATTGTCAACCAAATTGATCTGAAAGGTCTTAAATTCGACAAAAATAATCTTATTGTCAAAACATACAAATATAAGAATATTCAGTAAACATATTATTCATTTAATGGTTTTATGGTTTTAATTAAAATAATTTTTCTGATTTTCCTTCTTGCACAAGCACCGCATGAGTGTTTCATAATCATTAAATATAAACATTTTATATGTAAATATTTAAAATAAATACAAATAATTTAATTATTCTCAAGATAATACTTAATATTGTTCAACATTTTTATTTAACTTTATCCATGTCAAGACTATTTTTTTAATTTTTCAAATTAGGATTTTGATTTATTGCTCAAGTGTTACACAATAATTTGGATACGATTCTTGTTATATAACTATAACATTAGAAACTATGAGTAATTATCATCATATATAAATATTAAATAATAAAAAATTCGTGAAATGACTTTTTAGAACTAATTTATTATCTATAAGGCTCCAAATTTGACTTTTCAAATGTAGCGTAGGTACGACGTCGACACTGCAAAAGACTTTCATTTTAATCATGAAAAAAATATAAGTAACATATTATATTTTTTGTGTAATATTTATATTATAATATAATTCCTTATTCATTATTTATGTTTAGTAAATTTTTTATCGTAATAATGTATTGAAGATATCACATTAGACTCTGTATTTTTTAAAATCATTATTCTTTAGTATTAACCAAAAACTTAACTTTTTGGGAAAATTATCGAAAATTTATCTTAAGATAATTTTTCCTATATATATTAATAAATAAAATTATTTATTATCAAATTAAAATTATTTAATGTAAAAATTAACATATAAAATTTAACTATATTAATAAAATTATTTAATAAATCTATTTATTTCAATATTTACATAACAAATTTATAATGAATTTAAATATTTAACTCGAGAATAAAAATTAATATAAATTGATTATTCAATCTTAACCAATTTTTTTACTTTAATGACTTTATTTATTAATATATATATTTCTAAAATTAATATAGATCTTATATAATTATAAATATTAAGGAACAGTGTAATGTAATTTGTTGATTTTCGTAAAATAACAAAAATTAGATTGTCCCTGATTTCATCTTCATGAATCTTAAGAAAAATGATCATGGAAAGATATTTGAACTCTATAAATAAATAGGTAAAATTTACTCTGATAACATGAATAATATTGTAAAATTAAACTTTTTGTAAATGATTAAGGATCAATATATTAATTTTAACAATAAAAAATGAATAAAATTATTAACATATAATGATGTAGGTAAACAATAAATAAGTAATGTATATTATAGGGATCATTATAAATGAGTAATATAAAAGTTATTACATAAGATTAAAGATATTTATTAATTTATTATGATGGGTGTGTTTATTAAATTATATGACCGAGAATGTCCGAATAAACATGAATCCAATGATAGTTGTGTCTCTCAATTTTCAATCACTAAGCAATATTATCATATGAAACACAATTGATTTTTCATTTGGTGTAATCACTACCTATTTTGTATTCAATTACATTTATTAAGGTATCTTTAATGGTGTGTAAAATTTTATTCATGAATACCTAATTGATATCATCTGTTTAATTATTTATATAAACATTATTATGTTTGTTAATTTCATATTAATTCTTTCAGTTATAAGGTTTCATCAAGAGGACTATTGTTATAAGTTGCAATAAATTATTACTTATGATTGTTTTATATATTATTTCCTTCTTTTGAGATTATTTTCATTTTAACCCGAAAAATATTTTTAAAACATTTTCTAATTCATGAGTAATTATATATGTAATGGTTTTTCATTTTTATTTTAAACCATGTATACATACTTCATATTCTCCACATGAATCCTTTTATGTCTTATATATTCTACCCTACGGTTTCCTTTTGTTATTAATTTAATGAAATTAAAGTGATATAAAAATCCATATCATGTTTTATTATTGAAGGTAGTTTCATTCAAATGTATCCAATGACATTATTGAATTTTTAACCTGGATATTTATTTATAACATTTATAATTTTTTTATTATATTTCACATTTAGTTAATTGTAATATTATTTTAATATATAATATTATATTCCTCTCTGGGAAAAATAATTTTATATTTTAAATATTTTTTGGAGATAACATTATTTCCCAAAAAATTATACTATTATTAAGAATAATTCTCATCCACTCCATTTAAAAATTTCACTTCCATTCCCATATTCATTATAAATACCAATTTTTTCCAACATTAAAATAAAATAAAAATATTTTTTATTTATTATGATAATTATATTTATTTTTAAATATTTAGAAGATTTTATGATAATGCCATTTTAAATGATGTTGGATTCAATAATGATATATTATAATATTATAATATTTTATTTTTCAAGTGAAAATTTTATCATCCATTACTCATTTGTGAAGTTTCCAATATTAATTTAATTTTTTCCATTATTTTGATATCTATTGTAAACTTTTTATGAAAAAATATTCCTCTGATCTTATCAAAAAAATTAATGATTTTTGTGACTTCTTTTTAAATAAACAATGACATTTTTACAATTGTGAGTAATGATTCTATTTTTTTGTTTTATATACTTTTTAATTTCTCCACTATGTTCATTTGTTTTATTTAATAGATTGACCCTACGAGATTAATTTTTTTTCCAAATAAATTTATATTCATGTTTTCATATAAATAAATTTCAAAAAAATATATATAAATCATAAAAATGTTTTTCATTTTTATGTAGGTAAATTTTTATGATCTTATAGAGGTTTTTTTATCCATGTCTACATTCATTAATGATTATTTTGTTTCAATAGGGAATATCCTTTAAATATACTATGCAATTTCTTTCTCCATATTCTTTATGATTAAGTCTTATGAATAATTATCATGAAACAAGTTTCTTTTAACTTTTTGACTACAATTTGATGAATTATGGATGTTTCTTTGGTATTGTTGCATGTATATGTGTTCTTATTCATTATTTGAAATTTAGGAACTATAAATTTCTCTAATTAATTTAGTATAGATTTATATCTAATTAGATTAAATTTTTAGGGTAATGAGTGTGAACCTAATCTGTAATGGAACTATATCCTCTATATTTCTATGATCATGAGAAAACTGAAACCTTTATGGGTATCTATCGAATATGTGATCAATGCCATAGAAATCATCCTCCACATGGGATGTAATTTTTTATGATTTTGTATATTACACTATTTTTATGCGTTATTCTTATCAAATGTAATTTTTTTACAAGTCACAACCATAGACACATGTTTTCCCAATTTTATTTCTAATTTCTTATGTTGTTCTCTAACTATTTTTCCATTAATCATATTTAATTAATGAATCCTTACTGGTCAAGGTTATTTCATGTTATTACACACTCTGAGATTAAAATATCATACCTTCGTAACCATATTTTCCTAATGTGTGACCCCTGATTTCTGACCCTTTTGTTTTACCTTACTAAGCATTTTAACCCTCTCCTTAGGTTTTCAATTCCCCAGGTTATGAAGATGAGTATGATATAGTATATGTTAAGAAGTTGGTAACGTATAGTGGGGCTATGGATACGTATTCACAATTGAATGTATTTAATTCTAATCTCCAAACACACTACTCCTTTTCAATCTATGATTTTGTGATAATTTTTTATATATAATGATAATATTATAGATAAATATGAATGTTTTGAATTATTCTTATCACTTTATATCAAATATTTAAGTTAATGTATTTTTTAAAAGAATTACCAAGAGTGTGGGTATGGAGAATTTTGGTGTCGAAACTATAAAACCATTATAAACATATTTCAAAAGAATTTCCTTATGATAGTTAACCATCTAAAGGTCTTCATAGCCACATGACATCATTTTCTAAAAACATGAATAATATAACATAATTTCCACATGAAATCAACCAAACAAGAATAATTGATGAAGGGAGAAGAAGGTAAATATATGACCATATAGGATTTACATGTCTTGTATGATAATAATATGTCAATGAGAGAGAACTAAAATCACAATTAGTAATGAAGGTGTATGATATTACAAAAAAAAATATTAATTAGAACATAGACTCAATTGAATACTCCATCCAATGACTAGTGATAAAATATTATCAATATAATAATGTTGATGTAAGAAAATCGTGTCCCTCCACATATTTATATAAGTATTATCCTGATTATCTTTTTCCAATTACCTCTTTGATTCATAGTTGGTCTTCTGTTGACCATGGAAATGTATAATACCCGATTACACGTTTATGTTGATAACTAATAGATGGGGTGAATTTATTATACCAAATAATTTAAATGATATATTAGATACATGAAACATATCATAAATTAATTATTATTTAGTCCAACCAATTTTTCAAAATCCTTGGTTCATAACCGCTATCAAAGTAGATCATTCTGAAAACATTCTCCTTATGAAAAATTACCTTTTTCAAAGAAAAAATTATTGAAAAAAATAATGAGACTTGAAAAAATAGAACAATATACCACGTGATAAAATAATTAGGTTTTTTGATCTCCTTTTGTATTCTTCATAGTTCAACTCCTTCTCAAGCATGTGGTTTTCTATATCTCCTTCTATTTAGTTATCTACAATTTAGAACATTTCAAAATCATAATTTATTATACTAACTCAATTGTAAACCTGAATTCAATTTTCAATTTTCAAACAACCATCCATGGTTCCAACACTCTATCTTATAGTATATTTTGGATAAATTGTAATTTTATTTTAATGAGTTGTTTCTTATATGAAAAAATATATTGTTAAGGTAAATGATATTTTAACTATCAAAAAACAACATTCAATATTTTGATTCATTATTAATCTCCATATACCATCACATCCACCAAAAAATACCTTTCCTAGATTCCTGAGAGTAACATATTATACTTTTATTGTTGGTAGATAAACTAAAAGATATAATTGACACATCCAAATGAAAACTTCTATTTTAAATATGAACAAAAAACCCATTATACTTTTTCAAGAGATCATGTATCTGGAAAAATTTACATCTACAAAACTCAATAATATATTATTTTCCCTAAATAATCATACAACATCTTTTAAACCATTCAAATATTATATAATCCATTTCATATCTTATAAGTGCATCCTTCTAGGATTCAACATAATGTAACTCACAATTCAAATTGTAAATGAAATAACATTCTAGGTGATAATTATTTAATTGTTCAAGAATATTATTTTATAAGAATAATATCCATTTTCCAAGTTCACAAACTCTTCATAACATGTTGGTTATTATGAATTTGGTAGTTTTTAATGTTCATATAATGGATTTTAGGTAGGTTTACATTTTAAAATATTGACTCATTCAACGATGTTCTAAATATATTCCTTCTAGGACCAGAGAAATGTTTTTAATTTCCTTCCACTCCCAAATTTCATCTTCTTGATTTTATTTTCCTGTCCAACATATATTGCATCAATATTTCCAAAAAAATATTCAACATATCAATATATTAAATTTATATTTCTGAAATAATCATATTATTCATGTAAAAGAGTAGTATAACTAATATGCATTCATATGTTTCCAATATAAATAGTGTTATGAATCACATAGAGAGAAAAGTTATACAAGCACAAAATTATCAAACCACTAATTTCACAATCAAGGAAAACCGTTCACGACATTGATAGTTCTCTTCAAAATAAAAAGCAGTCTCTCCTTCCAATAAATTTTATTACCCTATGGGTAAACTATATAAATATCCTCCTCTAAATCACCATGATGAATGGATGTCTTTGCATCCAAATTCATAGTGTAAAAATTATTGAAGGAAAAAAATGTTTAACACTGTCTAGATTTCATTGCTCATAAGTACTAGTCAGAATCTGATGGAATAAAACCAAATTATTTTTTTGGAAGTCTTAAACATGAATCTAAGCATTAAATCTCAAACATTCGACATCCTAATACATGAAATGTTAAACCTATTTTTTTTATAGAGCATATTTTCCTTCTAAAAGATAAAACAACTCCAATGTTTTATTATAAACCATAGTATTCATTTCATTCTTCATTACCATCTCCGACCACTCTATGTCACTAAGGGTAGCTTATTCATATATAATATTTGTCCAACCATCATTATATTGAATAATAATTTTCATATCAGCCATAAATCCCAGAACATGTTTCCAGATACTAAGTGATATCTTCATCTAAAAATTATGTTGTGTACATCTTGGTTCTATTGATCCTTCAAAAACAATTTCGTTCACTACTATCTCTTGAGTATCATCATGTTTATAACTCTTTTATCATTACACTAAATTCCTTTTGGTAATCTCATTCCTATCATCATGAATTTCAAAATTCAAATTTTTCTCATATTTCTTCACATATATATTTTGATCATTCCATATAATTTTAAAATTTAGGATAAAATATATAATATAGATTACTAGCTTCATCTCTTCATCCCAAAAAAGATATCTTAAGTTAACATCAACAAATCGAACCCCAAAAATAAATTTTTATTTTCCCTCCATCTTCAATTTTTCACTAGAATCAACATGAACCTATTCCAAACATGTGAATTTTTTTAATGGTTAAATTCCACTATTTTATAAGAAAAAATTATTTAAAAAGATATTCTAACACAGATAATGTAGGAACTATGATTATCATGTAATTTATCATGATTCAAAATTCTACCTAAATTCAATTAGGAATTAGAGGATGAATTCTCATATATCGCGATTTATATTATTGAGTAATATTCATTCTATTATATACTCTCTTATGTTTCTGGGTTCATATATGAATCTTTAAATTCTGAAATCAAATATTCAAAAAAATAAAATGATTTTTTTTCATTTTGAAATATTTTCTATTTGGAAACAAATCATCTTTTAACCACCCTTCCTTTTAGAAAATGATTCCAAGTGAATAAATTATAGAAAAAAATAAGAAATTTATTATTTATAAAGTAAAATATTATTATTCAAGTTGTACCCTTAATTAAAGTAAAAAATATAAAGATATCTTACACTAAAATTCATAAGGTTATGTCCACAGATATTAGAATAATCACGTTCCATCTTCTGAATCATAGGTTTATGTCCCCAAAAACTGGTGGAATTTCTTTTTTGTTCTCCCAACATACAATAATCACCTATTTAAAAATAATTATAACTAAAAAAAATTATTCCATTTCATAAAATAACATTGATATTAATCCCACTAAGGATTCCGTAAATATAGTTCCATAAATTATGTTCTTTATATAAATTGTCTCAGATCATTACAACATCATATTTTATTCCAGTCAAGTACAGATTTTCATTCTTCACTCCATAAAAATCACCATGGGTCCTCTCGTTATCTTCCAAAATCCATCAATGAAAAATTTTCAAATACGTAGTTTATTAATCTTTTAAATTGATATGAGGTTCTTCTAAAGAATCGGAATTTTTCTAACATCATTCATCTTCAAGAGGTTTATATTCATCATTTGAATATTGAGATTGACATTACTAAATATATCTAGGTAATAAGAATATTTGTGCTATTAATTTCCCAACATTCTAGATATATAATACTCCTTTCACTCCACATATCATATGAATGTAAGGATTCATTCAAGTCAATGACCAATGATTCCTCTGGAATATTCTATCTCAACAAAAAACCTTATAAACATCCATTGTAATGAAAAAATTTATCATTATGGAACTTGAATCCATTCATGTAGACTCATACCAATTTATAAATTTCATCTTGATTGGTCCCTTATTTCCACAAATCAAATACATATAGCCTCAAAATGGAAATGTACATTTTCTTGTTACATGGAAATTATCCAATAATTATTTCTTCTTATATTCCTTCTACAAAGATGACCATACCATTCTCTATAGCATTAAAGGAACTTATGTAGACTTCAAAGACATCCTATAACCTCAAATAATCATGAATAATCATATTTTGAATGTCATAAAATACAAGGTCTATAATTCTATGTGAATTAATTAATGTTGTAACCATATCAACACAATTTTTTGAAGGTGATGATAAAATAAGAAACAATAATACATTATCTTATAAAAAACCCTCAAAAAATTGAGTTGTCCTTCATATTAAAATTTATTTCTTTTTCTTTTTTTAATATAAATACATTTTTATGGTTTAACTGTAACCTAAAAAAAATTCGATAATTAGGTTAAACAAAAAATTATCGCATTAAATAATTCACAAAATTTTTTTTTGACAAGTTATAAACATTCAACAATTGTATTCAACAATATATAGAAACTTTTCACAACACCGCTTCATCATAAATGAGATGAAAAATTAGGGAAACCATCAATCCACTAAAATAGATATGTTTCTCTAAATTTAACTTTAATTCATTGAAAACACCAACCAATATAAGATCATCAGTTCTGAACCAATTACCATATTCAATATTATTATTGTTATGAATATCCCTCTCATACATTTTTTGATGTTATTCAGAGTTCCATTGATGGAATATAATAGATTTTTCATCTCCTCATTGGAATATAAAGGAATATCTATGATAAGTTTGGAATTATCCTATTTTCTTCCTCTATTTCTACTTCCCTTTTGTCTTTGATAAGAAGATTAATACATGAACATATACCCATTTTCATAAATTTATATAATCAATTTATATATTTCATTGGATCATAATGATAAAATTATTATATTTCACTAATGGTCTTCATTATGATAGTCAGAATATAAATAATCAAAATATCATACAGAATGTTTTTTGGGTTCACATATATATCTTCAAATTATTTCAAAACCTCATCAGTTATTTTAATATACTAAATTTTAATGGAAATAATTTGATGAAGAAACATTAGTACAATATCTAGATCTATCAAGCCAAATTACTCCAATTCATGATTTTCCATATTCACTGGACATTCTCTTGAGAATAGTTTATAAAGATGTTTTTATATCAAAATATCTTGCAGTTATATCTTACTGAATCATAGGTTTATCCCATAATATATATCAATATGGATCTTTACAAAATATAATTCCATTATTACATATGGATGGTGTATAATAAAGATGAAAAACACTTTTATATATTGAATTGTGGTGTCTAATCAGGAATAACCATCAGAAAAAATTTGTCTAGAATTTTATTTTAAATGTTATCCTTGTAAATGTATTTATAGTCCATTGTTGTTATGTTCTAGAAAAATGAATAATAAAAAATAACCACATTTTTCAATCAACCATAAATATAAATTTATACAAATGAGTAAAGAAATATGTAAGGACAAACATGAAAAATGTGGTTTGAAGAAATTTCATATGCCCCTGGGATAATACTGAAATCACTCTGATAAATAAATTTTCAATAGATTATGAAACATAGTCTCACTATCAGTACTCCAATTCAGTATGAGACTCTATTCTGGTGAATTTTCATAATATATTTTTGGTAAGACAATAATCATATTTTGTGAGCTATCCAAATCGAATATCAACTACGGTCTTTTATAAGCCATTCAATTCCACCTCCCTCTGAGATTTTTAGTTGAACTTCAGTTGAATGAGGAAAAAACATAAACACAATTACACCTTCTTATTTAAAAATCTAACTAATATGTGCATAGTATAGGTATACAAATGAACCTCTTTATTTTTCTAATCAATCATTGGAATTTAATGCATTATCAATACTCCTTTCATAAAATGTGAGGTCCATATCCACTATTAAGAAATATAATTTTAGAAGAAGATCCTTTTAGAAATGATTCTTTGGGAAAATCATTTTAGTGAATTTCAGGAGACTTCACAAAACAGATCACGTGGTCCGTCACAACCAATTTTTGTGAAATATCTGGACATATATGATTTTAGGTCGGAGATTTGTTCATTATATTGAAATTTTCATTAGATTTTTTAGGACATTTAAAATCATATTAAATATAGTTTTTTTCATTTAGTGACACAATTATAAATGAAATATGGTATTTAAAAATGACTTAAGGAAAATAATTATCCATATAACATATTTTATAACTTCATAAATGATTAAATTAATAGAGGATGTGTGATTAGTGTATATTCACCACCATGAACTGCATTAGTGATTAATTTGAGCACTATAGAGATGTAATTTTTTATATTTTGGAGGTATTCACCTTGTAAAATATTATCATTTCATAATAATAATAATAATTAAAATAATAATAATATTATTATTTTTTTTATGATTTTTCAAACATAAAACAGAAACATAAAATGAAAACACAGAGTTGCTACAATAGCTTGAGATACATTGATTACTCACAATTTATTAATGATTGAATATGAATAGGTGTTACACAAAAGAATGATAATTATGACCATTAGTGATTCTTCTAGTACTATATTGATTGAACTTATAGAAATTATGGATTATTTATAAAACAATGAAATTGTGAAATAATTTAATTGGAAGAGTTGTGATTTTTATTATAATATATAAGTATGATTATGGCCATTAGTTAATGTAATGGAAAATATTTATATTGAGATATATTATAATATAAAGAAAGGTTTTTTAAATTTCTGGGAACTACATAGCTGAAATATAATTCTAAGGATATTTTTTGAAACTTTTATATCTATTTTTGAAACTGTTAACCCTATAAGAGTTAATTAAAAAAACATTAATTTAATATATAACATTAGATCATGGTATTTACATTTGGGGAATAACAAATTTTCTGTGAAAAAATATAATAGATTGAGGTGAAATAATATGAATATTAAAGAACACAATGTTATAATTCCTTATAATAAAGATTTAGGTAGAATGGTAGTGATTGGGAAAAATTAGTGACATAACATTACATTCTCTTCATGACATGCAGATGTGTTGTAGTATGAGATGTTATAAAAATTATGTGGTTATTATGATATAATTATAATTTAGTAAATACATATTTTTTACTAAATTATTTTTCATTTATTATAGTCTATAGAAGTAGGATCTGTTATGGGAAATAGAATGGTTGGATTTCTATTTGAGATGTTTCATATGTATGGTTAGAGGGTCCTTTGTATTTATTTGAGTGATTTATGATTTTTTATGATATCATTAAGATGTTTCATAGTAGGGGACTTATGGATATCGATTGTTGATGGATCGGATGGTTGAATTCTTTGGAAATCAACCTCTATTTAGGGTTAGGCTGGTATGATATTGATTGTACCGAATATCACTAGTTGATCTTTGTTGGGATTTTTGGTGACCTAGGATGGTTTCTACCACCACTCACTATTTTTGTGGGATAATATAGGTTATATTAGTCAATGAGATAACTAGAGATAGTTAAATCCTACAAAATCTCATGTACATGGTATATTGAGATGAATAACTCCCCTAATATAATTGATTTAGAATAATGATAGAAAAGATGGGTGGATATTCCTATTTCTTAACAGATGAATGATAATTGAATGCAATGAGTATAATTCACCATGGTTCTATAAACCCTTTTCATAGAATATGGATCTAGTTTTACTATGATTCACCTTGAATTATCTTCTCTCTACAACCAACATAGACTTTGGAAGACCACATATTTAGAAATAGTGTTGGAGATATGTATTTTTTCTAATGTACAAATATATTTAGATATTATAGGATATGTATACCGCCTATAAAATATGGATTTTTATGCACATATATCTCTGGAGATGTGAAATTTTCTAAATGAAGATGTGAATTTCCACTCGTACATCTGATATAATTCTGGAAAAATATTTCATTCAGTTATTCTAAGTTAGGTGGATATATTTATTACTCAACTATCTTGTGATTACTGATTCTTGAGTGATTTACTTGTATGAAAATATATAATGGGTTTTTACATATATTTTTATTCAATATATTATTATGTAATTAATTTTTTTGTATGATGAGGATGAATGTGGTGTATTATGAATTTCAAGATAATATTGATTATGATTTCTACCTATGTTTTTGTGGACATTGAAAATTTTTGATACCTATATTATTTTTATTACATGTTAAAATTTTAATATATATATATATATATTCGAATTGTATTCTAATGGGCGAGACAATGAAGGGTATTTTGTTACCCATCCATGTATAGACACATATGAAATGTTCACTTTTGATCTATGTATATATTCTTATATATAGGAAGGATAGCCAAGGAGCCCGAAATTGTTGTATAAATGAATAGCTAATAAATTAGGGATCATTATGGTGACCATCCTAAAACTATCAATATTAATGATATCATTTATTTCGTTGGATTAGTGATACATGGAATTTTCGGTTGTACCTAGTGATTATGTTGTATCAGTTCACCTTATACGCCGGTAGATATTTTTATATATTGAAATGAATCCTTGTTTAAATATATATATATATAAGTATATTCATTTCATTTTCATCTAGTTATATTTCCTCTATGTATCATTTATAAATATGTAACATAGTATATGACATGTAATTTATGTGGTAATGCCTCTCATGTTTTCTGGATAAATCAATTCTAGTTACTATCCTGGCGTTTAGTAGTGGAAGGATTGAGGTTTTTATTTATCGATGATATAAAGAATGATTAATAAGATGTTAATATCAAAATATTTTATTTTACAAACACTATGTTAGTAGGGAACTAGGTAATTTTCAATATAACAATGAGTACTATTTATTTCTAAGATATTTACGAATGATAATAAATAGATGTAATCTTGAATCATGTGGTGGAATAATTGGTTAACAATGCCACAAGGTATTTGGAAAATGGATCAAAATTAACGATCCAACCATATAATTAGTATGATGTGAGTAAAAATGAATTTGAAATAAAAAATAGATAATTAATTGGAATTTGGATTGAGGAAACATGTGGAAAATATGACATTATTTGGAAAGAAATCATGAAACATTCAATAATAAGAAGAAAATGTATATATGATCCTTATCCATAATCGTAAACATATATTACACATAAGATAAACCTTTTTCAAGGAGTAAATACTATACAACGATGAAAATAATATGACTAAGGAGTCCAAAAAATAAATTTGTTCTTCTATTAATTCTCAAAATATAATTACAAAGACTCTATATTTTGATTTATTATTGTGGGTAAAATGATTTTAAAAGAAACTCAATCATTATTTTTGTATATCCATACATAAAAATTATTTTGAAGTGAATTAATAGAAGCGTGGCCAGGAAGAATAAAATTTATTTAAAAAGGAAGATATCAAGAACCAAAATATAACAACAAATATTAAAAATTATAATCCCTTGGATAATTTATTCAAAAAACATTTTTACAAACACAAGAATATCACATGTGAAATATATATTACAATAGTTATGTATATGAATATGGAATACTACATTTTCTTTTCCTTGAGAGAATATTAAAATCTCTAGTAATAATTAACTTTTTTTCTCCCTGAATTTTTCACTCATTCATGCAATGATCCACTACTCTTTAATATATTAGTTTCATTAAATAAATGTATCAATTCCTCTCCCTAAACTAATGTTTTTATTCCAATAAGAATATTCAAAAATTACCTCCTCATAGCCATCATCTCATTACATTGAACAAAAAATCTATACATGAAAACCTTCAATATCCATTGAATACATCAATGTTACTCAATCTAACTCCCTAAATAGATAACAGTCCTTTACATGATTCCATATTGAATCTAAAAAACATAAATTATCCCATGATACATATTTTATTGATTTTTCCAATAATATCTAACAATTTTCAAAAGATTACAAATTACCCACAATTATTTTGATCAGATCCCCAATCCATTAATTTAATGATGTAGTAACAATAGAAGAATAATATTACATATTTGAAAGAAACCAATATTATATCAAATTTGAGAAAATAAAAAATAATACCTATTAATAAATACCAACTAAAAAATATTATTTATCCATTTGAATATAATTTTTTGAAAAGTATGGATCCATTACATATATCCATTTACTTCTATATCCATATTTGTTACTCAGTTGTGTTGATAAACAACTTACAAAAGTGTTCAACTATTATATATTCCAATTATAATATTATTTATCAACCAAAATCCACCCCATCCAAATCCATGTTTTTATTTTTGAATAATTCATTCTAAATAAATGAAAATCAACAACAAATAATAAATCCAAAAAAATAATCAACTAGTAAAAAATGATTCACCAAGGAAATTGAAATGATAACAAACAAAAAAGGAACCAAATCAAAAAACATAATCTCGTGTTATGCCACTTCACACAATCAAAAAATGAATTTCAAAATAAAAAAAACAAAATAGATGGATCTATTTCATCAAGATTTATACTTATAACTCATTCCTTAACATGTAAATATTGAACAATGATCATTGATGCATCACTAATATCGTCATTCTTGGCCTCGAACACATGCTATTAATGATTAATTTTCATCTAGTTCTATCACCACCAAATAAATGAAAACAAAATCAATCATCGGTCATCATAGACCATTGAATAAAATATTCTCCCTTCTATAACCAAGAATTAATATCCAACATCCTAGATTATTAGAATAATCACCCAACCTTCCATAACCACTTAATCACTTAAATATCTTTATATTAAAAACATTTAAACACATGTTAAAATTTATCGATATTTAATAAAATATTTTAATGCACAATAAATCATATTCATAATTAATATCAAATATTTTATTTAGGATATGATAATACATATTCATGTTATTTAAAATCATACAAAATATACTATTTTTACTACAAAATATATTATAAATTCAAAAACAATTCTCCATCAAATTTCATTGAATAAGAAATCTCAGGATAACTTTAAACAAAGTACATAGAAATGAAAAAAAATAATTTCCACCACTAAGATTAATATTATACCATATCATTCAATGAAAAAAAATTATTAGAATTTAAAAAATAATAATAATTCAATCATAAATGTTTTATTAATCTGATGAAATAGTGTCTCTAATATGAAATGTATAAGGAGAAAATATAAAAAACCAACATATTTAATATCACACAAATATTCCACTTTGTATCCATATAAAACAAATTCCTTGTATAGAGACATGTAGTAATTCAAATAAAACTAAATAATTATAATTATAATAAACATATTGTTTTTAAAAAGTACTTACCCCTAAAATATTTCTTGAAAATGGATTATTTCGCAAAAAAATATAATAATCTTACAAGATGATGGTTTATAGTTTTGGAAAGGATGATAAAATCTAAAAATATAGAAATAAATTAAATAAACTAATTTTCTCAATTTAATTTCTTTTTAGACATCGTGTTTCGACTATATTAACACCAATATGACACAAAATTTTACTAATAACATAATATATCAACCTAATTAAACACAAAATATGTTATAAATGATAGTTAAACCATTAATAATGATCTAAAAATTATTATGGTCAATGATAAATTTATTTAAATATAGATCATTATATTTTAGGGTATCATTTCTTGGACCTATTGAAGGAAACTTATATCAACTTATATAGATTAATCAAATTTAAATTCAACTAAAAATTTAAAAAATTAACAAAAAATTTCCTGGAATAATTTTTTTTAAATATATATCAATACTATTATAAAATTTTATCCCTAAGGAATTAAAAATTATTAAGCAATAAATTTCATAAAAAAATATCAAATTTGTTTAACAAAATTACACTCAATAGATATACAAACTAATAGTCTGGAATAATAACTTCTGATAAAAATTCATTGAATTTAAATATGGACTAAACTAAACATATTTTATCACATATGATGATATATTCCACTCACATGGAACCCAGTATTGTCTATAATATTATAATTAATAGGGGAATAATAAAAATAAAACAATTTAAATTCAAAAGTATTTTAAAATTATGTAACCCAAATCATGTAAAAGGGTAATAGGAAAACTCAAATCCATATGTTTTTCAACATAATATATCATTAAAAAAATTAGCATGAAAACTGTTTGAATACATCTATTACCTATATATTTAAATATCATGCAATATTATCAACAAAAACATCAAAATTTATGTTATAGTTGAAAAAAAATTTATAATTATTAAAGGAATAAGGATTGTAATGGAATTAATAATGCTCAAAAAGAAGATAAGTATAGGTGTTATCATGTTTTAATTTTATTTGGAGAAATCAATGATGAAATAGTATAAAAATAATTTCGACACTTTTATTTATTAATGTAGCAAGAAGCATGTTCACACTAGTTTGTGGTGAAAATAATAAATATAAAATGTTACCATATAAGAAGATATTATTTTTCGAATGAAATTATTGTGAACCATGTTTTCTAATGACGAAAAAATGTCTTGTTTTTAAAATATAGAGACCTAGTACCTTTAGAAGGGTAAAATTGTAGTTTTATCATTAAAATTTAGATCATAAAAATGTTAAAAAAAATTCTTCATTGGGGGTAACTTTTACCCAAGGTCTATTTTTTATTTGAATACAGGACATGGTATATTTTTCAAGATGTTTAATAATTATTTAATAAATATGATTCATTCTCATGTGTTTGAATATTGATATCTCCCATAGTGTTTTATGGATAGGAATTAAAATTTCATGATTGTGTTCAAAATTAATGGTTTTACATAGGTGTGGATTAATCTCCATCAGGGTTCCTATACATAGTTTTTGGATTTATAAGGTACATTTATTTAATTGTTGTTTTTTATTTCCTCATACCCCTATAATGATCTTCATTAAAATGAGATGAAGGTAAAATCATCCATTGATAATGATTTCAAACTAAGAGGATAAGAATGATAGGAAGGAGAAGCTTCTTATGATGAATCCCATTAGAGATGGATTGGTATATAGTAACCATAGATCTCATATCTAAACACAATGGTCTAGAAGTTCACCATGATGTATAGATTTTTTTTTATGTTCTCATCTTTTTCGGTTCATCATCCTTTTCAGTTTATTATTTTCAATATTCAGGGATGGTTTAGGACCTATATAGGTGTGATTGTTTAGAAACACTTGAATTGGAAAGATTCCCAATGTTCTTGTATATGTAAATCATGATCACATTGTATAATTTTTTTTAACATTCATATTTAATACCATTTTTTGGAAGATGGTAAGGGATCCATGTAGAATGTTTTCCATATTGATATGATGTGTTGGACAATTTGGTGTACAATATAGGGTGTTTTGATGTAAACAAATTGAGTCACTCTAAGATGTATAAAACATGTAATTCTACATGAAATATTTGGTTTGGTAAAATATATAAACTAGGGTAAATGATTTGGAACCCTTTATGGCTTACAGGTCTTATTTTATTTCAATTCACGACATTTATTTTGGGAATACAAGTTGAAAGTGGTTAGGTTGAATGCCCATTGTGGGTCATTGGGTGTATATACCTTGTACACCATCATAGACACCAAATTGCATCCTCGTATATGGGTTTTGATTTTTTATCTCTACATAGAGTTGGATTAATACATGTAAGTAGTCAATTCAGAGTATCCTTTTATTTATAACATGATGTTTGTGTTCTCATCACTATTAGAATCCATTGTCATGTTGATTTGGGGATAGATGTGGATATAATCTATAAGGGATGATGAAGGGAACTAGGTGTGGATATAGTGTATGTGAGAGGATGGTGAACCCCCTAGTAACATTATAATGCTACGATTTGGAAACCTTATATATATATATTCAATTACCACCATTTATTGACAGTTTAATTGTGTTTGTGGATCCTTAGTGGGCATAGTTTTTGGAACATATGATTTCATTATAATCTTCATTAGTACTATCTTCATATTATTGTATCATTAAGGAAATTATAGATGTATTAGAACTATAAAAAATTATATCTTTTGCATTTCCACTACAATTGGGGTTTTTCCTTTGTTATAGATAGGTTTATGGGAATATTGATGTTTCCTCACCTTGAGTTTTAGCATATGTTATCATATTTTAATTATTTGATGAAAAAACCCCCTCTATATCTCATATATCCCCATGTTTTATAATATGAGATAGATTATGTGATTTCAGGGTATTCTTGATGGATATTTTGTAAAACAATGAGATTCGATGATGATGAAGATGATGTGAGATAGATATTTGGATTGAATTCGGGTCCACCGCTATGTTTTGAATTATGATCGAGGTGTGGTTCATCCATTTCATTGATTGTGGTTAAACTCCTATAAATATATGATGGTTTTCCCTAAATTTTATTCTATGGTTTCTCAATTATCCCTCATTAATTGGTGGGATAATTCTCACTTAGACCGATATAGTATTCTCTTTGATCTACCTTAGTCCATGGTGAGGAGTCAGGTACCCCATGGGGTTGGTACACCATTAGATGACTTGTATCATCCAGAGAGGCATGGACTAGAAATGAAACTTTTAGTGGAGGCATGGTGATTATAGTGGTCAAATACAATTGGTTTTTTAGAATCTCTAGGTTGTTAAATTCTTTGATTGGTATATGCACTTAGGTAATGTTTGGGTCCTCCACTGTGGTATCAAAATTGTTCTATAATAGTGGTTGTATTTTAAACTAAGGGTGTATAATTGGGTTCTTGGAATCATTCAATGTTGATCATTATCAAAGTAACCCCATTGATATATTGATCTAGTGAAGATTGGTTGATTGTGAGTTTATTTTCCTTATGGTTTGTTGAAATTAATCTTTATGCGAAAAAAAATCAAATTAAGACACACCCATCAGGATCTCGTAATAATGAGTATGTTTCATCCCATTAGTAGCATGGTTGAGGAAAATCCCTATGGAACAGGGTGATAGTCACTCATCCAGCGTCCATATAATCCTTCTCATATGTAAGAACATTATCAAGGTGTGACCCACATCTTCCATTAGACAAAGGATATAGTACTCGGTTATTTTGATGTTTTGATTTCATTTTTGTGGAATGAGGCATTATTCAGTAAATAATGAAACAAAAATGAGTCTAGAACTACATAAATTGGGTTGGGTGAGTTTTGTTCTTCTTGCATATATATTATCGCATTGTTCATTATGTTTCTAATTCAGAATGTGATTTTATTAACAAGATCAAATATATTTTATTTGTATATTAGGGAATAAATCCCATAATACAGGATAATTATATCACATCCTCTGTATTATAGATGAGCATTGAGGTATCAAAAACCATGTTGTGAGGTGTATATATTACAATTATGTAGATATGTGTTTTCCCTTAATATATATGAGTGGGGTGTTGACTTCCCTAGAGGTATGTGACATTTTATCAAAGTCCTCATTATATAAAACAATTTGAGTTTTTTTTTGACATAACTAGTATTCATTTATAGATAGGTCTAGGGTTGTATTGTGATGTGAAACTTTAGTTTTTTCCTTGGTTTGTATTTCCCTCATTGACTAAGTTAGGTGGTTTTATGGTTCAGTTACAGGGATTGAGTTGACCCATAACACTATTTTACCTTTGCTTGTGGGGAATGTTGAGATGGTATGTGAGTATGATATACTCTATAATACCAAATGTATGATCGAATATGTAAACATGAGATGCTCATATACAAGAGAGGGTGAATTGTACTTTTAAAAATTTATTTGGAGCTTTTAAAGATGGTTATGTTTAAAATGGATAAACAAGATAATTCACAAATCCTCTAAGTTATAAAAACTTTTTTTATTCAAGAAATTTGATTCCAAGAAAGTAATTCTGGAAAAGTGATTCCGGAAATGAAAATTAATGAAAGTTTACAATGATAAAGATTCTACCATAAAGCATATAGAATATAACTAAATTAGAGTACAGGTATAAGGAAGTATAAGATAGTTATAATTTCTACAACAATAAAAATGCATCGGAAAACATGTAACAAAACAAGTAACAAGAGTAAATATTTTAACCCAAAGAGAAGGTTATCCAATAACCTTGGATAGAGGTCCCTTGATTAATACATTCAATAAAGTATTTCTTACCCACATTAGGGTAAGCCCTCAATTCGATGATCGGAGTCTATCTTGCTATTCCCGCAAGACCTCAACTTCAAGGTAGTCAGAACCTCTGTCTTCCTATCCCCGGAAGCCCTCGATTGTACACAGCAACAATTGGACTTGCACAAAGCAAATCTGCACAAACCAAAGGTTGAACAAGCTTTTCAAACATTCTGCACGAATCCTGAGAGTTTATAAGAGCCTCTCCCCCTTGAAATAACTTTTGAAAGTTCTGAGCTTCAAATATTATAAAAGTTCCAAAAGTTCTGAGCTCGTTAAAATGAGCTCCTATTTATAGGCACAACTCCAACAGTCAGATCCCTCCTCCAACGATCATATTTTTCCTTGAATTTCATAGGTACCTATACATGTGTCACTCAAACAATGGTTAATTGATAACTGAAAGCACGATATAGTTTTATAACAAAACAGGTGTAAGTATAACTAAAATATGATATTCAGAATGTAAGAAAATGAATGTTCGAAGTATAAAAAAAATTTAATTCGGAGTCTATAATAGAAGAATATTCAGATTCTATTTTCTAGGAATTAGGAACCTGGATTCTATATATTTCCTGAGTCTGAATTTCAAAGAAATTCGGAATCTGGATACATAAAAATTTATAACCTAAACATACAAAGTTCAGAGACGGAGTTCATGAGAATTCAGAGTAAGAACTCATAAGAGTTCGGAGTCTGTTATTAAGAAAACTCTGAGTTAGAACTTAGAAAAGTTTGTAACTAGAATTCATATACAGAATTTGGAATCAGAACTCAGAAGAGTTTGTAACCTGAATTCATATTCAGAATTCCGAGTCAGAACTCAGAAGAGTTCGTAACGAGAATTCATATTCAGAATTCGGTGTCAGAACTCTGAAAAGTTTGTATCCATAATCGTGATTCAGAATTCAGAGTCAGAACTCGGAAAAGTTTGTATCCAAAATTATGATTCAGAATTCGGAGTCAGAACTCAGAAGAGTTCGTAACCAGAATTCTGAGAATTCTGATCCTAAAACAGAATGCTTCATATCTAGGTAATTATAGGATTCTGAGGTTATGGTTTCAATCCGAATTTTACACGTAGAAAAATTATGATATTGAAAATAAAACATTATAAGGATAAATTTCCTTGGGGAATGAAATTTTTCCTTATAGAAGTAAAACACAGGGTAAAAAGAGTTTTTCCTTGAGATAAGGTGTTTGTGATTTTCAAAACAAGAAGAAATGGTAAAGTCATAAAGAAAACCTTAATGACTCAACAATCTCCTCCTTGAATGAAGGAATGGGAAATTCATAAGGAAAACCTTATTGACTCAACAATCTCCCCCATTTTGGAAAGCACTAATATCCTTACGAAAAAGAATAAAAAGACTTAGAAAAAAACTGTAGACTTTGAAATAAATCTTATCTCCCTTTTCTCATTTGTAAAGATTAATACAACTAACTCCCCCTAAGGCTTCGGAACTCTAAGGATCATATTCTAGATTTCCAGAATGAGAGTTTCCATTTGGCTTGAAAAGGAAATATTCGCAATGGTAACTCCCCCTTTGATAAACTCTCCCTTAAGGATATTTCTTATTTTACATAGAATTATTTTTCCTTCTCCATTTTTGTGATTTTCAAATGATTTTGAGGGAATGGAAAGAATATGGTACCTGAAATATTAGTACAAACATCCAAAAAAAATAAGAGTCCTCAATTTTATTAAGATTGGAAGTATTTATACAAGGAAAAATAGACACAACAAAAGATCGGATTTGGATCTATTTTGATTCTTTTTCCTTGTGTATCATCTTCTTCACAATGGTTTTCAGCTTCTTTAGTTCTTTATGATCCTCTTCTACTTGCTTTTATAAGACTATAATACTCCCATCTTGTGCCTTCAGGGCCTCTGTTTGAGCCTTCCGCATGTCATCTTGCTTCACTAGCTTCTCTTCCATCTCAATCTGAGGATCCCTCTATATTTTCCAACATTGGATTACAAAATTCATCTTCCCATTCAGATATTTGAGATCTTGAATCTGATAATTTTGTTCAAGATTTAGCTTTTCCTGAAATCTGTTTGTAAGATCCTTCATTTTGCTGTCTTTGGTATCAAAATCTTCCTTGACATCTTCTTGAAATTGATCCAGCTCTCCCAAATATTCAATGATTTTCTATGACCAGCTGGTCATTTTCATGCAAGATTTTCTGTGGGCTTCATAGTTGAGAAGAAAAGTTTTGTGTTCGACCTCAATCATAACACACATATCCATCACCATGGATATGGAGTCTGATTTCTGATTTATGCTATGCTGGAGCCTCAGGAATCTGGAATCAATTGTTGGAAAGATCGATATGGTGTTAAGTAGTTTCTTCAGGGATTGAACAACGAAATCATTTCCTAAAGATGATGACTCTGAATTTGACATTTTTTTACAGATGGTTCTTCCTATAGCTCTACCGGTTTCCTCATAGAGGATACTCTAGCTTCCTTCTTCCTCAGAATATCTTTGGTTGCGGTATCAACAACCACTTGTTTCCACTTATTGGTTTTTGGAATGGCTTCTTTATCGGGAAATTCATGCTCACTTCCAGATACCTGTACTATCTTATCTTCATCAATTTTATCTTTTTTCAGCTCCTGCCTCAATGTCTTCAGGAATAATGAAATCATGATTATGACTCTCTTCCTCAGATAACTTGTTTACTTCCTATTCACCCTTCACATCTATTTTAGGAGTACCAAGTTTTGAAGATCTGGCTTGAGAAGTCCGGATTGACAACTTTTCAGAAGCACCTTCCTTTTCATAAAATTATTCTAATTGAATTATCAGATCAGCTATCTCTTCAGTACTTTGAGCTTCCTTAATATCCTCCACAGATTCCTTTTCAACGTCTTTCTCTTGAGCTTTTTGTGGAGTCATAAACGTTTTCCCAGGTGTTTTAGGTAATGGTTCAACTTGGAAGGTTTTCGGTATTGAAATTTTATATGATGTAATTTCAGTATCCCTTAGAAGTAATTGACAAATTTCAGCCTTTGAAATCTTTTTATTTTTCTTCTTCTCTTTGGCTTGCTTCTCAAGCTCTTCTGCAGATTTCTCTTTCAGAGATTTGGCCTCTGCAGGGTCTAGGCCAAATTGTGGTTCCCCTTCATTCCGAGTCTTTTTATCCTCCCTCTATTTGGAAACCACTTCATCCGGATAGGCTTTTTTCTTTTTGGTCTTTGGTGGGGAAGATTGAGCTTCTTCAGCCTTAGGGGTTTTCTCTGTTTATTCCACTTTGTTTTCTCTTCTTTTCATCCTTCTTTGATGGTTCTGCTTCTTCGGATTTTTTCGGAACGACTTCTACCTCATCCTCAGGTAGATCATAAAACTGACCTGACACCTTAGAAAAACCTACTTGCATCCTCTTGATGGTATCATCACTGATTATCATTACTTTTCAGTTCCTCATATTTGAATTGCCGGAGATCTTGAAAGATTCAAGGCACCGAACTATCAGTTTGGAGAGTAGGGCAGGATACATAATTATATGTGCTCTCATATTCCCATTCTGGATATTCTCTATCGTAATGAGAATATGATTCATCAAATTTATTTTCCTTATATTTACCAAAAAATCTAAAATATACATATCACATTACATAAGAGTATCCTTGTCACCATTTCTTGGTACGATAATACCCTTAACCCATAACTATAAGATCCGATTGTTGGTAGACAGGTGGTAAATTTTTGAAGTCTTGACCTCACTTAGTACAAGGAATTCCATAGCCTTTACCTTTACGAAACTACCTTGAACATCTGATAGCATGTTGGAGAAAAACTTAGCTTTCCCTTCATATAACAGCCCCACCAAGATAGCAGCCTTGGTGTAACAGAGTGCATAAGTTTTCCCATAACTCTTGAAGGAAAATTTTTCTCTACCATCTTCTTTGAAAAAGAAAACGGATTCATAAAATTATATAGGTGGATCTAGATACACAACATCCTGAGATCCTGTCTTCGAAATGGATATACTCTCCCACCCATTAAGCCCGATATTCTTTGAGATAATAGAGTCCTCCTTATTGAAGATGTTCAGATGTACCGACCTCTCCCTGTATGTTTTCCACTTCGAAATTGGCTTGACTGAAGATATTTCTTGGGAAGGAATTTCAGCAAACATTCGGACTTGTGAAAAATCTAAAAATATGGAACGGGATTTAGACGTTGGGTAGAGCTTCGACATGCAAATGCTTTGAAAACTGATGTGGGACAACCATCGAGGGTCCACTTTTTATAGGTGTTGAAGCGATGGTTGAACTTTCTATCTGAATCCAATGACTGATAATTCTTCTGATCTGATCTGACGGTTGAAATAATAGCCGCAAGGGAAATTTGGTAGGATCCAATCTTTTGAAGTTTTTAAAAGAAAACATTTGAATTTAAGGAAACTAGAATCTGAGAAATTTTAGAAACAAAAGAAACTACCAGCAAGTAAAAGGTAATTATGAAGACTATAGAAAGAATTATAAATTTTGGATTGTTAGGAGAATTATTTGTATTGAGTAAAATTATTCTCGAAGGACTTTAGATTATGAAAACAAATTGAGTACAAAAAATAATTGAGTACTCAGATCTTCATTACAATAATTTTCATTACAAAAATATTCATTAACAAAATATCAAGTATGAAAAATTCATTACGAAAAAATTTGATGTAATAAAACATCATTAATAAAATTTCAAGTACGAAAAAAAATTTCATTATGAAAAATATGAAAAACTTTATTATGAAAAAAATGAAAAATTTCATTATGAAAAATATGAAAGACATCATTACAAAAAATATGAAAAACTTCATTAAAAAAAATATGAAAAAGCTTCATTATGAAAAATATGAAAAGGCTTCATTATGAAAAATATGAAAAAGATTCATTACAAAAAATTTGAAAAAGATTCATTATGAAAAATATGAAAAATCTTCATTATGAAAAATATGAAACAGATTCATTATGAAAAATTTGAAAAAGCATCATTATGAAAAATATAAAAGAGCTTCATTACAAAAAAATATGAAAAATCTTCATTATGAAAAATTTGAAAAAGCCCATTACGAAAAATTTGAAAAAGATCATTACGAAAAATATGAAAAAGCTTCATTATGAATGTACTCCCCCTATGAAAAGGAGTTTATTACTATAAAGGGATTATGTCAACACGAAGTTAATAAGGAGAATTACCTTATGGTTATCATCCCAAACTTCTATTTAATGTATTCAAATATTTCAGAGGGAAATGATTTTGTGAACATATCAGCATGTTGATCTTGCATTCCGATAAACTGAAGAATGATATCTCCTTTTTGTGTGTGATCCTTAAGAAAATAATGCCTAATATCTATGTGCTTTGCATGAGAGTGATGTGCAGGGTTTTTACTAAGGTAAATGGCACTTGTATGATCTCACAAAAATTTTGTTTTGGTAAAACGCATACCATAGTCCATGAGTGTGGGTTGCATCCAAAACACTTGAGCACATCAACTTCCAGCTACTACATATTCAGCTTCAGTAGTAGAAAGTGCTACTGAGTGTTGCTTCTTGCAAGGACAAAAAACTAATGAATCTCCTAAGAGATGACAAGTTCCGGATGTACTCTTTCTATCCATTCTATATCCACCAAAGTCTGCATCTAAAAATCATTTTAAAACAAAATCATTTCCAGAAGTATAAAATAGTCCTAAATCCATGGTTCCCATTAAGTAGCGAAAAATTCTTTTCCCTATCTTTAAATGAGATTCCTTGGGATTGCATTGATATCTTGCAGATAAGCATACTGAAAACATTATGTCTGGATGACTAACTTTCATGTAAAGTAAGCTTCCTATCATACCTCTAAAAGATGTTTGATCTACTGGTTTCCCAGCTTTATCAAGATGAAGTGTGTTTGAGGTACCAATGGTAGTACTAATACTTTTAGTTTTTTCATATCCATACTTTTTAAGAAGATCTTTAATATACTTATGTTGCGATATATAGATTCCTTCTGGTTTTTGAGATATTTGAAACACATGCAAAAATGTTAACTCACCCATCATACACATTTCAAACTCAAATTTCATTTGATCCGCAAAGAAATCGGTCAAAGATTACTGAGTTGAACCAAATATAATGTCATCAACATTATTTTAACAGTCAAACCACATTTCTTATCTTTATTTATAAAAAGGATGGATCTGCATTTTCCATTTACATAGTTATTTAGAAGCAAATATCATGTAAGTCTATCATACCCGGCTCAGGGGGCTTGTTTAAGTCCATAGAGAGCATTGGTAAGTCTAAAAAATAATAAGGATGTTTTTTATCTTTAAATCCAGGAGGTTTCTCAAAAAAAAACTTCATCATAACCATTAAATAATGAACATTTCACATCCATTTGAAAAAGTTTGAAATTGAAAAACACTGCAAAGGAAAGTAAAATACGAATAGATTCAGTTCTAGCTACTGAAGCATAGGTTTCTTCATAGTCTATTCCTTCTTGTTGATTATATCCTTTAGCAACTAATGTTACTTTATTTCATACAATGATTCCATTTCTATCACACTTATTTCTAAAGACCAATTTTACTCCAATAAAAAAAATTTCCTTAGGTCTTTCAACCATGGTCCAAACTTTATTCCTTTCGAATTCATTTATTTCATATTATATGGCTTTAATCCAATCATTATTACCTACAACTTCATCAGTGATTTTTGGTTCTAATTGGGAAAGGAATGCTAGATGTTCTACTTCATTTCTGAAGGATCTTCTAGTCCTTACAGGTTGATTTACATCACCAATGATGCTATCACTGGGATGACTCTTGAGAAATGACGGATTTGGATTTTGTAAAACCTTTTAATCAACGTTTGGTAAGAAATATTATGGGGTAAATGTTTTGGTAATATCATCTTGAACATTTTCCTTATCATAAGTCTTCTATCAAAGGATGATAATCAGTTTTTGAAAACACTTCTGAGGATATAGGTTGGGGTTTTTTAGAAACAAAAGGATCAGTTTCATCAAATTTTACATGTACTATCTCTTCAACAGTGCAAGTGTTTTTATTGAAAACTCTATATGCCTTAGAAGTTATGGAGTAGCCTAAGAAAATTCCTTCATCAGATTTTGGTGCGAATTTATGTAGATTATCTTTATTATTCAGAACGAATACCTTGCAGCCAAAAACATTAAAGTAGGAAAGTATAGGTTTTCTACCATTCCATAACTCATAAATGGTTTTATTAAGAAAAGGTCTAATCAAAACACTATTTATAGTATAATAATCAGTACATACAACTTCATCCCAAAAATGTTTGGCTATAGAATAATCACTCAAAATGGTTCTAGTTATATTTTAATGAATTATATTTCTTCTTCCAACAACACCATTCTGTTGAGGTGTTCTAGGTGCTGAGATGTTGTGAGTAATACCTTTTCTGCTACAAAAAGTCTCAAAATTAGAGTATTGAAATTATCCACCATGATCACTATGAATAGTTTTCAATGGAATATTTTTCTCATTTTTTTACTTGGGCTCTAAAACTTTTAAAATATAAAAAATATTCATACTTCTTTGCAAGAAAATAGACCCACGTAAATCTACTGTAACCATCAACTAGAAAAAATACATAATAATTGCCTCCAATGATTCCAGTTTGTGTTTGACCAAAAATATACACATGCAATAACTATAATGCATTAGTAGTTTATACTTCACCAACTAATTTAAAACATGATTTATGTTGCCTTCCATATTAACAATGGTAACAAACTTTTGAAAAATAAAATTTATACTCTGGTAGATCCTTAACTAATCTTTTCTTAGAAAGTTTTCACAAGTTCCTAAGGTTACAGTGTCCTAAACTTCTATGTCATAACCAAGAATGATCTTCCATTGAACTATGGAATGGTAAGTCTTGGCTCCTAAGTTCTTCTATGTTTGGTGTGTAAACATTATCTTGCCTAGGGGCAGAAAGAATAAACTCTTCCTTGTAATTGTGTACTAGGCACTTGTAATTCCTAATGATTACAAGGTAACCTTCATCACTTAATTATCCTATACTAGTGAGTTTTTTCTTAAGACCCTTAACAAATAAAAAATTTGAAATCAATATTTTTTCAAGAAGAACGATGTTGCCTATACCAATAATTTCTCCTCGAGCATTATCTCTAATAGTTACTTTTTCCTCCTTTCATCTTGATAATCTTTTCAAAATTGTTTTTATTACCAGTCATATGTTAGGCACATCCAATATCCATGTACCCCATATTGTTGTTGGTACTTTATCTACTTTCCTAAAAACAAGATTTAGACATTCGAAATCCAAACTTTCTTGGATCCGGAAATTTCAGAAAGCAAAATTTTAGGCACCCACATCTTCTTAGAAAAATAAGATTTATGAAATCCTAAAGACTAGGTTTTGTTTAATGAACAATTTTTTTCCCAGTGTCCACTATACCGTCACTTAGTATAGAATGGATCACTTTGAGGAAGAAAATAATTGTTACTAAAAATTGGTTTAGAACCAGTATAACCAAAACTAAAACTATTCCATAGAGGTCAGATTTGTGAATACATTTTATCAAAATTTTCCTTACATGAGGTAACGTTTGACAAACACATCCATAAGGAAAATATTTTGGATTTCAGTTTGATAACGAAGTTCTTTTCATAAAAAACATTTGATTTTGAACTAGAGCTAGGCTGAGAAACATTTTCTTAGAAATTACGTTTTCTAGATCTTTAGAATGTTTATCCTTATTAGATCTTACTTCCTCAAGATTTTTTTAAATAATTTCTAAATAATAATTTTTCTTATAAATATCTTAAGAAAGATATGATAATTCCTTAGTAAGAATAGTATTCCTAGAATTTTCATTATCATGTTTTTTCATGAGTTTTTAATTGTCAATATCAAGAATTTTGGCAAACCTAGAATCTTCTTCATAGGAAGTTAAAGTATTATCTTCATCAGAAGAGGATTCTTCATCTGAAGAGTTATAATATTTACCATCATTATCATTCAAAGAAAAAAAATCAATGATTTGGCATTATGTACCTTATCCATTAAGCAATGATTTTCAATAGGTAGTCTGGCTATTAGACCAAGATTCTTCTTCCCAAAAGATTCATAATCTAAAGATTACTCTAAGGATTCTCCACCACTAGCACTCCAGGTGTCAATAGCTTTCAAGACATTATTTGTTTTAGCATTGTAATACATTTTTCCAATTCTCTCTGAAAGACTTTCCTTTATTTCTTTTCACTTAAGCATAGGACAATCAGGTATTTTGTGTCCAGCTCTCTTGCATTCGTAACATGTGACATCTGAATATTTCTTATCTTTCCTTTACTTTATCTTATATCTGGATTGAAAGTTCCTCTATCCATATATCTTGTTCATCCTTCAAGAAAGATTTTCTAATTCATTTTCTAAGTATTCACTTCAACTGGATTCAGATTGGATAACATTTTTCTTAGATTTGGATCTAGTAACTCTCTCAGGAGTCTTGGATTTCATATGATTTGAAGTTGTAGTAAAAGAAACACTTCCATTTTCAATCTTCTTCTTTACATTATCAGCATCTCTCTTCATTCTAATCTCATGCTGAAGAAGATTTCCAAACAACTCATCTATAGAAATATGAGTAACCTTTCTGTTCTCATCAATAGTTGTCCTTTTAGATTCCCATTCATTCGGCATGATGTCAATGATCTTATCAACAAGAGCTTCATCATATAATCCTTTCTCACCCATGGATTTTAAACTATTCACAATATTCATGAATATTTGTTTCACCTTACATATAGGTTCTCCATAGGGAAAGGAGAAACCATGATATTTAGCTCTGAGCATGGCTCTTCTTGTTTCAATTACATTGGAAGTTCCAAATTTAGTGACTTCAAGTTTCTTCCATATACAATTTTCTACTTCACAAGATAAAATTTGGCTATATATGTTTCTAGTCATGGAATAAAGAAAAGTATTGTGTACATTACAATTCAATTTATATTCATGATTTTCTTGACTAGTAAAGGTACTAACTTCTTTTTCAGGAATTTTATATCCTCTAGTAAGAATAAAAAAATTATCAACACCAATATTGAAAATGAAATTCATCATTTGATCTCTCTAATATACATAATCATTTTCATCAAAGATATGTGGTCTTGTTGGATTGAGATTGTCTATGGAACCAATATTGATTCCTTCCATCTTAAAGAAGTTTAATTCCACAAAAACTTGTTAATAGAAAATGTTTGTAAACAAGGAAAATATTACTAAGAAATAAAAATATAGAGAAAGATTATCTCTAAGAAAAACTGAATTCGAACTATATGAGTCCGAAAAACTGATTCCGAAAAAGTGTGAATCAGAACGTTCAATTCTTAGAATTCTCTTCTGAGACTAATCGTGAGATTAATTCATAGGTAACCTCCTCTGATACCAATTGTTGAATTGGTACAGTGTGTGAGGTATCCAACCTATGATACCAATTGTTGAGATGGTATGTGTGTATGATATACTCAATAATACCAAATATAAGATCGAATAGGTAAACATGAGCTGCTTAAATAACAGAGGGGTGAATTGTACTTTTAAAAATTCCTGTGGAACTTTTAAAGATGGTTATATTTAACAAGGATAAACAAGATAATTCACAAAACCTCTATGTTCTAAACACTTTCTTGATTCAGGAAATTTGATTCCGAGAAACCAAATCTGGAAAAGTGATTCCGGAAATGAAACTTAATGAATGTTTACAAAGATGAAGATTCTACCTTAAAGCGTATAGAATCTAACTAAATCAATGTACATGTATTAAGATGTATAAGATAGTTATACTTTCCTCAACAATACGAATGTAGAAAAAAACTTGTAACAAAATAAGTAACAAGAGTAAATCTTTTAACCCAAAGAGAAGGGTATCTAACAACCTTGGATAAATGTCACTTGATTTATACATTCAAGAAAGTATGTCTTACCCAAACCAGGGTAATCCATCGATACGAAGATCAGAGTTTGTCTTACTATCCCCGCAAGCCCTCAACTTCAAGGTAGTCAGCACCTCTGTCTTCCTATCCCTGGAAGCCCTCGATTATACACAGCAACAATCGGAGTCGCACAAATCAAATCTGCATGAAGCAAAGGTTGAACAAGCCGTTCAAACTTTCGGTATGAAGCATGAGAGTTTATAAGAGCCTCTCTCTCCATAAATAACTTCTAAATGTTCTGAGATTCAAAAATTCCAAATGTTCCAAACGTTCTGAGATCATTCAAATGAGCTCATTTTTATAGGCACAACTCCAATGGTCGGATCCCTCCTCCATCATTCATATTTTTCCTTGAATTTCGGAGGGACATGTACATGTTTCACTCAAACAAAGGTTAGTTGATAGCTGAAAGCAGGACATCGTTTTTTAACAAAACAGGTGTAAGTATAACTAAAATCTGACATTTTTAATGTAAGAAAATGAAAGTTCAGAGTCTAACCAAAATTGAATTCAGAGTCTATAATACAATGATATTCAGATTCTCTTTTCTAGGAATTCAGAACCTGAATTATATAGATTTTCAGAGACATAATTTCAAGGAAATTCAGAGTCTGGATTCACAAGAATTCAGAACCTGAACATACAAAGTTCAGAGTCGGAGTTCATGAGAATTCGTAGTCAGAAATCATAAGAGTTCAGAATCTGTTATTCAGATAAATCGGTGTCAGAACTTAGAAAAGTTCATAACCAAAATTCGTATTCAGAGAACTCAGAGTCAGAAATCAAAAGAGTTCATAACCAGAATTCGTATTCAAAATTCAGAGTCAGAACTCAGAAGAGTTCATAACCAGAATTCGTATTCATTTTCAGAGTCAGAACCCTGAAATTTTCATATCCAGAATTCTGATTCAGAATTTCAAGTCAGAACTATGGAAAGTTCGTATCTGGAATTATGATTCAAAATTCATAGTCAAAACTCAGAAAAGTTCATAACCAGAATTCTGAGAATTCGGATCCTAAAACAGAATGCTTCATATCTAGGTAATGATAGGGTTCAGAGGTTTTGGTTTAAATCCTAATTTTACACTTATAAAAATTTTGATAGGGAAAATAAAACATGATAAGGATAAATTTCATTGGGAAAGGAAGTTTTTCCTTATGATGTAAAACACAGGGTAAAAAGTGTTTTTCCTTGAGATAAGGTGTTTGTGATTTTCATATCATAAAGAAATGTTAAAGTCAAAAAGAAACCGTAATGACTCAACAATCTCCCCCTTGAATGTAGGAATGGGGAATTCATAAGGAAAGCCTTATTAACTCAATAAATATTCCTATTGTGTTTTTTTATACTCGCCCCAGAATAAGCATTGTGGCCACAATTGTTTTTAAATTTGTAGGCTGCATAGGTCAGGGATGACATATCTAGTATGGAACTATACCTCGGGGAAATAATTGGATAACTATGGGATTCAAGGATAGAGGTTCCCATGTTGGGGATAGAAAAACATAGTCATCCCTTTATTACCAATTTCGTTAGGATTTTGTTTAATAATTGGGTTTTTAGCATTTTATTTTTCCCCTATTATAATGATATTAATGTTATATTCCCCATGTATTTTTAAAATATGCATACATATATTTTTTTCCCCTGTTAAATATTTAACATATACATGGTTGGACATATTTTGTTGGATTGTGATATGTATCAGATATATAAATTTAGATGTGTGTGTGTGTGTTTGTGTGTGGTTTATTAGATATTATCTCCCATATAGGATTTATGAATTACTATTTCTAGTCACTGGCCAATTGTCTAATGGACATAGGATTCAAGAGGAACACTCTTCACACTGTTTACCTAGGAAGGGACATTGGGAGTCGGGTCTGGTCAAATAGGTATCAAGTTCCACAATTCATGGTATAAATTTTATTGATAGATATTTCATGATCATGGTTCAGGAAAAATGAGAAACAAAAGTTAATGTTTATTATTTTTTACTGATAGACTGAGGAACCTTACTATGGTATGATAAAATAAACATTATGATACATGAAATGTGATAATGTACTAACTAACATGAGTACTGTAGGAATTGGTTGCATACTACAGCTAATCATTTCCCTGCATCATATACCGGTTAGTTCATATTGTTATCATGGTATGATAAGTTATTTTCTTAGATGTCAACACTCACTGAGGATGTTTCATTCTCTTATTAAAAATCCTTTCACTAGAGGTGCGAGAAGTAATATATGTGGAAGATGGGGATAGTATGACTACATGAAGAAGTTTGGAGTTATTAAGTGTTTTTTTATTGATAAAATAGTTTTTTAACTCAATAGGTTTTGCATAAAACTATCATTGTCTAAGGAAAAACTTATTAATAACCTTAAAGTTTTTTTATTGAAGGTTTTAGTAGCCTCGATTAGGGGATATGTTGGAACCAATGTATGTGTTCCAAAATGAGAGTCTGTATTTTGGTACTCCACCATCAATACTAGGGTGTATACTACCAATTGTGTGGCATGTTTCTTCCATTGAGTTATTGGGAGGAGACTCCCACAATACAAACAAGGTATGGTCCCCATACTATAGTGGAGTTAGTTACCCCCACTATTTGATATATTCCATGCCCTTAATCTATAGAATTTGGTCTTCTGGATGAGAGAGGATACGGTTCTTTTACATATAATAGTTAGTACTCCCAAATGGGGTTGGGAGTGGGTCGTCATGGGGAGGTATAGGCTCCCCTTCAGCTGATATACATTTATTTTGGGAATGGGGTTGGAACTCCATTGATATAAACTAGTTTTGGGTCCCCCATTAAAATATGTAAGTCATTTATCCTCACATAAAATATTCTTGTCCTCCATTTTTAAAGATTAATGCGGTTTTGATTCAACACTATTGAATTTGGCTACTCCATCAACCCTTTTGTTGAAACAAGTCAAGTAGTGATTCCCTCAACATATATCATTTATTCATGGGAGTTGGAATATTTATGGTTTTCCATTATGGTAATCTAGTTGTGAGTGTGTCCCTAGGATGATCAATTAATTGGATTTGGTGTATCTTATCAGGTTCGTTTAAAAGGATGATATTAGATATTATGGTCAAGGTGTTATATTGATAAGCCTTGGAAATTTGGATTTAATGTATTATTATTCACTATGTTTGTGATGAATCATTTAGGTAGATATATTATCATATGATTAGTGATTATATGATAGATGATAATCATCTTTGTGATTGAATATTGGATTGAGATATGTTGGTCAGAGAGGACACTCATGAGGGGGTGAATTGAGTTCCAATAAAAATTTCTGTTAAAAAATATTTCTCTTAAAATCCCCCAATTTAAAAACAAAGTTAAACTGTACTGAATTTATACATAGTGTAAATGTTCAATAAGTTTCTCAAAGATTTATTAGGTCTCAGTTAATTTAATTTGAAGATTAAATTTACTTTTGGAACTAACTTAATGGTTTATAATAAGTATAAACACTTTCCATTTTAACTATCAATGTAAATTTAAAATAGTTTTGTATTTCAAAGTAACAGTATCGGAATAAAAAAGATATATGTAGTATACTTATGACTTAAACTAACAAGCACAACAGATGTAACCAAGAGATTTAGTCTCAAGACGATACTTAGTCCTCTAAAAAAATTATATAAATGTGATCCACAACCTGGATCGGGGTAAACAACAGTACAATACTGTCCAGGTCTAAAGACCTCTACCACAGTTTTATGTGGGAAAACAAACAACAGCTTACAGTTGTCCAGGTCTTACTCGACCTCTACCACTATCCACAGTGGGAAACAAATGAGTTATTGATTTTGAATAATGATTTAAGAGTCCTCCAGTTTAGCTTAGGATGCAGTGTGTGTGTAAAAGAAACAGGGTACACACACTGCTCAAAATGTAAATGAAAGAATTAGTAAAGTAATTTTGAATGAATTTAGAAAAGCTTTAGTGATCAGTAGTGCGGCTCTGGACTCGTTTGATTGGTCAGAAATGCTTCTGAGTCCTTCTCTAGTTTCTATCTAAAAAAGAGAGTGTCATTTTCTTCCTTGGTTATAGGTTCAACTTATTATCCTGAGTGCATACATTATTTGTTGTAGTTCTTCACTCAAGATGCAGCTTGTGGTTTCCTTCAAAATGAGTGGCTTCAAGTTTGTCCAGTGTTCTTGAACTATGGATATAGTCTTGAGCCAATTCACCACTTTTGAACGCTATTGAGCCTTCTTTGTTTCTTGTGATCTCTATATGAAACCACTTCTCTTTCTATCATCCCTCATCAGCTAGGTCTCTATCTTCCCTCTTATAGCTTTCAGTTCTAGCAAAAAAAGGAATGATTACATTTTGCATGGGTACTAGGTACGATTCCCTGACATGACAATAGATATCAATAAATAACATTAACTGCATTAAAAAAATCAAATGTAACCATTAGTTTAATAAATAAATAGTATTGAGATTATATAGTTTTAATGGTTGTTCAATCATTAGTAGCCTTCTATTGGTAGATGTGCAGTGGTAGATTTTATGTAGCAGTGATTCTATCGGTAGGTCATTGAACTTGTATCGGTAGGTCTTTGCATCGATAGCTCTTGGTATCTGTAACTCTTTCTATCAGTAGACTTACTCTATTGGTAGCTCAGTATACTTGTTCTATTGGTAGATCTTCTATCAGTATACTTCTATCGGTAGACTAAGTATCGATAGCTCTGTATCAGTAGAAATATGTAGATCAGTGACAAACACTTATCTATTTTATGCAAAACATATCTGATTGGGTTAGAATTACTTCAGAACTCATATAAACATGAATAAATATTGATTAACATATCTCAGGGATTATTTTAATATTATTATCATCTTGATAACATGATATCATATATTGAGAGAATTAGAATATAGATAAACATTAATTGGGATTATCAATGTATGTGAAGGCATAATTGGGATTATCAAAATAGGTGAGGTCAACAATATCCCCCTTTTTGATAATCAAAACTTACGATATAATAGGTTTTTAAAATAGTGAGTACTGTATCAGAGGATATATCATTAAATTCAATTGTATCAGAGAAAACAGTATATTATTGAAGATAATGTATCAAATGTAGAATTAAATGCAATGATATCAAAGGGGAAATTCATGGTAGCTTTTCCTTAGATAATATTTCTCCCTCGGGGTGAATATTTCATCCCCTTTCATACATTGATAATATTTCTCCCCCTTTTTATAATATTTGTAAAATATTTCTCCCCCTTTGTGATAATAAAAAATTTGGAAACAACAAAGAGAAGAGGAACAAAATGAGAAATAAAATAAGGCCCCTTGTATTAAATGTTTCAAAAAGGTACATAGAACGAAAACAAAATACAAGGGATTACTATCAAACATCTTAACCACTTTCTAAATCCATATTCTCAATGTGAGATTTTCCCTTTTGATCAATAAAGGATTTAGGTGGTGTGGAGGCAGGTGAGGGCTTTGGAACACCAGAGAAGATCTCAAGAGGCTGAGCCACTGAAACTATGCCCGGCCTGTACTGATGAGTTTTTTGAGTGATCATAGGTGTGAGGCTTCGAATGGCATGGGAAAGATTCATCTGGACATGGGAGGCAGTAGAGGCAAATGCAGGTAAGGCTGGAGGTATAATCACTATCCTAGCATCGACATGCATAAAAGGCAGCAAAACATTTCTAAAATCCATAATTATTCCTCCTCCTATCTCTATAGAAGATATGAAGTCATACTTGTTCTCTATGAATTTTTCCAAGGATGGAGTAAATTCCCTTAGTTTGCTGACTTGCTCACGGAAGGCTTGATTGACAGGAGGTAACTTGAGGTTTTCCAACAGATGTTTGAAGTGATTGTTGAGCTGGTGCTTCGTGTATATCTTTTTGAAATAGGAGTCCACCTTTTTTCACTTATTTCTTAGAGGCAGAAGTTTCTCTCATATATTCTTGGACTATCTTCATTATTTCTCTAGCCGAAAGCACAACTTTGGTCAGGTCGGATGAGTCCACATAGCAACTGGTTGAAGCTGAACCAAGATCCTCCTTCATCACAGCTCGAATCTGAAACATATCCACTAAAAGTCAGGATGCAACAGAACCAATAGAGAAGGTTACTATTTCCTTGAATTTTTTGGTCAACCCACTAATAAGATTTTGGACTTGAGAATACTAGGTTTTAACATGATCTTTCATAGAGGTTTTAAAACCTTCGAACATTGAAACCATCTGGCTTACAACACTTTTTACATAGGCTAAGTCCTTGTCTGCATGGGATTTTTGAACTCATATAAGAGTCTAAAGAGATAAAAGATTTATTTTGAGCTTCAAGATCTGCTTCCAGTCTAGAAACTTGAGTCTGGAAATCTTTTACTTCTTCCACTATTTCTGCCACAATGGTTGACAATTTAAACCTAGAGAGAGTTCAAATGATTTTTCCAAGTTACTCATCTCTTCAACAAAACTGTGTTTCATATCAGCAACTGAGGCACTAAAGGATTCATTCAGCTCATTCTTTAAGGATTCAAGATCAACCCTGGTGATCATATCAGCAGGAGAAACTGAAACAGGTACTCTTTCAGATGCTAAACTGACCACTGCGTCAGTCATGATTGATTGGATTGATGATACCAGAGAAAATTACATCATCTTTACTTCTTCCACAAAACTTTCCTTATGCTTTTTCTTCAAAATATCCAGGTCATGCATTTTGACCACATCTTCAGGCAACAACTATGTCCCAACATCATAAACAATCTTTGGCCTATTTAGAGATGTTTCATTCTCATAATCAGGATAGTCTAAACCACATACCACAAAACCTGGGTCTTCTGCCCAGTCCTCAATATCAACAGCCACTATAACACTTCCATACATGGTTTGATGCTCCCCCTCAAAGGGTGCATCCTCAAGTATAACAACAGAATTTTCAGAAGCATTCTCAGCAGGTCTTCCTTTATCAAGAGAATCTTCTACTATCAATTCCATCTCTGCAACAGCAGGAGGGTCCTCTGGATTGGGTACAGATCCTTCTATTTCTCCTTCCACATTCATAACAGGCACAACTGGGCTTCCAATTAATGGAATCAGACTTAAGCAGACAGAATTAGAGGCTTTAGATTAATTCTAATTTTCTTCTTTATTCTCAGGGGATTGCTGGTCTTCATCATCAGTAAAAGTCTCTTCTTCTACTAAGACTTCCATTCTAGAATATAAAAATTCAGCAGCAGGACTTGGAGGTAAGTCCAGATCTCTTCCATCATCCATATAAGTCTCTTCTTCTTCAGTATCATCATTGTACTCAGGTTATTCTTCATCAGGTCCTAGACCTGGATCCCTCACATCCTTAGGTCTTGAAGGACGATCCACAGGATTAAATTGATCATATACCTTCTGGTCATCATTAACCCATTATCCTCTCCATGGGTTCCAATTTATCTTCATATACTTGCACACTGTACTGGTGATATAGAAATCATTCCTTACTACCATTATCTCATCTTGAGACTCAGCTATTTTTTTCACTTTCATTATCACTGAGATCAACATGGAAAAGAACAAGCCATTGGTTTTTGACTTGGGTCTAATCATATCCTATATTTGAGTCATCAGCAATCTGCACAGATTCACCTTGACTCCATGTCTCAAGAGATGCAGAATATAGATATCCTGATATCTTAAATTCACAAATTCTCCTCTCCTTGGTATTAAGATATGCTGAACAAATTTGAACAACAATCTGTTCTCTCCATCCATTTCAGTATCCACTACTTGTCTTTGATTTCCATCACCGGTGAGCCCCTCCAAGGCAGTCGCATAATCAAAAATATCACTTGTAGGTGTCATAGCTTTCAAGACATATCCAGATACACCTTCATGTGGGACCTTCAAGCAGTCAGTCAACTCAACAGATGAAAAAGACATCTCCTTTCCATTCACAAAAGAAGTTACTTGGTTCTCAACTTCAGATTTCTCAAAGCTTACAAACTCATAAAACTATTTCACTATATTCGGATAGTAAGTACCATTTTTGTTAGAAAATAAATCTACCGACTTTTGATCTTTTAGCACGTAGAGCACTAATGAATTTCTAGGTAGAAACAATTCCACAGACAACTCTTTTCCAATCAAAATAACTCTATTCTGCAAATGAGGATTCACTGGTCACCTTCCCGACCTAGTTATACCAACACTACCACTTTTTTATGGCTCAAACTTCTTCTTATTTTCCTTAGGCTCAACAGTGTCATCTTTGATGGTAGGGAGTTATGTTTTTTCCATCACTGGTTTGAGGGATTTAGGTTTCTTGAGAGATTCGGGAGTTATGGTTTGAGGGTAAAGGGTTTGAGGCTCGGTGGATTGAGAAGTAGCTAAGTCTTTGTTTTTATCATTTAGGAATCATAAAATAAATAAATGAAATTAAATAAGGTAAAAACAATTCATATTCTTGTGGTAGACATATATTTAAAACAGTGCAGTCATCGGTAGAGTTTATCGGTGAGAATTCATCAGTGAGGATTCATCGGTGAGGATTTATCGGTGAGGATTTATCGGTGAGGATTTATCGGAGAGAATTTATCAATGAGGATTTATCAGAAAGGATTTTTCGGTGAGGATTTATCGGTGAGGATTTATCGGTGAGGTTTTATTGGTGAGGTTTTATCGGTGAGGTTTTATCGGTGAGGATTTATCAGTGAGGTTTTATCGGTGAGGTTTTATCGGTGAGGTTTTATCGGTGAGGTTTTATCGGTGAGGATTTATCGGTGAGGTTTTATCAGTGAGGTAGCTACCGATCAAGGTTAATCATTCCCAACTCTTGTCTAATGTAACTTAACCTATATGAACTCAAAGGTTTGGTGAAAATGTCATTTAAATGATGTTTAATACATATAAATTCAAGATTAATATCACCCTTTTGGTAGTTATATCTCAAGAAATGGTTCCGTACATCAATGTGTTTGGTTATAGAGTGAGACACAGGGTTCTTAAAAATGTTTATTGCACTAGTGTTGTCAAAATTGATTGAAACATGCTTAAAATCATATTCATAGTCCAAGAGAGTGTGTTTCATCCACAGAAATTGTGCATAGAAACTACCAACAGCTATGTACTCTGCTTCGGCAGTGGACAAAGCTACAGAATTCTACATCTTACTACACCAAGATACTAATGATTCTCCCAATAAATGACATGTTCCATATGTGCCTTTTCTATCTAACTTGCATCCAGAAAAGTCAGCATCTAAATAACTAATTAACTCAAAGGATTGTCCTTTTGCGTAAAACAAACCTAAGTTTACAGTGTGTTTAAGATACTTAAAAACTCTTTTAACAACAAGAAAATGAGATTCTTTTAGATTATCTTGAAATCATGCACACATACATACACTAAACATAATATATGGTTGGCTAGCATTATGGTAAAGTAAGCTTCCAATCATACCTCTGTAATTGGTTTGATCTACTGGTTTCCCAGTTTCATCTGTATCCAATTTACAGACAGTACTCAAAGGAGTATCACTTTCCTTAATTCTATCCAAACCCAAACATTTTACAAGATCCTTTGTATATTTACTTTGATTAAAAATAATACCATTTTCATTTTGAAAAACCTGAAATCCAAGAAAATATTTATGTTCTCCCATTAAACTCATTTAAAATTCATTTTGCATACTCTTTGAAAAATCAGTACATAAGGAATATTTAGAAGATCCAAAAATAATATCATCAATATAGATTTGAACTATTAAAACATCTATAGAAATTATTTTCATAAAAAGAGTTGGATCAGCAATCAATTTAGTAAAACTTTTTGAAATTACAAAATTACTAAGTCTATCATACCAAACTCTTGGAGCTTGTTTTAAACCATATAAAGCCTTAGAAAGTTTGAAAACTTGATTTGTAAAATGAGGATTAGTAAATCCAGGTGGTTGTTCAACAAAAACATCTTCAATAATAAAACCATTTAGAAAAGAAATTTTGACATCCATTTGATATAACTTGAAATTCAGATGAGAAGCATAAGCAAGTAAGATCCTAATAGCTTCTAATCTAGATACAGGTACAATGGATTCCTCATAATCTATACCTTCCTCTTGACTATATCCTTGTTCAACTAGCCTAGCTTTGTTTCTAACTATGTTTCCTAACTCATCAACTTTGTTTCTAAAAATCCATTTAGAGCCTATTGTTAAAGTGTCCTTGGGTCTATCAACTAATTTCCAAACATTGTTTATTTCAAATTGATTTAACTCATCATGCATATCCATTACCCAAAATTCATCATTGATAGTATCATTGACATTTTTAGGTTCTAGATATGAAAGAAAGGCTTGATGTTCAACCTGATTTCTTAGAGAAGCTCTTGTCTGTGTCCCTCTATCATGATTACCAACAACAACAACTATAGAATAATTCTTTAGAATCCTAGTTGATCTAGTAAAGTTAGGACGAGAAATTTCATGTTCATCTCTAAGTTCAGGTTCTATAGCAGCAGATTCTGGCATATGTCCAGAACTGGATGTTTTTATAGCAGGTTCTTTAGTTTTATCATTAAGGTATAAGAACAGTAAAATCTTTTTCAAGATTTTCAAGAGAGGTTTTAGGCTCATGTGGATCAATTTCATCAAGCATGATGTGAAAAGATTCTTCCACACATTTGGTCCTTTTATTAAGGACTCTATAGGATTTTCTAGTTAATGAATAACCATGAAAAATTCCTTCATCACTTTTAGAAGCAAACTTGTCCAGATTATCCTTTGTATTGAGGATAAAAACATTGCACCAAAGACTCTTAAGTAACTAACTTTAAGTTTTCTATTATTCCATAATTCATAAGGGTTCTTTTTAAGAACATGTCTAATTAAGACTCTATTGATAATATAACAAGTTGTATTCACAGTTTCAGTCCAAAAATAAATAGGCAGGTCATACTCATTAAGCATGGTTCTTGCAATTTCTTGAAGGGTTCTATTTCTTCTTTCTACTACACCATTCTGCTGAGGTGTCCTAGGAGCATAAAAGTTATGACTATATCCATTGTGTGAGCAATAAGATTCAAACTCTTCATTTTCAAACTCACAGTCATTATCACTGCTCAGGGTCTTAATCTTAAGTCCCCTAAGGTTTTCTATAGATTTTGAGTATTTAACAAAGTAAGAACAAGCTTCAATTTTGTGAGCTAATTAGTATACCCAAGTATATCTAGAAAAGTCATCTACTAAGACATAGACATAGTGATTCCCATTTAAACTAGACACTCTAGAAGGTCCAAACAAATCTATGTGAACCAACTCAAGAGGTTGGGAAGTTGAAACTTCATTCATTGATTTAAATGAAACTTTATGCTGCTTTCCCTTTTGATAGGGATTACAAACTTTGTCATTTGGGAATTCATGTTTGGGTAAGTCTGTAACCATGTTCTTCCTAGACAATTTTCTAACTGATTGGATGTTGTATTGTCCTAATCTTCTGTGACAAATCCAAGATTCATTATGAAAAGCATTTAAACAAGTAACATTTTCCTTAACTAAAGAATTCAGATTAACAACATAAACATTTTCATTTATTAAAGCAGAAAATACTAAAAAAAATTTAGAGTTAAAAAAATTACAAGAATCATTTTCAAAATTAACATTAAATTCATCAACACATAATTGAGAAACACTAAAAAGATTGTACTTAAGTCCATCAACAAATAAAACTTTAGAAATTAAAACTGAATTAGTGTTACCAATATGACCTAGGCCGATGATTTTTTTCTTTAGAATTATCACCAAAGGTGAAATAGCCTCCATCAACCTTTATTAAGATTTTAAAGCATGTGTAATCTCCAGACATGTGCCTTGAACATCCACAGTCCAAGTACCATACCTTCTTGTGAGAAATCTTCAAACAGGTCTCCTACAAAACAGGTTTAAACAGAAAATGATTTTGGTACCCAGATCTTCTTGGGTCCAGAAAGGTTAGAAATCAAGGCTTTAGGTACCCAGATTTGTCTTATGGGTCTCATATAATTTACAGAATCAATAGATTTTAAAAGATAAACTCTATTTGGTCTATAACCATATGGATAACTAGTTGAAGGATATGAATTTTCAGAACTATAATAAGTAGAATATTGTCCATACTTACAAATAAATCACGTTTTAGTGAACTTTCTCTATCCAGGTTGGTATCCTAAACCAGTAGTGTACTTTGGTGCAACTTGTTTACCTAAAATTTGAGTAAGTGTATCTTTTCCCTTTCTGAACTTTTCTATGTCCTTTCTAATTTTCTCATTAGACATTTTCAGTTCAGTATTTTCCTTTAACAGTTGAGCATTCTTTTCTTTTTCTTTATGAAAGGAATATTTAACATTGTCAATGAGAACAAGTTTTTTCTTTAATGAATTATATTTGTCCTTAAGTTCATTACATGTTTCTTCCAGCATGTTACAATATTCAAAAAGTTCATCCTTAGACATATTTTCATCATTATCTGAATCACTATTATTTCCATAATAATAAAAATTCAGTATAGGGGAAACTGGTACCTTAGAGGTATTGTTCCTGAAGCACATGTTGGAACGATTCTTTTAAGAATTAGAAACTTTATATTCACTTGTGATGTGCTATGAAACACTCCATGTATCATTCATAGCATTCTTTTATATCTTGTCCTTATAATCATATTTCTTTTTGAAATTTAATTTCAGACAGTCAGCCTTGATGTGTCCTTTCCTCTTGCATTTATAGCAGACTATTTCATCTTCCTTATCTGATTCCTTACAAACCTTCTTCCAATGACCCTTGTCGTCATAGTTTCCTTTGTAGTTAGATTTTTTGAAGAATTTATTCTTCCTATAAATCTTCTTGAATCTCCTGGTTATTTGAGCCATTTCGGCATCACTTCCCGAGTCTGAATCTTCACTGGTTGAACTTTCAGTAGGTACATGAATTTTCTCCTTGTCATTGCTATTTGAAGTAGTAGACTTGAATGCCATGGATTTAGTTTGGGGTTCATCATCTTCTTCTTTTTTAATTTATGTTCTTACTCATACATCATTAATTTACCAATTAGTTCTTTGAAAGTCAGAGCTCCAATGTCACATGATTCCTTGATTGAAACAGATGTGCCCCTCAATCAGTCCGGTAAACATCTCAAGATTCTCACGATTTGTTCCTTTGCTAGAACAACCTTTCCAAGTGAACTCATAGTATTGAAAATCTCATTGAACCTGAGATACATGTCATAAATAGTTTCATCAGTCTCCATTTTAAAATTATCATATTTATTAGTATAAGAATTTAATATCATTTCTTTATCATTGGTTGTTCCGTCATGAGAAACACCCAAAGTATCCCATATTTCATAAGCAGTTTTTCAAGCAGATATTTTATTAAATTCTACATCTCCTAAAGCACAATATAGTGCATTCATAGATTTTCAATTATTATTATAAGAAGTCTCTCTAGGTTCATGCCAAGTTGTTCATTTAGTTTCTGGAATTTTATATTGAGATTCTATAGCAGTCCAAATATCAAAACCCATACTTTCTAAATGTATTTTCATCTTAAGTTTCCACAAGGCATAGTTGGTACCATTGAAGAAAGGTGTCCAGTTAGTATCAGAACCCTCTAGTTTAATGTCCATAACTAGAATTTAGAAAATAGTTTTAAAGAGATAAGATTTAGAACTAACAGAAATTTGAGATCATTAAATATGCAACTGAAATCACAGTTGAAAAATTTAATGTTTTGAAAACTTGTATTAATAAAAACAATCATTGATACCAAATGTTGGTCAGAGTGGACACTCAAGAGCGGGGTGAATTGAGTTCCAATAAAAAAAAAATTTAAAGAATATTTCTCTTAAAATCCCCCAATTTAAAAACAAAGTTAAACTGTAGTGAATTTATAAAGAGTGTAAATGTTCAATCAATTGCTCAAAGATTGATTAGGTCTGAGTTAATTAAATCTGAAGATTAAATTGACTTTTGAAACTAACTTACTGGTTTACAATAAGTATAAACACTTGATAATTTAACTATAAAAATAACTTTAAAATAGTTTTGTATTTCAAAGTAACAGCAGCGGAATATAAAAGATATATGTAGTATACATTTGACTTAAACTAAAAAGCACAGTAGATGTAACCAAGTGGTTCGGTCTCAAGCCCAAACTTAGTCATCTAAAACAATTTATATAAATTTGATCCACACCCTAGATCGGGGTAAAAAATTGTACAATACTGTACAGGTCAAAAGACCTCTTTCATAGTTCTACGTGGGAAAACAAACAACAGGTTACAGCTGTCTGGGTCTTACTCGACCTCTACCACTATCCACAGTGGGAAACAAAGTAGTTATAGAGTTTGACTAATGATTTGAAAGTCCTCCAGTTTAGCTCAGGATAGAGTGTTTGTGTAAAATAAACAGGGTACACACATTGCTCGAAATTTAAATTAAAGAATCGCTAAAGTAAGTTTGAATGAGTTTAGAAAAGCTTTAGTGATCGGTAGTGCGACTCTGGACTCATTTGATTGGTCAGAAAGGCTTCTGAGTCCTTCTCTGGTTTTTGTCTGAAAAAGAGATTGTCATTTTCTTCCTTGGTTATAGGTTCATCTTATCAACCTGAGTGCATAAAGTATTTGTTATAGTTCTTCACTCAAGATGAAGCTTGTGGTTTCCTTCAGAATGAGTGGCTTCAAGTATGTCCAGTGTTCTTGGAGTATGGATGTAGTCTTGAGCAAATGCACCACATTTGAATGTTATTGAGCCTTCTTAGTTTATTATGCTCTTTGTATGAAACCACTTCACTTTCTATCAGCCCTCATAAGCTAGGTATTTATCTTCTATTTTATCTCTTTCAGCTCCGGCAAAAAGGGTTCATTACTTTTTTCATGGGTACTAGGTACGGTTCCCTGACATGCCAACAGATATCATCAAATAACATTAACTGCATTAAAAACATCAAATGTAACTGTTATCTTAATAAATAAATAGTATTGAGAGTATAGAGTTTGACTGGTTGGTCAATCATTAGTAGCCTTATGTTGGTAGATGTGAAGCGGTAGATTTTATGTAGCAGTGATTCAATCGGTAGCTCTTTGAAATTGTATCGGTAGCTCTTTGCATCGGTAGATCTTGGTATCAGTAACTCTTTCTATCCGTAGAATTACTCTATCGGTAGCTCGGTAGACTTATTCTATCGGTAGCTCTTATATCAGTAGACTTCTATCGGTAGACTAAGTACCGATAGCTCAGTATCAATAGCTATATGCATATCAGTGACAAACACTTATCTATTTTATGCAAAACATATCCGATTGGGTTAGAATTACTTCAGAATCTATATAAACATGAATAAACATTAATTAACATATCTCAGAGACTATTTTAATATTATTATCATCTTGATAACAGAATATCGTATATTGAGAGAATTAGAATATAGATAAACATTAATTGGTATTATCAAAGTATGTGAAGGAATAATTGGGATTATCAAAACCGGTGAGGTCAACAAGACATTTCGGGATTTGATCGGAAAGTTCCTCTTATAGGTGAGCTATGATATTCTTCCTTTTCCACTACAACCCATATATGTTATCATCAGTGTGTGTTAATAAATCATTGTTTCATGATTTTTCAGGGATCTAGTGATTCTAATGGAGTCATTGTTCTAGTGTAGTATGCCTATAGATTCCTACTGAAGGAAAACATATACCCACAGTTCATTCGTCAATGTTAGATGACTTTGGTTGAAAATATTTCATATTATCCTACTATAGTGGAGTGAGTCCTAGTTCGGGTGTTTTGATTATAGTTAGACACTCGTATTCTATGTGTGGGATTTTGATCCTTAATTTGGGGAATTCTACGATTGAGTAAATTAATTATAGTATACTTCCAATTGGAAGTTACCCCTAATTGATGATTTGGGACAAACCTATGAAAGATGAAAAGAATTATTTAAGTAGAATTAAAGCATTGATTCTTATTTTGTGGTTATTTTGGTGGATTAGTATTTTAGATTTAGAGCTTTTGGAAGGTCCAATTTCCAAGGATATGTCCTAGTTTAGAATGGGGAGATGAATGCTAACCTTTTAGTTATTATTTAGTGACCCCAATCCCCGTAGTCCAGAACAGGTGTCTTCCTTATTAAATTAAAATTACATGTAAGGAATCATATCACGATAGGATTTATAGTTTAGTAGTCATGATTAATAAGTTTCATACATGATACTTGCATTAAATTTGAATGGAAAAATTAAAACATAATTTTTAACAAGAATATCATTATTACCTTTAGAAAATAATTTCATATCAAACATTGTATACTTTTTAGTTTTTTGAGAAATGATAAAAAAAATAAGTGAGAGCTCAAATTCATGGTAAGGGTTATGAACAATGAATGAATTCAAGAATCATTAGGATCATTCAATATTTTAGGGTAAATAAAAAACATTCCATTTAAATAACATAACTAAATGAATAGATAATTAATAATCAATATTAAGAAGTAAATAACTAAACACAAAATCTACTTAAATAACATGACTGCAGAACCTGGTAAAGAATAATCAATATGTATAGTTAATTAATAGAACCATCATTCCATTTAATTAATAATATGAGAATGATATGCTTCCAAGGATAATATCATTGTGAAAATTTCAAGAATAATAATAATAACTAAAATGAAGGAAATGATTATTTATCATAGTTCATGATTCGTTGGAATATGATGCATTTATCATCAAGAACGTTCACATGATTTTTTAGAACATACTATGTGAAAACACATTCAACTAAGGATATAAAACTGAATCTTCCCATGGGACTACCAATTTAACAATATTTCACTAATTTATCAAATATATATCTATGTAAACACCATATTTTAAAATGATATGTTTTTTATGAAATAAAAAAATCCAAGATAAATAATATTTACATTTAGGGGAAATTTAATGTCTATATAAAATTGAATAAATTAGGGAACAATTAACTACTAAAAAATGAATCTTTTATGTGAATATTAGTACATTCCTTGGACAAAATTATTATAAACCCTCTATAAGAATATTAAGGATGGTATCAATAAAATATATACCCATTTAAGTATGAATAAAGGGTTATTGTAATTGTTTCGTAGACATTAAAATAAAATTTATTTAAAAACAATTCTGATTAAAATAACATTTTTCTTTTGTAAAATCACTCTTTTCGAAACATAAAACATTTTGAAAATCCTTTTCTTCTAAATTCACTTTTAAAAACGTATAATTACCATAATATTAGGAAAACAATTATCTAAAGAATATCCTTATAATATGGAAAAGGAATATTCGATGAAATGATGTTTATGATGGTGGGTTTTTCCATATATTTCATACAAGCTAAAAAGTGCATTCCTTTTTCAGTAAAAAATGGAAAAAACTTCCCTATTTGGATGATTATAAGAGTGTACCTTTTATATTTTCAGTAAATAAAAAATGTGATTTATTCTATAAAATAATTAATTTTCATTAAAAAAATATGTAAAAATAGTTGGAAATTAATTACCTAAACCCTTAAATTTTCAAAAACAATTTGGTTTTTTTAAGAACATGGTTCTTGAAGAAAATAGATTTCTGTCCAAAGAGAGAAATAATGTCATATTTTGATAAAACAATTATATAGAAAAGTGATTACCAAATTTTAATATTACTCGAATATATCTTGATTAAATATGTTATATGAAATTGAAATGATTTTATTAATATAATGATCGAATAATTCCATTTAAATGGAATTCATGAATAAAAAATATCGATTAGAATGATATTGGGAAATAAACCATCCAAAATGATTATAAAATTTTTGTATGAATTGGTAAAGGAATGACTATGAGTATAAAAATTAATTCTAAATAAGATATTTAAATTACATCCATATATATTAAAAATTCTTAGAAAAAATAATCATAGAATATTAAAGAGAAGCAGGAGATAATATAATCTGATGAAAAGATATTGAGTTATGGAATTCATTACAACTTAGTTACTTTTAATTCAAATACTACAAGATGGAATAATTCTAAATTGAACATAAAATTCCATTAGGGTGACATATTCATGATATTAAATTTAAAAGGATAAGTGTATTTACCATATAAAATAACAATTCACATAAAATCACAATATGCCTCAATGAAATGAAATTAAGATGAAATAACTTACCACACACATCCTTTTGGTTGAATGTAATTTTAATTCTAGTATAATGGTTTTAATAAGGTTATAATTTTTTTTGTAGAACCATATCAATAATAATAATATCATATATTATCATCTTATAACCTTTTACAATTGTTTTGTTATTAATATTTCATTCATTTCCTTGTTTCCAATATTAATTTCCTTATTTTCTTATTCATGATTCTTTAGGAATATTATTATTCATGTACATATTATATATATTCATAATTTCCATAATGTTATCAGTTTTATTAATATCATATGTACATATGATATACATTATGAAAACCATTTACAAATGTTTAACATCGAAAATGAATTGCATCACGTCATGGTGATAGTAGGTTGTACGTACACACGAGTGACTATGTCAATCCATTAATTAGTGAAAGGGTAAAGAATTGGGTGATATATTAAATTTCTATAATAAATATAATATCATTTTAATCACATATATAAAATTTTTTTATCCTCTATTCCTAGTAAAGTGTAATACAAAAAATAATTTCATCACTTTCTGAGGTTGTAGTTCTCCAAACACATGACAAGAATTATCATAATTTAAATGGAATATAATTTAAAAAGGATTATGCTACATTAAAATTAAACAATATTAATAATGTGATAAATATCATATAAATGTTTTAAGTCCATAATTACCTCTAACTGGGAGAGGTGGTAACGGAAAAAAAATGACATCAGTTTGGGAGGCGGTAGTCCACTACACACATGAATATTGATCTCTTTTCCCATTTTATAGAAGTCGATATGGATAATTATAATTCCATTAACATAAATACATCTCAATATATTTAAGATATTTTTTATTATATTATAAGTGTTAAGAAATAATATTTTGTAGAAAAATAATAAACTAAATGACGATATTTGTTTAGATAATTACATCCACTAAGAGAAACCACTATTGGATCTCCTATTAAGGACCATGGGTATGGGGTTTTTGGAGGATCATAATCACCAGAATATAAAAAATTATTACATCGATAGAATTTATTATGGGTTGGAAAAGAAAAAAGGCTTCATTGGTGTGATTATTTTGGACGAGGGAGTTCCCATTTATATGTTGGGAAAGTGAACCCTCATGGAAATTATATAGGAATTTCATAAAAAATGAAAAATGATAAATTCCTTCACATTAAAAGTGCATAAAAATATCCATATATTACGAAATTCGAAGTATACGATTGAAATATGGGAATACAATATAATTTTGACAATTACATAGGTCATTTTAACCCTAATCCTTTAAGTTTATCCCAATGCAAATTCCATTATTACCCTAACAGTGGTAATCATGTATTACTATTTTCAAATTTAATTTTCCTCAAAAATTTTGTTTCCCCTCATAAAAAATATATAGTATTATTATTCCAATTTTGGTATCAATTTTTCAAAATTAAATACATATATGTGGAAAATTTAAAAGTAAAATTAATCTTCATGAAGTGATAAGAAAATGGGTTAATAAAGAAAAATGTTGAAATGATTATAATTTTTTATATCAAAATTTAATTTCAAAATGATTTAAATTACTGAAATTGGAATTATTGATATAACATTGAACTATTTTTACATTAAAACCTATTGAAAATATAATTTACTATAACAAACAATTTATAGAAAGATAAACTTTTCAACAAAAATTCATTATTTTCAATATTCATCAAAAAAAAAATTTACAAAAATAAAATATATAACCATATGATAATTATGATATTAGGAATAAAAAAATTAATTTATTTTTTTCAAAAACATTTTTTAAAAATAGTAATAATTAATTTTCAATTAAACGCACAAATCTCGAGGAATCCTTCTCTTAGAAAAATATTTTTTTTCAGAAAACATTTATTTTAGATGATTCTTGTTTTATTTTTAATCAAATGTTAAAAATACTTCTCATATATTAGTTAGTGATATTAATATCCTCCATTCTAATTTATTGGTTATAACTATAAAATAACAATATATTTATTTTGATAATATTTCAAATTTTGTTTCAAATAAGTGTTTCTTGTAACAGAAGTTAAATTTAGTGTTATTTGTAATAGAAGATAAAACTAGAGTTTCATGTAATTAAATGTGTTGAATGTATAAATTTTATTGAAATATATTTTTATTGATATATAGGCTCAGTACTGAATTTCATATACTATATTGAATAAAATTTTATTCTTTTAGAATTTCAAGGTGTTACAATCTGGGTTAGGACAAAAACAGATAAGGAATGTGTTTGTATTTAAATATTGTCATCTGTTGTCAAATAAGTTTGAGGAGAAAGGGAAAAACTCCTTAATTTTTGTTTAGTGAATATTGGACTGACAATCATATTTTGGGAATTAGATTCAAAATTACTGAGAAGTTGTATCATAAGAAATAGAAGCTAGGGGGATAAAATGATTATATTCACAAAGAATCTAGAATGAAAATATCAATGTTATTAAGAATGCGTCTTGCTATAAGTATGTAGTCATCAGATTCAAACAAATCTAATTGATGAATAATAAGAGACTGCATAACTAGATTCGGCATGAATATCATAAATTAATTATGATGATGCTTTTCTAAAGATGGCTTCCCATAAATTGTATGTAAGTTTTGAAACCAATGATCCATGATTGGGGGAAGAATTAATAAGTGAATGGGATTATGATGATTTTATTCAAATTGATCAGGTCTAAATGTTAATAATTATTAGTGTTGTAGATCATATTCATGTAAATTGTATTTTGGACAATTGAATTTGGTTTGAGATGAAAAGATGAGTGTTGATGAATGGAGCGGAATATACAATAATTTCCATGGAATGTTTGAAGATACTAAAGCGGATCCTCAATATGTTCAAATTCATGAATAAAATCACGATAGAAGATGAATATTGTGAAATATTGAAGTTGATGTGAAAGGAGATCAATGCTAACAAGTGATATCATATTTGGAAGAAAAAAACATGCTAATCAGACAAGGGATGAAATCATATTCATAAAAGGAATTTCCTGAAACCAATGAATGAAAAGAAGAGTAAATAATGTGATCAATAGCGTAGTCAACCATTTTGATATAGGTTGAATTAATTTTTTTATCAATCAATTTGGTCAAGAGAAATAAGATGTGTATTATAATTTGATCAAGATAATATATTAAGAAACGAGATGGATGTTTTTTTAGGGGGGGCCTTAATTTCTTCACGTATACATTCAATTGGTATAGATAATCATAATAATGAAATTGGATTGAGAAAAATAAATTTTGAAATAAGATTCATATAGGTAATTGAATGAAAATTTGAATGAAGAGAAAAAGATCAAAGAAGAATATAGAAGATTTGAGAAGAGTTGTTGAATTAAATATTTACATGAAATTCAAGGGAAGAAATGATTTTGGGGAATTTGTTTTAGCAGAAATACTTTGGGAATTCCCGTCAAAACCATCCATGGGTCACATATTAAAAGGGTAGAAGTACATTGTACTTCGATGACGACTGACACATATGTATCGTTCATAAAAGGGAGAGTAGCTCTGAATTTCTAGGGTGAGAAAGTATTTTTCATATTGAGAATTTGATTAATAATTTGTGATGAATAGAAGTGAAATAGAAGAGATAAGATAACAACATTACTCATCTATCTATCATATTTAGTAATCCTCACATTCAGTTATCTCTCATATTCAAATTGTCATCGTATGTAGCTGGTCAATGGATCTAGCTAAAATAATTAGATCCATGATTTCAATTTTAACATTTCTGGATTGAGGAAGGAAGTATTATAAAATTTATTTATTGAATTCTAAAAAGGCTATATCCATCAGACTTGGAAAATGGATTTGAAAAATCAGAGTGGGTCAATAAGACTGGGAAACTGGATTGGATTCTATATCAATATCCATAAAGTTCTTACAATCATTTAGGTATGAAATTGAAGAATTTATTCAAAAGGTATACCTTTTTTGGTTTAAAATAATCATAGTTAACATAAGTTATTACACCAATATTTCATTACCCTATTTTTTCATATAGGGTAAACACACTATTGGATTATTTACATACTAATACACAAGTGAAATGGTATATCCTACTAATTAAAATCCAAGGACTTTTTTCTAGTGTATGGTTTTGTATTGAGTTTTTTTGAACCATACCAAGTATGTAGTTATTCATAATGAATAGTGAACCATATAATTTCTTATATTTCTATGGGAGTCTATTTGAATTTTTTTCCAATATGGAATTAAATATTTTACCTAAGGTGAATTTTGTTTGATAGAAACATAAAAGAAAATAGTATTCCTGATTCACCCCTCTCCCTCTTAGTGATTCAATTACACTGACTAAACACTCTCAACTGGAATCAGAAAATAGGTTCCCTTTGCATATAATTTGGTAAAAAGGAATTTGAATTTTGGGAATAGTAATGGTAATCTAGTGCTTGATGTTAAGAATTATCATAACTGGAATGACTGAATTTTTTCATATATTATTTCTATCATTTATGATGTTCTTGAAGATAAAATTGTTGGTTTTCCTCATATTGGTGATAATTTTCATCTAACCTCTATTGATAATAATCTTGAGAATGATCTAAGATCCAAAGATAATTTACTATCTACACTTTTTGAAGGTAAATTTCTAAGGGTGAAAGGTGTTTCTATATCCATATGTATATGTGATAAATTGAAAAAAATGAATTCAATAAAAATTTAAAGAAAGAAAGGTTCCAAATATGGAGCTTGGAGTATGAATATTTTAATATGGGAGAATACGAATCAGTTGAGGAATTCATTACCAGGGTAAATGACATTTTCACCACTATCTGATGTCATGGTGAAAAGTTATTTGATTTTATAGTTTTTGAGAATATCATGAGTCATTATTGATAAGTTTGATGAAAAATTATCATTATTAGAAGATAGATATCATGAAACATTATCTCTAGATTATTTTCACAGCACTCTAATCACTTATCAAATGATAACGGAGAAATCTATGAAATGAAAACCAATTTTAATAGAGAAAATTATTTCAATGATGCAACGATAGAAAAGACACAAAAGATTATCATTGTAGATGAAGCTTGTGATTCCTAGTCTAAAAATGTGGTATGTAAAAATCTTCCTGATATTTTATCCTTGTTTTCTCAAAATAAGAAATGAGGTATAGGGAAATACAGAGGGAAACATCCGTTGAAATGAATTTAAGGAGGTTCCACGGTGTAACACCCCGAGATTTTATGAAGAATATTCTTTTAATTTCGTTGATGTCTTGTGTTGTATGCTACACCAAAGGAATATTGAACTACACACAACCCTGACTTGGCTTTCATTACATGCAATCGCGACCTTCCACGACAGCATGTGTTGTACGCAATACTCGCTAAACAACGATATGTTATATAAATTAGCCGTTATGAATAGTAATACCAAATTTTTGAAATTTTATAAATTTTATCATTCAAAATGGACTTCATTTTTGGATTCACAATATCTAAATTATCCTAGGGGTAATTTTTGGTATTTTTCTGAAAACTTTCAATTTTTGATGAATGGTGAAAACACTAGGTTACTATTAAAAAAACTGACATTTTATTTAAATAATTATTTATTTTATTTAAATTTATTTTAGGTCAAAATTGATACATAATACCTATATAAGTTCAATTTAAGTCATTGGAGTCATTTTATAATAATTTTAGATATATAAAAATTTTATTGAACTTTTCACCGTCTTTTACCCACCTCCTAGGAGAATTTGAAAATTCACATAAAACATAATTTTACCGCTTCTGTGAGTGGAATTTATAAAATATGAGAGACATGGTTAATATCAAGGAATAAAATTTGGTTCAATGATATAAAAATAATTATTGGTGAATAGAAACTTTTTACTTTTTTTACCACGGTTAAAAGTAAATAGGTTAATTAAGGGTAAAAATGATATTATTATTACCCTAACACATTTCCTAATTCTATTTTATAAGTGTAATTCGACCAAACACAGCCTTAGGAATAAAATATGACCATTTAGGCCCACTTGGATTATATTAGTACATTTATTATTAATTTATTTAAAGAAGGGTTAAAATAGTTAAAATCAAAGCTTAATAACTAAACCATTTTTAATATAGGGTTATACATAAGATTAATTCGACTATAAATATTCATTAGAAATATAAAAATATTTCCTACATAATTGTGTTTTATTTATAATTTCTAGACATTAAATAAATTAATTTATGTATGACACAATGATGATGCAGTAATTATCTTATTAATGAAATATTGACATAATTGATGTTATAAATACCCAAATAAATGTAATTTTAGACTTTGGATGAATTAAACTAATTTTATAGGTCAATATGACATGTTAGTATTGATTTAGTTAACTTTTTTGTAACTAATCATTCTGTTTGGATTTTCACAAAAATCAATTACCAAATAGTGTCAAAATTGACGAAAAATAGTTTTAAAAGAAATATTATATTATTATTTGTTATTTTATTCCTAAAAATATAAGGTTCTGCAAAATTACTTAGATAAGGTTATATATATTAATAATAAACAACTTGGGGTTCGTTTGGCTTGTTATACTAAGTTTATTAATCTTATAGTGTAAGAAAACAAGAATACATGGTAAAAGAAGCATTATTTAACTTAAAGTTAAATCTAAATGATAGGGTTAAAATAGAAATCTAAACCTGTATAAATTCTATTTCATGAGATTATTTAGACCCATCCCCACCTTATCTTTTAAATAACTCAATTTGGAGCTATTAAAAACCGAATATGAATTTATAATAAAATAATATTTTTAGTTATTCCAAAGGTGCCCCTCTCCTCCGTTATAAAAGGGCACCTCCTCCCTCTCTTCCTCAAACCATTTTGAGCCTTGAAGCTCGTCCAACCTCTACCCATCTCACTTCCCCACTTCCCTAGAAACATCCTAGAGGTCCTGTTCTTCTAAAAAGACCAATTTTAGTACCCTAAGAGGAGGTCTCAAAGAGGTGTTTTAAAGAAGAGGTAATGTCTATTACCGATTCATTCAACTTTATTTCTTCTTCTACTTATTCTTAATTAGTTGTTTCATTATAAAGTAATAACATCAGTATCAATAATATACTGATATGTTATTATAAGTATGAAACAACCCTATTTCACCATCTATCCATCCTATGGAAAACGAAATCACCGCGCGTGCGTACGTATGGAATACCGTCCCCACGCCGTGGTGTAATCTATTTTCCACCACCACCTTACTCGGATGGGTATAATGGTGTAAATAATGAATATATATGATTATTGTAAAGTTATATTGATTCTGAAATATTATACATACACTCCAATACAATTCCACGATCATGGGAATGATATCATCGATCGTGCGTATGTACGGACTACTGTCTCCACGAACGCGATAGGATTCATTTTCCATGATTAATCATTCAAGAATGATTATAAAGTATATATAATGAATAATAATGAAATATATGACATAATAATGCTACTGAATTTACTAATATATATGTATGTCATCTATTTAATTTCATTCAATTCAATAAGGAAACAAAAACAGCATTCTTGCGTACGTACGACCTACCGTCTCCATGAACGGTGTCTTTCATTCCATTTATCAATCTGTAATATATATGTATATGATGAATATATATTATATATAAATCATGTTTTACAGTATGGAATTATTTGAATCAGTAAATAAGTAATAATATCAAGAACGACAAGTCGAAACACATACGATAAATGAAATGATTTTACCCAAAACGCTGGTTTTACATGGAATTTACAAAAGAACGGGTAATATAAAGACATAAGTGAAACATATATGATATCATAACAATGAATATGATTATGTAATATGTCAATGAAAATATTTAAATCATTATACATGAGGTTCTCATCCATACGAAGCATATCGGACCTATGGTAAGGGATAACTTTTCCAATCTCATTCTTATCCGAGATTGTTTATTCATAAGTATTTACTGGGGTTATTGTTCTCATCCATGTCCATTTTTCCTAAAAATGGTTTCATGTATGTTTAATGTCCTTTTTTACCATTTTTTACTTTTACTACATGGTATGTATGGAATCAATCTTTTACGAGGTACTTTTTGACTTTTCCGGCAAAAGTACGAGAAGAATGTTTTTTTAACTTATACGGCACGAACATATTTTTACGGTTTTATAAAGTACTATTTTCATGAAGCTTCCTTCAAAATATTTCATGACTATTTTCAACAAAATCATTTTCTTTTAAAATTGGATGACATTTTGTGAAATGAAAATGATTTTGAAGAAGAAAGGAGATTTTCCTCATGAATTCATTTAAAGTGTTTTATCAAAACCATTTTTCATCTAAGATGACATTATTTAATATGTGTATATTTCAAGTATCATGTTTCAATGGTTTACATGGTTTCACTTTTATTATTATGAAATGATATCCATTTATTTTATATGGATTATGTGATGATGGGATGATATTTATGAAACCCTTTTTTCGTTGGGTTATTATGAATGATATATGATTATTTTGTGGCACAAGTAAGAATGATTTAATTATGAGATGGGTTGGACCTATATCTCCCTCCAATGCATTGGGTAAAGATTTATATCTCATGAGACAGACATGGCTGGAACGGTAAGCTAATCTGGTTCAGTAGTACATGACTGGAACGATGAGTGAACTCGATTCAGAAAGGGACTTTGTCCACTAAGATGGTCTTGGCATCAATGCCTTGGATACTATGGAAATCATATCATGTGCTTAATGTTTTTCCACAATTACAGGTTTTATTTACAAGATAATTTATCATGATTGATGTTCTATTTTGATCTATGCCTTACGTACTTCCATGTTTTATGTCATTGCACAATATTTCGATGTTTAAACATTATGTACAAGTTTTTATGTTCAAATGTATATGGATTGTTCTATTTTCTCCATGATTACCCTTACTGAGCATTTGAGCTCACCCTTTTTATGTTTTCTTTTCCCCAGGATATAAAGAAAGTTTTTAGGTAAGAAAAAAGGGAAGATCTTTATAGGAGATTTTGAAGATCTTTCACCACGATTAGAAGATTGTGTTCCAAGTTTCCAAAGACACTAAACTATTACAGTCCTTGTGTGTCTGTTTTTGTTATGTACTAAGTATTCCTCCAAAGTAATGTAATGTGCATGTACGTCAAGCTTCGGGTCTCTACAGTTGGTATCAGAGGAAAGGTTTAGTTAACCTTTGGAAACTAGGATGCGAAAACTTTAGTGAAATCCCTATAGATATTTCTACGGTATGTCTAGGGATGTCCCTAAGGTTAAGAATACGTATAGTTTATAGTCCTAGAATTGTGATAACGATCTTAGAATTAATCCTAAGATGTTAGATATTGAAGGTACTCCCCCTTTATTATGTTGTTTTCCCTAGCATGGTATTTTCCTCTCATACTATTATTTTTGGGTTTTAGACGATGGCTGGAACCCGAAGAAACTGTGTTCATGAATGTAATGGACAATTCAATGATTGTACTCTTGACCAAACCAATGTCATGGGAGATGGAGTGCACAATCTTATTTCTATACTTACACAAGATATGAATCATTCTATACTTAAAAATGAGCAGAGAATGGAGCAACATTCTGTTGAATCCTTCATGAGGCAGCGTCCACCATCATTCAGTGGGTCTTCTGATCCCTTAATGGCTGAACAATGGATCAATACCACTGAAAAGATATTTTCAATTCTACAATGTTCTGAGCTTGATAAAGTCATCTTAGCAGTATGTCATTTGGATGTTGATGCTGATCAATGGTGGAATCTTATCAAGAATACGAGGCAAAGAGATGTAATCGAGTCCATGGAATGGGACGAGTTCAAGAACTTGTTTTTCAGTAAGTACATCCCTCGTATTCTTCGAACAAAGGTGGAAAATGAGTTTCTTGAGCTTAAGCAGAAGGATGATGAATCTGTTGGTATATATGAAGCAAATTTTACAAGACTTTCAAGGTATGCATCTGGCTTCATCATCCAACCTGAATGTTAAGTTGATCGATATTTCAGTGGCTTAAAACCAAATATTCGAAGGGAATTAGCTATAAGAGACTTCAGTAGATATGAAGAAATTCTGCATTGTGCTATCAAGGTAGAAATGGAAGATGGTGTTACATATCCATCTCATGGTTTTGAAAAGAAACAAAAGATGGAGTTCAAGGAGAAATATCAGAATGATGGTGAAAAGAATATGAATGTTTCCTTATGCTCAAAGTGTGGAAAGAATCATGGTGGAGATTGTCTTAAAGGGACTAGAAAATGTTTTAAGTGTGGAAAACAAGGTCATCGAGCAGCTGAGTGACGATGTAATGGAAAAAGGGTTGCAAATTATGTGAATAAAGAAAAGACTGCAGAGAACGCACCACCAACACTTCAATGCTTCAAGTGCAACAAAATGGTGCATTATGCTAATCAATGCCCTAATCCAAGGGTTAATGATGATCGACATGAGAAACCACTTAAGGCAAAGGACAAAGGGAAGTCTCTTGCGATCACTATTGGCGATGTTGAATATGAAAACGATATGGTGGAATGATTAAGTGTTTATGTAATGGGATTCCAAAATAATGTTGTATATAGTATCGTGGAATATTGTAATATGTATGTATTGGTCTATTGTGGTTTTCAATAATTTTATGGTATCGGTAACCATGGAAAGTGATTGAGATATTTTTGGAAAGAAGATGATATGCGCATAATGAAGGGATAAGGAGAAAATGAAATGTTTGACAGTATTCATGAGCTCTTGACTGATATAAGGAAATAGTTATAAGATGGTTTGAGTATATAAAATTTTGTGGTTTTGGTATGTGGAAAGAGTTAACTTTTGATAGCACTCTTATTTTCACTAAGATCCAATGGGTATTCATTTTTCAAGAGAATACATGATTAAGGCCTTCGAATGTTTCGAATGTGACCAACAAGACATATCTTATGATATATGGGGATCAACGATGGTATTAACGTGCTTGTTATATAGAATCTCTGGTAATCGTTTTCACTATAATATGAGAATGGACTGCAATATTATGAATAAGCCTAAAGATTGAAATGGATTATGTTCAACATAAGTTAGTTTAAGGCTATAACTGTTTTTGATATTATTGATGGAATGTCATAACGATGTACTTTTAGAAAAAGGACAACCTGCAGGATGGGCGACAACCCATCGCGTCGGAAAAGGCTGTGGGAATCGAACCCACAACCAAAGTGCGACTGGCCTTTATCACATACCACTGGCCTACAAGAAGTCCCTGTTTAGTATAAACTAGTTTTATTTTATTAAGCAGTAGGATATATGAAGTATAAGTTAATTTTTGGAATCGTATACGATTAACCTCACTATAGATGGACTTATGAATTTTTGATAACTTTTGCTAACCTTTTGTTTGAAACAAATGGAATGACCCATCATTCTATCACATGATCTATTAACACTTCACGAATAACAAATTCAACTTCATTTCTTTAAGAGACGAAGTGTAAATTGATCAAATCCCGAACAACAGTGAGATTGTACCAAAATCAAGCAAGTATTTCTTCTAATTCAAAATTTTCAACTTTAGGGAAATGATATTGAAAACCAAAAATGTTTTCCTAGTGCTCTTATATCCGATGAATCAGATGGTATCTTAGATCATCACAAATCTATGGCTTTGTGATTTTTGGCTTTTTCATTCCCATGTTCTCTACCACTCTCCATCGGAACATGATGGTTAGATTTTTCTTCCGTATCCATATTTTCACCTATGTTCTCCTATATGGAAACCCAGTGATGAGTTACTTTGGGTAATCATTAAATTTCATACTTTAGTTTTTAAAATTAAGTTTTAGTATTCCATTTTACGATGAGGGTTTCTATGAATAGTAAACGATTTATAACCCCCGACGAATTTCAAGGGCTAAATTCATTTTAAGGGGGGGTAGAATGTAACACCCCGAGATTTTATGAAGAATATTCTTTTAATTTAGTTGATTTCTTGTGTTGTAAACTACACCAAAGGGAGATTGCAATACATGGAAACCTGACTTGACTTTCATTACATGCAATCACGACCTTCCACGATAGTGTGTGTTGTACGCAATACAGACTTTCGCTAAACAACGATATGTTATATAAACAAGCCATTATGAATAGTAATACCCACTTTTTGAAATTTTATAAATTTTATCTTTCAAAATGGACTTCATTTTTCGATTCAGAATATCAAAATTATCCTAGGGTGAATTTTTGGTATTTTACTGAAAACATTCAATTTTTTATGAATAGTGAAAACACTGGGTTACTATTAAAAAAAACTGACTTTTTATTTAAAAAATTATTTATTTTATTTAAATTTATTTTAGGTAAAAATTGATACATAATACCTATATAAGTTCAATTTAAGTCATTGGAGTCATTTTATAATAATTTTAGATATATAAATATTTTATTGAACTTTTCACCATCTTTTACCCACCTCCTAGGAGAATTTGCAAATTCACATAAAACATAATTTTACCTCTTCTGTGAGTGGAATTTCGAAAATCCGAGAGACACGGTTAATATCAAGGACTAAAATGTGGTTTAATGAGATGAAAATAATTTTTGGTGAATAGTAAATCTTACTTTTTTTTACAACGGTTAAAAGTAAATAGGGTAATTAAGGGTAAAAATGATATTATTATTACCCTAAAAAACGTCCCAATTCTATTGGATAAGTGTAATTCGACCAAAAACAACCTTAGGAATAAAATATTACCATTTAGGCCCACTTGGATTATATTAGGACATTTATTATTAATTTATTTAAAGAAGGGTTAAAATAGTAAAAATCAATGTTTAATAACTAAATAATTTTCAATATAGGGTTATGCATAAGATAAATTAGACTATAAATATTCATTAGATGGATAAAAATATTTCCTACATAATGGTGTTTTATTTATAATTTTTAGATATTATATAAAATAATTTATTTATGATACAATGATGATGCTGTAATTATCATATTAATGAAATATTGACATATTTGATGTTATAAATACCCAAATAAATGATATTTGAGACTTTTTATGAATTACACTAATTTTATAGGTTAATATGACATTTTAGTATTGATTTAGTTAACTTTTTTCGAACGAATCATTCTGTTAGGATTTTCAAAAAAATTGATTACCAAATAGTGTCAAAATGCACATAAAGTAGTTTTTAAAACAAATATAATATTATTAAATGTTATTTTATTCCTAAAAATATAAGGTTCTGGAAGATGACTTATATAAGGTTATATATATTAATAATATACAACTTGAGGTTCTTTTGGCTTGTTACAGTAAGTTTATTAACCTTATAGTGTAAGAAAACAAGGAGACACGGTAAAATAAAAATTATTTAACTTAAAGTTAAATCTAAATGATATGGTTAAAATAGAAAACTAAACTTTTATAAATGCTATTGGATGAAGGGATTTCGACACATACCCACCTTATATTATAAATAACTCAATTTGGAGCTATTAAAAATCAAATATGACTTTATAATAAAATAATATTTTTAGTTATTCCGAAGGTGCCCCTCTCCTCCCTTATAAAAGGGCACCTCCCCCATCTCTTCCTCACACCATTTTGAGCCTTGAAGCTCGGCCAAACTATTCCCATTTCACTTCCCCACTTCCGTAGAAACATCCTATAGGTCCTGGTCTTCTTCAAAGACAAATATTAGTGCCCTAAGAGGAGGTCTCAAAGAGGCGCTTCAAAGAAGAGGTAATGTCCGTTACCGATTCATTCAACTTTATTTCTTCTTCTACTTATTCTTCATTAGTTGTTTTATTATGAAGTAATAATATAAGTATCAATCATATACTGATATGTTATTATATGAATGAAACAACCCTATTTCGACATCTATCCATCCTATGGAAAACGAAATCACCACGTGTGTGTACGTATGGAATACCGTCTCCACGACGTTGTGTAATCTATTTTCCACCACCACCTTACTTGGATGGGTATAATGGTGTAAATAATGACCATATATGATTATTGTGAAGTGATATTGATTCTTAAATAGTATACATACACTCCAATACAATTCCACGGTCATGGGAATGATATCATTGCTCGTGCGTACATACGGACTACAGTCTCCACGAACACGATGAGATTCATTTTCCATGATTAACCATTCAAAAATGATTATAAAGTATATATAATGAATAATAATGAAATATATGACACAATAATTCTACTGGATTTATGAATATATATATTTATTTCATCTATTTAATTTCATTCAATTCAATAAGGAAACGAAAACAGCGTTCGTGCGTATGTGTGGCCTACCGTCTCCATGAACGGTGTATTTCATTCCTTTTATCGATCTCTAATATATATGTATATGATGAATATATATTATATATAAATCATTTTTTACATTCCAAAATTATGTAAATGAGGATATAAGTAATAATATTAAGAATGACAAGTCGAAACACATACGATAAATGGAATGATTTTACCCAAAACGCTGCTTTTACATGGAATTTACAAAAGAACGAGTAATATAATGTCATTAGTGAAACATATATGATATCATAAAAATAAATATTATTATTTAATAAGTCAATGACATTATCTAAATCATTATACCGGATGTTCGGATCCATATGAAGCATATCGGACCTAAGGTAAGGGATAACTTTTCCAATCTCGTTCTTATCCGAGATGGTTTACTCATATGTATTTACTGGGGTTATTGTTCTCATCCATGTCCATGTTTCCAAAAAATGGTTTCATGTATGTTTAATGTCCTTTTTACCCATTTTTGACTTTTACTACATGGTATGTATGGAATCTTTCTTTTATGAGGTACTTTTTTACTTTTCTGACAAAAGTACAAGAAGAATGTTTTTTTAACTTATACGGAACAAACAGATTTTTACGGTTTTATAAAGTTTTATTTTCATGAAGCTTCCTCCAAAATATTTCGTGACTATTTTCAAAAAAATCATTTTCTTTTAAAATTTGATGACATTTTGTGAAAAGAAAATGATTTTGAAGAAGAAAGGATATTTTCCTTGAGAATTCATTTCAAGTGTTTTATCCAAACCATTTTTCATCTAAGATGACATTATTTCATTTGTGTATGTTTCAAGTATCACGTCTCTATGGTTTACTTGGTTTCACTTTTCTTATTATTAAATGATATCCATTTCTTTTATATGGATTATGTGATGATGGGATAATGTTTATGAAACCCATTTTATTTGTTGGGTTATTATGAATGATGTATGTTTATTTTGTGGCACAAGTAAGAATGATTTCATTATGAGATGGGTGGGACCTATATCTCCCTCCAATGCACTGGGTAAATATTTATATATCATGAGATAGACATGGCTGGAACGGTAAGTTAATCCGGTTTAGAAATATAGGACTGGAACGAGGAGTGAACTCGATTCAGAAAGGTATTTTGTCCACTAAGATGGTCTTGGCAGTAATGCCTTGGCTACTATGGAAATCATATCATGTGCTTAATGTTTTTCCACAATTAAAAGTTTCATTTACAAGATAATTTATCATGATTGATGTTCTATTTTGATCTATGCCTTACTTACTTCCATGTTTTATGTCATTGCACAAGATTTCGATGTTTAAATATTATCTACATGTTATTATGTTCAAATGTATATGGTTTGTTTTATTTTCTCCATGCTTATCTTTACTGAGCATTTAAGCTCACCATTTTTATGTTTTCTTTTCCCCAGGATATAAAGAAAGGTTTTAGGTAAGAAAAAAATGGTAATATCTTTATGGGAGATGTTGAAGATCTTTCACCACGATTAGAATATTACGTTCCAAGTTTCCAAAGAAACTAAACTATTATGGTCCTTGTGTGTCTGTTTTTGTTATGTACTAAGTATTCTGCAAAAGTAATGTAATATCCATGTACGCCATGCTTCGGGTCTCTACACACTGGACATGTTGCAGTTAATTTTTTTTCAAATAATTTAATAAGATGATAGTGATCAAGAAGAAATAAATACAAGAAGATAGTGAAAGAATAGGAATATAAATGTAAATTATACTCCACATGGAAACAAAGAAAATTCTTGAAATCCAAAACAATAATTTTTCTATATCGACATGAAGAAGAAGAAGATAGTGATACTGAATAGGAAAAATCATTTGAAAATGGTATTGGGTATATTTTTATTTTAATAGTGATTGATGAAGAATTTAGAAGAATCAGTTTCGAGGTAGAAGAAACTCAACTTCTATTTCATTTGAAAAAATAGTTGAAACAATGTCTAAGATACATCAGAAGGCTTTAATGGAAAAAAAAGTTGGAAGATGAATGTTCCTCAACATTCAATTAAGAATTATTTGTTAATTATAAGGTACAGTTTGTAAAAGAAATTGATGATTTTATAAAATCTAATTACGATGAAAAGAATATAAATGATAATATGGAGTTTAAGTAAAAAGAAAAGAAATAAGAGTTAGAACTTTTCCAACAAATGATATTCCAAGACGATATGGGAAATGAATGTTTCAAAAACTCTATTACTAAATTTGTGGAAATTATTCAAAATTAAAAACCTAAGAAGGTTTAACCAAAGTTACCTTCAAAGGGTGATAAGAAATTTGGAATTGTTTCTGAGAAGAATAATGGTGGTAAATTTCTGTATGTGTCCAAGATTGACATATTTAAGATTTCAAAAGTTTCAAAGTATCCTAAGTCTAAAAAAATTTATATAGATCATGAAATGTTTCAAATAACTAGGAATCTAATAAATTTGGGAAGAAGAATAAAATTCTAATTGACACCAGAGTTGTTGGTGGATCATAATGGAATAAAAAGAATGTTTCTAATAAACATATTCAATGTTCCACTCAGTATGAAATTTTTTGAGGAAAATATTATTTTTATATATATTGTGGGAATTATGGTGTATTTTTTCACACATAAAATATTTTTTGGTTAATCCAATAACATTTATATTCCCTCATAGGTTATGTAAGATAGTGGTAGGGGTGTTTTTCTCCTTAAAGAAATAATTCTAGAAGGGTTTTTTAACAAAACATGAAAATGTTTAAGTGACGATTAAAAATAGGTTCCAACATTTTGGAACTATTAATGAATGTATTGGACAATCTTGTCACCTTGTAAAAATATTTCTTGTTTTCTTACCAACATAGAGGAATATTATTAAAAAAAATCTCAAAATATGATGGTGATGAAAGTGAAGGAAGAATAAAAAACTCTAGTTGTTGAAACAACATTTAGAGCTTCGAAATTAGAATGTCCTTGGCATATTGAGAGGGGATGTTCTTCTACTAAGGAAATATATTTGGAATTTTTGAATAAATTTGAAGATTTTAAATAAGGAATAGTGATATTTGGCAATGATGAATCCTTGAAAATAAAATGTGTTAGATCAGACATCATTGGGAATGAAAATATGAAATATAAGAAAACCTTTTATATTGATGTGATGAAACACAATTTTCTATGTTTTTCAGAAAATTTTGATGGGGGTAACAAAGTTGTGCTCATAAAATATGGATTTTTCATGAAATGTTATGAATATAGAAAGATTTTTAAAATAGGTTAGCATATAAAAGGAAACTTGTTTCAGGTTGGTGAAATAAAAAAACATGTTATATGAGTATAGTGGAAGTGAACCAGTAATGGAATAAAATGTTGGGGAACATGTGTCTAAGAAACATGAGGATGTTATCTAATAGAGATAGTGTCCAAGACATGCCTAATTTACCAAGAAGAAGATATTGGTGTTTTACAATTTTTCATAATTGAAAGATTACATGTGATATACATAAGAAAGTTAAGAAGTGTTCAAGACAACCCTCAGAGCTGATTTATTATAATACCTATTGTCCAATGAGAAAAAAAATCAAAAAATAGAGATAAGAAAGATTTCACCTTCATTGATTATTTTACTTATATTACTTGAATAATGTATATGAAACATAAATAAGATACTTTGAAAATGTTTTAATGTTTCATAAAGAAATTAGAAAAGGAATTTCAGTATTCTATGAAGAAGAAGAGAATAGATAATTGTGGTGAATATCGAAATTTGATTTTAAAAGTTATTTGGAGCATCGTGGAATTCATCCTATGTATAGTTTCTCATACACTCCTCAACAAATTAGGGTTTCTGAAAGAAATAATAGAAGTTTAGTGGAAATGAGAAGAATGATGTTGCTTGAACATGGCCTTTATCATTACTTTTAGTGGAAATCCATGATTACATTTTTTTATATACAGAACCAAAGTTTCTATAGTAATAATTCATATATGACTTCTTATAAATTTTTTTATGGAAAAACTCCTTGTTTAGAACAATTTAGAGCTTTAGGGTGTGCATGAATTATAAATAATACATGTGGAAACTATGGATAGTTTAAATAGAAATTTGAATATGGAATATTTTTTTGATATGATCCAAAAAAAATGATATACATTCATAGAAAAAGAATAAAATAATTTTTAAGACTATTGATGTCATTGTAATTAAAGGATCTGACAGAGAAAAACAAACTCTGGTAGAAAATGAAGTTGAAAACGAAAAGAAAAATGATACTAATAACGATACAAATAATAATAATCCTACTCAATAAGAATAATCAAACTCATTTATTTCTTGTGTTGTGAAATATATTGTAAATTCTCATCCTAGGATGAAAAAGAAGGTGCATGCTCAGAATATCGTTGAGGATCAATATCAGAAGGTTCAAACAAGAAGAAAAATAAATGATATTATACATACTCAATTCTATTAAAAATTGGATCCGAAAGATGTTAAATTATATTTTGAGTATCCAGAAAGGGTACACACGATGAACGAAGCATTAAATTAGATTAAAAATAATGATACATGATCACTCATACTCAAGACATAAAAACATTATTGGTACAAATTGGGTTTTTTAGAATAAGATGGTTGAATAAGGTGAAGTGATAAGAGAAAAATCAAGATTGGTATACATAGGTTACTCACAAATTGAAGGTATTTATTTTGATGAAAACATTTATATATATGCATGGTTATAAATAATTATAATATTTTTTGCTATTTCTACACAACGAGTTTTCACGATCAATCAATTGGATGTTATATACACATTCTTGAATGGTGATATTTAAGAGGATGATTATATTGAACAACCTTGTGGATTTGTTTTTGGGAAGAATAAAATCTCTGTATACTGATTGAGAAAAGGACATGTATGTTTGAAAACATGCTCCGAGGGCATGGTATTCCAAAATTGGATTCGTTATTTATGAATATGAGGTTTAATAAAGGAAGAGATGGTATGAATATTAATATCCAAGAATTTCAACAACATCCCCTCATTGAAATTATTTATATTCTTGATATTATCTTTGCTGTGAATGATAGAAGAAGTTGTGAAATATTAATTGATTAAATGAAAAAGATATCTGAAATGTCCATTTTGGGGTAAAGGAAATACTTTCTTGGGTTAGAAATTTTCTAGAAGAAGAAATACATTTTTATTTCCCAAGAAAAGTATTCAAAGGAACCACTCATGAGGTTTGGCATAGAAAAATCAAGACTAGTATCCACACTAATTGCAGTGGGAACAAGTTTGAGTAAATATGGACGAGGAAAAGAAGTGGACGAGAATGAATTTCAAAAGCTATTTAAAGGTTTGTTTTATTTTAATTCCACTGGACCAAACATTTTTTATGTTGTTACATTATGTTAAATATTTCAAATTGATCCAAAAGAATCACATTTACATGATGGAAAAATCAATCTCAGATGCATCAATGGAACAGTAGAATTTGGAATCAGGTATGAAATCTGAGATATTTTTGAATTTTTTGGGTATTCAAATGATGATTTAATAGGAAATTATGATTATAGATGATCCACATATTTTTTAGTATTCGTTCTAGGAAATATTGTGTTAGATTTCATTCAATGAAAAAGAATTTATTAAATCTTAGTAAAGATATCATTGAGTATGTTTCTTCCACTCAAGACACTACCCAAATTATGTGTATTAAAACTCAATTGGAATATTTACTTAATGAATTGAAGTTACCCTTTCTTTTGGGTTAAGACAATTAAAGATCAATCAATCTCACCAGAGATGTCATTCAACATTATCAAACAAAACATATTGATATAACATATCATTTAATCAAATAGGTTTTAGAGAAGAAATAATTTATGTGGAAGTATATTCCAACATAAAAACAATTTAAAGACCCAAATCTTGACGTACATGTAAATTACATTACATTTGCAGAAAAATTAATACATGAAAAAAACAGATGACCAAAGATTGTATTAGTTTAGTGCCTTCGGAAACTCAGAACATAATATTCTAATCATGGTGAAAGATCTTCAACATCTCCCATAAAGATTTTCCCCTTTTGTTTTCTTACCTACAACATTTCTTTTTATCCTGGGGAAAAGAAAACATAAAAAAGGTGACCTCAAATGCTCAGTAAAGGTAAACATGGAGAACATAAAACAATCCCTAAATATTTGAACGTAAGAACATGAGCATAAATCATCGAAATCATGAGTAATGACATAAATCATTGCAATTCATAAGGCATATATCATAATGGATCATTAATCATGATAAGATAATACATGTAACTGTGGAAAACCATTAAGCACATGATATGATTTCCATAGTAGCCAAGGCATTGCTGCCAAGACCATCATAGTGGACAATGTCCATTACTGAACCGGGTTTACTTACCATTCCAGCCATGTCTATCTCATGATATATAAATCTTTACCCAATCTATTAGAGGGAGATATAGGTCCCACCCTTCTCAGAATTAAATCATTCTCACATGTTCCACAACATAAACATAAATAATTCATCATAACCCAATGAATAAAATGGGTTTCATAAACATCATCCCCTCATAACAAAATCCATATAAAAAATGGACATCATTCCATCATAAGAAAAGTGAAACCATGTAAATCATAGACACACTATACTTAAAACATACACATATGAAATAATTTCATCTTAGATGAAAAATGCTTTCGATAAAACATTTGAAATGAATTCTTGAGGAAAATATCCTTTCTCCTTCAAAATCATTTTCTTTTCACAAAATGCCATGAAATTTTAAAAGAAAAATATTTTTTTGAAAATAGTCAAGAAATATTATAGAGAAATCTTTAAAAAAATATGGTGTTATGAAACCGTAAAAATCCGTTCATGCCGTATATGTTAAAAAACATTATCCTCATACTTTTAACGGAAAAGTCAAATTGTACCACGTATAGTAAACAAAAGAAAAATTCATTCCAAAACACACAATAAAAGTCAAATAGGGGTAAACATTACTTTAAACATACATGGAATAATATTAAACACATTATGAATAAAATTTTTATAGACATGGATGAAAAATATAACCCCAGTAAATACTTATGTATAAGCAATCTCGGATAAAAATGAGATTGAAAAATTATCCCTTACCTTATGTCCATTTTCTTCCGTATGTGACCGAGAATCTTGTATAGTGGTTTTAAAAATATTATTAACTTGTAACAGAACCATAATAATATTTATGATATCATATATGATTTACTTAAGACTTTATATTACCCATTCATTTGTCAATTTCTTGTTAAAACAGCGTTTTGGGTAAAATCCTTTCATTTATCTTCTGCGTTTTGACTTCTAAGTACTCATATGATTACTTAGGTCATGATTACATACTTCTATAATGTTAAACATGATTTAAATAAAATAAATATTAAGAATATATATATATAATTGACCAATAAATGGAAAGAAATACACCGTTTAAGGAGACGGTAGGTTGTATGTACGCATGAACACCGTTTTCCTTTCCTTATTGGCTTGAATGAAAGTAAGTAGATGACATAAATGTATATATACATAAATACAGTATCATTATTATGTCATATATTTCATTATTATTCATTATGTATACTTTATAATCATTCTTGAATGGTTAACATGGAGAATGAATCTCATCACGCTGGGGATACGATAATTCGTACGTACGCACAAGCGAAGATATCGTTCCCATAATTATTGAATGGAATTGGATTGGATGATATAATTTATCAGAATCATTATGATCTTATGATAATAACATATAGTTATTATTTCCACCATTATACACATCCAAGTAAGGTGGTGGTGGAAAACAGATTACACCACGACGTGGAGACGATATTTCGTACATACGCACGCACGGTGGTTTCATTTTCCATAGGATGGATAGAAGGTGAAATAGTGTTGTTTCATATTTATAATAACATATCAGTATATGAGTGATACTGATGTTATTACTTTATTATGAAATAACAAAATAAGATGATGTAGAAGAAGAAATGAATTTGAAATAATCGATAAAGGATATTACCTCTTCTTCGACGCGCCTCTTCTAAACCACCTCTTAGGGCACTAAAGTTGGTCTTTAAAGAATAACATGACCTCTAGTATGTTTATAGGGATGTGTAGAAGATAAATTATATGGGTTTGGCCGAGCATGAAGGCTCAAAATGGTGTGATTTGGAGAGGGAGGAGGTGCCCTTTAATAAGGGAGGAGAGGGGCACCTTTGGAAACATAGGAAATATTAATTTATAATAAATTCAAACCCCACTTAAAAACCTCAAAAAATGACTGAAATCCAATTCTTAGATGATCTATGGATGTAATCTCATTAACTAATAAAATTTAGACATGTTGGGAAATTATTTTAAACCCTATCAACTTGATTTATCCTTATTTAATCTATTTAATTTTAATTGTGGTGATAATATTCTAAATTTTAAATTGTTATAAATAATTACTTATGTGTTTTGATTTTACCATAATTGGATTCTTTATGACATTTTCAACCATATAAATTTCAATTTATAATTTTTAAATATTTTTGGAATTTTTACACAATTTAATAATATGTTATTTTTATAAAATAACAATAGTGTCAATTTTTGACACTATTAATTTATTTGAATTTAAATAAAATCCAAACGGAGGATATTGTAACATCGCATGTAAATAAATAATATAAAATTTTTATATTTATTAATATTTGTGAATAAAATATTAATATTACTCTAAAGAGAATGCTATGTTTGATGGAGTACCCAACACGCAACAATGGGTTTCATTGAAATCTTACGTTGCACACTAATAATATAATAATATTATTTTATATGGTAGTAAACACCTAGCCATTTTAATCGATAGAATGAAAAGAACTAACTAAAAAATGATTATATATGTTTGCCAAATATTTTTACTTTTATCCAATAAATGTTAGAGTCTTAAAATGCAAATGAATCGAATTTTAAGCATAAAAATTCTAATATTCTTTAAAAGGTCGATTAACCGCCTTTTGATGGAGAAACATTTTTAAATATACTTTTGACAATTTTATATGTTATATTTTACAAAATAAAATTCTTCTTTAGAATCTGTACAACAAAATTTACTTCGTGTAAATTTTTGTTATTTTTTTCCGATAAAGTTCATTTTTAGTGAAAATGTTGTCTTTTAATTCAAAACCTCCTTTTAATATAATTTATTTATATGAATATATTATTTTTTTAATTGAGTTTTAAGTGTAGTTAAAATAAATTTTTACCATTTATTCCAATGGTGGTAATTGAAATTAATTTCACTTTGAAATTGGACATAAACAAGTGTCAATCTTTTGATAGATATTGTTTCTTAAAAACATGTTATTTGTTTTGACAGCGATAATTAATTATAAAAATAATTAATTCAACCTTTATATTTTGAATTTGGTAAAATGGACATAATTTTTGAAATTGGAATATCAAATATAGATTAGAGTGAATTTTTTTTATTTTTCTAAAAAACATAGATTTTTTATGAATAGTGAAACCACTAAGTGGTAGTTAAAAAAATTAATTTTTCATTTAAATGAAATTTTACCACCTCTATGTTTTGAATTTCAAAAATCCGATAGACATCGTTGTCATTAGGAAGTAAAATGTGGTTCAATGGGATTAAAATAATTTTTTTGGTGAATAGTAACGTTTAAGTTTTATTAATCGCGATTAAAGGTAATTAGTGTAATTTATGGTGAATATAATGATATAATAATATCTAATTACCATTAAACTTTTCATGCACTTATTGGATGAGTCATGGCCGACCAATACAATCCATGGGTCTACTTGGGGACCCCATGGAGCCACTTGGGCAAGAAAATGACATTAATAACTTTTTATTTAAAGTAAAAAATAAAAGTGTCACAAACATGTATTATTTTACTAAAAAAATTTACATGGGGTTATAAAAGTAATATTTTTTACTATAAATATTCATTATAAATATAAAAATATTTCATACATCATGATATTTGTTTTATAATTTTTAGAAATTAAATAAATAAATTTATTTATGACACCGTGATGATTCAATGAATACCTCATTAATGAACGATTTAAATAAAATGAGAAGATAAGGTAAAATATAAGACTTAAACTTTTCAAAGACCTATTTGATGGGTTTATTTCAAACCCTTATCACCTTATTTTAGAAATATATAATTTTGGGACCTTTATTATCCGAAAATCATTTTATAATAAAGTAACTTTTCAAGACTTTCCAAGAGTTCCCCTCCTCCCTCTTATAAAAGGACCACACCTCTACCTCCTTACCCACACCTCTCAAGCCCTTGAATGGGCCAAAATCTACTCATTTTATCTCTCGACATCCCTCTCTTTATTATATAATCCTTCCCTTCGGCAGAAATCTCTTCAAGCAACCCTTTTGGTTCAAACCAAGGGGAGTTACCCGATTTAAAGGTAAAGTCTTCTCTAATGATCTTTTGTTTTATTTTTCTTCTTCAACCCCCTAAACTCTTTTTATTCCTTTATTTTGTAACAACACTTGTATCATAAATATAATAGTATGTTTTTATGAGAAGGATTCGATCTACACTTACACACACCACCGTCTAATGGTTAAAGAACATATTGTTTCACTAGATGGCGAATTACTGCCTCACGAAATGATGATTGTTCTATCTTATCCTACCACCTCTCATGGATGATATTATGATGGAACTATATTTATTTATGATATATATTATATTTATTTCATCTCAATTCTTCTTTATTTTACATTTAAAACATACCTTTATGCTTTGCATGTTGTGCAAATGCGATAATTTCATTTGAGGAAGTGCGGACTACCGCCCCCTCAAGTGATGTGACTCGTTAATGAAATACATGGAATGTATAAAGAATGAAATTAATGAAATAATATGACCTATATAAAATATATATTATACTGTAATTATAATCTATATATATATATATCATTTAGTTTCAATTCCATTAATGTGATAATGAAATGAAAGTAGCGTTCATGCATACGTACGGCTTACCGTCTCCATGAACGGTGCATTTCTTATTTTATCTCAAAATGTTATGGAATAGTATAAAATGAATATATAATGGATATATATGATATTTAAATCATTAAAACTATTTTTAAGATGGTGTAATAATAACTGCATTGACAATTCTTTCCAAACAAGTTCATTTTTGACACATGTACCGAACATCGACAAAAACGTCTGATATGAACTCACATAATTAACTAATTATTATAACAAAAAAATATGTGATATGAATTGAATAATAAACAGTAAATGAGTTCCTTAAGAAATTATCATTTGACCAATGTTTATTATTCAGGAATATAATGAAATGAACAAGACGATTCGAACTTGAGGTAAGGGATCCAACCTGTCTCTTTCTTTTTCAGTACTCTCTTTTATGTCACTTCTTTTAAGATCCTCTTTCTTATGTTGGGGGATGTTCTTCTATATTCCTTTTACTGTAATTTTTATGTTCATATGATTAGAGGTCCTAATTTATATCTTCAATCCATTATTGAAGGTTTTAAGTGGCGTCGTTAGGCTGTCAAATTTTCTTAAGGGGATATCTTATCTCACTTTTAATTCCATGAGATTTCCATTGTTCGCCACTTATTTATTGTGTGTGGTGTATTTTTTTATTAAATTTGATATATATTATCATGATTATATTTATATTCATGTTATTATGTGGTTCATATTGTGTTTATTATCTTTTGGTCATACAACTCGATTGATTACAATGAGTATGGGGTTTTTATCTCACTTCTTCTTCCCGTGAGATTCATGCAACATTTACCACAATTTTATTTTGTGTGGTGTATGTACTGACCACGATTTTATTCTTTGTATAATATAATTTAATTTATGGGTATTTACATCTTCATTGTATGACCCTCATTTCATGGGGCGTACGTTTCGAAAGTTACCCAAATCGGTAAGGGAACCTTTCACCCTCCTCTTTTTAAAAGACTTATTTTTGTTAGGTCTTTTAATTTACATCTTCTTATGTTGGGATATGTTCTTATATATCCTTATTTCTATAAATGATTTTTACAAGTGATGAGATACCCTTTTTATCTCTCATAGTCTCATTTTTTGAATTTTAAAATGACGTCGTTAGGCTGTCGTATTTCTGTGAGGGAACTTCTTAACCCAATTTCAATTCTTTGGGTTAAACCTCTAATTCTTGATTTTATTATGCCGAGATTAAGTGTGGAATCTCTATGTTTTAATTTCCACAAACCATTGTGTGGATGTACTATTTCTACACATAATCATCTCATTGATAAATTCTTACATCATTTATACGAACTTGTATGGTAAATCATAACTCAATCTCATTTCATTTAGATAATTATCTATGTCGTTGGTGTTTTTTTCTACAGTATGTGTGAATGACCTATGATTGTTTTTCCCTTGATATCCACTTATATTAGGTGTATTTATACTTGTCACACATAATTATGTCGTTGATATATCCTAGTACTAATGACACGATCTTTAATGGGACTTCGTCTCAATCTCCTTTCATTGAGGAATATTTTGTTTTATACACAACATTATTTTATACGGTGTATAAACCCATTTGACTTTTACTTTTATTCAAAAAGAATCATTTTTATACGAAGAATTTTACTAAATGACAAAAGGGAATGTTTTTGTCGTACTTATGCGGCAACAACAACTTCTCCGCCGTCGTGACCATTTTTTGAGTTTCGGCCTCCTCTACAAGCCATATCTTTTTTTAAATGAAAAATAAATACCGTGTTTTACTTTTATTTTATTTTGGTATTGAAAATGGTTTTGATAATGTTTTTATTTTATCAAGGTGTTGTATTGATATCTTGAGATTGAAATGTGGAAATGTTATGTTTCCATTATGTGTGTTTTATGTGATAAAATTATGTTATAGTTCCTGGTTATTGTTTATAAAGACGGGTGGTTCCTTGATAATCTAAGTACTGGTGATCCCGATATAGCTCTCTAATGCATTGGGTAACGCGAAGGGGTTAAATGCAAAGGTTTCTCTGAATATATTAAGGGAATATACTCTGATGGGTATTCCAAACGTAACCATGAGGGTTACTCCCTATGTAAGAATGTTATGAATGCCTCAAGTTACCTTTATGTCTTATGATTTCTATTAGTTATTCATAAATCTTATGATTTCATGAGGTATGTTTAAATACTTATGTTTTATGTGTAAAGTATGATTTCATTGATTTTTATGTATACATGGACTAATTTTTTTCTTTCCGTATTTTTATATCCCTTACTGATCTTTTTATGATCATCCCATGTTTTTGAAATGTTTCCCACATGACGTAATGATGAATTGGGTCAAGGATGGGATCAAGGAAAGACATTCTATCTAAAACATGGAACTATACATGTTTCTTTTTAAGAGTTTTTATTTTGTGAAAAAAATGGAAACTGAGTAGGAGTGTCTACTTTGTAATCTTTTGAGATGTAATAGTTTTGTCCAATACTCTAAAACTCTAAACCTGAAAAGATCTTCAATGTGAATTATTCATTTAATTCATTATTATGTAATGTTTTAAGGTTGGGTCCTTATAGATATATTCAATAAAAATATTTAATAGATTTCTAAAATGTCATATTCATCTAAAAAATTCATGGAGCAAATTAATTTGTTCATATAACATTTATTTTAATATTTTTAAAACCATTTATTTGATATTTCCCTTAATAAAATAATCACTACATAATTTTTGTATAATTATTTAATATACTTATTTGTTGCATAAAAATTAAAATTAAAATATTTTGATGAAGATAAATCTAATTTCTTTCATAATAATACTTTTACACAAATTTTTCATCTTAAAATCAAAACATTTAAATTGTTATTTTTATTAAATCACGAAGGTGACAACTTTGACATCATTTAAAATAAAATAATATAAGTGTCATAATCTCTTTTATAAGGCTCAAAATAGTCAAATATTAGACCATTAGATGATTATAGTTTACTTGTACATGACCAATAAGTTGTGTTCATGTTTTTGTGCCTTTTATGGTCACTATTAGTTTAATAAAAACATTATTATTGTTTTTCACTAAATAAACAATTTATGCATCACTATTGTGTCACCTTTAATGATAATTATTTAATACCTAATAATTATAAATAAATTATAATGATGTAGATAATTTTATTATCTATCTTGATACTATTTATATTCGATGTTTTATGAGGTTTATCACTAAATTAAAATTATTACACTTATAAGATTTAAGAGAGTGACATGTTGTCACTTTCTTGGGTTTTAATAATAATTACATCATTTTCATGGTCAAAAGTACATGAAATGAATCTATTTCTACCCTTAGGTGATATGGGTCTACTTTTATTAATCCTATAGAATTTTGGTAGGTTTTAGGGTAATTTTATAATCTTATTTTTACCCTTAATTACCTCATTTACCTTTAAATGTAGTAAATGAAATTTACCGTAGTTACTATTCATAATGTCTAAAAATAAAAAATTATCCTATTAATATAATTTTTACTTACTGATTCCAAATATTGAATCCATTTTTCAAAATTAAAAACACATAAGTTGTAGTGATTAATTTAAAATTAATCCCATTGTTAAGAAAACGGGTTTTAAAAGTTTAAACGTTGCGAAAGATTGAAATGTTTTTACCTATGAATTCAGTGTAAAATTAATGCTAATGAATTACATTATATTAAATGGTAAAAATATATTCTATTTATACTTTAGAACCATTCAATATTATAATTTAACCATATAATTTATCTCGATGAAAAAAGTTGTTTTTAATTAAAATTTAGCGTATTTTTACTATTCATCAAAATATGAATGTTATCAGAAAAGTATTAAAAATTTATCCAATGTAATTTTTTATATCCTGATTCAAAAGAAGAAGTTTATTTTGTAAAATTGAACTTATAAACTTGTCAAAAATTATATTTAAAATGGGTGCGCCATCAAAAGGTTGTAAAATGCTTTTTTTGAAAAATACTTCTTTTATCGAAAAATTGATTTTGTTTTCATATCTCATTATAGAAAATGTGTAAGAAGAATAATAATGTTATAAAATTAAAAATTTTGTTAACACTATTCATAATGGCTAGTTCATATTATTATAATAATATATCATTGATTAGTGAAACTCGGTATTGCATACAACACACGCTATCGAGGAAGGTCGCTCTTGCATGCAACACAAGCCAAGAATAGTGTTTGTGTATACTACAAGATAATACGGTGTTGTTTATAGTGCAATCTAATCTTGGTGTATTGTAAAACACAAGACATCAATGAAATTAAAAATAATATTTCTCATAAAATCTCAGGGTGTTACATTCTACCCCCCTTAAAATAAATTTCGCCCTCGAAATTTTCCAGGGTTATAAATGGTTTTCTACTTGAAAGTTTCTTTCATAGAATCCCACATCGTAAAATGGAATACTAAAATATAATTTTAAAAAGGAACGTTAGAAACATAACGGATACCCAAAGTAAATCATCACTAGGTTTCCACATAGGAGAATATAGTTGAAAATATGGATATGGAAGAGAAATCTTACCATCAACTTCTGATGAAGAGTGGTAGTGGACTTCGCTATGTCAAAGCCAACAATCAAAAAGCCATAAATTTTTGATGATCTAAGGTATCATCTGATTCATCATATATGAGGGCAATAGGACAACATTTATGGTATTCAAGATCATTTCCCTAATGTTGAAGAATTTTTGAATTAAAAGAAATACTTACTTGATTTTGGTACAATCTCACTGTTGTTTGTGCCTTAAACAATTTCCACTTCATTTATTAAAAAAATGAAGCTGGATTTGTCTTCTGTGAAGTGTTAGCAGATTATGTGATAGAATTATAGGTCATTCCATCTGTCTCAAACATAATGTTAGCAAAAGTTATATACATAAGTCCATCTTATGGCGAGATTAATCGTATATTGTTCCAAAAATGGACTTATACTTCATCTATCATAATGTTTAATAAAATAAAACTAGTTTCTACTAACCAGGGACTTCATGTAGGATAAGGGTAGGTGATAAAGGCATGTCGCACTTCGGTTGTGGGTTCGATTCCCATAAACCTTTCTGACGTGATGGGTTTTCTTCGGTCCTGCAGGTTGTTCTTTTTCTAAAACTACACTATTATGGAATTCCAGAAATAATATTGAAAAAAAGTTCTATCCTTAAACAATATTATCTTATGTCCAAAATAATCCATTTCAAATATTTATACATATCCAAAATACTTCTATCCAAGATCATAGTATAAATAAACCTATTACTAGAAATTTCATCCACCAAGCCTGTGAATACAATCATTTATCCCCCATATATCATAAGATATATCGTTTTGGTCAAATTCCAAAAATTTGAATACCTTAATCATGTAATCTCTTGAAACATGAATTACTATAGAAACATTGTGAAAACATTAATGTTGTCAAAAGTCAACTCTTTCCACATACCAAATCCCAAAATTTCTATATACTCAAACCATGATATCACTTTTTCCTTATATGAGCTCATTAATACTATCAAACATTCCATTATCTCTTTATCCCTTCATTATTAACATATCATCTTCTTTCCAAAAATATCTGAAAAACCTCTCATGGTTACTAGTACCATTCAACATATACTTTCAAATACTTTAGGAAAAACAATGGTGTAACAATCCTTAGATTTTTCTTTATTATACAGTAACATTATCTTACCTATACAACATAACTCTTGACAAACAAATAGTCATTCCACTACCCTCTTAAACAATTGACCGAGCTTCATCATTTTATTCCTCAACACCTCTTTCATATCATATATCAATTTTAGTATCTTTATCATCAATGACATAAATACTACCCATACGACCATGCTGATTCTCTTCATGATATTTTCCCTTAGGGAACTGGTTTGAATAATGCCTGTATGTTACACATTTAAAACATTTAACCATTATTGAGGTCTTAGCAATTCCATTATCCTTGTACAATGTGTTAACTGTACCTTTTCCTTTGCATTTACTTTCTTTGCGTCCTTCTTTTCCACACCCAAAGCATCTTCCAGTTCCTTTGAAACATTTTCCCTAATTCCTCTTCCCACATGATTTACATGAGGGAAATAGAACATTCTTTCCTCTATGATCATCATTAAACTCTGTCTTTCTCTTATTAGTCGAGTCAGGAAACTACCCAAGGTGAGATTATTGATCATATTATGAGATTTCTGATTAGGCATAATAACGATATGTGGACTTCCAGATCCAATTTCATTTGGTTTCTAAAGAAGAATATCATTCCATTGTCTATCATATTCTCCATTATCATGAATCTTCATGTTTCTAGCCATTTTTCTAAATCCCAAAAAGAATAGAGTGAGAGGAAAAAATCATGCTAGGAAAACAACAAAATAAAGGGGGTGTACCTTCAATATATAACATCTTAGGTTTAATTCTAAGATCGTTACCGTAATTCTAGGAATATAACATATAACTTATGCTTAACGTTAGAGATATCCCTGGACATACCTTAGAAATATCTCTAGGGATTTCACTGAAGTTTTCACATCCTAGTTTCCAAAGTATAACTAAACCTTTATTCTGATTCCAACTGTAGAGACCCAAAGATTGACGTACATGTACATTACATTACATTTACGGAAAACATAATACATGACAAAAACAGACACCCAAAGACCGTATTAGTTTAGTGTCTTTGGAAACTCAGAACATAATCTTCTAATCATTGGGAAAGATCTTCAACATCTCCCATAAAGATATTCCCCTTTTTTTCTTATCAAAAACCTTTATTTATATCCTGGGGAAAAGTAAACATAAAAAGGGTGAGCTCAAATGCTCAGTAAGGGTAAACATGGAGAACATAAAACAATCCATAATCATTTGAACGTAAGAACATGAACATAAAACATCAAAATCATTAGTAATGACATACATCTTGGCAGTTCATAAGGAATAGATGATAAAGGAACATTAATCATGATAAAAAAAACATGTAACTGTGGAAAACCATTAAGTACATGATATGATTTCCATAGTAGCCAAGGAATTGCTGCCAAGACCATCATAATGGACAAAGTCCATTACTGAACCAGGTGTACCTTCCATTCCAGCCATGCCTATATCATGAGATATATACATCCTTACCCAATGCATTGTAGGGAGATATATGTCCCACCCATCTTATAATGAAATCATTCTTACGTGTGCCATAGCATAAACATAAATCATTCATCATAACCCAAAGAATAAAATGGGTTTCATAAACATCATCCCATCATAACATAATCCATATAATCAAATGGATATCAATTCATCATAATAAATGTGAAATCATGTAAATCATATAGAAATTATACTTGAAACATACACATATGAAATAATGTCATCTTAGATGGAAAATGGTTTTGATAAAACACTTGGAAGGAATTCTTGAGAAAATATCCTTTCTTCTTCAAAATCATTTTCTTTTCACAAAATGATATGAAATTATAAAAGGAAAGGATTTTTTTGAAAATAGATATTAAATCTTGTAGAGTAAGATTTATGAAAATAAGGCGTTATGAAACCATAAAAATCCGTTCATTCCATATAAGTTAAGAAAACATTCTCCCCATACTTTTAATGGAAAAGTCAAGAAGTACCACGTCTGATAAAAAAATAATGATTCCTTCCATAAAACCAAGTAAAAGTCAAAGAGGGGTAAAAATTACTTTAAAAATACATGGAATAATATTAAACACTTTATGAATAACATTTTTATGGACAGTGATGACAAATATAACCCTAGTAAATACTTACGCATAAGCAATCTCGGATAAAAATGAGATTGCAAAATTATCCCTTACCATATGTCCAATTTCTTCCGTATTTTTTTGAGACTTCTGTATATTGGGTTTAAACATATTATTAACTTGTAACATAACCATAATAATATTTATGATATCATATATGATTCAATTATGGCTTTATATTACCCATTCATTTGTCAATTCAATGTTAAAGCAATGTTTTTGGTAAATTAATTTCATTTATTGTCGGTGTTTTGACTTGTAATTGTTCATATGATTACTTAGTTCATGATTATATACTTCCAGAATTTAAAACCTGATTTATATATAATATATATTCAGAATATACATATATATAATAGATCGATAAATGGAAAGAAATACACCGTTCATGGAGACGGTAGGTCGTACGTATGCATGAAGGTTGTTTTCCTTTCCTTATTGACTTGAATGGAATACAGTAGATGACATACATGTATATATATATCCAATAGAATTATTATGTCATATATTTCATTTTTATTTATTATATATACATCATAATAATTCTTTAATGGTTAACATGGAGAATGAATCTCATCGCGTCGTGGAGACGGTAATCTGTACGTACGCACGAGCGATGATATTGTTCCCATAATTATTGAATGGAATTGGTTTGGATGGTATAATTTATCATTATCAGTATTATGTTATAATAATTATATATAGTTATTATTGCCACCATTATACCCTCCAAGTAAGGCGGTGGTGGAAAACAGATTACCCCACGGCATAGAGACGGTATTTTGTAAGTACGCACGCGGTGATTTCGTTTTCCGTAGGATGGATAGAAGGTGAAATAGGGTTGTTACATATTTATAATAACATTAACTTTTATGAGTGATACTGATGTTATTACTTTATTATGAAACAACATAAGAATAGGAAGTAGAAAAAAAAATGAATTTGAAAAAATCGGGTAAGGGTATTACCTCTTCTTCGGCGCGCCTCTTCCAAACCTCCTCTAAGGGAAATAAAGTTGGTCTTTGAAGAAGACCATGACCTATATCATGTTTATAGGGAAGTGTAGAGGAGAAATGTTCAGGGTTTGGCAGAGCTTGAAGGCTCAAAATTATTTGAGGAGGAGAGGGAGGAGGAGCCCTTTTTTGAGGGAGGAGAGGGGCACCTTTGGAAACATAAGAAATATTAATTTATAATAAATTCCAACCCCACTTAAAAACCTTAAAAAATAACTCAAATCCAAATATTAGATGCTATAAGGTGGTAATATCATCAACCAAAAAAAATTGGTCATGTTTTGAAATTATTTAAAACCTTATCAACTTGATTTATCCTTATTTAATCTATTTAATTTTATTTCCGGTGATATTATTCTAAATGTTAAATTGTTAAAACTAATTACTTATGTGTTGTGATTTGTAAATAATTTGATACTTTATGACATTTTAGACCATATAAATTTCAATTTATAATTTTGAAATATTTTTGTCATTTTTAAACAATTTAATAATATGTTATTTTTATAAAATAACAATACTGTCAATCTTGACACTATTCATTTATTTGAATTTAAAGAAAATACACACAATGGATATATTCGAACCAAAATATTTAATAGATTTATAAAATGTCATATTCATCTAAAAAATTCATGGATCACATTAATTGTTTCATATAACATTTATTTTTATATTTTTAAAACCATTTATTTGATATTTCCCTTAATAAAATAATTACTACAATATTTTTGTATAATTATTTAATATACTTATTTGTTGGATCAAAATTAAAAATAAAATACTGTGATGTAGATAAATCTAATATATTTCATAATAATACTTTCACTCTAATTTATCATCTTAAATCACAACATTTAAATTTATATATTTATTAAATCATGGAGGTGTCAACTATGACGCCATTTAAAATAAAATTATATAAGTATCATAATAGCTTTTATAAGGCTCCAAATGGTCAATTATTCTACACTTGGATGATTATTGTTTACATGTACATGAACAATAAGTTTTGGTCAGGTTTTTGTGCCTTTTATGGTCACTATTAGTTTAATAAAAACTGTATTATTGATTTTTCACTAAAGAAACAATTTCTACATCACTATTTTGTCACCATTAATGATAATTAATTAATCCCTAAAAATTATAAATAAACTCTCATAATGTTTATACTTTTATTATATTTCTGGAGACTATATATATTCTAGGTTTTATTAAGTTTATCACTAAATAAAAATTATTACACTTATAAGATATAAGGGAGTAACATGTGGTCACTTTATTTGATTATAATAATAATTACATCATTTTCATGGTCAAAAGTCCATGAAATGAATCTATTTAGACCCTTAGGTTATATGGTTCGAATTTTATTCATCTAATAGAATTTTTTCAGGTGTTAGGGTAATTGTTTAATCTTATTTTTAACCTTCATTACCCGATTTACCTTTAACTGTAGTAGATAAAATTTACCGTAGTTACTATTCATAATTTCTAAAAATAAAAAGTACCCTATTAAAATAATTTGGTCCTACTTATTCAAATTATGGAATCTATTTTTCAAAATTCAAAACACATAAGTTTCCTTAATTAAATTAAAATTAATCTCGTTGTTAAGAAAATTGTTTTTAAAATTTAAAAGGTTGCAAAAGATTGAAATGTTTTTACCTATAAATTCAGTGTAAAATTAGTTATAATGACTTAAATTATATTAAATGGTAAAAATATATTATATTTATACTTTAAAACAATTAACTATTATAATTTAACCATATAATTTATCTCGATGAAAAAAGTTGTTTTTAATTAAAATTGAGCATATTTTTACTATTAATTAAAATATGAATGTTATCAGAAAAGTATCAAAAATTTATCCAATGTAAATTTTTATATCCTGATTCAATATAAGAATTTTATTCTATAAAATTGAACTTATAAACTTGTCAAAAATTATATTTAAAATCGGTGCTCCATCAAAAGAAGGTAAAACTACATTTTTTTGAAAAATACTTCTTTTATAGAAAAATTGATTTTTTTTTCATATCTCATTCTAAAAAATGTGTAAGATGAATTATAATGTTATAAAATTCAAAATTCATTTAATACTATTCATAACGGATAGTTCCTAATATTATAATAATATATCATTGTTTAGTGAAACTCGGTATTGCGTAAAACACACGCTATCGAGGATGGTCGCTCTTACATGCAATACAAGCCAAGAATAGTGTATGCATTTACTAAAAGCTAATATAGTGTTGTGTATAGTGAAAGATAATCTTGTTGTAGCATACAACTCAAGATATCAAAGAAATTAAAAATAATATTTCTCATAAAATCTCGGGGTGTTACAAACAAGTTGCTGAAATTTTTACCTAACCATTTCCGATGGAATAATTTTCCAAATTGAGGTTAAATATGGGAATCCAACCTATTCCTCATCAAGGTTGAGGTATGTGTGTAGGTCCCCTATCTTGTTTTACCTTCGGATTGTATTGTACTGTGGGAGAGGTATTATATTACTTCATAAATCTACAATTTTATATGCATAAAAAAATAGGGAGTAAGGGAGTAAGTTGTGATTTAAACATTGTATTGTGTGTGAACAATTCCAAATGTTTATAAAAGTGACTGTAGGAAATAATTTGTCTTTTATTTCAGGAAAGTTAAAATACTAAAGAAGAAAAGATAAATAATATGATGAAAGTTTTCATCCTTCATACTTTTTCACAATATGATTTTTCTATCAATGATTCTTTTCTCATACTGTGTGTTAGCTCATGTAGGATTAGAATTGTTGATATGTAATACATTTTTTTGAGGATACAATGTTCATTGATTTACGAAACTTGGTTAAAAAAATCCAAAGACGGATATTGTTAGGGCAAACTTTATGAGGAAGGTGATTATATTAAAGTGTAGTATTTTTTTGTTAAAGATGTTTGAGAAGAAATGGAAAATATCATCACTTTTAATTTGGTGAAAGATTGAATGGCCATTAAGTTAATAGAATTTTAGTTATAATTCTTAAGATGTTCCATCATAATTAGGAAAAGATAGCTAGAATAAGTGATCAGATTAACATTGAATCTGGAATGAAAAGATTGATCATATTGGCAATTCATCTTAATGGAAGTAAATGGTAATTGAATTCACGATGAATTCAGTGGATGAATAATTAGTGTTTTAATGATCAAATTATACAAGAGTATGATAAATCAAATGTGATTATTCTTTACTAAACTTGGATTTCTCATAAATAAAAATCATGTTATGAAACTTATGATGTAAGATTTGGGGAATAAAGAATAAATGAAAGAGATATTGAAGATTTTATTCAGATTGATCAGATCTAAATAGGAAGAAATATGGGTGATGTTGATTGTAATTATCCTGATTATATTACGGGAAATAGTTTTCTGGATGATCACATTCAGGTAGAGAAAGAACGTTAATTTTTGATGAAATAATGTAATGTTGTACTAAATTCCTTGGAATTCCTGGAGATTATAAAACTGATAATCAATTTGTTGAAATAAATGAAAGAGGTAATTATAAAAGCTAATTCTTCTGAAATAATTAATATGATGAGAAAATATAAGGAATATCACATGTGATATCATATTCAGAAGAAAATATACCTACTGATTGGACTTGGGATACAATTGTATTCAGAAGAGGAATTTCTTGAGGCCGATGAATGAAAAGAAGAGTAATGAATCTGATGAAAATGTATTCAACCATTTTAAATTGGATGAATTATTTTCATTATTGATCAATTTGGTCAATAGAAATAAAATATGTATTACAAGGGGATGAAGATATGAGATAAAGAAAAGAGATGGATGTGTTATCAAGGGGGTGCTTGAATTTATTTGTTCATACATTCCATTTGTAAAAAGCATTGCAATGATGGAATCATAGTGAGAAAAATCTGATTTTCAAATAGGAACTGAACCGGTGAGTGAAAGAAAATTAAAAGGAAAAGATAATTTTTAAAGAAGCTTTGTAAACATTTTAGAAGAGTTTATGAAGTCAAGACTCACCCATAAGTAAAGGTAAATCGATATTTTTGTGAAATGTTTTGACTGGTAATATTTTTCGGATTCCCAAAAAAACAATTTTTGGGACACCTATAAAGGTGGAAAACTACATCAAACATTGAAGAGGACAAACATTGATATACTATTCATAGAAGAGAAAAATGATATGACTTTATTTGGAGTGAAATCAGTTTCTGTATTTAGAATTTATTGAATATGTTTTGCTGAAGAGAAGTGAAAGAGAAGAGAAAATATCACAACATTACATAGGTATCCATCCTATTTAGTAATCATTGTATTCAGTTTGTCATCATATCTTGCTCAATTAATCACAATTGAGATTTCCGTATGGGGATTTCTATATTAAGGAAGGAAGTGTTCTAAATTTTCAAGATTGTATTCTGAAAATGGTATATCCATCAGACTGGGAAATCAGATTTTAAGATTTAGATTTAAAAAATCAGTTGAGGTCAATCACAATAGGCAACTGGATAGATTTTTATATGTAATTCCTTGAGGTTCTTACCATCATTTTATTAAGAAATGATGAATTATTTTAAAAGGAATAGATTTGTGAAATTGAAAAGATTCATAGGTAACATGAACTGTTACACTAGAATTTCTTTACACTATTTGTGCAAGGAGGGTGCACACACTATAGGATTTTTTTAAATATTTCGACATTAGTGAAAGAGTATATCATACTCATTGTAATCCAAGGATTATCTTCTAGTGGATTGTATGCTATTGGATTGTAACACCCAGATGTTTTCCTGAAATAATTTCTCAAAAAAAATCAATTGATTTCATTTCGGAAAATAGTGAGTTTAAATAAACTATGTGACACCCTTAATATAAAATTATCATTATAAACTAGTCATAATGTTATCGGGAATGAATATAACTAACTTATGAAAAAGTATGGTGGTGTCATTTTCTACAAATTATTATATATAAGTATTTTTTTTATGTTAATTACTATTAGTAAACGAAATTAATGAAATATATTAGTTATATATGTAATAAAATATTTTTGATATTTATCATGTGGATATTTTTATCATAGATTGTGAATAAACCCTATTTAATGTATAAAAACCTATATATTTTAAAAGGATGATTTTCTGACTTTAAATTGAAACCCTTTTTAAAATAAGATTTTAAAACATTAATTTTTTTATTTAACAACATAAACATGTTATTTTGAAACATGATATAAAATTTTACTTTGGATTAATTTCTGATAATTTTCATAAACATTCATGTTTTGATTAATAGTAAAAATACAATAGATTTTAAGTGAATAAAACTCGTGTTCTATAAATAAATTAAATGTTATAATTATAATATATAATAGATTTTGAGTATAAAAATAATATATTTTTATCATAAAATATAATTTATTTAATTAACATTAATTTTATTTTCAATTCATATGTAAAATATATATCAATCTTTTGAAAATGTTTTATCATTTAAAAATCCATTCTCTCAATCTAAAAATGGGATTGATTTTAAATTTATTACTATAAAATCTATGTTTTTTATTTTGAAAAAATTATTCCATAATTGGGATCAGTAGGTCCAAATTATGTAATCAGATTTATTTTATTTTGGGAGATTATGAATAGTAACTTTGGTAATTTTTATTAATATGATAATAGGGTAAATCTGGTAATTAAGGGTGAGAATAAAGTTATAAAATTACCCAAATGAAATTATTAATGCCATTTTAGAATTTTTTTTAACCTAAATAATCCTTAGGTCGATATGGTATCCAATTTGAATGAACATGTATGATATTAGATCATTTAATTTATTTTACTTTATTTAAAGAAAAGTTAAATATGTCTTACAAAATTTTTAATAACGAAATTAGTTTTTATATAAGGTTACATATAATATAAATTCAATTAAAAATACTCATTTGAAAGATAATATGTTTTTATTTATCATGGTAATTTATTTTTAATTTTTAGAAAATAAATAATTACATTAGTAGATTATACATTAATGATGCTGAACATATTTAATTAATGAAAAAAATATATAATATAGTTATTGTTACAATAATAATACCCATTAAAAGACCCAAAAACATGAAAAATATCATTGGTTGAGTATATCTCGGCCATAATCATTCAAGGTTCAAGTTATTACACTTTTAGAGCCTTGTAGAAGGGATTATGGCCATTATATTGTTTTATTTAAAGTGATGTTTAAGTTGTCCCCTTCATAATTTAATAAGTATAACATTTTAAATATTGGACTTTCAAGAATATATATTCAACTAAAAATTTTCTACTAAAATATAATAAATTTATATTCATCATAGTATTTTATTTTAAATTTTTATTGATCAAATAATTATATTAAATAATTAACCAAAATTGATGTTGTGATTAACTTATTAATATATATATCAAATAAATGATATAGAAAATGTCAAACTAAAAATAATTTTGGATAATTAATAATTATAATGAATTTTATAGAATAACTTTACCACTTATAAATGTTATAAAATAGTTGGTCTGATTTTTACTTATTAGAATAATATTTTTAAAATCAATTAATTAAATAATGTCAAAATTAACACTATAGATTATTTATCAAAATAATGTTTTATTAAATTATATAAAATCCAAAAAATTTAAAAAATATTTAATAATTCTCATATGGTATAAAATTTTCTATCTTATTTACTTATGGTATATTGTACAAAAAATAAGTAAATATTTCACCCTTTTAATATTGAGTTATATGTTACCCTAGTAAACAATTATTTTGATTAAATTGGTTTTAATTAAAAATCTAAGGTATAAATTGATAGAAATACTTCTCAAAATAAATTCGAGGATATTTAAACAATATATAATCTTACCTCTTAATTTGGATAATTTTCTAGGTGTTCATATGGGGTTTTATTTTATTATAAACTAATATTTGTTGGGTTTTCAAAAGTGCCCCTCACCTCAATTATAAAAGGGAACCTCTTACGTCATGTCATCATATCACTTTGAGCCATCAAGATCATCTATATACTATAATTTTACCTTATCAACTTCCCTAGTTTCATTCTATTGGTTTCGGTATTCATGAAATACAAACTCTAGTTCTCTGAGAGGAGATTTAGAGGAAGCATGTCGAAGAAGAGGTAATATCCTACACCAATTCTTTCAAACATATTTCTGTTTCTACTTCCTATTCATAATTTTTTCTATTATAAATTAATAACTCCCATATCATTTATATACTGATAAGTTTTTATAATTAAGATAAAACCATATTCCATGATGCGATGTTATTCATTAAACATGATCTTTATTAAATAATTACTATAAAAATTTATATAATAAATTAATATTATATATCTTCTCTTAATTTTTAATTTTTAATGATACCACTCTAACCGGATAAGAGAACTAGAACTTATTCGACAAAACATGGATATGATCATAAAGAAGTTAATATCCAAATAATGAGTATCAATGAAATAATTTTAACAAACAGTTGATAATTTGATCATAAATGATAATATAAAAATGACTATGAATCTGAAATAAGTCAATGAAATTATTTAAAACATTATACAGGATTTTTGGATACATATAAATCAAAACAGACCTAATGTAAGAGAAAATTTCACAATCTCATTATTTTCTGAGATTTTTTATATATAAGTATTAACTGATGTATATTTTGCATCCATGTCCATGTTTTCTAAATATGTAAATTTATTTATATTATTATAAAAATAAATATGTGAATTTTACCCATTTGTGATTTTTTATTAAACGGTATGAAAGTAATCTTTTTTTTGTTTTCAATACGAGGTGATTTTTTGACATTTCCAGTAAAAATTTAAGGATAATATTTTTTAACATATATAGCATGAATAAATTCTTACACTTTTATAACACCTTATTTTTAGGAATCATCATTTATAATATTTCATGTGTATTTTTAATTAAATTATTTTCTTTTAAAATAATGTTTCATTTTGAGTAATGAATATTTTTTGAAGAAGAAATGATATTTTCATCATGAATTAATTTCATGTGTATTATAAAAATTATTTTCCATCTAAGATGAAATTATTTAAATAGGGTGATGTTTATGTCCCTATTTTTACTATGATATGATTTTTTTATAATGGAATGATTTTTCTGAAATAAATTTATTTTATATAGACTATGATGGAATGATGTTTCAGAAACCCATTTGTGTTCCATGGGTTATGAAATGATCAGTTATATATGTTTTTGAGGAACATGTAAGAATGATTTCATTATGATATGGTGGGACCTATTTATCCCTCCAATTCATTGGGTAATGATTTATATCTCGTGATATATACATGGTTGCAATGGGAAATGATCTCAGTTCAGTAATATTGGGCTGGACCGAGGAATGAACTCCGTTTTGAAATGGATATTATCCACTATGATTGTATTGACATTGAGCCTTGACTAACATGGAAGGATTTTATGTGTTGACCTGTATTCCACAAAAATTCATGTCATCTTTTATGACTTTTGGTATTTTTTCCATTGATTCTTATGAACTTTTATCCCATGAAATTATATCATGATCACTCATATGGAGGATAAGACATTTAAATGTTATGTTCTTATGTATAATGATTACGATATGATTGATATTTCCCTTTTTACCCTAACTGATCATCTGAGCTCACCCTTTTAGATTTTTCTTTTCCCCAGGTCATGAAAAAGGGTATTAAGTAACATATACCCAAAATGAGTCTAATTGAGAAGAAATAATTGGGAGACAATTTATATGTTTCGTGAACCAGTTGTTTATATTTCCCATTTTCAAAAGACATTATACATATATGGTCTTGTCCTAGATTTATTATAAATTATTAATATTCATCACTTTTGAAGTAATTTGAATGTATGTAAGGTATGGGTCATTATAGTTGTTATTGGATGAAACATATAGTTATCATTTGGCAACTAGGATGAGAAAACTATAGTCAGAACCCAAAGGATATGTTGACATATAGGTTATATTCTTAGTGTTTAATAAATGATCATGAATAACCTAGGATAAAACCTAAAGTGTCCAAAATTGATATTTTATCTTTGATTATGTGGTTTTCCCATCATTATTAGTGTTTCTCACACTATTCTTCTTCATTTTCATCCATGTATGGAACTCGATGGAACTGCGTTAATGCTGAATGTGAAGGAAAATGCACTGATTGTCCTCCTGTTCAACCAAATGTCATGGGATATAGAATGAAAAATCATGTTTCTATTCTCATAAAACTTTCTCAATATATGAATCATTTATTACATCCGAATAAGAAAATGTGGGAACACCATTCCTTTGAGACCTTCATGAGGCAGCACCCACATTCTTTCAGTGGGACATCTGATCTATTAGTGGCTGAAAAATGGTTCAATACCACTGAAAAGATAATTTCAATTATCTAATGTTCAAAACATAATAAGGCCATCTTATAATTCTATAGTTTGGAAGTTGATATTGATCAATGGTGTAACCTTATAAATAATAAGATGCAAAGAGATGAAATTTAGTCCATGGAATGGGGAAAGTTAAAGAACTTATTTTTTAATAAGTAGATTCCTCATATTATTTGATAAAATATGTAGAAGGAGTTACATGAATAAAGAATGGAAAATGAATTAGTTACTACCTAAGAATAAAATTTTACAAGACATTCATGGTACTCTGATGGAATTATTAACAAATCAATGAGTAAAAATGCTTGATTCTTATTAGCTTAAAATTTTGTATCCTAAGGGAATTATCTATAAAATACTTAAATTGCTATGAATAAATCATTATATGTTCTCTAAAGGTTGAGATGGAGATTAAAGTAACCCATCAGTATTATGAGTTTGAGAATAATAGAAACATATAATTTACGGGAAAATATAAAAACCACACTTAATAGAAGATTAGTTTTCCCTTATGCTCCATGTTTGGAACAGAAAATTGGGAAAATTGTCTTAATGGGACAAATAAATGTTTTAACTGTTGAAAATATGGTTATTAGGCAGTCGAGTGATGAAGTGATGGGAAAAATATGTCTACTGACGTGAAAATAGAAAATGCTACATAGAATGAACCTCTTACACTTCAATACTAAAAGTTAAAGGAAATGGGGAATTATACCAATCAATTACCTAATCCAATGGTTATTGATGTTGACCGAATTCAGAACACTCTTAAGGGGAAAGATAAAGTAATGTCACATTTAATCACTATAAGTATGTGGAGTATGATAACATAGTGGTAAAAGATACATTTTTCATCCACTGTAAATTAAAAAATGTTTTATTTGATTATGAATCCACCCACTATTTTATTTCTGAAGAATTTTCTAAGGGTATCGCAATATTACCTCAATAATTATATGTTTAGTTAATTGTGACAACTCTTAATAGAATAATAGTCACATCATATGTTTATAATTCTTCTTCAGATGATGTTTGTGGGAATGTTATTCTTTCAAATCATGTGATCCTTCAAATAGTTTAATTTTATGCGATTCTTGGCCTAGATTTTCTTTCTCTATATGGAGATCATATGAATTACTAAGGGTGGAAAGTCATATTTCATATTATGAGTCAATTTTTAATTATTGATCGATTAAAAGATTAATAAAACCTTCGAGTCAAAATTTATTCCATTTTATGGGTCTTGATCGATATAAATTAAGGATATCTATCTCAAATGGTTGGGGGGACTCACAATTAATAATACACCCATTGTAAGGGATTTGGATGATGTATTTCCAGAAAAATTATTAGGTCTTCCACCAAATCGTGATGTTGAGTTTTCAATATAACTCATACATGAAGCTATTCATATTTCAATGAAAGTTTATTGAATGGCCCCAATTGAGTTATATGAATTGACGAAGAAACTCCAAGAGAATTTGATAAGGGATTTATACTCCCTAATGTGTCACCATGGGGAGAACCTATCTGATTTTTTAATAAGAATGATAGATCAAAGAAACTCTACATTGATTATCGAAAACTTAACAATATCACTATCAAGAAAAAATAACGTATTCCCCTCAATAATGAATTATTCAACCAACTACGCAGAGCTCAATATTTTTCCAATATTTATATTCATTTAGGATATCATCAGTTATGGGTAAAGAAGGAAGATATACTAAAGACGTCATTTTACCCAAAGTATGAACACAATGAATTTTTATTGATTCCTTTTGGTCTCACTAATTCTCCCTATTATTTTCTGGGATCTAATTAATATAGTATTTAGATACTATGTTGATTAGTTTTTGGTAGTATTTATAGATGATATTCTTTTATATTCGTAGATAATGTAGGAACACTAAGATCGTGTGAGAATTGTATTTAAGAAACGAAGAAATGATATGATTTATGAAAAATTTACCAAATGTGATTTTCGGCTTCATAAAGTTTCATTTATGGGTCACATACTTTCAAGAGAGGGGATATTTGTGGATCCACCAAAAATATATGTCATTAAAAGTCATCTAAGACAAAAAACGAAAATAGAGAACCAATGTTTCCTTGGTTTGGAAATATATCATCGAATTTTTTTGAATAATTTTTCAAGCTAATCTAATTCAATCACCATGTTGACTCATAAAGGAGTGAAGTTCTTATGGACAGAAGAATGTGAAGAGAATTTCAAAGAGCTAAAAATAAGGTTATCCAGTGCACATGTGCTCACACAAGCTTGTAGTGGATAAAGGATTGTGATATATATTTATGCATACCTGAAGGGTATGGGATGTGTTCTCATGAAAAATAATATGGTGATAGCTTGTTCCTCGAGTCAATTCAAAATCCATGAGAGAAATTACCCAACAGATGATTTGGAGTTAGCTACGGTAACCATTACATTAAATATATAGAGGCATTGTCATTTTATTAAAAGGTTTTATATTTATACTGATAATAAGATTTTGAAATATATTTTCAAAAAAATGGAGCTGAATATTCATCAAATAATATAATAAGAGTTGATTAATGATTATGAATGCTCAATACATTACCACCCTGGGAAAGAAAAAAAGGTGGAAGATTCTCTAAGTCGAAAGAACCATGCTAGCTTATCCATGATGAGGATCACAAAAGATCTAATAATTTTTTATTTTCAAACGACAGATCATGAAATTTTAAAGAATGTTGAGAAATGATATCTTATTAAAAATAATTTCCAACCATCTATAGAAGTGAATATTAAGTATTCACAGAAGTTATATGTAAATCTACCAAAGAAGGTAAAAAAAGTTCATGAATTAAACTTTGATTGGGATGGAATAATAAGGTTCAGGAATCGGGTTTATATTCCCCCTATACCTAAATTAAAGAAGGCTCTATTAGATTAGGCTAATATATATTTATTATCTATTCACTAAGAATAAGAAAGATGTTTAGATGCCTCATAGAGTTTTTCTAGTGGTATGTCCTGAAAATAAATGTCGTCAAATATGTGTCTCGATGATTGGTTTCTCCTCAATATAACTCTGGTAGACAAAAGTTGAAAGGGTTTTTACAACCATTACCCATAGCAGAATGGAAATGGGAAAGCATCGCTTTGGAATTTTTCTTTGAACTTCCCAAAATATCTAATGTTCATAATGCAATATGGGTTGTATTTGATCACCTTATGGGGTTGACACGCTTCATTTATATTAGATATTATATCACTCTTGATCATATTTTTAGGATATATGTAAATGAAGTTCTAAGATTTCCTGAAATACTTCTTTCTATTATATCTCATTTGAATCCAAGGTTTATCTCTATGTTTTGGTGAAGTCTTTAGAAGGCTTTGGATACGGAGTCATGTTTCAGCATTGCTTATCATCCCTAGAATGGAGGTTAGTCTAAGAGGACATTTCAAACTCTATAAGGCATATTGAGATCTTTCTCTATAGATTTTAATGGTGGTTGGGATCAATAACTACCATTGGTGGAATTTTCATACAACAATAGAATTTACTAAAGTATTCAGATGGCTCCCTATGAGCACCTCTATGTAAATAATTTCAGAAATCCAACTGGATGGGATGATATTGGGGAATGAAAGCTATTAGGACATGATCTTGTTGATAAAATGGGAAAAAGTCCAGATCAATTAAACCACACATAAGGGCAACACAAAGTTGGAAAAAAATTATGCTAACAACCAAAGAGAAGACCAAGAGTTTGAAGTGGGTGAAAAAGTGTTTCTAGGAATATCTCCCTAAAAGTGTGTAACAAGATTTAGAAAGAAGGGAAAGTTGATCCCTATGTATGTTGGTTATTTTGAAAATATGGATCTTGTTTGGAAGGTATCTTACCGATTAGGGCTTCCACTGAATCTCTCTCATGTTCATGATGTGTTCTATGTCTCTCTCTTGACAAATTACAATCTTAATCTATCACATATACTAAGATCATAATTCATACAACTGGATTAATATCATTCTTACAAATAAAAACTGATAGATATTCTTGATGATATAATGGGGGAGATATATCCTTATAAATTTTTATCCAAGGGAAGAATTTTGAGGGTGAAATTCAGTTTAAGGGGTGTAGAATGTAACACACGGTTGTTTTAGTGAAATATTTTCTCTAAATAATATTTATTCAATAGAATACATTTCATACAATCATGAGTTAAATTAATCACCAAACACCCTTACAATAAATTACCATTATAACCTGGCTATTAGGTTAACATAAATAAATTTATCTAACTTATGAAAATTATGGTGAAGTCATTCATACCAAATATTAAATATTTTTATATTTTTTATCAGAATTTCTATTTGTAAAATAAATTAATTAGCTATATATTTTCTATACCTAGTAAAATATTAATGATATTCATCTAATGGATATTTTTGTCATAGATTATGAATAAACCCCATTTGATGTATAAGATCCTATATTTTTTCAAAATGGTAATTTTAGTTTTTTTAATGGAGAACTCCATTTAAATTTATATATTTACACATTAATAATTTTTATATGAAAAAATAAAATGTTATTTTGAATCAAGATATAAAAAATTACTTTCACTTTTTTGATAATTTTCATGTTTTGATGAATGGTAAAAATATGAAAAATTTTATTTGAAAACATATTTTTTTCATCAAAATATTTTGTATATTTATATTATAATTTTTAATGTCTTTAAAGTATAAATATAATATATTTTTATCATTCAATATAATGTATGGCATTAGAATAAATTTTACATTGAATTCATATGTAAAAACATTTCAATTTTTTACAGTGTTTTAAAATTTGAAAACTCGTACTCTCTTTCTGAAAAAGGGATTGATTTTAATTTAATTACTAAAACTTATCTATTTTCAATTTTGAAAAATGGATTCCATAATTGGAATCATTTGGTCCAGTTTATGTAAATAGTATTATTTTATTTTGGGCATTATGAATAGTATGTTTGGTAATATTTATTAATACGATAAAGGGGTAAATATGATAATTATGGTTATGAATACTATTATAAAATTATGCTAACACTTGTATTAATATCATTGGAGGAGTTATTTTTGACCTAAATCATCCTTCTCTCTAAATAGTATCCATTTTAATCCACATAGATGAAATTAGGAAATTTAATTTAGTTTATTTCAAGAAAAGTTAAATATGTGTCACTCAAATATTAAAAACTAAATAAATTATTATATAAAGATATAGAGAAGATAAATTAGATTATAAATAATAAATTGAAATCTATAATGATATTATTTATCATGGTAATTATTTGTATTTTTTATGATATAAATAACTACTTTAATAGCTTATACATTAATGATACATAAATTATTTAATTGATAAAAAAATAAAGAATATAGTTTTTATTAAAATAATAATACCCATTAATAGACCCAAACACATGACCATATATTATTATACAAGTATATCTCGACCATAATCATCCAAGGGTTGAGTTTTGACCATTTGGAGCCTTTTAGCTTGAATTACAACACATATATTATTTTATTTAATGTCATGAAAAAGTTGTCACCATCATAATTTAATAAGTATAACATTATAAATATTTGATTTTATATAATATAATTTAGACTAAAAATATTATTATGAAATATAACATATTTATCTTCACCATTTTTTTCTTTTTATTCAACAAATAATTATATTAATTAATTACACAAATTTGATGTGGTGATTATTTTATTAATAGAGATAACAACTAAATTTTATAAAAAAATGTTAAAATAAATATAATGAGGGATAATTAATATTTCTAATGAATTTTATATATTCCATATACCTATTAGTTATATAATAGATTTTTTTTTAAATTTAACTTGCTATCTTAAGATTTTTAGAATCAATGAATTGAATAGTGTCAAAATTGACACTATTGATTATTTATCAAAATAATGTATTATTAAATTATAAAAAATCGTAAAAAAAAATTTAAAAATATATTAGAAAATTGATAGGGTAAAAAAAATTTAATTTTATAATTTATGGTCTATTGTATATCCAATAAGTTAATATTGCACCATTTTAATATTGAATTATTTATTTCCCCAGTAAAAAATTAAATAGAATAACTACGTGTTAATTAAACGATAAGGTTTAAATTGACAAAAATACTGGTAAAAGATTTATTGTTTGATGAGATTGCATCATTATATAATATATTCTTCTAATTTTGTTCATTTGGATGGTTTTTGGATGGGGGTTAATTTTATTATAAATTAATATTTGTGAAGCTTCGAAAAGTGCCCCTCACCTCAATTATAATAGAGAATCTCATCCCTCAGCTCATAACCTAACATTGACAATTCAATCTTGGCCATTACCTGCCCTTTCCCTTATATACTACCCTTGGTACATTCAAGGGGTTTTGGTCTTCTTCAAATACCAAATCTACTGCTCTAAGAGGATATTTAAATGAAGCACATCGAAGAAGAGGTAATCTCCCCTACTGATTCTTTCAAACTTAATCCTTCTTCTACTTCCTCTTTATAAGTTGTTTCAATATAAAGTAACAAATCTATTATCACATAATATTTTATTATAATAATGAATAAACCATATTTCACCAACTATCCATCCTACAAAAAATGAAATCACCACATGTGCGTATATATGGGTAATTGTCTCTACACTGTCGTGTAATTTGTTTTTAACTAAAACCTTACTCTGATAGGTATAATGATGAGAGTAAAAAATATATATGAGTACTAAAATATTATATTAACTATGATATATTATACACCATCCAATTCAGTACACTTCAACAAATTTAGGAATGATATTTTCACGCATGCGTACGTACAACATGTCATATCCACAAAGCGATGTGATTAATTATTCATGATCTTAATTAAAGCAAAACTTTAAAAATGTAAATAATGAATAAATATGGTATATATTATGTTAATATAATTTTCTAATGACATAACTATGGCCTAATAGGGATAAATAGAACATATTCAACAAAAAATACATATGAACATAAAGAAGTTAATATTTAAATAACGAGTTACAATAAAATGTCATTAAAAAATGGATGATAATATGATAATAAATGATAACATAAAAATTAATATGATTCTAAAATAATTCAAGGACATTATTTAAATCATAATACAAGAGTTTCAGATACATTCAAATGAAATCAGACATATGGTAAGTAATAATTTCACAATCTCAATATTATCTGAGATTTTTTATACATAAGTATTTACTGGCATATATTTAAAATCCACATCCAAGTTTAACAAATTTATAATATTATTTCAATTATTAAAATAATTAAATTCAATTTTATCCATTGTGGAATTTTTATTAAATTATTTTTTTTCAAAAAAGTGTCTCATTTTGAGGAAAGAAAACGTTTTTAAAGAAAAAAATGATATTTTCCTCAATAATTATTTTCAAGTGTATTTTCAAAATTATTTATCATATAAGGTGAAATTCATTAAATATAGTTATTTTTATATCCCAATATTTAATATGATATTTTTATGGAATGATTTTTATGAAATATTTTTATTTTATATAGATTATAATGAAATGATGTTTAAGAAAAATATTTTTTTCCTTGGGTAATATTGTGATAATGGTTTTTTGTTTTTTTGGAACACGTAAGAATTGTTTCATTATGAGATTGGTGGGGAATATATCTACCAACAATGCATTGGGTAAAGATTTATATTTGATGATAAAGAGATGTCTAATTCAGTAATACATGGGTGGTATGAGCATTAAACTCATTTTAGTATTGAAAATTGTATGCTATGATGGTCTTGGAAATGATCATTGACTAATATTAAAAGATTTTATATTCTTATATATATTCCAAAAAACCTCATGTCTTTTTTTATAACTTTTTGGATTATTCCATTGATTCTTATGAACTTTTATCCCATGACATGGTATCACGATCTTCCATATGTCGGATAAGACTTTAAATTTTTATGATATTATGTATTATGAATATGATATGATTAATATTTATATTTTCTTACACTTACTGAGAATCTGATCTCACCATTTTATAAGATTCTTTTCCCAGGTCAAGAAGAAGGGTATTAAGTAAGATATGTCAGAAATGAGTATAGTTATGATGAAATAAGTGGGAGACAATGGAAATGTTTAATGAACTAGTTGTTTATGTTTCCATGTTTATAAATACAATATACATATATATTATTTTTAGGTTATTATTATAATGTGTTATGAATATTTTTCGATTTTTACGTAATATCCATATATGTAAGTATTGGTTGTTGTAGGATCGAAATAATGATATAGATGCTGAATATACAAGAGGGGGGGTTAATTGTACACTTTAAAAATTTCCTTAAACAAGGAAAGATCTATGTTTAACAAAGTTAAACTAAGAAAATTCACAACACCTCTAAAACCAATTGAAATATTGGGACAAAGTATGAAGTTACAAACTTCTAGTTCTGTACAAATGCTTAAATCTAGAATGTGATTCCGAAAAACTGGTTCCGGAAATATGGATCCGGAAAATGAAAATTAACCAATGTTTACAAAATGAGATTCTACCTTAAAGTGTATAGAATCTAACTAAATCTGAGTACAAGTGTTAGGATATATAAGAAGGTTATACTTTCCTTACAATAAAAAAAATGCAGCGAAAAATTTTGTAACAAAAACAAGTAACAAGATATAAATATTTTAACCCAAAGAGAATGGTACCCAACAACCTTAGATAAATGTCCCTTGATTTATAACTTCAAGAAAGTTTGTCTTACCCACACCTGAGTAAGCCCTCGATACGAATATCGGAGTCTCTGTCTTTCTATCCCCACAATCCCTCAACTTCAACGTAGTTGGAACTTCTGTCTTCCTCAGCAAGGAGGCCCTCGAACTTCAAGGTAGTCGGCACCTCTGTCTTCCTATCCCTGGAAGCCCTCAAATGTTATCACCAACATTCAGAGTCGCACAATGGAATCTAAACGATTAGTTCAGTATGCATAGGGCATGAAAAGCTTATCTCTCTAGAAATCACCTTAACAGCATGTGGTCGCTAGAGTGATCAACTGGTTATTGAGCTCTTTCGAATGAGATCCTATTTATAGGCTCGATAGCAATGGTCGGCTCCCTCCCCCAATGGTCATATTTTCCTTAAATGTCGGAGGGAACTATACATGTGTCACTAAACCAACGGTTAGATAAAAAAATAGAATGGACGACATCGTTTTATAAAAAACATGTGTAATTGAAAGCCCGACATCATTTTATAACAAACTTAACAAATCGGAGTGTAAGTAAAAAGTTCTGAATCTAACCAAAAATTATATTTGAAGTCTATATTACAAGGATATTTGGATTTTTTTTATCAGAAGAATTCAGAGTCTAACTTCATAAAAGTTCGTATCCATAATTCATAATCAGAATTCACAATCTCAATTCATAGTGAGAATTCTGCACTGGAATTTGTAATGAGAATTCTTCATGAGAATTCGTAATGAGAATTTGTCATCAAAATTCATAATGAGAATTCATCAGAGAATTCTTAATGAAAATTCTTCATCAGAATTCGAAATGAGAATTCATCATCAAAATTCATAATGAGAATTCATCATCAGAATTTGTAATGAGAATTCATCACAGAATTTGTAATGAGAATTCATCACAGAATTCGTAATGAGAATTCATCAATGAATTCATAATGAGAATTTTGCACTGGAATTTGTAATGAGAATTCATTAATAGAATTCGTAATGAGAATTCCTCACAGAATTCGTAATGAGAATTCAACATCAGAATTAGTAATGAGAATTTATCATCAGAATTCTTAATGAGATTTTAATCATAGAATTCGTAATGAGTAATCTGCATTAGAATTCGTAATGAGAATTCATCACAGAATTCAGAATGCGAATTCGGATTCTGAAACAGAATTATTCATATCTAAGTATTATACGATTCCTAGAATATAGATATTAATCCAATTTCTATACTTAAGAAAAATATTTATATGAACAATGAAAACAAGATAGAGTTAAATTTCCTAAAGTAAGGAAATTTTCCTTATAGAGGTAAAATAGGGGTAAAAACAAATTGGCTTAAAGATAAGCTGTTTGTGATTTTAAAAACAAGAAAGAATGAAAAATTCATAAGGAAAACATTATATACTCAACAATCTCCCCCTTTTTGGAAAGTACAAACATCCTTATGAAAAAGAATATAAGAGCATATAATAAATTTCTATACTTTGAAATTAAAGCATATCTCCCTTTGTTTATGGATGATAGTGAATACAACTAACTCCCCCATAGGCTTTGGAACTCCAAGGATTGTATTCTGGATTTCTGGAATGGGATTTTCATTACCATAAGAATAAAAAACATAGTAATGAGAAAATCCCCCTTAGATAAGATCCCCTTATATAGGGATAGTTCTTCTTTACTTAGAAATTTTTCTTCTCCCTTTTAGATTCTTCCTTCAACCCCTTTTGAGTAATTATTTTTCCTTCTCCCCATTTGAGATTTTCAAAAAGAATTGAGGGAATGGAAAAGATAATAAAGTACCTGAAATATTTGTACATGCAACCAACAAAAAGATAAGTAACTAAAATTTCATTAATATTGGAAAGAACTCATACATGGAAAATAGTACAACAAAAGATAGGAGTGGTCTATTTTGTTTCTTTTCCCTTGGGCATATGCATTTTGACAATTTTCTTCATCTTCTTCATTTATTTGTGGTCCTCCTCCACTTGCTTCTCTAAAGCAATGATTCTTGCATCTTGAGCCTTCATTGCCACTACCTGAGCTTTAAGTGTTTCATCTTGCTTTACAACATTTTCTTCTAACAGAGTCCAAAGATCCTTTTCTTCCCTGTAGTACTGGAAAAAAGAACATAGCTTCCCATTTAGATCTCTGACCTCCTGCATCCGAACATCCTGCTCAAGAGTTAACTTCTTCTCCAAAGAATTTGTAAGATCCTTGATTTTAGAGTCTTCAGTATCAAAAGAATCTTTAACATCTATTTGGAATTGATCAAGCTCTTCCATCTCTTGAACAACTTTATTAGACCACTTGGTTATCTTCTTTCAAGAAAATCTATGAGCATCATAATTGATATGAAAGTTTTATGATCAGCCTCAAGCTTAGCACACCTATCCATCACTATGGATACAGAGTCTGATTTTTGATTTATGTTATGCTGAAGGATCTGGCATCTGAATTCTATTGCTGGAAAATTCGGAATGATGTCCACCAGATTCTTTAGGGACTATTCAACAAAGTCATGTCCAAAGACAGATGACTCCGAATCTGATATTCTGGTTGGAGATGGTTCTTCCTATGAATGTATCAGCTTCCTTTTGGATGATCCTCCAGCTTATTTCCTTCTTATAATATCTTTTGTTGGAGTTTCAAAAACCACTTGCTTGACCTTATCAACTTTCAGAACGGTCTGTTCATCAGGAGATTCTTGCTCACTTTCAGATTGTTGAACAGTCTCATCTTCATCAACATTCTCCTTCTCTGGTCCATCTTCAACATCCTCAGGCTTTATAAAGTCATGATTGTGACCTTCTTCCTCAGACGTCTTGTTCACTTCCTCTTCACCTTTCTCATCAACTCTACGGGTAGCAATTTTTGAGGATCCATCTTGAGAAGTCCGGAGTGAAAATATCTCGGAATCACTATCCTTTTCATTATAGTCTTTAACTTGTTTTATTACATCACCAGATCCACCACAGCTCTCTACTTTCTGAATTTCTTCTACTACTTTCTGAACTCTCAGCATCAATTCCTTCTCAGATTTCTTCTTCTTAGAATTTTTTGGAGTCTTCTCACCTGGAGTTTCAGGAAATACTTCAACCAAAAAATATTTCGGAATGGGTAAATTTTCGGATGCTACTTCAGTGGCTTTCAGAAGAGATTGAACAATCTATTCCTCTGACATTTTTTTCTTCATCTTCTTCTCTATGGCTTGATTTTGTAATTCATCAGCCGATTTTTCTTTCAAGGCCTTAGCCTCAGCAGGGTCCAATCCAAATTGTGGCTCCCCTTATTTTCTCTTTTCATTGTCTTGCCTACACTTGGAAACCACTTCATCTGGATATGTCTTTTGTTTCTTGGGTTTAGCGGGTGCGGATTGAGTTTCCTTAGACTTGGGGTTTTTCTCAGTGACATCCACTTCCTTCAACTTCCTTTTCGTCCAATCTTTCATTGATGGTTCCAACGTTTTTTGATCTTTCTGAGTTGTCTCAGCCTTTTCCTCTCATAAAGAATAGAATTCTCCAGATTCAACAGAAAAGGCCATCTTCATCCTCTTCAACATATCATCACTAACCAGCATTACCTTGCAATTTCTTGCCTTGGAAGTGCAAGCAACGTCAAATGAATCAAGACACCTGAGAATAAGCTTAGAAAGCAAGGTCGGATACATCATAATCTGAGCTTTCAGATTCCATTCTTTAATATTCTTAACTGTAATCAAAACATGCCTCATCAAATTTAAATTCCATATATTTACCAAAAAATCTAAGATATAAATGTCACTTTTTTGAGGTTATCCTTAGCACCCCTTCTCGGTATGAAAAAAACCTTGTACCCATAGCTGTAGAATCTGATTATTCAGAGAGAGGTGAGAAATCTTAGCGGTCTAAACATCATTAAGTCCAAGGCATTCCTTATACTTGACTTTATTGAAACATCCTTGCTCATCTGGCAGCTTGTGTGAGAAAAAATCAACTTCACCTTCATATGATACACCCACCAAGCTTGCAGCCGTAGTGTAAGATAATTTGTAAGTCTTACCATAAGACTTGAAAGAAAACTTCTCTCTGCCATCTTCCTCAAGGAAGGAAACAGACTTGTATAACTCTACACGAAAATCTGAATAAACCAGATCCTGATTCACTGGCTTTAATAAGCATAAATCCTCCCAGCCATTGATCTTAATGTTCGTAGATATAAGATAGTCATACTTTTAGAAATTCGGATGCACCAGCCTATCCCTGTAAACTAACCACTTAGAAATGGGATTCCTAGTTGACATATCTTGAGAAGTGGCTTTTACAGACATTTGGAACTGAACTCTTCTGAAGAAATTGGAACGAAATAGGGAAAGATCAGAGCGGCCTTAGGAAAGATCAGAGCGGCCTTAAGTAAGGAGGTCAGAGATTCGAGACACAAAAGCTTGATATCTGATGCGGGACAACCCTTGGGGGTCCCCTTTATATATGCATTACGACGACGGTTCAGCTTCCATGGTAGATCGAATGATTGAGATTCATTGAGATTTGATCTGACGGCTGAGAAAAAAGCCTCAAGGAAAACATGAATCCGATCTTTTGAGGTTTTAAGAAAAATAATCGGATTTAAGAAAACTAGAGTTCAAGAAATTTTAAAACACATAAGAAAATACCACCAAGTAAAATATGACTACGAAAAATTAAGTAAGGAAATCATACCTTTCAGATTAGCTAGAATGATTGTTCGTAATAGGTGACATTCTTCTTGAAGAAAATTTGGCTACGAAAATATTACTATGAAAAACTCAGTACAAAAAACATGAGTACGAAAACTTTCATTACAAAAATTCTCAGTATGAAAATTTCATTATGAAAATTCTATGTACGAAAATTTCATTATGAAAATTCTCAGTACGAAAATTTCATTGCGAAAATTCCAGTACGAAAATTTCATTACAAAAGTTCCGGTACGAAAATATCATTATGAAAGTTCCAGTACGAATATTTCATTACGAAAGTTCCAGTTTGAAAATTTCTTTACAAAAGTTCTAGTACAAAAATTTCATTAGGAATGTTCCAGTATAAAAAATTCATTACGAAAGATCTAGTACAAAAATTTCATTATGAAAAATTTTGAAAATCCCATTACGAAAAATTTTGTAAAGCTCATTATGATAACTTTTCAAAAGTTCATTATGAAATTTTTTGAAAAGCTCATTACAAAAAAATTTCAAAAACTCGTTACTAAAAAATTTCAAAATCTCATTACGAAATTTTTTTAAAAGGTAACAAACAAATGTACTCCCCCTATAAAAATCAGCATATTACTGTAGGGAGATTGTTTCAATAGGAAGTTAATGAAAGAGAATTACCTTACAGTTGTCATTCTTAACTTCTGTTTAATGTATTAAAATCTATCAGAAGGTAATGATTTTGTGAAAATATCAGCAAGTTGATTTTGCGTTCCAATAAACTGAAGAATGATATCTCCTTTTTGTGTATTCCCTAAGAAAGTGATGCCTAATATCTATGTGATTTGCATGGGAGTGATGTGCAGGGTTTTTACTAAGGGCAATGACACTTGTGTTATCACACAAAATTTGAGTCTTAGTAAAACTCAAGCCATAGTCTGTGAGTCTGTGTTGATTCCACTACACTTGAGCAAAACAACTTCCAGCTGCTACATATTCAGCTTCAGTAGGGGACAGTACTACTGAGTGTTTCTTCTTGCATGACCATGAAACTAACGAATCTCCTAAGAAATAAAAGTTCCATTTGTACTTTTTATATCCATTCTACACCCACCAAAGTCAGTATCTGAAAAACTCTTTAAGATATAATCATTTCCAGAAGTATAAAATAATCCAAGATCCATGGTTCCCTTTAAGTAGCGAAAAATTCTTTTCACTACCTTTAAATGAGATTCCTTAGGATTGGATTGATATCTGGAACATAAGCATACTAAAAACATTATGTTTGGATGACTAGTTATCAAGTATAATAGGCTTCCTATCATACCTCTAAAAGATGTTTGATCCACTGGTTTCTCGGCTTCATTAATGTCAAGTGTGTTTGAGGTACCAATGGGAATACTAATACTTTTAGTGTTGTCATATCCATAATTTTTTAAGAATATCTTTAATATACATATATTGAGTTATATAGGTTCCTTCTGGTTTTTGAGAAATTTGAAAACCAAGGAAAAATGTTAACTCACCCAACATACTCATTTCAAAATCATATTTCTTTATATTTGAAAAGGAATCAGTTAGTGATTGTTGAGTTGAACCAAATATGATTTCATCAACATATATTTGCACAATAAAAAGAATTTTCTTGGATTTCTTTATAAAAAGGGCTGGATCTAAATTTCCTTTAACTTAGCTATTTTGAAGAAAAAATCATGTTAGTCTATCATACCAGGCTCGAGGGGCTTATTTAAGTCCATACAATACTTTGTTAAATCTAAAAATGTGATCAGGATGTTTTGTTTCTTCAAATCCAGGTGGTTGTTCAACAAAAACTTCCCCTTGGGTAGAACCATTAAGAAAAGAACATTTCACATCCATTTGAAAAAGTTTAAAATTAAAGAATGCTGCAAAGGAAATTAAGATACAAATAGATTCAAGTCTAGCTACTGGGGAATAGGTTTCTTCATAGTATATTCCCTCTTACTGATTATAGCCTTTAGCAACTAGTCTATATTTATTTCTAATAATGACTCCATTTTCATCACACTTGTTTCTAAAGACCCACTTTACTCCAATAATAGAAGTTTCCTTTGGTCCTTCAACCACGACCTTGACTTTATTCCTTTGGAATTCATTTAACTCATCTCTCATGGCTTTGATCCAATCATCATCACCTAAAGCTTCATCAGTTCTTTTTAGTTATAATTGGGAATGAAATGCTAGATGTTCTACTTCATTCATCAAGGAACTTATAGTCCTTACAGGATGATTTACGTCACCAATGATACTATCACTAGGATGATTTTTAAGAAACACCTGACTTGGGTTTTGTAAAACCTATTCATCAACATAGGGTACAAAGTCTTCTAGGGTAAATGTTTCAGAAATATTTTCTTGAACATTTTCCATATCATAAGGATCTTGTAACAAATGTTGATAATTAGTTTTTGAAAACACATCCAAGGATGTAGGTTGGGATGGTTTAAAAACAAAAGGATCAGTTTTATCCAATTTAACATGTACTGATTCCTCAACAGTACAAGTGTTTTCATTGAAAACTATATATTCCTTAGAAGTTGTGGAGTAGCTTAAGAAAATTCCTTCATCATATTTTGGTGCGAATTTTTGTAAATTATCTTTAGTATTCAGGATGAACACCTTTCAGCCAAAAACCTTGAAGTAGGAAAGTCTAGGTTTTCTACCCATCTATAACTCATAAGGAGTTTTATTAGAAAAACGTCTAATGAAAACTCGATTTATAGTATAACAAGCAATACTTATCACTTAAGCCCAAAAATCTTTGGCTAGACAATACTCACTCAACATGGTTCTAGTTATCTCTTGAAGAATTATATTTCTTCATTCAACAACTCCATTTTGTTGAGGTGTTCTGGGTGTTGAGAAGTTTTGAGTAATACCTTTTCTACTACAAAAAGTTTCCAAATCAGATTTTTGAAATTCTACTCCATGATCACTATGAATAGTTTTCAAAGGTTTTATTCCTTTTTAACTTGGGCTATAAATATTTTGAAATAAGAAAAAGCTGCAGATTTCTTTTCTAGAAAATAAACCCATGCAAATCTAGTGTACTCATCAACTATAACATACACATAGTATTTTCCTCCAACGCTTCCAGTTTGTGTTGGACCAAAATGATCCATCTGCATCGACTATAACGCATCGGTTGTTGAGACTTCACCAATTGATTTAAAACTAGATTTATGTTTCTTGCCATATTGACAAGGATCAAAAACATTATAAGAATCAAATCTAAGCTCTAGTAGATCATTAACTAGTTTCTTCTTATAGAGTTTACATAAGTTTATAAGGTTACAGTGACCTAGTCTTCTATGCCATAACCACGAATGATCTTCCATTGCACTTAGGAAAGGTACATCTTGGCTTATAAGGTCTTCTAATTTCATTGTAAACATTCTCTTGCCTATGGGAAGAGAGAATAAACTCTTCCTTGGAATTATAAACTAAGAATTTATCATTCCTAAAATTCACAAGGTAACCTTCATCACATAATTGACTAATGCTAATGAGCTTGTGCTTAAGACCCTTAACAAACAAGACATTTGAAATCAATGTTTTACCAAGAAGAACGATATTACCTATACCAACAATTTCTCCCTAAGCGTTGTCTCCGAAAGTTACTTTTCCTCCTTTCTTCTTGATAATCTTTTCAAAATAGTTTTTGTAACCAATCATATGTCGGGAACATCCACAATCCATGTACCATGAGTTGCTGTTGGTACTTCCTTTATCTTCCAAAAAATAAGAAAAGAATAATACTTTCAGAATCCAAACTTGTTTGGATCCGAGATTTTCATATAACAAAATTTTGGGGACCCAAATATTCTTAGAAAAATAAGCCTTATTAAAACCTAAGGAATGGGTTTTGTTTAAAGAACAATTCTTTGCCCAGTGACGACCACACTAACACTTGGTACAAAATGGGGCACTTTGAGGAACAAAGTAATTGTTACTAAAAGTTGTTTTTGCATGGGTATAACCAAATCCGGATTTTTTTCTTAAAGGTCGTATTTGTGAATAAATCTTATCAAAATTTTCATTACCTAAGGTAAAGTTCGACAAACTCTTCATTGAGGAAAATATTTAGGACATGAGTTTTATAACAAATTTTTTATCTTCAAAATCATTAGATTTAAAACTAGAGCTAGGCTCGAAAACACTTTTCTTATAAATTAATTTTTCTAGATCTTTAGAAAGTTTATTCTTCTCAGAATTTACTTCCTCAATACTTTTTGAAATACTTATAAAATCGTCATTTTTCTTATCATGATATTTAGAAAGATATGATATTTCCTTAGTAATAACTGTATTCCTAGAATTTGACTTATCAAGATTTTTATTGAGTTTTGAATTATCAATCTCAAGAAGTTCAGAAAACCTAGAAACTTCTTCATAGGTTGGTAAAGTATTTTCTTCATCAGAAGAGGATACTTCATCTGAAGAGTTATAATATTTACTATCATTAGAATTTAAAGAAACATTGGTCAATGATTCAGCATTGTGTACCTTATCCATAAAGCAATGATTGTTAATAGGTAATCTGGCTATAAGACCAAGATTCTTCTATCCAGAAGACTCATAATCCATAGATTCATCTGAAGAGTCACCACCACTAGCACTCCAAGTATCCTTAGTGTTCATAACGTTCATAGATTTATCTTTATAATACTCCTTCCTATTCCTTTCAGAATTCCTCTCTTTTCTTTATTTCTACATAAGAAAAGGACAATAAGGTCTTATGTGTCCAGCTCACATTTATTCATATCATGTGACTTCTAAATCATTCTTATCTTTCCTTTCCTTCTTCATATACTTGGATTAGAAATTTCTTTGTCCAGCTATCTTGTTCATCCTTCGAGCAAGATTTGCTAACTCATTCTCTAAGACTTCACTCTTACTAGATTCGGATTGGATACCAACCTTCTTTGATTTGAATCTAGTTACTCTATTAGGAGTCTTATCATTCATGTGATTTGATGTTGTAGTAAAAGCAACAGTACCATTTCCATTCTTCTTTTTGATGTTGTGATCATCTCTCTTCATCTTTGTTTCATGTTGGAGAAGAGTTCCAAACAGCCCATCTAAGTAAATTTGAGTAACCTTCATGTTCTCATCAATAGAAGTTCTCTTTGATTCCCACTCATTGGGCATAATATCAATGATTTTATCCACATGAGATTAATCTTCTTGGCCATTATCTCCCATAGATTGTAAGCTATTCAAGATAGTCATAAATCTTTGTTGCACCTTACAAATGGATTCTCCATAAGGAAAGTTAAAACCATGATAATCAGCTCTAAGCAAGTCTCTTTTGGTCTCAATCACTTTGGATGAACCAAAATGTGTAACTTCAAGTTTCTTCCATATAAAGTTACCTGCTTCACAAGAAGAAATTTGGCTATATATATTCCTAGTCATTGAACATAGTAAAGTTTTGTGTACCTTATAGTTGAGTTGATAATCATGCTCTTCTTGGTTTGTGAAAGTAATAACTTCATTATCATGAATTTGATAACCTCCAGTAAGAATAACAAAATTTTCTACTCCAGTATTGATAACGAATGTCTTCATTCGATCTCTCCAATAATCATTATCATTACCATCAAAAAATGGTGGTCTTGTAGAATTTAGGTTGTCGATGGAACCAACATTGATTCCTGCCATGTTAAAAATATTTCTTCACAAAATCATGTTAATAACAAAAGCTCGGATTCAAGGAAAATATTCCTAATTAAGGAAAAATATAGAACAATGAAAAACTGACCAAGAAAAACTTATATTTGAATATAATTATTTTAGAGACCTCCCCTGATTCCAATTTTATGATCAAAATAATGATGTAGATGCTCAATATACAAGAGGGGGTGAATTGTACACTTTAAAAATTTCCTTAAACAATGAACGATATAAGTTTAACAAAGTTAAACTAAGAAAATTCAAAACACCTATAACACCAATTGAATGATTGGGACAAAGTATGAAGTTACAAACTTCTAATTCTATACACTTTCTTAAATATGGAAAGAGATTCCGAAAAACTAGTTCCGGAAATATGGATCCAGATAATGAAACTTAACCAAAGTTTACAAGATGAGATTCTACCTTAATGTGTATAGAATCTAACTAAATCAGAGCACAACTGTAAGGAAATATAAGAAGGCTATACTTTCTTTACAATACAAAAAATCTAGCGGAAAAAACTAGTAACAAAAACAAGTAACAAGATATAAATCTTTTAACCCAATGAGAAGGGTATCCAACAACCTTGGATAATGGTACCTTGATTTATAAATTCAAAAAATTATGTCTTAACCACACCCGGGTAAGCCCTCGATATAAAGATTGGAGTCTCTATCTTGTTATCCCCGCAAGCCCACAACATTAAGGTAGTTGGAACCTCTATCTTCCTCAGCAAGGAAGCCCTCAAACATCAAGGTAGTCAGCACCTCTGTCTTCCTATACCTAGAAGACCTCAAATGTAATCACAAACATATGGAGTCACACGAAGCAATCTGAACGAGAAGTTCAGCATGCAAAAGTCATTAAAATCTTATCCCTCTAGAAATAACCTTAACAGTGTGTGGTCTCTAGAGTGACCAACTTGTTGTTGAGCTCTTTCGAATGAGCTCCTATTTATAGGCTCGGTAGCAACGGTCGACTCCCTCCTCCAACGGTCATATTTTCCTTAAATTTCGGAGGGACCTGTACACATTTCACTAAACCAACGATTAGATAAAAAACAAAATGGATGACATCATTTTATAACAAACATGTGTAACTAAAAGCACGATATCTGTAAAGACCCGTAAAATTCAAGGGAAATTTTTTTCTTAATTTTCTTTAGAATTTTACAAGAGCGCGGTTTCAGACGGCACCTGATTCCGAGGCCCGGAGTGCCCGGAATTAATTTCCGAAGTTTGGCTCGGGTACGTTCAGTGAACGAACGAGCGGGAATTCCTAACTTTTGATCCGGTGCTCGGAATTGAAATCTGAGGGCACCGATGAACTCGCAGCGCCGATATTCGCTTAAAGAGACCTTTTCGGGAGTTGCGTTTATTGCGGGTTGAAAGTTAATTTTTGAGGTTTTTAGTTGAGTTAAATAAAATTTGTGTAGAACAAATTTTATTATAACTTCTTAAAACCTTTCAAAGGAGGTTGGAAGTGGGACCCACACCCACTTAACCTCCCTTGGGAGGATTAAGTGTGGTGGGGCCCACACGAACCCCCACCTTTTCAACTCCCCTCTCTCCCTCTTAATGGCTTGACAAGTTAACTTCTATTTAATTATACAATTCATGTATATTAAATAAGTGAGTTAATTAAGGGAGTTAAACCCTTTTTGAATTTCAAACCTTTGAAATTCTTGTGGTTAAGTTATGAAATAATATAAGTTAAAGCTTATATTATTCTAGGAGTTTCTTTTACCCTTGGGAGGATTTCTTGAGAGCTTTGGAAGCTTTTCTTCTTCTTCTTCAACTAGACGAAGAACACGAAGAACGCCGTTCTTCAACGAAGAACTTCTCCGCCGAAGAACACGATCCATCCGCGACGCGACGTACTTCTTCTGCGTCATCTCTTCCGCGACGGTTTTCCGCGACGAACGCCATCGACAACGACTCTTCCTCCGACGTCAAAGGAATCGACACAGATATTCCACGACTCCGTCAACGTGCGACTATCGAGGAAGGGGTTCTTGAGTTCGTTGTTTCCTTTTTATTTGACTTTCCTCAAGACTTGACGTAGAACGCTCAAGTTTCCGACGAAGAACGCCGCTCCGCTCTTCTTCGTCTTCGGTGTCAACGAGAGAGAACACGACATCTTCCTCGGACAACCCTCGTCGGCGTACAAGGATTCGCCAACGACGTGCCTCTTCGGACGCGCCTCTTCGTCGTTGAATTTGACGAACGACGACCGCGTCGCCCGACCTCCGCGACGTCGTCTTCCGCGGAACGTAGAACGATCTTCGAACCTTATACCAAGGTAGGGGTTGTTTAATTCTTTAATTATTTCATTCTTGCTCGTGGTTTGTATGACTAACGTGAGGATGTTGATTCTTAAGTTGAGTTATTTATTGCTTAACGTGAGGGGGCCGGACCGCATGAACAGGGCCGAACCCCCTCCATCGTTCATGTTTAATTCTTGCGATGGAAGCAAAGTGGCGTGGTGCCGTCGCACCACGCGGATTACCGTGCGTTTATTTTACGCGGCGCCGTCGCGCCACGCCGAGGTAGAAACTTCAAGAACGCGACGCCATCGCGCCGCGTTGAAAAGAATCAAAGCACGGCGAAGGGGCGCGGTGCCGTCGCACCGCGCCGGATGACGAACGCCGCGGCCGGTTCCGGGCCGCGGCGGGACGAGAAGACCGCGGCCGGTTCCGGGCCGCGGCGGGACGAGGAGACCGCGGCCGGTTCCGGGCCGCGGCGGAAAGGAAGACCGGCGGCCGGGCCGCCGGCGTCGGAAGCCGAAGAAGGGGACCGGAAATTCCGGTCCCGTTTGAGAAAACCGGCCGGCCAGCTGGTCGGCCGGATGACTTAAAACCGGGGAATTTAATTCCCCGTTCAACCCTTAAAAACCCCCCTCTTAAGAGGGGGGCGGTTCTTTAAGGAGGGGGGGGGGGGCAGCAGCCCCCCGGTTTTCCAAATAGCGGGCCCCCTAAAAGGGGGGCCGTTTGTTAAAACGGCGCGGCTTAGCCGCGCCGCCAATCCAAAAGCGGGGGCCTTGCCCCCCCCCCCCCCCCCCCCCCCCCCCGCGTGCCACCCGCGTGCGCCGCGGCCCGCCGCCGCCGCCACCGCGGCCCGCCGCCGCCGCCGGCCACCGCGCCGCCCAGGGGGGGTCGGGCCGGGTCGGCCCGGACCCGGACCCCCTGTTTCGAACCAGATTTGGTTTTTGGTTCATAACTTGAGCCTCGGACCTCCGAACGACGAACCGTCTGCGGCAACGCGATCCTTGGATCGAGGCGGTCGTTTCGGTATATCGCACTCAAGGTTTCGGGTTACTTTTAGTTCGACCGGGTTGGTTCGTTCACGAAACCAACCGGGCCTTCGGAGCGGAAACGCTCATATCTTGAGCCACGAACGTCCGATTGACGCGCCGTCAGTCGCGTTGCGTTTCTCTTAATGAGACGGATCTTTTGGCATACTCCGCCCGAGGTTTGGACGCAGGTGGAGTACGATCGGGTTGGTTTTGCCTTAAAAACCAACCGGGCCCCGGAGACGAAAAAACCAATAACTCACAGACCGGGCGTCCGATTGACGCGCCGTCTGTTTCGTTGACTTACTCTTGATGAGACGGAACTTTTTACATACTCCGCCCGAGTTTTGGATGCAGTCGGAGTATGGCCGGGTTGGATTGTACCCGAAATCCAACCGGGCCCCTGGAACGGGAAAGCTGATATCTTTCAGACAGGACGTCCGTTTGACGAACCGTCAGCGGCGTTGGTGTTTACGTTTAGTAACGGTCCCTATGAGTATACCCTATGGGAGTTCGGGGTACAGTTGAGATACGGCCGGGATTGGTTCGCACTCGAAACCAACCGGGCCCCTGGGACGAAAAGGCTAATAACTCACAGACCGGGCGTCCGATCGACGCGCCGTCTGTTGCGTTGAGACCCCTGTGACGAGACGGACCTTTGAGACACTTCTTCGTGGGACTTTGTGATACTTGGAGTATCGACCAGTAGATCGTGGAGCGGACCCTCCCGGAGACGAGCGTGCAGAGTACGGAGACCGTGTAGCCGGCTGAGACCTGACGACTGCTTGACCGACTCGACTTGGAGTGAGTCGACTAGCCCAGTGGACGGAGAGCCCAGTAGTTGGTAGCAGACCCACGGCGGACGGAGCGCCTGTTAGTTGGCAGCAAACCCGCGGTACTCGACAGGAGGAGTACCTCAGTTGGCTATCTGGGTAGCGCCCGGTATTTGGCGACAGACCCTCAGCGGACGGAGCGCCAGGTAGTTGGCCGCAAACCCGCAGTACTCGACAGGAGGAGTACTTCAGCAGTCCTAGGTTAGTGAGCGGCAGCCTCGGAGTCGTGACAGGACCACTGTACACTCTAGAGACGGAGCTCTTCAGCAGTTACGGTTTCGATAATGAAAATCCTGGTTTGAGCTGAGACTTTTGACCTTGTGTTTACCTCCTGATTGAGATGGGTCACCTGCTAACTTTGGTATATGTATGGGCATATACCCGGGTAGTGGTTATCCGTCGTTTTCACAATCCTTGTGTTTCCTCATGCTTGAGATGGGTTACTTGATAACTTAGGTATATGTATGGGCATATACCTAAGTAGAGTTTATCTGTTGAGATCTTCTTGTGGTTATCCTTGTTGGTTTTAGTGAGACCTTGAGGGTCTCGGGGTCCCTACTGAGTATCGTTATACTCACCCCTGCACGGGCTATGCCCGCACCTCGTTGTGTTGGTTGCAGACGACGGCCAGTACTGGCAGAGGCCGAGTGTTCGAGGACTGGACGGTACCTGGAGGTGGACTATACGACGAGGCGGTACCCAGAGGCAGACCACTGGGCGGAACATACTCGGAGCAGACGGCGGGACCCGAGGAGCAGAGGAGCTATCTGTACCCACCCTTCAGGTGGGATTTCCAGTGGACATCTCAGCGTAGCAGCTTTACTTTTCAGTCGCGGTTTTCCCTTTCGAGTTGTACTTTACAGTTGGGCTTGTATTTCCGGCCCCTTTTTACTTTTCAGCTCTTCTTTTTGTACTTACTGTTTACTTCCGCTTGTACTCTGTGGTGCTTGTTTTCTTTTATAAAGGCAATGCCTTCCCAGTTATCGGGATTTTACGCCTTTGGTGCTAGTCGCCAGCCCCTGGCCTATGGAAGGCGGGCTTGGGGTAGTCACGACACGGGCCCCGAGGACGGGTCGTGACAAATTGGTATCAAAGGAGTTCGGTTCTACCGCAGAACTTATAACTCTGATCTTTCTTTCTGTGAAGCAATAGTGTTAAGGGTACCGAGTGTGGTTTTCAGTTCAGGGAGTCCAGTGTTGGTGCGGGCGGCCGACGTATCCATACACCAGGACCCTGACAACTGATTTCCGACTTTGTGCACGAAAACACTGATTGCGTGTGTGTTTTCAAAGGTTTTTCCCCTTAAAACAGCTCAAACCAGGTCAGCTCACCAGGTATAATCGTTTGATCGTGTTACGTTGTTTCTTTCAGGATGGCCCCACGACGGCAGCCAGCTAGGGTTCCGAGAATCGAACGTGACGACAGCCCACCGAGCGACGAGGCCTCGGTGCAGGGCCCTTTGTCAGCAGTGGCACCGGCGGTAGCTCTACCCGCCGAGCCCCCGATGCTTCCAGCAGCAGCCGCTGACGATGCACGTCGCCTCAGCGCAATGCATGAGTTTCAGCGCCAGCGACCGCCCAGGTTTCGCGGGGAGACGGATCCCCAGGCTGCAGAGGACTGGCTGGAGGCAGTGGTTCGAGTGTTTAGGCTAGTGAGGACACCAGCAGACCTCATGGTGATCCTCGCTGCGAGCCTACTACACGCAGCAGCAGGTATGTGGTGGAGCCACTTGTTTCAGTTTTGCGATGAGATGAACTTCGCATGGGAATACTTCGAGACCTTCTTCAGGGTGGAGTTTGTGCCAGTATCTCTACACCCCGAGCGTGTACATGAGATTCTGCCTTTACCGCGTGTTTTTCGATCAGAAGCCGAGTCATCTGTGGGCAGTAGACAGATGATGCAGAGGTCCAGGAGGACCAGACCAGCAGTTGGGTGATCTCGGGTTTTAGGACCAGTGGTGCAGGGCACCCGGAGTGGGAACAGAGCTAACCGTGCAAGGAGCAGGTTGTGTTACTCATGCCGCGGAAAGGGTCACCTGGCACGTGACTGTCCGACTCCTCGATCCGCAGGCTTGGGGGGGGGAGCCACCGAGGCTGAGGCAGCGACAAATGCTTGAGCAACAGTAAAGCAGGTGGACAGGGGAGGAACTAGTGGATACGTCTTTGTACTTCTAGTTCCGTGTTGATGTTGCTTTTGTGTAGCGTCTTATATTAAGAGCTGCAATAATAAAAGACGCATCCTTTGTGATGTTTTCATTCCTGTCCTCTTTTATGATGTTACTAAGAGGTTCCGGTTGACTGTTGACTTGACCCTCACTTGTGAGACATCTACTGGAGGAGACCCAGTTACCACACACTGATGCCGACAGTGTGACTCAACCCTTGGAGGCGAGAGTAACGGTTGGATCTCTTAGTAGTAGCGTCGAGGCCTTACGACGTCATCCTTGGTATGGATTAGTATCATCCATGTTAGGATTGACTGTTTTAGGCAAAGAATGTGGTTCATCCAGGGGATGAGACCAGGTTTCTCTTATCGGCAAAGAAGAAATCTTGCAGCTCTTGTGGGACCAGAGATGGTCCGGGCCACGTCAGAGGAGGTCCATGTCATCCAGGAGCGGATGAGGACAACACAGAGCCGGCAGAAGTCATACGCTGACAGGAGGCGGAGGCCACTAGAGTTTGAGGATCGTGACCACGTCTTCTTGCGGGTCTCACCTCGACGTGGTATTCGGAGTTTTGCCCGAGGCGACAAGTTATCTCCGCGCTTCATCGGACCCTTCCAGGTCCTCAGCAGGGTTGGTGAGGTGGCTTATCGCCTGGCTCTACCACCTCAGATACACCGGGTGCACGACGTCTTCCACGTGTCTCAACTGAGGAGATACGTGCACGACCCGACGCACATCTTTGACCATGGGGAGCTTGACGTTGTCGATAGGGCGACTTTTTTGGAGGTCCCGGTGGAGATAGAGGATCGACAGGAGCGGGTCCTACATGGGCGATCGATTCCTCTTGTGCGCAACAGATGGCGGCACGGGAATCTCCAGGAGAGCACATGGGAGCGGGAGGCTCAGATGCGTGCTAAGTACCCTCTTTTGTTTCCCTAGTTTTTGTTGTAGCTTTACGGGGACGTAAAGCCCTGAGGTGGGAGTAATGTAAAGACCCGTAAAATTCAAGGGAAATTGTTTTCTTAATTTTCTTTAGAATTTTACAAGAGTGCGGTTTCAGACGGCACCTGATTCCGAGGCCCGAAGTGCCCGGAATTAATTTCCGAAGTTTGGCTCGGGTACGTTCAGTGAACGAACGAGCGGGAATTCCTAACTTTTGATCCGGTGCTCGGAATTGAAATCTGAGGGCACCGATGAACTCGCAGCGCCGATATTCGCTTAAAGAGACCTTTTCGGGAGTTGCGTTTGTTGCGGGTTGAATGTTAATTTTTGAGGTTTTTAGTTGAGTTAAATAAAATTTGTGTAGAACAAATTTTATTATAACTTCTTAAAACCTTTCAAAGGAGGTTGGAAGTGGGACCCACACCCACTTAACCTCCCTTGGGAGGATTAAGTGTGGTGGGGCCCACACGAACCCCCACCTTTTCAACTCCCCTCTCTCCCTCTTAATGGCTTGACAAGTTAACTTCTATTTAATTATACAATTCATGTATATTAAATAAGTGAGTTAATTAAGGGAGTTAAACCCTTTTTGAATTTCAAACCTTTGAAATTCTTGTGGTTAAGTTATGAAATAATATAAGTTAAAGCTTATATTATTCTAGGAGTTTCTTTTACCCTTGGGAGGATTTCTTGAGAGCTTTGGAAGCTTTTCTTCTTCTTCTTCAACTAGACGAAGAACACGAAGAACGCCGTTCTTCAACGAAGAACTTCTCCGCCGAAGAACACGATCCATCCGCGACGCGACGTACTTCTTCTGCGTCATCTCTTCCGCGACGGTTTTCCGCGACGAACGCCATCGACAACGACTCTTCCTCCGACGTCAAAGGAATCGACACCGATATTCCACGACTCCGTCAACGTGCGACTATCGAGGTAGGGGTTCTTGAGTTCGTTGTTTCCTTTTTATTTGACTTTCCTCAAGACTTGACGTAGAACGCTCAAGTTTCCGACGAAGAACGCCGCTCCGCTCTTCTTCGTCTTCGGTGTCAACGAGAGAGAACACCGCATCTTCCTCGGACAACCTTCGTCGGCGTACAAGGATTCGCCAACGGCGTGCCTCTTCGGACGCGCCTCTTCGTCGTTGAATTTGACGAACGACGACCGCGTCGCCCGACCTCCGCGACGTCGTCTTCCGCGGAACGTAGAACGATCTTCGAACCTTATACCAAGGTAGGGGTTGTTTAATTCTTTAATTATTTCATTCTTGCTCGTGGTTTGTATGACTAACATGAGGATGTTGATTCTTAAGTTGAGTTATTTATTGCTTAACGTGAGGGGGCCGGACCGCATGAACACGCCCGAACCCCCTCCATCATTCATGTTTAATTCTTGCGATGGAAGCAAAGTGGCGTGGTGCCGTCGCACCACGCGGATTACCGTGCGTTTATTTTACGCGGCGCCGTCGCGCCACGCCGAGGTAGAAACTTCAAGAACGTGACGCCGTCGCGCCGCGTTGAAAATAATCAAAGCACGGCGAAGGGGCGCGGTGTCGTCGCACCGCGCCGGATGACGAACGCCGCGGACGGTTCCGGGCCGCGGCGGGACGAGAAGACCGCGGCCGGTTCCGGGCCGCGGCGGGACGAGGAGACCGCGGCCGGTTCCGGGCCGCGGCGGAAAGGAAGACCGGCGGCCGGGCCGCCGGCGTCGGAAGCCGAAGAAGGGGACCGGAAATTCCGGTCCCGTTTGAGAAAACCGGCCGGCCAGCTGGCCGGCCGGATGACTTAAATCCGGGGAATTTAATTCTCCGGTCAACCCTTAAAAACCCCCCTCTTAAGAGGGGGGCGGTTCTTTAAGGAGGGGGGGCAGCAGCCCCCCGGTTTTCCAAATAGCGGGCCCCCTGGAAGGGGGGCCGTTTGTTAAAACGGTGCGGCTTAGCCGCGCCGCCAATCCAAAAGCGGGGGCCTTGCCCCCCCCCCCCCCCCCCCCCCCCCCCCCGCGTGCCACCCGCGTGCGCCGCGGCCCGCCGCCGCCGCCACCGCGGCCCGCCGCCGCCGCCGCCGCGGCCCGCCCGCCGCCGCCAGCCGCCGCCGTCCGCCGCCGCCGGCCACCGCGCCGCCCAGGGGGGGGGGGGGGGGGGTCGGGCCGGGTCGGCCCGGACCCGGACCCCCCCGTTTCGAACCAGATTTGGTTTTTGGTTCATAACTTGAGCCTCGGATCTCCGAACGACGAACCGTCTGCGGCAACACGATCCTTGGATCGAGACGGTCTTTTCGGTATATCGCACTCAAGGTTTCGGGTTACTTTGAGTTCGGCCGGGTTGGTTCGTTCACGAAACCAACCGGGCCTTCGGAGCGGAAACGCTCATATCTTGAGCCACGAACGTCCGATTGACGCACCGTCAGTCGCGTTGCGTTTCTCTTAATGAGACGGATCTTTTGGCATACTCCGCCCGAGGTTTGGACGCAGGTGGAGTACGGTCGGGTTGGTTTTGCCTTAAAAACCAACCGGGCCCCGGAGACGAAAAAGCCAATAACTCACAGACCGGGCGTCCAATTGACGCGCCGTCTGTTTCGTTGACTTCCTCTTGATGAGACGGAACTTTTGACATACTCTGCCCGAGTTTTGGATGCAGTCGGAGTATGGCCGGGTTGGATTGTACCTGAAATCCAACCGGGCCCCTGGAACGGGAAAGCTGATATCTTTCAGACAGGACGTCCGTTTGACGAACCGTCAGTGGCGTTGGTGTTTACGTTTAGTAACGGTCCCTATGAGTATACCCTATGGGAGTTCGGGGTACAGTTGAGATACGTCCGGGATTGGTTCGCACTCGAAACCAACCGGGCCCCTGGGACGAAAAGGCTAATAACTCACAGACCGGGCGTCCGATCGACGCTCCGTCTGTTGCGTTGAGACCCCTGTGACGAGACGGACCTTTGAGACACTTCTTCGTGGGACTTTGTGATACTTGGAGTATCGACCAGTCGCTCGTGGAGCGGACCCTCCCAGAGACGAGCGTGCAGAGTACGGAGACCGTGTAGCCGGCTGAGACCTGACGACTGCTTGACCGACTCGACTTGGAGTGAGTCGACTAGCCCAGTGGACGGAGCGCCCAGTAGTTGGTAGCAGACCCACGGCGGACGGAGCGCCTGTTAGTTGGCAGCAAACCCGCGGTACTCGACAGGAGGAGTACCTCAGTAGGCTATCTGGGTAGCGCCCGGTATTTGGCGACAGACCCTCAGCGGACGGAGCGCCAGGTAGTTGGCCGCAAACCCGCAGTACTCGACAGGAGGAGTACTTCAGCAGTCCTAGGTTAGTGAGCGGCAGCCTCGGAGTCGTGACAGGACCACTGTACACTCTAGAGACGGAGCTCTTCAGCAGTTACGGTTTCGATAATGAAAATCCTGGTTTGAGCTGAGACTTTTGACCTTGTGTTTACCTCATGATTGAGATGGGTCACCTGCTAACTTTGGTATATGTATGGGCATATACCCGGGTAGTGGTTATCCGTCGTTTTCACAATCCTTGTGTTTCCTCATGCTTGAGATGGGTTACTTGATAACTTAGGTATATGTATGGGCATATACCTAAGTAGAGTTTATCTGTTGAGATATTCTTGTGGTTATCCTTGTTGGTTTTAGTGAGACCTTGAGGGTCTCGGGGTCCCTACTGAGTATCGTTATACTCACCCCTGCACGGGCTGTGCCCGCACCTCGTTGTGTTGGTTGCAGACGACGGCCAGTACTGGCAGAGGCCGAGTGTTCGAGGACTGGACGGTACCTGGAGGTGGACTATACGACGAGGCGGTACCCAGAGGCAGACCACTGGGCGGAACATACTCGGAGCACACGGCGGGACCCGAGGAGCAGAGGAGCTATCTGTACCCACCCTTCAGGTGGGATTTCCAGTGGACATCTCAGCGTAGCAGCTTTACTTTTCAGTCGCTGTTTTCCCTTTCGAGTTGTACTTTACAGTTGGGCTTGTATTTCCGGCCCCTTTTTACTTTTCAGCTCTTCTTTTTGTACTTAGTGTTTACTTCCGCTTGTACTCTGTGGTGCTTGTTTTCTTTTATAAAGGCAACGCCTTCCCAGTTATCGGGATTTTACGCCTTTGGTGCTAGTCGCCAGCCCCTGGCCTATGGAAGGCGGGCTTGGGGTAGTCACGGCACGGGCCCCGAGGACGGGTCGTGACAATATCACTTTATAACAAACTTAACAAATCGGGGTGTAAGTAAAAATTTCGGATTCTAACCAAAAATTATATTCAGAGTCTATATTACAAAGATATTCAGATTCCGTTTATCAGAAGAATTCGGAGTAGAACTTCATAAAAGTTCGTATCCATAATTCATAATCATAATTCACAATCTCAATTCGTAATGAGAATTCTGCACTAGAATTCATAATGAGAATTTGTCATGAGAATTCATAATGAGAATTCTTCATCAGAATTTGTAATGAGAATTCATCACAGAATTCATAATGAGAATTCATCACAGAATTTGAAATGAGAATTCATCTTCAGAATTCATAATGAGAATTCAACATTAGAATTCATAATGAGAATTCATCATCAGAATTCGTAATGAGAATTCATCACAGAATTCGTAATGAGAATTCATCACAGAATTCATAATGAGAATTCATCATAGAATTCATAATGATAATTCTGTACTGGAATTTGTAATGAGAATTCTTCATGAGAATTTGTAAGGAAAATTCCTCACAAAATTTGTAATGAGAATTCATCATAGAATTCATAATGGGAATTCATCATCAGAATTCGTAATGAGAATTCGTCATCAGAATTCGTAATGAGATTTTCATCACAGAATTCATAATGAGTAATGTGCATTAGAATTCTTAATGCGAATTCATCACAGAATTCAGAATGAGAATTTAGATCCTGAAACAGAATTCTTCATATCTGAGTATTATATGATTCCGAGAATATAGATATGAATCCGATTTTTATACTTAAGAAAAATCTTGATATGAAAAATGAAAACAAGATAGGGGTAAATTTCTTAAAGTAAGGAAATTTTCCTTATAGAAGTAAAACAGGGGTAAAAACAAATTTTCTCAAAGATAAGGTGTTTGAGATTTTCAAAACAAGAAACAATGGAAAAGGCATAAAGAAAACTTTATTGACTCAACAGTTGTTATATGCATTATTTCTAATCTATAACATGGATGTAGCTATTCTTATTAAATTTTGAACCATGTAAATTCTTATATTCTTATGGTTGTGGGTTTGAATTGTTTTCTCAATAGGTAATTAAATCAGTAACAGGTAATGAAGGTTGTTTGAATGAAACATAAAATAAAATATTATCTTTGATTCACACCCTACCATCTCAGTGATACAAATACACTGACTGGGAACTTTCATTCTCGACCATAATGAATAAATTGTTTCCTCAAAATATAAAAATGACCATAGTATCCAAGGATTTTATATTTTTTAACCAATATTTTTTAACCAAAATCATAAAAATTTCTAATAAAAAGTCATCTAAATAAGAGAGAATGTTATGTGCCATGGCCATATAGAAAAACACATAACTAAGTTTATATGTAAGTGAACTTTGGTAGAAAATGAAGATATGGACATGGAAAAAAAATAATTATAGAGTGATTGTGGTCATTGATCACAAAAAATTAAATTAACAATGTAATGTTGTGGTTATAGAAAAATTAGTTCTTTTATTAGTTAAAAATAACCTAACTCATCATATATTAATGTAAAAAGATATCATTTTTAGTCCATGCTCAATTTCCTAATATTGAGGAATTATTATACTCTATAAGAATATAATTAAATATACTAACTTGACATATTTCTATTTAATGGGAACAATTTACTCCTTTTTTGCTTCAATAAATTTTGAAATCATTTTGTTAATCCATGAAAAAAATATCTTAATGATAATTTTTTATACCTAAAGAAATAAAAATAAATTTTAAGGAATCATATGATCTAAGAAAGAGAAAAGGTCCAATATTTATAGATTTTACTATTTTTAAAATCCAATATGCATAGAAAAAATTATGAAATATAATAAATTAATCTATACACCTCAAAATTAACTCCACTAGTTCATCAATTGTTTTATTTGTGGAATATTTTAACTACAAACAATATAATTTTAACTGGAACATCATGTGGGAATATTGTAGTTGATAAACCAATGTCATCCTTCAGTAATTGGTTCAAGACCTGTGGCCTTTCTTTATGTGATGGGTTTTTACCTAGCATATGGGATTTCTTTTTCTAAACTATATATATATAATTCGTACAACATTCCGAAAATAAATTTAATGGAAATACTTGAAATAAAGTTTATCATTTAATAAATTTTTTACTCGGGGTTTTTATAATTTTTTTTACAAAGTCAAACAATATTTTTGTGTTTTTATTAAAATATAATTAAGGATCATATTAAACTTAATGGTTATCAGTTACTTCAAAATTAATTCTCTAAAATGTAAATGAATTAAATCTCAAATAACTTTTACACTAAAATATATTCCTTACATGAATTTATCCAAAAATCATGGTATACTCTCATCACATAGAACCTAAAAAGATGTGTTTATGTAATTGAACATAATTTCAAAAATAAATTCATTACCAATTACAACATCTACAATAATAAATTTAATGATGATATATATATTTCAGAAATTTTTCATAGTACTTAAATGTTTCATAATTCTTATAACCAAATACCACTGGTACAAGACATATAAAAAAATATATAATCCATTTTATTTTATTATAGATTATTGTATGGTCTAGGGTTTAACATTTATAAGAGTGAATTGACTTGAATAATTTCTAGATTATCCATATTTAAGAAAAAATTTAAATGGATCTATATGATGATATTTATTTCCTCCCATTATAATTTTCAATTTTCCATGGAAATTGATTACATTATTCCATTTTTTCTGACTCATAAAACATTTTACCATTACTCTAAGACTTTATTTTCAATCTAAGAAACATTAGGTTTAACCTCATTAATTCATTTTCATCATCTATTCAAATCCTTCATAATGGGTTGAAAAGAAAATGGGAATTATCCTACAAATATTCCTCGACAGTGTCAAACTAGGTGTTTAGTAAGTGAGGCATGGACGATTGTTTCACATCGACCATTAAAAGGCCCGATTATATATTAATGTGTATAGTGGCACTATGGTCTAATCCTTGGTAATGGTATAAATTTTAGAGTCCATTGTTTTTAATTTATTTTCTCTTGATTGGGGGGTTTGTTTGTGAGCATAGATGAAAAGATTTATTAGTGAATATTGATTTAACAAATTTATAATAATTGGTGAGAGTTAAAAATTAGGGATTTAATCTTGTGATATCCTTAATCTTTTCTTTATATTGAATTAAATTAGCACCTACTTCACAAGATAACATTGATCGTAATTCCAAAGTGTCGAGGCATTAATCCAAGGATTAAATTAACATAGGGTTCTAATCTGTTAAAACTTTTTCATTTTAGAATATATAAGTTCCAATAATCCATGGAATCCATAACTTAAAACATTCCAATAATCTATTAAATTTTATGTCCAACATACAAAATTTTTACCTAAATAATATTTTTAGAGAAAAATCTCTAAAACACTTAATATCCCCAATTTACAACTCACCCCAATGATAGATTGACTCATACATTAATAATTTTATTAATATTTTTTTTATGATTTTATGGTTGAGGAGCTAAAAAGAAAATAAAATTAATGGGACAAGATAATATTAGTTTGCCGAACACACACACAAACATTAAGTGAATTAAATAAAACATACATTGAATCGAAATAAAAACTATAAAATAGACTAGTTTTATAAATGATTTAATATATTTTTAGAAGATTAATATTTAAATAAATATGGTGGGTGAAAATTAGAAATTATTATGAAGAAAAATGATTTAAAATTAAATTTATATGAAAGAAAACATACAATAATACAATTGAAAACAAAAAAACAAACACGAAAATAAAAGTGGATGAGAGGTGTCTTTTGTTGAAATATGATCAAGGAAAGTCCTCCCATGGCCATGGAATTCTATAGTCATTAAAAACATATTACTTATGTTTTGACATACCAAACCATTGTAAGGATAAGAGGGGAATGTATATATACCTCATGGAGGTAGACTGTTTTCATTGTAAAACTGCCTCTCCTCATGGCTTGATGATATGACCTTTTAGATAGTAGAATCCTTAGATATATTCTTGTTAAAAGGTGTCTATATGGATGTTTTCTATCTAATTCTAAAATTTTGTAGCCATTGGGCTTTTTTAGCCAATAATATGACTACTTTACTAAAAAATGTGCAGTTATCCAATTTTATCAACACTTTTCGAAGGCCGAAATGTGAATGATTTTTTAATAAGAATATTCCCTCAAATTAGATCCATTTATTATAAATATTTTTCCAACAATATCATTTATTTGTAAATAAAAAATCTTAGATAGGATGGATATCTATATCGGGTAAAATGTTAATAAATGTGTGATGATTTTTATTCCTTGATAGAATGGTGGGATGGATTTTAAAGCATCCTTTGAGCCCCTTTTTGTTAGAGTTATGCCCCGAAATGTTTCTAAATGATTCACATGGGTGTTAAATAGTATATTCAAAAGTTTTATCAAATTTCGGTTTCTTCACTGACTCCAAAAATATTATCATCATTGTTGGTTCAGTTTAATAACTGATTCTTTCTGCTATCTTGGTTGGACCATATGACCATTCAAATGGCCGAATTGTAAAAAAATTACTTCCAAATATATGTTTTAAATTGAATAAATAACCCTAAAAAATAATCATAAAATTTGGATTAGTATTATGAGATTTATGATAAAAAAAATTAAAATAACTCAAATCTAGATTAAAAATAATGCCAAAAAATTATATTTAATTTTAAAACATGAATATTCAACACCAATTATTCACATTTCGTTGAAAATAAAAAAGGGATTAAACAAAAAGTTAATAATATATTAATAAAATAAAATACCCCATACTTAGTCTTATGCCTATCCTTTTGTATAACCCTATACTAAAAATGTTTTAGTAATGAAAACTGAATTTAACACTTTTTAAACTTCATGAAATAAAATAATAATAAATGTCTTAATCTAATCCACGTGAACCAAAAAGGGTCATATTTTATTCCAAAGATTTATTTTTGTTGAAAAAAACTTATCCAATAGATTTAAGATATGTGTTACTGTAATTATAATTTTATTTTTACCATTAATTACCCTATTTACTTTTAACTATGGTAAATAAAAGTCAAAAGTCACTATTCAAAAAAAATATTTTCATATCATTGAACCAAATTTTTTTAATAGAACAACCATTTATATCATATTTTCTAAATTTAATTCACATAAGAGGTAAAATTTCATTTAAATTAAAAGGTTCGATTTTTAACTACTACTAACTCTTTTCACTATTCATCAAAAATTGATGTTTTTCAGAAAAATACCAAAAATTCATCCTAAGATATATTTGATATTCATAATTCAAAATTGATTTCTATTTTATGAAATTAAAAAAAATACTTTTCATCAATATAATTTAAAATTAATTCTATTTGTCAAAACAAAAAACCGTGTTTTTTAAGAAATAATAACTATCAAAATATTGACACTTATTTATGTCCAATTTCAAAGTGAAATAATATACAATGACCAAAATTGGATTAAATGGTAAAAAAATAATCTAATTACACTTTAAAAAAAGTTAAATATATTATCTATCCATATAAATAAATTATATTAAAAGGGATTTTTCAATTAAAATAAACTCTTTTTCACTATTCATAAAAAAATAAATTTCATCAGAAAAATACCAAAAATTTACCCAATGTAAATTTTGATATTCTGGTTCTAAATTAGAATTTTAGTTTTTTCAAATATAACTTATAAAAGTGTCAAATATTTTATTTATAAAGGGTTCTCCATTAAAAGGTGAAAAAATGCATTTTTTGAAAAATAATTCTTTTATCTGAAAAATTGAATTTGTCCTTATATTATGTCTAAGAAACACAAAATATTAATGTTAAAATTATATGGGATATATATAAAATTCATAATGTGGTTTTTAATTATTCATAACCTCTTTCTAAATGGATAGTTTTATTGGTCGTGGTGCGCTTAAACTTGGTGTTGGTACATCATCGCTATTATATTATTCAAAGAGAAGCGTATCGTGGAAGCATGGGGTGTTATATTACACCATCAAATTAAATCATATAATATATTAAAATTAACTAAAATAACAAATTAAATTATCTGAAATATGTAAAGGCATTGAACCACCAACCTCGGTGTAGGAAAACTCCGAAAATTCTGTGTGTGACTCCAAATGCACAACAAACGCACCACAACAAATTCAAAATGAACCTTAAAAAACAAGATATCCAAAAAATTCAGTAAAATCATACCAACTGCAACCAAAATCCTATAATCTGACATCTATTAAGTGTAAAACCCCTACAAGGTGGTGATAGACCTTCTAGAGGGATGACTGCCAGAGGAAAACTAGTCAATAGGGGTGAGACGCCGGATCATCGCTGGAATGGATGAAGCAGATCAGTAGGAGTGGGTCACAGTGCAAAGGAGTAGTTTGTCCGGATGGCACGGTGTGAGTCTGTTCAAGGGGTGAGGAGGTGTGTTCACAATAAGGAGAGGGGGGGTTGGTGCATGGTTGTCGCTGGATAAGAGGAGAGGGGTGGGTGAACATCACTAAGGGATGTGGTCAGACGAGAGGGCAGTGTGGCGCGAAGACATGAGGGACGTGGTCGTACAAGAGTGAGGGGAGGCAGGTAGAGGTAGTTTCCAGACAATATAGGGAGTTTTAGGGGGTTCGTCATGAGGGGGATACGCTGGTGAGGCGTGCATAGGGGTCAAACAGCAAGGGGAGGAGTTACACGTAGACCAGCAAGGGGGGAACCCTAACGCCATTTGGAAGGGGAAAATTTAAATGGAAAAAAACTAAAAATAAACCAATAGTGATATTATACATAAATTTGAATAATAATGGAAATAAACATAAAAATAATTAGACCCTATTTATGGAAATAAAATAAAATAAAAAGTCAGAACATTTATGATAATAATGATCATAATAATAATAATAATAACATCCTCAAATAATAATAATATAATTATTATCATTAAAATAATCCATTAATAAATAATTCTTTTTTATTACACTTTTTATTTAATTTTTTCTTTTGTTTCTTTATTAATTCACTTCACATAATTAATTTAGCATTGGTAGGGAGTGAGGTGAAACGGGAAAGGTCGCACGACGACCTAGAAGAGGTCATGCGGCCTCAACCACAGTGTGATGTATGCATTCAAGGACAAAACACGTGTTTTTAAACAAGTACTCAAAACATTTTATGTCAGGCTTCATCCCGGACCAACCGATGCCAAGAAAATTTATAAAATAAATAATTCAAAGTTGGCGTCGGGTGTGATAATTCTACCCATCATAAAGGTTTTCGCCACCGGAAAGACACAAGAAGACTGAACCCTAAAGGACCAAATGAAACCCCCTTGAGGTTCAATGAGGATCACTAAAAAAAGAAAGAAAAAAGAGGAAAATGCATTATTCATAGAGAAAGTGGCTTAAATTACAACCTCAAGAAACCCATAAAAATACATTCTAATATGTGTCTCCCACCCTAAATAGCTAGAACACATCTAGTTCACTACTCAGGAAAAGGAACTCTCACACCCACGTAAACCAACATCACAAACCAAAACACCTCAAGCACCATTGAATGAGATCCATGTTGTTTGACTGAAAAAAAACAAACAATTCCAACCACGTCCAAGGAGTACTCTTTTCACCTACCACCAAGTCATCTCTAGGAACGGATCAAAAAGGCCAACAAGGAAAGGCCGAAGGTTCTCCCCACCATAGAAACTTACTAACGCCCAAGAAAATATTGGAAACCGACATAGGGAGGCCGAGAAGGACTCCCCACCATTAAGAAGAAAGGCCAACTCTGATTCATTTTAGATACATTTTTGCAAGATCATTGTGGTTCTCCTCACCATTAGAACTGACATAAGATACAAAACATTAAAAATTTCCTAATGGTGACCAAACACCCAACCACAAGGGTTGGGGAGGGTGGGCCCCAACCAGCAGGGTGTCATAACCATCACCCAAGAAAAAACAACATGTCCATATCCCTGTATGAGTACTATTAAAATTTTAAAATGATTTACCCATATGACCCCATAAGGATCACTAAAAGTTATTAAATTAGGGGGGATGCAACCCCCAGGACTTTAAGGTGATGAGACGACCATGACTTCTCATAACCATGGCAAACCATAACACCCAAATGGGTCATTCGGAATGGAAAAACCACAGAAAAAAATTTAAACCGCTTTCATCATCAATACCGACAATTGAAATACATTCAGGGTCACATAAACTCCTCGGTACCTGAGCACGTGCCAGATTCACACGGAGGCCTATTGCTGGAGCCCCGATGTTTGAATAATCTCATGCCTTGCAGTCTGGTATTGGAGACTCCCAAATGGATCTTCTTATGTTGGTGTCACATGAAAACACACCGCAACCGAGACAACACTAACAAACACAAAACACCACAACATCCAACTACTCCTTCGTGGCACATCCACAAAAACAAGGGTTTAGATGATGCACATGCATCATCTCTTCACCTTAACCAAGAAACATAAGAAGGTAAATATGCATGAAAAACACTCCCCTTTTAAAAGATAAATTATAACTCCCTATGAGGTGGACACACTTCTATGAAAACAGGGATTTTCAAAGGATTCTCCAAAATCCACCCCTACTCTTCAAAGAGGACTCATGCTAAAAGACATCACCAAAAATGACCATTACAGCATATGACCACTCGAACCAACCCTTGATGTATACATGAACGTGAATTTATACATATATATGTACACCTTAGGGGCATTGCATGTATACCCCAAGGACTCACTCTAAAAGATGTCACCAAACATGACCATTATAGCTGATGTCCACACGAACCAACCCTTGATGTATACATGCACATGCATTTATACATATATATGTACACCCCTAGTTGCATTTCATATACACCCCATGCCATGAGGGAATATGCAAAAATAGAGTATATATATATATATATATGTCTTACCCTATGCATGTTCTTGTACGAAGCCTCAATACCCACAACCCAAAACCATCACAGCGAGTTCCAACACACTACACATATAATTTGATAAAAAAAAATTAAACACTTAAAAAATCTATAAAACATCTCAAAAACACACACACACCAAAAACATGACTTTATATAAAAACCCAATTGATTTCATATAGAGACATCACTTTAAAACTAGGTACATAAAGAATCCATATCAAAAAAATGTTTTCCATTTTTCAAACAATTTTTCAATTCAATTTTAGAAGTACAAAACATGGAAAATGCACCCAAAGTGATTCATTTTCCTTTTAAAATCTCCATTAAATTACACAAACCTCAAAGACCCTAAAAACACATTTTGAACCAACGATATGACCTAGAACACCTTTCCAACCCTGTTTCGCATCCCAAATACCCCTTAAATAAACAATTTCTCAGTTTATAAGACATATCACATGAAAAATAAACCATTTTAAAATCAATTTCACAACTCAGCCCTTATAAAACCATATTCTCATGCCATAAACAATTTATTAAACAATTCAAGAATTTACTACAAAGTGGTCGAAATGAAAAACATGATAATTTATAAAAGAAAGTACAATTTTCAGCATGCATGCATGTCACAACATTTTTAAAGTGCATTTTAAAAAAACAATAAATCACTTCATGCATTTATAAAAAAATACAAAAATAAACGACAAGAATATATTATTCCAGAAATCCATTTTCATCAAACAAGCATGCCAAAACATTATAAATAATGTTTGCACCGCGCAATTAAATGATAAAACATATTAAAATTAACTAAATGAAAAAAATAAATTATTTGGAAGATGAAAAGGCTTGGAACCGCCTACCTCAATGTTGGAAAACTCCATAAATTCGGTGCACAAATCCAAATACAAACCAAAGGTACCACAAAAAAATTCAAAATGATACTTAAAGAAACAAGATATCATCAAATTAATTAAAATTGTACCAACCATAACCAAAACCCTAAAATCATACCCATGATGAGAGTAAAACCCCTAAAAGGTGGGAATAGTATTACTGCAGGGGCGTCCATTAGAGGGAAACCAGTCAGCAGGGGTGCGATGTGGGAGCTTTTCCAGAATAGAGGAAAGATCAGCTGGTGTGGGTTATGGTACAAAGGAGTTGTCGGTCTGTGTGGCGCGGCATGATTCCTTTCAAGGAGGGAGGTAGTGATTTTTCAATATAAAGTGGAGAGGTCCATGCATGGTTGTCTTCAGATAGAAGGATTGGGAGGCGAGCAAGACGCGCCAAGGGAGGTGGTCATATGGGAGGGTGTAGTGGTGCAATGGCAAGAGGGAGGTGGTCAGACGAGAGCACTGGGACACAGGCAGAGGTGGTCACTAGACTGGAGAGGGATGTTGAGGGGGTACCCCACGAGGGGGATCTGATGGGGAGGCATGCATAGGGGTCAAGCCCAAGAGGATGAGTTTTGCGTAGACCAGAAAGGGGGGAGACCCTAACGCCACTAGGCAGGGAAAGATAGAAATAATTCTAAAATAAAACCAATAATAATATTAATATAAAATTAGAATAATAATTTAAATAATAATGAAAATAATCAAACCAAATTGGTGGAAATAAAATAAAATAAAAAGTAATAACATATATGATAATAATAATAATGAGAATAATAATAACATCCTCAAATAATAATATTATAATTTTCATTAAAGCAATCCAATAATTAATAATTCTTTTTTAATACACATTTTATGTTATTTTTCTTTAGTTTATTTATTAATTCATTTCAATTAATTAATTGAGCATCGGAAGGGCATGTGGTGAATCGAGTGAGGTCACACAGTGAACCTGGAGAGGTTGCATGGCTTCCACCGTGGTGCGCTGGATGCAGTCAAGGCCAAAACAAGCATTTTTAAACAAGTACTAAAAATTTTATTTGTATTCTTTATGTCAGACTTCATCCCAAACTACCTGATTCCAATAAAATTAATAAAATAAATAATTCAAAGAGGAGGGTGTGATAGAAATCCTAGACATAAGAAAGAAATATTAAAAAGAACAAATCATCGAAACATTAAAATGAGGTTTTTTGTAAAAAGGTCTTTCACCACTTGAGAAAAATATGAATAAGAATTATTAAATAATAACATTAATAAAGAAATTAAATTTCATGAGAATGTATTAATTAATGATATAAATTTTAAAAAAGGGTTATATATGCACCTTATATGATATTAAAGGCGAATAACATCACGATATACCTCAATGAATGGTAATTGAGATGAAGTCACCTACCTTGAGTCTGTCTCAACACATATAGTTGATATACTCCTAAATAACAAACAGAGGTTAATTTCGAATTTTTTGTGAACCTTTTTAAAGTTTATTATTCCTTTTTTATCACTTATTACAATTTTATAATACTTAAATAATTATTTAGGTTCATATCAGATGTTTGGTCGATATTTGGTACTCAAGTTGAAAATGAACATTTTATGACGTAAATTGAATATATGGTCATAAGTCTATCATCTCTATAAATTTATTCATAACATAATAATTACTTTTATACAGGTTTAATTCTTTATATATAAAACCATTAATTATGGTCATTAATAATGAAGAATGTTATAATCATATAGTTAATAGGTCGTACGTACGCATTAGTAGCATTATTCATTTTTCATTGATCATTTTGAAAATATGGTAATTATTATTTTATTTTTCCAAAAATATCATAATATTATTAACATTATAATAATCAGTTAAATATTTTTATATATATCATAAAAGTGAAGTGATGGATAAAAATGATTCACATCGCTTCGTGGAGGTGATAGTTCACGCGTACGCACGAACGATGTTATCAGATTTATGTGCATTGAAGTTAATTACATAATTGAGATATTATTATTTTAAAATGATAAATATTTCATGAATAGCATATATTTATTTATTTATTCCATGATTACAATTAGTTTTCGTAGATGGTAATGAAAACAAACTATATCTGTTCACAGGGAATGAAATTGTCATTTCTCATTTGATGAAATTAGAAATGGATTTAAGTGATTATATAAACATATTAAAATATCAGTAAATTTAGGATAATGGATTTATTATTTCATATTAGAAGATAAATATTTAAAGTATGTGGGAGAAGAAATAAAATATAAGCTCCTATAAAATTCTTCTATGGCATAAATTATGTCAAATAATATTTATTTTAATATTTTTTAAAATCACTTATTTGATTCTCTAATTGATAAAGAAATCACTACATCATCATTTTTTCATAATAATGATTAATTATTTAATGTCTAGAAAATATATGTAATATACCATGTTGTATTTAATCTTTTTATATTTCTAGTGACTACTAATAATCAAATATATCACTTATATAACCACATATTAAACAAATTTAGTAATGATAGACATGATTATTATATATTTTCCTTTAATTTAAATTAGATGTTCTAAATGTACTAATCACACAGAGGTGGCTTCCAATGTCCAATATCTTTTCCCATGGATTTTATTTTGTATTAAATAACTCATAAAGTGCATGTGTTATTTTAGTTTTGTATTATCACAATATTAGTTTTGCCCTTATTTACCCGATTTTCCCTTTAAACGTTGTAAATAAAATAATGAAGATACTATTCACAAAAAATTGATTTTATTAGAACATTATTTTCATAATGATTACTATAATGTATATAGATTTTTTAAAATCCATTTCACAAAAGTGACTAAAATTAATTTAATGTTAATCCCATAGACAGATTGAGGAAATGAGTTTCAAAAATGTAAAAACCATGAAAATATTGATATGTGTTTGTATCCAATTTAAATATGAAATTAAATCCAATTTCCAACATTGGATTAAATGATAAAAACTTATTATAATTAATACCTTAAACCATATAAATGGATAATCTAACAATAGAATCAAATTATACGAAATAGTAATTTGGAATTAAAATGAAGTATTTTTCTACTATTCAATAAAAATGAATTTTATCAAAAAAAATCCAAAAATGAATCCAAAGTGAATCTTGATGTCCTAATAATAAATAAGTTGTTTATTTTTTCTAATATAACATATAAAATTTACAAAAAAACTAGATTTTAAAAGGGTTTTCCATCAAAAGGTGGTAAAATTGTATATCTTTGAAAAATAAATATTTTATCAGAAAAATTGAATTTGTTTTTATATAATGTATTCAAGACATATAAGGTGAATTTTAAAAATTAAATTAAACATATTACATATATATTTCCTTAATAATATCCAAACAAAGTGATTTAATTATTTTATAAACTCACTTATTTTCATTTGAATTGTCTTTTTCAAAAAAACAATATCCTTTATATTAAATTGGTCGTTTTTTAATTTCCTAATTAATTTTGTAACCAATTAATAATTATATAAACATGTGTAAATAATGTTTTATTACTTCACCTAATATCATTCATTACTTCCACTCTAATGGATTTACAAAAAATACAACATCAAATAATAATATTAATAATATATTATTTTTTGCTATAACTCAGTCTCGTGTGCAGGGTAAGATTTCGTAGAAAAGTATTAGTATGTTTTGGGTACACTATCATACATAGCATACCATTTAATTAAATATTACAATCTAATTCATAAATATTAGTAAATATGAAAAGTAATTATTCTATAATTACTCGGGATGCAACATCATTCCACCCATTTAGTTATTGCATCCTCGTAATTTTAAATTTGGGCTTGGAAACTAAGGTTAAACACTTCAAAATTAATTCTTTTAAATCAAACATCGGAGAAAGAATTAATAAATCTTCCATTGTAAAGTAATAAAAGGGAAGTATAATGGTCACCCGAGATAACACATACTCGGATTCCATATTTGAAAACAAGGATATTGAGAAAAAATTAACGATCATGTTCTGATAGAGAGTGATAGAGATCATCATCAGGATAAAGTTAATAATTAGAAAACAAAAAACATGTGATGGTTTAAACGGTATTTGATTTTGTAGTAGGAAAAGTAAATAGAAAATTCATTAGTCTTAGAATCATTTTCCTAAATCTGTGGAATTAATTTTCTCCTATGTCTAAGATCATAAGGAAATATACTTACATAAAAAGTAAAGATACATACTTTAATAAAATTCTTCCATAAACTCGTCTTTTTATCCAATGTCATGTGTTAAATATTATTTTTACACCTATATAAGTAGAATAAACATTACTATATTCACATAACCTAGAAATTATTAACTATATATTCCTCATATCTTTAAACATTAACCAAAACCAAAAGGTTAGGATAAAAAAATATTATAATTCCCCAAATATAATAAACTATAATAGAATAATGACTACTTTTAATCTAAAAAATTCAAAAGTATAACTCAAATTTTAGTATATACCATTAAACAAATAAGTATCCTTAAAATTCGTCATAAATATTATAACTAGGTTTAAATCTTAAATATCATAAGGATTTAAATAAAATATACTTCTAAGATAAGTTCTATTATTTAACTCCAAATAACATCAACCACTCTTAATGTCTCATACCAAAAATGTAATTTCTAAAATAAATTATTCTTAATGATGGTTTAATCATTTCAACAAATAACCAGAATCACAATAAGTCCAAAACAAAAACACGGATTATCTCAAAATAAAATTCAATCATTACTCCAAAAATTAAATCCCATTGTAATCTATTTTTCTTAAGAATATAGGGTTCCCAAAATAGTGAACGCCTTCAAAAATAGCATTTATCACTTATTTCCCAAATCATTTTCTTATACCAAGGATATCAATTTGATAAAACATAATTTACCAAAATCAAATTATTCTTCGTCCATCAACTCATTTAAATAAAAATAAAATTACTTAATAACCAAGGAATTCACATTGGAATGTGGTGGGTGATGAACCCTTCCACCCTTCAATTGTGGGTTTGATCCCCATGGCCTTTACGGATGCGACGATTTGTCACCCATCTTGTGGGTTTTTCTTTTTATAAAATAATTCCATTCTTAGAAAATACTCCCAATAAGAGATAAAATCCTCCAAAATAACCATAACAAATTTTCCCCATAAATTGTGTCGTATACCTCTCATTTGAATCCCAACTCATATTAACCTCAACATCTTATTTCAAAAAGTCTTATATATGTTGAAATTTGTATTTCACCTCTATATAATTTAATAAAACTATTCTGAAAAGAAATAACATCGTACCTTGTTCAGGTTGTCTAGTAGGTTTCGTCGTCATTTTTTCACATATATAAAAGGTACATGCATTGGAACATTGATTTAGAGATTCTTTAAAGTCACTTTCTTCCATTATCAAAAAACACCTGGTACATCTTGGGCCATATGGGTGTTCATAGAAAAATAGTTTGGAAAAATAATCATGTATAACATATAATTTTAACACAATTGATAAAACAAGATTTTCATAGACCATTCAGACCGAGTTTGACATGAAACTTTCATTAATGAGTCCTTTTAAAATACCATAAGTACTTTATAAAAGAATATATTTTAAAAGGAAATATAAATAGGTTGCGCAAGGATCTCCTTCTTTAGCTGATTTTTCAACATCATAATATGCTTCAAAATCTTGGGATAAGGTAAAATATCTAAAAATTCCTTGATAATATTTACCTTTTTTAAGACATAAGAATATTTATAAAATTATATTTGATTAAAAACAACTGATGATCCATGATGGTATCAGGGTATTATGGACATATTTGATATCTTGAACAACTACTTACAAGTGATTTTCATGTTAGAAAATGTTTTATAATAATCTGTAAATGACTTTGCAATAATTATTACATGGAATTCATCAATAAGATATTGGAATGATGTTTGAGATCCTCCTTCTTCCATTTATAACTGAATTTTACTGATCTGAAAAAATTTATACAACAAGAATATAATGAAAATAATTGACATATAATGTTACTATATGTTTATCCAAAACTCCTAATCTCTAAAGTTTTATAAACATTTCCTTCAATACCAACTTTTAGGACCATGAATAAACATTACATAAACATTTGTTTTCTTTAAATATTTACTTTCATTCACATTAAGAGTAATTTTAGGTTTATAGTTTTAGAGAATTAGGCCATAACTATTACATTACATATCAAATATCAAAAAGTAAACACTTATAATCACTATTTATTTTTTCACAAAAATAAAGCTCTTTAAAATAAATAATGATTTCATTTTCTTGATAAAAATCTTCATAACATTCATATTGATTTCTTCCTTCATCTTACCCATCCTTATACCATGGGGAAAACATTTCATGAAATTTGGATGACAATAAAATCATACTAATGGAGATAAGATAAGGAATGAAACTGTTAGTCCCTAAATATTATAAAATCATGAAAGTATTTTCAGAAAATCATAATTTTCACAAATAAAACATGAAATAAATAGTATATCTAACTAAATCATAAGATTACTATAAAAAATGAAAGAAATAATAAAACATAAAGGTAACTTGTGGAATCCAAATCATACATACATTATAGCTTTCACAACTATATATGGAGTATCCTTCATGGTTATTCTTGAATACCTATCACAATATATTCCCTAAATCTCATAGGATAAACCTTGCCATTTAACTCCATATCATTACCCAATGCATTGAAGAGTTATCATAGGATCACCCTACCTCTATTTATCATGAAAATACCCATATACATAATCAATTTCTATAAACCATAACGTAATCATAACACATAAATTAAGTATTAAGAAAAAATAACATTTCCACTTTGAAATCACATTTTGGTTTTTATATTTTCGCACACTCATAAATGATAAAACATTATTTAAAAATAAAAGTTTAAACATGTAATATAAACATAAAAAAATTAAAGTTACATGAAATATAGAAATGCAGATCATTACATATGTGTTAAATAAAAAATTCCTTGTTATTGAAATAATCAATCCAATTTTAAAACACATTTAAAATTTTTAAAAAGAAGATTTCTAAATCAAAGTTACCCATACCACTTTGAAACTTTTGAAAGTAATTTACATTATAAAAGATTAATTTACATATAAAAAAATACTTAAAATTATGGGGAAAATATGGACATAAAATAAGAATTATTTATAAGAATAAACCATAAAAGTATTAAAAGGAGGTTTTTAGTTAAAAAGTTTCTTACCACTTGGGAAAAACATGAATAATAATCGTTAAAGAATTACATTAAACAAAATATTAAATATCATCAGAATATATTAATTATTTATATAACATGTCAAAGGGTTTATATATACTCTTTATACGATAATAAAGGTGTATAACATCACAATATGCCTCAATTAAACAAGATTGAGTTGAAGTGCCTTACTTTGAGTCCAAGTCATCGCGTACAATCCATATATTACTGAATAATAAATATAGGTTAATTTATAATTTCTTAAGAACCATTTTCATATTTATTATTCTTTTATAATTACTTATTACTATTTTATAAAACTTACGTAATTATTTATGTTCATATCAAACGTTTGGATGATATTTTTTACTTGAGTCAAAAATAAACTTGATATGATGTAAATTGTCCATGTGTTTATAATTTCATCATCTATATAATAGTATTAATGAAATAATAATAACATTTATAAATTAATCATACTTTATAAATAAAATCATTAATTATGGTTATCAAAAATTACAATTGTTATAATCAAGGAGACCGTAGGGCATTTGTATGCATGAGTAATGTTTTCTTTTTTTCATTGTTAATTATGGAAATAACGTAATTATTATTTTATCATTCCATAATGATAATAATTTTATTAATATATTCATATTAATTTTTATATAATTCTATATATCATACCTATTATGTGGGGAATAAAAACATTTTACATCACTTTGTGGAGGTGATAGTTCACGTGTACACACGAACGACATTTTCGTTTTTATGTACATGGACGACAAGAACATAATTGAAATATTATTATTTTACAATGATAAATTTTTCATTTATATAATATATAAACATTGATTCCGTAATTATAACCAGTATTGTTAGACGATAATAAAAAATGAACTATATCAGTTCGTGAAGTGGTAGTCCTCCATACACATGAACGAAATGTTCATTTTCAATTTGATGATATTTGAAATGGATGTGGGTGAGGATGTTAACATAATAAAATCATTGTATACTGGGGATAATGGATTAATTATTTAATCTTAGAAGAATAATATTTAAAGTAAGTGGAACAATAAATAAAATATAAACACTTAAAAAAGATACATCTTCTTTGATTGATCACTTTTGAATAACATCTTAACACCTTTAACAGGGGTGTTCTGCCTAAAATAACACCTCAAGAAAGTGGGGATTTGATTCTAGGAAGGGTTTGGAAATATATTTTCCAAACTAAATTTTTCTTGATGTGTGTTTATTAGTGAAGAGTGGGTACCTTTTATAGGATAGGGTAGAGGCACCATTTGAAACTCTTAAAAAATTTAATGTTAATTTATTTTTTTAAACCAAAAAACTCCAAATTGAGATATGTCTAAGATATGATGAGGATAGATATAAATCCTCTAATCAATTAATTTTTAGACTTGTATTTATTTTATTTTAAACAGTATCTTTTTTGTTTATCCATAATTATCACTTTTAATTTAAATTATGGTAACACCATTTTAAATATGAAGAGGCTATAAATTTTACTTATATGGGGACAATTATACATAATTTGAAACTTTAGAAAATTTTCAACCTTATAATATATACTGTTTAATTTTAAAATATTTTTATTATTTTTAAATAATTTATTAAATTATTATTTTTATAAAATAACAATTATGTCAATTTTACAGTCTTCATATTATTGAATTTAAATAAAACCAAACATAGAGATAACTTTGAAAAACCCAATTTAATATAATTAAAAAATATCAGTATGTTGAAAATTTATTTGATGATATAAATTATGTCAAATAATTTTTTTAAAATTTATAATATCAGTTATTTGATTCATTTATTAATTTATCCATCAATACATCATCATAATATCATAATTATATTTAATTATTTGATGGATAAAGATTATAAATAAAATATCATGATGTAGTTAATCTTTTTAAATTTTTAATTACTATTTATATTTAAGGATATCACTTATATAACCCCACATTAAAATTTTAATATTAACAAGAGAAATGTTTATGATATTTTTGTCTTTACATTAAATTAAATAATATGGATGACTTAACCACACACACGTGGCTTCCAAAGGACAATATTTCTTACCAAAATTGAATTATTAAAATATAACTCGTACAATAAGGTTAAGACAATTGTTATGGTAGTTTTTTATAATTATGATATTAATTTAACCCTTATTTAAATGATTTACCACTTAACCGTGGTAAATAAAATAATAATGAAATTTTTCACCAAAAATTAATTTCATCCTATTAGATAAAAAATTTCATACTAATTATGGCCACGCATATTAATTTTTCAAAATTCATTTAAAAAAATTAACTAATATTAATTTAATGTTAACCCCATTGACAGATTGAGGAAACGAGTTTTAAAAATTAAATATCATCAAATGATTGACATGTGTTAATATAAATTTTAAATATGAAATTTATTCCAATGGAAAATATTGTATTAAATGAATAAAATCATCTAATTATAAATTAATCCCTTATAAAAGTATAATCTTTGAAAATAATTAAATTAGATGAAAAGTTAGTTTTGAATTAAAATTCAATGTTTTTTTATTATTCAATAAAAATGAATTTTATCAAAAAAATACCAAAAAATTAAACAAAAGTTATTTTTGATTCCCCGCATCAAAATAAGTAGATTATTTTTCCATATAGAACATATAAAAGTGATAAAAACTATATTTAGAAAGGGATCTCTATCAAGAGGTGGTCAAACATCATTTTTTTGAAAAATACTTCTTTTATCCGAAAAATTGAATTTATTCATATATCATGTCTAGAAAAAATATATGATAATCTCAAAATATTATATTGAATATATTACATATATATTTCATATATATATTATTAATAAAATCCATCAAGGGTGATTTTAATATTTTATACTCACTTATTTTCATTTAATTTTTTTTCATAAAAACATATCCTTTATATTCAATTAGTTGTTATTTATATTCCAAATGAATTTGGAAACCTACGAATCATTTTATAAACATGTGTAAACAATATTTTCATAATTCAGCTAATATAATTCATTATCTCAATTTTAATAGCATTGTGATTAAAACAAGATTAAATAATAATATGAATAATATATTATTTTTTGGTATAACTCAGTCTTCTGTGCAGTGTAAGATTTATGAGGAACCAGTTTTTTAATGTCGAGTACACTATTAGACATATATTCCCTTTTAAATTAAAATTAATATCTAATTCATAGTTATTAATAAATATGAAAAAGTCATATTCTATAATTACATGGGATGCAACACATGGATTCTACTAAATTTCCTCAAATACAAAAATTATAGAATAATTTTTCAATAATATATTCGAATACAAAAATTATTTCATAATTTTGTTCAAGAATATTATAATTCCCTCTAGAATATCCTTATTTATCAAACATAGTACACTTGATGGAGTCCTATGTAATTAAAAAATTAAGGGTGATCTCAAATGATTAGTATGTGTTTTGTATTGTATATTAAATCATGAATAAATAAGAATAATCAAGATAAGAGGTAAATAAGTAAAAACACATTCCATTATAATTAATTGATAATACGAATAGATAAAGAATAATTAATATATAAAGGTAAATAACAAATGAAACATTCCATAGAGTCAATAATCTGAGAATGAAAAGAATCCATAGAAAATATCACAGTGAAAATATTAATGATAAAAATAATATCTAAAATAATGGAAATTATTAATTATTAGACACCATGTTTCCTAATAATTTGATACCTTTAACATCATGAACATCAATATTATGGTTTAAAACATATTGGGTGAAAACACATTTAACTAAGTCCATCCATCAGACTCCTCCCATGAGGCTATGATGCATTTAGGGCCACTGAGTAGACAATACCCAAGCCATGTCTTATATGACTAAAGAATCCCTCATATATCAAACAGTCGATTTAATTATTGAACAATATTCCATATCATTATATATATGTACTATATAATGGATACAAATTTATAATTATTTCACTATTTAATCATAAAACTATCATATTAAACACTATATGTAAATATAATGTATGGGTTTAGTAATAAATATATCCATCATAAATAATATTGAAATTTTGAAGAAATTTAAATTCTATATGAATGTACAAAATTCAAGAAAATGTTAATGACTGTAAAAATGAATCAATGAAGTGAATTTCAATACTTTTATCGGTCAAAATGATCATAAACAATCCATAAGATGATTAAATATGGGTTCAATGTAATATATACAGATTTTTTTATTTATAAATTCTATTTTTCATTAATAAATAAAAATAGCATAATAATATCTTTAAAAAATTGAAGAATGCATCATATTAAATATAAAAATAATTGTTCTAAAATATAAAAATCTAAGAAAAATCATTTCTTCAAAATCATTTTTTTTAAAATATAATTCCATGAATATGAGGAAAAATATCATAAAAAATATCATTATATATCAATGAAGCGTTCCTTAATAAAATCGTGGTCATAATAGAGGGTAATTCAGTACATATCATACAAGATAAAAATAAAAATAATTTTATACTATCAAAAATTTATAAAAGTTCTTTTCTGGAAGATGACATGAATATTCCTTTCATATTTTTAGTAAAAGAAAAACAATCATATTTTGAAAATGACATAAAGATTAATCCAAAAATAATAATAATTAAAAATTGTTAAAAAAATACATTAATATATAATCTTGAATGTTCTTAAAATGTTGTTGAAACATTTTTAGAAATTCTGGTTTTAGAAGAGGCAAAATTTTGACTAAAGAAATGAATGAAGTCGAATTTTCTTTAAATAAATACATGAAAATTATATGTACTGAAGCATGGAAAATAGTTCTGTTACATGAATATATCTCCAGTAAATATGAAATCATACATATAAATGGGTTTATTTATAAAAATTATCAAATAAATTCCTTCAACTAAAATTCATGGATAAAAAATCTATGTTAGAATGGGATTGGGAAATAAACCTTTTGGAATGATTATATAAAAAAAATTAAAAAATAAATATTATAATGTTATTTCAAACAAAATCTTGTAATATCAAAAACAACGAATAAGTAATATAACCTATTGTAATGAAATTGAGTTATAGGATTAATTACAATTGGGAATAATTAAAATCACCTTAGATGAAATAATTCAAAGTAAAACAAATAATACAATATATAATTAATTATTCACAATAATAAATTTATAAGATGTGGTATATAAAACATATAAATAAAAATAGTTTCATAACATTACAATATTCAATAATGAAATGAAAATAGAGGTGAAATCCTTTATCTCATATTTTATATTGGTTGAATGTGATTTAAAATACATTATAGTATGTTTAATCATGTTATATATTTTCAAAGGAATATATTCAATTTATAATATCATATATTTTTCTCTTAGAATATTATAACACCTGTTTGTTAATAATATTACATTATTTTTATTGTTTTAGGTTTTAATCACCTTGTTTTCTAATTCGTTATTTTCTATGAAATGTCTATTACTTATGCATATAATTTGTGTCCATATTATCAAGAATTAGGTTCAATTTATTAATATAATATTGACAATTTATATATATTATTGTAACCAGTTACTAAATTTGAACTTTGTAAATGAATTTCATCGCTTTGAGGAGACGGTAGGCCGTATGTTTGCACGGGTGATGATATATTTAAATAAATGATTTAAATAGTAATGATGTGGGTTATATGTTAATATTAATTAATTAAAATCATATAATATATATCATATATAATCATTAATTTTACCCTTATAATATTCCATCTAAATAGTAATTTTACAATAAATGACATCGTTCCACGAGATGGTAGTTTTCCATACACACGACCGACGTTATCATATTTTAAACTTCAAGGAATGTAAAAATATATATGTGATATTAAAATTAAATAAGTTTAATAATATTATAAATATCTTATAAATGTGTTAAATCAATCATTATATCCAATTATGATAGCTGGTATTGGAAAAACAAATGACATGTGTTCGTGAGGGGTAATCCACCGTAAAAACAAATGATGATTTTGTAAGCAATTTAATGGAATTTAATATAGATAATTACTATAAAATATACATAATAACAACTAATTATATATTAGATAATTATTTTATGATATTTTATTATTTATGACATAATTTATGGAGGAAAAAGAAGAAATAAAATGAATGATCTTTGTGAACATAATGATCATATTTAAGAGAAACCTCCTATGGATTTCAAACAAAGAACCCTAGGTAATGGATTTTGGGAGGAAAAAATATAAAAAATGTACATAAGGAGGTTTTTTATAGAATTAGGTAGGTTTTTCATGAGCCAAAGGTCTTTTTAGGTGTGAATAATTGAGGTGAGGGAATACCCTTATATAAGTGGGGAAAGAGAACCCTCATGGAAATCGCATAGAATTTTACAAAACAAATTCCCAAATATTTAAGTAATTCACATACCAAATACATAAAAATAAATATATATTTTCATCATGGTAGGTATAATATGGATATATGTTCAAAAAAATTATTTTGGCATGTTGGTAGTTCACTTTAGCCCTTATAGGTTTAGTTAAACCACATGGTAAATCTATTTGTACCATAATTGTGGGAATTAAATTTTACATTTTTCACTATTTATTATTTTCATAAATTGTGTTGAACTTATTATAAAGGATAAATTATTATGATTACTACTATGGAGTAATTTTTCCCATATTCAATTACAAAAAATTAAAATATTCAAGTTAAAATTAATCTCACTAACTCAACAGGAAAGATAATTTTTAATGTAAATTTTCCAAATGTTTATAATGTTTATATGTCAAATTTTAATAATAAAATGATTTAAAATTGAAATAAATTTACTTTTATACGAAATAAAAATATAATTTAGCATAGTTAATATTTTGAACAAAAATATTGTTTTCCATTAATATTCAGTATTTTTCACAATTTGTCCAAAAATAAAACGTATGAGAAAAATACAAAACAAATCACTCTATGATAATTTTATTATTACTATTCCAAAAATTAATTAAATTTTATTAAATTAATTTTATCAAATTAGAATAAATTAATTTTAAATTATGATTCATAATTGTGACTAAAATGTCTTTTTGAAAAATGGAATTTTTCAAAATAAATATTCTTAAAATATTTTTATTTTACTTTTAATCAATATATAACCATAATATTCATATTTTTTATTACTATTTATAACATACATTAAAATTTCTAGTTCATAATTATTATATTGAATAATAATATTTTATTAATATTTTATGTTTAATTTAAACTCTATGATGTATGTTACACAAACTAAACTGAGCATTGCATATAGTGTATGTTAAACACTATGTTTTATGAAATTCAAGATACTGAATAGATTAAATTTAATGAAATTTTTATGAGGTTATTTAGTTCTGATATTATATTTCACAAATGCTATCAAATAAATGTTTTTTTTTAATTTTTATATGTTACAAATTTCATAATTAAGATGTTTCTAAGGATCTAAAGTGTAGGCTAAGTTATTATGTAAATATTCATTTTATAATGGAAATATATATGTGTGTAATTTTGGGTAAAGACCATTAAAATGGTTCTAACTTTGCGAAGACATTGAAGTTGTATAAATGATGATATTGTTTTTGTTGTGAGTATTTAAATAATCATTAGTTATTTGTCTTGTATTTATGGCCACATTTGTGGTGTGGTAAGAGATTTAGTGGGAAATCTTTTTTGTAAGCATTAAATATAGGTTATGGGTTTTTTATCTATAGTATTCTTATTATATATGTTCATATTTTTTAAAATTTAATTCTATTTGGTTCTAAAGTGATGAATTTTGTCATTTTTAATGGATTAAAACCTAATTACTATTAGTGGTGTATTCATGGTTTTCTAATCATGATAAAATGTTATAGTTGAATTGAAATATATTATCCTCAATCCCAAAGATGGAAAATGGTTGTGAGTAGGATTTTTATCATTTGATAATTATTGGTGGATTTCCCTTACGATGGTTGTAATGTAACTCTTATTGAGGAAACTAAATGTGGATGCTAGAAAAATCATATTATTTCTATTTGATAGAATTTAGGGTTTTAATATTTTATGGAAATGATTCTAAAACCACCATCAAAAGAAATCTCAAAGTAGAATAGATACTAGGTGATAGTAATGGTTCATATCATTGCATCAAGCTAGCATTTTTTTGGTGCCCCTCAGTTGGAGGAAAAGATATTAGGATGAATGGATTAATGAAATTCATTAATGGTGAGCCCTAATAATGTTATCATATTACCTTATATGTAATAGAATATGATCGGTGTTTTTAGTGGGATGAGGATATCAGATGTGGTATCCTTTATAGGCATGATTGAAAAATGAATAATTCCATAGTGGGTTTTCATTCTATATCCTGTTAGATTTACAAACCTTTATAATATAAAAGAATTAATACATGAGTGTGTTAACATCCCCCCTAGGGATGATTTGGGGGATTCTAAGAGAATATATTGTGGTGTTTTCAATGCATTTATAAAAGGAATAATTGGTGGGGACAATATGTTGACCCCATTTTCATATGGGGAAGACTTATCGCATTCTCGAGTTACGGAGCCTTTAACTATTTAGAATGATAAATTGGTAGTTTTATATTATAAACTGGCCTTAATTTTTTTTACAATTCCTCTATTAATGATGTATGTTGTTTGTAATTTGTTTGAAATTTATTTTAATTCCTATCTCAGTAAATATTTTTTGGAAACTTAATATTTATTAAATAAATATTTATTATTATATTGATTGGGAATGTTGATATCTCTAGAACTATGCGAAGTATTGACTTATGACTTCACGGTTGAGTTTGGATCAAACAGGTTAACTTGGGGGAGTTATAAATAATTTTTATGTTTTAGGACCTAGGATCCAGATTTATATGGTCCTTTTAAATTATTTTAGAACATTATTTACCCACTCTAATATGTCCCTCAATCACATGTGATGATGGAGAAACAATCCCTCAATGATGTTACTGAATCAAGAGAAGAATAAGGGAGAGGGATAATTATATTTGTTAAAGGATGATATTTAAATATATATTATGTTACAATATACATGGATCAAAAATATGAAAAAAATCCTCATAGATTCTTCAGGAGGTATGGATCCTTATATTGATTATTTTTATATCTTTTTTTAGTTCGTTTTCATTTTCATATTTCGATATTTTGAATGATACTTATGGATTAAGGCACATCAAGGGGTGATTTTTAGTGAAACAAGTTAATTTTTATTATTTATAATGATCCAATATTATAATTCATTATCAGTTAATTTATGTTTCTAAACCACACAATCTATATAATGTTAGTGCAATAAATTTTCAATAGGCTATATGTGTGGCATTTTTTCTAAATAGAAATCTCATCTAATATTTTTGGGTATACAACCTAGGGGGAGGCAATGTATATTCTCATACACACCATATGAGGTAAATAGGGTGTAATGGTTTATTCCATGTCAGGTTGCAAAAAATTTATTTGTTAATGTGTCATATATAGATCTTCAGGGGGATTATATAGTGTGTATACCTTTTATCCATCCTTTTTTTTGATAATTATCTGTTGATAAAGGATAAGGTTCACACTAAGAGTGGGTAACTAGTAGTACATTCCATGTAAAACACAGTACATTCCATTTTCCCTTCCTCTTAGATGGGGTTTCTCCTACATTCTCTCTATAGAGATTAATTCTTAAATGTTAGTAGTATATTTTAATTATCCTTCATTGTAGAATATAGTGATGTGATCCATATCATTATATGAGGAAACTATTATGATGATTCTGGGATATTTTTTGATATTAGACTTGCAATTATGATGATAAGGTCATGGGGATGAAAAAAATAATGATTGAGGATAGTAAAACCCATGGTTTAATTCTATGTATATAATGTGGGATTGTAACATGTAATATTAGGCTATCATTTATTGAGAGTTTTTTAGTGTTAATGGATTCTATGAGGACAAGGGATGGATAATATAGTATTTTAAGTTCATATTTTTTAATGCCCTCTAAATATTTCAGTGACCTAAAGGTATATATATATATATATTGATATATAAATTTATGATATTCTCTCATAACCTATAGATAGGGTAGGTTTCATATGGTTTGATAATATTATATGAATTTTGATATAACCTCCCATAGAATTTTCATTATTTGGACATGTAATCAATTTTAGATGGTATAATCATATATCTCCCTTGTATCTCCCCATGTTTTACTAAGGGATATAGAGTAATAAATTATATTTTACTCATGGTTAACCATCAATATAACCACTGATTCCAAGGTTTATGAGGTGTGAATTGTATGGATATTGGATTTTTCTATTCCCTCTAGGTTTTCATTATGGTTGGGGTGTTGGGCAACACAATCATTAATAAGGATTTCACTCCCCTAATGAAACAAACTGCAGGTACTCCTTGATAGACTATAAAACTAAAAATTCTATTATTGATGTGTGAAATAATTCATAAAAGGATAGATAGAATTTCCTTCTAGATCAACCATGGTCATTTATGATGCGGGAGGCCCCCCCCTGAGGGTCGGTACTGACATGAATTTCTTATGTGATCTAATGTAGATGGGGTCATTTTGATGCATTTTTGAGTGGTGATAATATTTTAGTTGATAAAGTGTAGTGAATATAGTTCATATGTTCATGGTTGGTAACTCCCTTCATATGAAAATTCAATCTAGTGAGGTGTGAATCCCTTATTGTGCTATATTAATTATGGTGTGATGGTTTTGGTCTTTCACAATGTTTAGATTAGTTTGAGGTATTTGTGACCTCTGGTGTACATGATTCTCTATATTTCCATTTTTTATATTACACTTGGATAATTGGGATGAGCGGGTTGGGATTTGACTTATTTATTTTTGACCCCCCCCCCCTCCTAGAGAATATCAGGGTCATCGGACCCTCCCTTAAGTTATTATTGTATATTAATATCTATATTCCCTCTAATTATATGGGGAGGGGAACACCCCCCTTTAATTTGGTGTCATTCACCAATCTAATTGGTCGATAACACGTCTTGAGTCTCACATCATTGTCAATGTTCATCTCCTGTAATTCTGTTAGAATAATGATTTTGGAATTGGGGAACAAGTTGTTTATATGGAACTTCTATGGTTTGGGTTTTGTTCTAGGGATAACGATTAAATGTTTTTTCTAAATGGATTCTTTATAGTTTTTATGAGTTTTTCTGTTGATTCATTCAAAGATTAATTTGGTTAGATTAATTTTACTTATGATATAAGATCACACTTTCTATATCCCCGAGGTTTAATGTATCTAATTTGGTTGTAATTTCGATGTAAAGAGAAATATAGTTTGATTTTACATGTCACTAATCAGTAAGGATGTTTTTACCCTCGATATGTGAGGTGTATATATCATGTATAGATATGGTGGTGTTTACCCTAATTAGAATAAAATGGGAAGTATTTTCTATTTAGATTGGGTTTTATTCCCATAGTTTTCATTCTATATAATGGGTAGGAAATTGGTTTTATCCCTTGAATTTCTTGGCAGATAGTGTTGGGGTTATATTTGGAAGTGAAATCGTAGTATATTACATGGATAGTGTATCCACCTTAATAGAGTCGGGTGGCAATATGTTTCAACCCTTTCTTATGATCAAATTTTTAACCCTACTTCCCTTTCAATTTCATGGAATCCTAGCCCATTAATATAATTTTTTCCCACATGTAACGCATCAATTATAATAGATTATTATTTGATGGAAATTATTAGGTCATTTATCTTTCCATCCAATCATAGTTTACACCATACGGGATTTTTGGATGGTATTGATCGGTATATAGTTAGCACAACATAGTGATCAACTTATTCCCAGTCACTTAAGGTTAATGTTTTACCATTGGGTTTTGTATATTTTATTTTCATCCCCGTTATAGTGTAATTTATATCTTTCTTACTTGTGATGTTTAGAAGAAGAATAATTATATGTTTTATTATAATTTATATATTTATCTATTACATGGTTTTGGAAATTTTTTTGCATGATGATTTATTTAAAATCTATGATTCCTAGTCCTAGGAATAATATTTATGATTTGTCCCATTCTGATTCTAGTCACCATCCCAAGGGTTATTGGAGGTGATATTGGGGTGTCACACACAAATCATCACATACTAAGGAGGGGATTTGGTGTGATGTTATGTTTTGAAGAAATATTTAAGTCACTAAATGTTCATTAAAATAAAACCTACCTTATTACATTTATTAAACACCTGCATAGTGAAAGTAAGTATAAAACTAGAAAACCATTAAAAAATGTAAAACAAAACCATAATTCAGACTATCTAGTAATGTAAAATTGACCAAGATCCAAGTAGCTGGAAAAAAATTGGAATCCTTCTTTATATCATGCATAACCATGTGGGTTTATTCACATAATAACATTGATTTAACAATAAAAAATACATTAAAAATATTCATTATAGTTCAAAAAAATATCATAATATATTTTTAGTGAGGTGGAGGGAGGCCATCAGTTGAACATTGAAATCTAAAATCTCAAAAAAAATTAAATAAAGAGAAAATTTATCAAATTAAAATATTTTAAAGAATATATATCACTAGGAAAGAGATGAAATTTTTTATTTTTCATCATTTATAGATAATATGTTTGATCTCATAAAATTATATAATAAAAATATACCAAAAATTATATTCCAATATATAATGGTCGACGATAGTGAAAGCAAATTCAAATTAATAAGGTATGTCATTGATCACTATGTCAATCATGGTTCAGTGAAGCATATGATAAATATCTTATTTTCAATAGTAATTCCAAAAAAAATTTAAAATATTAACTGAACATAAAAATTTTTAAATCATGAAATGTTTTGTTTCCTCCTCATAAATACTAAATTAGGCCAAAATTTATTTATTTTTCCATACATACCTCAATGTCTAATATAAATTTATTGTTATATGTGGTTTCCAATAAAGAAAGCACAATATATGTGTTACCCATTCATTTTTGAGAGAAATGCTTTTAATATGGTCTCTAAACATTCAATGGAAGAAATTATGTTCCCTAAAAAATCAAAACACCCAAGAGGCACTCCTTTATGAAAGATGGGAATAATGATGTCGTGATTTTATTTAAATAAAACATTTATTTCTAGTTTTAGTTTCAATTTATATTTTTCACATTTGACTAACATTTTAAGAGGATTCATTGAATTTGTTACCATAATATGTAATAAATTATTTAAAATGTTTTTCACAAAAAAAATCCATCAGTTCACCAAATTCAAAGATAAAATTAGATGACAATAGAAATCATTTTAAGGAATATTTTATTCAATTTTAGTATGAAAATATTTTAGTTCATTTGAATACTATTTTAATTCATATTATATATATATACATTGTTCAAATTAGGATCATTTCATTATGTTTATAATAAATAACTAATACGATATTTTCATATCAAAAATTGATTTAATAGTTCTATTTGAAAATAAATTACAACTAATTCTGAGAAAAATTAGTGAAACTAATTATTTTCAAATTTGGATCTGTTTGGTTCTCTTATTTAAAAATTAAACATTGATTAACCTCTAAATATTTCATTGGATAAGAAATTTGATGAAAATTATTTTTCAAACACTGATTTTTTTTATTTTATAGAAAACATTGACTTCTTAAAATCCTAAAATTGTTTGAATTTAGTTAATTATCCAAAACAAATTTCTCTAAGAAGGTTGGACCACTCGTGATTTTATAAATTTTATTTTGAATAATTTGATAGAAATTTGAAAATTCAATATCAAATAATGAAATGGATCTCTATTTGATATCCATTTAAAGAAAATACTCTCTGTGATGTTCATTATGACTAAAAATAATAAATTCATCAATTTTATTACCACAGAAAAATTCCTCATCGTCAATATTTTTAGTATCAAAAAAATCATGATCAGACTTAATGGTATTACATGTATTGACAATGTTTCTAATATTTAATATCATTCTAATTAATCAAAAAATTATTAGAAATTTTGTTTTTTAAAACTCCTAATTGAGTAAAAAGAATAACTATTTTAATTTATATTATTTATATACATTTTTTAAACTACTTAGATGAATTTTTAGATTACACGGAAAAACTTATTAAAAAAAAATCATAATCAATATAAGAATTAGTATAACACAAAACCAATGGTTAAATTCTAGAGATTACTCAAAAAATATGAGCCAATTTCATTGTTTTTATAGTTTTCAAAACCACAAACCAATTTTATCTTAGGCTTCATTCTGGAATAGTATAACATGAATTATCTTATAAATCCAAATTCTCTTCTTCCTTGAAGGTTCTATATTATGAAAATTCATTAATATCAAAATATTTATGTTCTAACCTACATTGAGATAGTATTACTTTATAGGTGGAATGATCCCATGGAGGGAAATTATGTCTTTATAAGATAATTACAAATGATAATAATGAGAATAAATCCTTAAAAAATTGTGGAGAAATTTTACAATAAAATTGTGATGGGATATGGAATATTATTCTATGTGAATGACCAAAACATTGAATAAGTCACCAGGGAGTGAAAAGGATTAAAAATAGACCAAAACGATATTTGAGGGGAAGTTTAATTGATTTATTTTATGGAGAATATGATTTTTTTTTGAAATAGTTTTTCTAAAATAGTGAATACAAATGGATTGGTGGTTTATTTCAAAATAATAAATTATTCTCTATATATTAATGTTGATTAAAATAATTATATCTATTCAATAATTCAATTTATTATATATTGTTAATTCATTTGAAATAACACTGAATCATGATTTTTATTTTTCAATAAATAAAGAAGGAAAAAAATGATTTGAAAAAACTATGTCCAAGAAGAAAGAATTGTAGTTATGGTCGAATAATTCAAAATTAGAAATATTTTAATAGATAATATTAATTTTAGTACTCTCAATGAATTAATTTTTTTCTCAAAATTTAAACAGACTGTAACACCTCTGGTTTGAGGTATATTTCCATATTTTATGTCGTTTATGTGATATTCAATGTTATTTTCTATTTCTACTCTAGTTTACTTATTAGTCTTCTATTTTGAATTATTCGGTTAACTCTCTTTTAATAATATTATCTTCATATTATATATATTATAATACAATATAGGTTGTGTTTCTTTGATAAATAAATTTCCCCTAAGGATATTTTAAGCCTTATAAATAAATCAGCAACCTTTGGTGTCTATTGGATGTCACCAAAGACTAATAAAATCCCAGACACTCCACAACCCAATGCATTGGTAGTGGTATAATCAAAATGGTTGTTTTCGATCCAATCCATCAATTAGGATAGTAGATTTAGATATAGAACATGTCATAACATGAAACATAGATCATATGAGGCCATAATTAACTTCTTTATGATAAAATTCATGTTATTAGGGTGGTTCTGGATCAAGATATGTTATTAATATTTTCATGGAATGAAATTATCTCAGCTTAATTTGTTTAGATAATTGGATTTTTCTTTCATACACTGGAAATGAGAGTTTCCACTAGGAATTCATTATTCATGTGATGTTATTTAATCATTAATTAGTAAATTATAATGTCATCCGATTTTTTTCTAGAAATGGTCCTATTTTTTGTGGTTTAATATCTAAGTTTCTATGAAATGGTTTTTTGAAAATGATCAAATATGCATTGGATTTGTGTTGTTTCATAGAATGGTATATTTTGGTGATATTCAAACTAATAATGATTTGATGATTCTTAAAGGTATTTATTTATACTTAGTTAAACCTTTATTTTACTAACACATAAGAACATGAATCCTATGTGGAAGTAAATCATTAATTTTTAATGATCCTGATTAGAAATTATATTTAAATTGTAATTATAATCTTCTATATTTGACAATAATCTCAAAAATTGTATAATGTGTATTCAAAACTACAATTAAATGTGAAATTATTATCTAGATTATTTATTGTGGAAAATTATATATCTTAGAATAACCATTATAAATGGTTGACTGATTTTATTTTAGCATTACATTTTATGATTTTTTGGCTTTCTATGAATCTATTTATATTTAATAATGTTATATTTTGGTGAGTGTATCATATGATTGAACCAAGATAAAACTATGAAATTGAGAAAATATTTCTCTGTTTGATTTCATGATATGTTAAATGAATAGAATATGCAATCCTGTGTGTTTTAGGTTATTATCCTTTAAAGCATTTAAATTATTTTCATATAGCTATTTTTTAATTTATTCCTTAATTTATCATGACTATCTAGTAATAGACTATTTCTAATAAATTATTTACCTTGAAATTTAATATTATTAAATATGGATGTAAAATATGAGTTGTATGGACGTGTTTTCTTCTTATATAGAAAAAAATTACACGGATAATAATTTTTTCAATTGAAGATCAAGTTTTTTTCAAAACTCATTTTAATTAATCAGGAGTTGATAAGAAAGTTTATAACTATAAAAAAGGTCAATGTGTATTTGTCAATTGTTTGATCATTTTTGTTTATTGGTTTGGTTTCTAGTGTTATGAGATTTGATTTCATTATATGTATTCTAATAAGGAAGAGGTTACAAATTATGGGAATTTTGTATAATGGTTTAGTTTTGGAAAATGTTTCTATTTTTAAAATGGTTTTTACAAATTGAATTAATTTATTTTTTTAATAAAATTGATAGGTATTTTGTCACTAAAAATAGAATTAAAGATCTATCTTCAAAAAAATATTAATTAGAAATAAAATGAATGGAAATATTTGACTAAACAAAACAACTTCTTATTTTAAAATAACCAATCATATTACTTTATCAAATTTTCATTTCAAAATGTAAAATTATTTCTTGTAAGTTTTAATTATATATTATAAAAAATGATCTATAAATTTATTTTTCTGATATTTAATGTTTAGGGAGGATTTAAAAATAATTTCCTTCTATATTGTAAAGGAAATATAAATTTTCTTGGGAACCTTATCATTTTTTTTGAAGTAAAAAAATTATTTATGTGTTTTTAGTGACTATTATAACATGGTGAGTTAATGAATCCTAATCTCACAATGTCATGTTAGAATGTGTAGTACAAAATTATGTTATTTCAAAAAGATACTATTGGTTACTCACTTTTAGGATTTATGATATATGTAGGTTTTTTTTGTGTGAGTTGTTATTTTTTGTGCTTGTTACAATTTTTATTCTTTCATTATTTTCCACATTTTGTGTAAAATTTACTCATTATTACAATATTCTATTTCTTCTTATTTGGATGGATATTCTTACGTGTCTTTATATCCATAAATCTTATGGTTTTTTGGTGCAACAGGTGAAATCCATGTAAGGGAAATATTTTTTTAGGAATGATGTCTTGTATAATGATAATAAAGATATATTTTGTGTATTAAGATGTTTTAGAATATAGATTAGTCACCATGCTCAACTAACATTACAATTGTCTATTTTTTATATATGTTTCTATATCAGAAGTGTTTTTTCTATAATCTAGTTAATGAATTTCCACTTGGAATTCAATATCATGTTGATTATTTTTTCAAATTATTATATATATAATCTTATATATTAGATTTTCATAACATTAATTTTGTTCTGGAATGAATCATGTAGAAGAACATTAGATAATTTTGAAACATACAATTGAATGATGGAATCAGTTTTTAGGTCAGATTTCATTTTTTGTGGTTTATTTGGATGATTTTTTCAATCGTCCCTGACTTTAATAACCAAAATTTTGTGTATAATTTTTTACATAAGTAAAAATATAGGTGATTTATCCCCAAATTATCAATCATTTTAGTAGTCTTGGGAGACTACATATATACATGTGTTCCATATTACATTGTAAATTAAAAACATAACATGAAAAACTTTTTTTCATCCATGAAAATCATCTCATGATTTCTTATTCAAATCCTAGGCAAAGGAAACAATTTAAGGTAGAGCTTAGATTCTTAGTATGGGTTACATATATAAGAAGTTATCTTGGGAAAATAAACCAGACTAAATATGATAGAGTGGTTAATAAAAACACATGGAATTTAATAAATATCATTATTTCAATGTACATCTATGGGTAATGTCAAAATAGAAATCAGATTTACAATAGAAAATAAACTCTCAATAATTAAAATTAATGAATTCAAATATTCATTATATTATAATAAAATCATAAAATAGCATTTCATGAATCTAACCATCAGTATCTCATCCATGAAATAATTATTAATAAATGGGTAGTTTTACACTAGATTACCTCATTATATAGAATGCCTCATTATTTTTTATCACAGGGCATGCTGATGTATCATGGAGTACTCTGTATCATTTCCCCACCCATCACCTGAATTTCCTATATATTCCAATTATTTTGAATGATTGACCACTCCTATCATAGGGTGTGGAAAAATTGGTATCCCACACAGTTTTAACAACCTAGATTGTGGGACTGGTGGTTATTCCCATAATAAAAAGGTGAAATTAGATGTATTCATAATCCATTGAGAGTTAATTACTTATTAACATAGATGAAATAGTGGTGTGAGATTGGAAGAAATGGATGAAGAATGAAAATGATGAAAAATAAAAAGTTGGGATTATGATTCATTTGGGATAAAATATAAAAGTAATTATTCAACATTTAAATTATTTTATGAAATTATTTACTATGGGGATTCAATTGTGTTATTATTTCAAATTTGGAAAATAGGTTACTATTTCTTTTTAGAAATCAATTTCTTGGTCTAGTAATTTGTTAATTGAATATGTGTTCTAAATAAAACACCAAAAACATTATGGAAATAATATAAACAAATGTTAATGGGTTCACATAATTTAATAACCTTCTAGTTACCGAATTATTTTATTTTTCGAATGACATAACAGAACTAGAGTAATTGGAGAAAATTGATAGGGGAATTACAAGATAATGATTAAAATAAAGGAAGCCCATCAAAAACATCAATGACAACATACTCATATTCTTATTAGAACCTCAAAACGAATAATGTATACACTATTATGACCGTGTAATTGGTACACTATCTATGTAAGAACTCAAACTTCCCATGTGTATGAGAGTGGAAAATAGACAGTGATAAGGGAAAATTGGAAATTAAGAAAAGATAGTCTATGAATGGCCTTAGGGGTAGATTGTGATCACATAATGGAATCAACTACCACTTTGAAAATCCATAACCAAATATATAGGTCTCCCTTTATACAAATAGAGAAATAAAATATACTCATTTTATATAATTTACATGGTGTATACCCAACTAAATCACTTTTTCTTCACATTCTCTTCCAATAGGTGGATAAAAGTGCCTCCTCTTGAAATTATTTCGCATCAGTGGTTGGTAAGAAAGAGTACAATTCATGTTCAGATGGCCTAAATTTAATATATCTCTATCTTAATCCACTCAAACAAATAAAGGGGTGTACATAGTGGGATGCCTACAATACATGGCATGTTGGTTCTGGTTCATAAATTGGGCATGTACTATGTCTAGTCAAGTCAAACCTCTTCCGATTGTACAAATTATGCTAACAAAAATACCCCATGAATATTCATTTTCATACCCAAAAACAATATCAACATCAAATTAGAAAGAATCCATATTCCAATGCGGAATATTTCAAATATTTATACATATAATTGAAAATTAATTACTATGTATCTACAAAAAGAAAAATGCATATTCCATTTTTAAGGATTCTTATCACTCCTCACATATAGTTTAATTCAAGAATTTTCTCCCTTCACAATGTTTAAATTTTTCCTAAATACCCTGATGACTACTGATCTACCTTTCGTGGAAAAAAATCATTCATCACACAAGATCATGTAATTATAGTTACAATCAATCCCATGTTTTTAGACTCCATTTATATTCATGAATGTATTTTATATCTCTATATAGTGATAAAACCATAGAAATAACAATTGTTATTATTTAGGTAATGAGGTTTATAAGTCAACGTGATGGTATGTAGTGATGTGAAAATAAACATAGACGTTCGAAAAAAATTTAAATTCATTATATATAAAGAACTATATTCAATAAAAATATCAATCTATATAGTTTACTTTCAAAATGAGTCAAAATAAAACATAACACGTTCCATACCTTGCTAGAATGATTTTACAAACTAATATTCAGAACAATTGATAAATTTGGTCCTATTATTATTTATCATTTTTTAAATAGACCCACATATATTAACAAGAATTGTTGTTTCTGAATAATTTTTCTCATATGAATAATTCAAATTTCGGAACGCTTTATTAACATTCATTTCACAAAAATATAAAGTGATTAATAATGGGATAAAATCAAAGAAAATAGTGTATGATTAATTATAACACTTTTAATGTGGGTTTCTGTCTAGGAAATTCACCGGTTTAATGGGTTTGGAAAGTGATAAAATTTATAATGGGTCTTAAATTAATGTTGTTCTAAATTTATCTGCAGAATTCCTAATTAATTTTAATTCGATTCAAAATAATCATGTGTTATAATATATAAATTTATGTTCAAGTATCTATGAATATACCAAGAATATATCTATAAATATGTTATAATAAATAATTTAAAAAAGGTACTAAAATAACACTTGAGAATTGGAATAAATTATCATTCAATATTGTCAAAAAAATTACAAATATTCATTACAGTAAATGAAAATTTCCATGAATTAATATAAAAAATAATAATTATATTACACATAATTTTAAAATTTTTATAATGTAATTTTATTATGTAATTTTCAAGATTACAAGCTATGTATTAAATATTTATAAAAATAATAAAAATAACATTATAAATTATATTATCCAATTAATGATGTGTCTTAGATTACCCAAAGGGAAAATGACCAATGTAGTGTCGAGAGACCCTTCCCTAATGTAATATCTCACTTCGTTCTCTATGTATAACATTAATAAAGATAAGGTAGATATAAAATGAGATATTTTCATGCCATACTAAGGGAGTGGTGAATTAATTAAAAAAAATATGATGAAAATAAGTGAAAAAGAAATACTCTTCTTGGAGTGGACTCAAAATAGTTAAGTAGTTGTATATAGAATGTACTGAATGATCCTTAATATATGTGATTGACAATGAAAAGAAAAAATGATTTTTTATGTCATAAAATCTCCACATAAAATTTTCATCAAATATATATATGTGTGTGAGAGAGAGAGTCTGTGTAAAATATAATTAGAAAAAAAAAAGTCACTCTGTGGACTTAGGATAAGAAATGTATAAAATAGGAGGATCTAGTGGGGGAGGGTAATTAATAAAGGCTTCTAATACTCTCTAACCCATTACTTAAACTAGTTTCTAATTTGATGATCGTGTTCCCCATGATTATTATTTTTTCCAACATCCAAAATTGTGATAACCCTAAATTTATTAATGGTTGAAATAGGTGTAACCGGTGGGGATGAAGCATATTGGGTCGGAAAAGCATGAGGCAGAAGAGGAATATTAATTCCATGCTATTAAATTAAAATTCCCATTACTTCCTTGAGTTATGATAGAAACCTCTCAATCGATGGTACAGGTGGTACGGGTCATGGATGGGTTGGTAGTGGGTGGTGGAAAGTATATTACAATGCTTTTGAATTATTAATTAGAATGAATGGATGTTAGGGGTATACTATTTAAGGTGTTGTATATGATAGATCATCAATATTGGATTGAAAGGTACATGCTCACTGAGGTGGTGAAGTAATTAGATCATTATCACCACCAAGTTAAGAGGGACCCTCTCTTGTCACATCTAGTGATTGTTCATCATATATGGGCATATAGGTGTTCCATCTCTCCTTGAATATTCCCATGTGATTAATCATGATATGGTCCATCCTTTGGGTAGAACATAAGTGGTTTTAAAGAAGACAATGTTCAAAATCTCATAGGTTTTGTTCCAAATGTGTATCAGAGAACCCCCATGTCGTGTTACCTAGATGGATAGTAAACAAATCATTACTATATAATGTTTTGTGAAATAGGAGGTTAGAGTATTCATTTAAAAATATACATGTTAGTAAATCCATATCATTGGTTTTCATAAAACTCATCTCCCCATAGCGAGGTAAAAATATTGAACTAAAATTTTGTCAAATGAGATAGAATGTAATAGAAATGATGGGAACACACTTTTATGAGTTAGGGTCATTAAAGACACTAGGAATAACAAGACAAAGAAACTTATAGAGAAGGGTAAATGATAAAAGAAAAATGGGGGTTAAAATTGGGAGTGGGTTTGTGGGATAGGGTTATAAACCATACCAATGTCAAAACACTACACTCATAAGGGAAAATAATCTACTGCCTAGGAGATAGGATTTTAACATCGTGGTATATCTTTGTAAATCCAATATGATGGCCCTTTGAACTCATATGAGGCATAAAACTGAAAAAATAAATATAAATGTAGGAATGTTGACATGGAGATCAACTAGTAGATAATTATGGTTGAGTAATTCCTCAATCTCATCTAGAAATCTGTGACACTTACGGATGCTCATATTCATGTATTAGATAATGAAATGAATGGTGTTGTGAGAAATAAAATCTCAACCAATTTCTAGTTTCTTTATTCTTAAAAAGAAGATATCGATGGGGATATAGATCCATATATTCAATTCTAAGGACTTCACCATGCACTACACACAGAAGTAAAAGGACCTGGTGATGACATAATTATGATGGAAGGAGAACAATAGGGTTGGGTGGATTGGGCGTTGCTATAGAATATGGTGTGGATATAATCATAGGAGGAAGTATCACTAATTACGGTGGATATGATTTTGTTAGGTCAATATTTTTAATCTCTTCTTCTAACACTATATTATTATGGAATGTAGTAGGTCCATCCTCATTGGAAAATTTCATGGTGTAATGATAGAGGGAATTGTCCCTATTTTCAATTTTGTAAATGGACAAAACTAAGGGAAAAATTAAATAATAAGAAAAATAATAAGATATAAAATCACCATTTTGAAAAAACATGGTGTTTTCTATAATGTACATGACATGTAGGAAGAACCATTTAGTAACCCATGTTCCATGTATACTTGCCCATACACAATATGTTTTGGTAGTAATGAAGGAAAGACTATAACTAAATCACATGTTTTGTGTTTTAAAAAAGGAATCCAATTTGTGTGGAATCATCCACATGACATATCTGAAGGTGGTTAGAGGAAACTTTTCATAGCGTGTGTCAAATAAACTTTCCTTATGATTTCAAATTTTATGTAGCGTGAAATTATATCCATGTATAAAAATTACCCACCTTATGTTCCCAAATAATACTATTGTACTAATTGTTTTTAATATAAATGGATATGAAAACCTAAAATCTCATAAAACACACAAAAAATACTAAAATAACAATAGTAGAAGTACATACCCAGACTCAGGAAGAAAAGGATAATTATTTATGATGAATAATTACATTTCTTGATCAATTTTAGTGAGGGTGGTGTGATTTTTCTAAAAAACTACTCATAAATGATGGGGGGACGTGACACCATTACTAGCTAGGATAGGGTTCCTGATAATTAATGATAGACAACACAAAATGTATAGTTCTCCACACACCATGTATTTCTATATAATTTATTTACATTATAAAATTATTTTAAACAAATATTATGTGTTATCATAAAACTTTACTCATTTAAATATACATATATGCATGTTTTTATTGTAAAAATACACAACATTTTTTCTAAAAAATAAAAAGGATAATTACTAACATCCTTCCAGTTCATGCGGATAGGTTTAAACTAAGGACCAATTCAATCCTGTTGTGTTCCCTCATCCACTATATTCATTTTTTATAATAATGATAATTTTTTATAATTTTTTATTTTAATAGATCACTTATAGTATATTTGGATTAAGGAAATAATTAATGAGTTTTTTTTTGTTTTTACAAATTGTACATGATTCTGAGAATCGACAAATTCAACCCCGAGACATTTAGGTCCTTGGTTAAGAATTAGACACCACCCAAACACCATCATTGGGAGTAATTTTATTATAAAATTAGTTTTAAATAGTTATGAAAATATGATACCCATGAAACATGATGTATATGGAAATACACGTCCACCATTTTTATTTCATTGAAAAGGTATGGAATTGAGTTGGTGAGACAGACTCGATCCCATGACTTGTGTAACATGGTTTGTAAACCTACTAGTTGATCCAACCCCATCAATGGTTTTTCTTTTATTTTCAATTTATTTTAATAAATATTAAAATATCTCAAATATAATTTTTTAAAACAATGGAAAAAAATAATCACCCCTTTACCAATGGATGATGCATTGGGATTTGAACCATTTTCGGTTAGAATTCCTTATAACGACCATTACATTAACACAAGCTACATTCCTTGTTATTTACATAATCAATATTTACTTATAATGAAATTACTAATATACTATACACTACAAATAAAATATAATGACATTTATTATTGAAAAATGATGTTTACTTTTACTTTATTCACATGGGTATAATTTTTCAAAAAAGACTGGAGAAATAAGAGAGAAAAGTGGTACACAATGTTAGAAAAAATGGTACATGTAAGGTAATTATTAAAAACAAATAGGGATAGATAGAGACATAGAGTGTGTTTTTGTATGTTTTGGAATGTTTATGAGAGAGAATTAGTGATATTTAGTGAGGTAACCTAGGTTTCCTTCTATAGAATATATTTTATTTAGTTCTTCGTCTCAAATTAAGTAATACCAACTTCCAATGATTTGATGGATGGTGTGGATTTTTCTTCTTGGAACAATACATGTATTCAATGACCTCCTCTAATAATAGTTTTCTTTGATGTTAATGTTTTCTGGGTGGTCTCTTGTAGTGACCTTTGGTTCAAGATAATAGATAATGATGGTGTAATTGTGGGTTGGAAGAGTCTTTTGTGTCCTTTACCTCCATTAGTTCTTGCTCTGAAATTTTGGAAACCTAAAAATGATTGAAATAATCCCATTTAGTAAATGTGATTTCAAATGTGGATTCAAAGAAGATGAACTACCCAATTTCTATGTGGGGTTGATATGATGTGTCCCCATTCCCAGTTTTAATATTTGAAAAAAAATATTTAGATATATATAAATAAAAATAAGTTTCGTCCACATTATTTCATACTACATCAGTTCAAAAGAATAAAAACCCCAAATTCAAACTAAAAATAATCCTCTATATTATTAAATATCTAAAAAAATCTCTAATATATTTTTATGTCATCCCAACATTTTGTTTTGGTCCAATAGGTTATTGGTAATGGTTTTAAACATTAATAAAAATATTTCTATATTATCCATAGATAGTTTTAGAAAAGAATTTGGTGGTGGTGTGTATAGATTTCATAGGTATTACCCACATTGGATCACATTATCCATTAGTATATTTTATTATTCGATATCATACATTTGAATCACTAGTTTATACTGATATATATCCTCTCCATGAAAATAATACTAGAATCTAGTTGAATATATATCCATTTATATGCGAGATTTCGGTACTCAAGAAAAGTAGAATAAATTATAATGAAAATTTTATATTAACCAACATTGACTCAAAAAATCCCATTGAAACATTATATTGGCCCTAAAAAACGACTCCAGAATTTTACTACTAAATTTAAGAGGACTAAAAATTCAATATCTCTTACTCTTTATTCTAGGTATCTTGTTAGAGTATGGTTGAGTCCAATAGGGATAAATCTAAAGGAAATGTAATCACACCAGTTATTTATTTTCAATTAATTTTTCAGAAATATGATATATTATTAAATGATAATGATAAATTAATTATGAAATAAAATATACAAAATGAACATGTTTGTGTTCCAATTTATTGGCTTAAATTATAAATTTCATTCATCCTCATTTAAAATCATTTGTTATATTATTTACCACAAGTATTCAATTGTGTTATTATTTCTTGGTCATAAAATAGGTGACAAAATCTTTTTAGAAATACATTAAATATTCTATTAATTAATTATATAAAAATATTTTTTCAACAAAACTTAAATGAAATTGGTAATAGAAACAAAAAAATTTCAAGGGTTCGCCTACTGTAATTACCGTACAGTTCCATAATTGATTCAATATTTTTATGAAATCATATAATGGATGGATTTTGAGTTTTATAGTTAAAGGAAGTAAAAAAAATTAAATATCAAAATAAATTAAAAACACTTTATAAATTCAATTATTATACACCCATAGTCTCATTACATTCCCAACATAATGAACATGTACCCTTTTATGACCATGGTATTAGTGTCTAGTTCACGAGAGAACATAACCCTTCCTATTAGAAGGGAAAATGGAAAATGAGAAGATAAAACCCATAATGACTAAAAAATGAAGAAATACACTAACATGAATCAATGGATGGTCATATTGAGAGAATAAAAGTACATCCTTCATTTAACTACCAACTCTAAAGTTGAATTTATGCCCTTATATTAATAGAAAAATATATTACATGACATGTATAGAAAGTACATGATATGTTCTTTTTTCAACTATATTTTCCTCTCTTTCTCCACTAATAGGTTTCCAACTGTGTTTCTTCTTTGAATGTTTATGCAAAAATGGATAGTAGTTAATGGTAAATTGCTTGTTACACCAATATATTAAGAATCTACCATCATTTTAATTCACTAACCTCTTCTATAAGGGTGGTATATAGCATGTTTTATGAAATAAAACAAATATTTGTTTTGGTCCATAATGTGGGAATTTACTCTTGTGGTTCAAGTTGTACCTCTTGTGATTTCACTTGGTGTTTTCCTATTATATTCACACAATGAAGTCACAAATTTTCCTCCAAAACATCCTTGATATGGGAATTCTATTAAGAAATACTGAAAATTATCCATTAACATATAATGGATGCATTTAAAGGAACATGAAATTATCCCATACATATTGGTTTTTTTTAAATAAATATCAAATCAATAAAACTATACTCTAATAGGAAATCATTCAACTAATTATAATTATAAATATAAATTTATGATTGGGGATTTCAGAAAATAACGGTAATTATTATTCAATTTCAATGTATTCTAACCATGCCTCGTATATAAATTGATTCATGATATTTTTTCATTTACATTTTTCAACTTTTCATAAATACCCATGAAACTAATGATAAAACGTACATATAAAATTATTCACTCATCCCTCTAGATCATTCAATTATAGTTATTCTCATTTTCAAGTATATTCCAAAAATAAAAAGGATTTTTAGTTTCTTAAATATCCACTTAAAGTTAAAAATATAAATCTCAGGGACATTCATTAAGGTTTTTATTATTATGGGGATGTCAGAAGGAGGGTAATGATGTGAAAATAAAATCAGAGGATTAAAAAGGAGATTTATTTCATTAAATATAAATTACGATATTCAATGAAAATACCTCCCCTTAAAAATCTCCCAAAATCTAATATAACCAATAATTTCTCTTTATGAAATGAGTTTACAAATTAATAATCAGTATAGGTAATAATATATGTCATTATTTTAGTTTTTGTTTTCTTAAATAAGACCACATATAATCACATGGAATTGTGATGTTTTAATTTTTCACCTAGATGGATATGAATAACTCAGTGACACATAATTTCATGTTAACTAACCAAATTTTAAGATGAATAATCAAAACAACATCATTAAATCTCAATTGAATAATCTTGTGACATAAATAATGAGTTATAATAGGAAGGATAATAAAGCATTTAATATGGATAACTATCAATGAAATTCATGGTTTCATTATTTTTCACCAGAGTTTCAATATAGGGTGTGTATCAAATTAAAAATATTTTGAAAAAAATCATGTGAATCCCTCTATCATTTTAATGTTATTCAAAATAATTTTGTAATAATAAGATATATAAGAATGATCTATTACATATTCATATCCTTATAATCTCTCTAAAAGGAGGGTATAAGAAGGAATCAAAATAAATGTTAAGAATGGGTTGGATGAATGACAATAAAATATAGGTTGATATGGTTCTGAGATGAATACAAAAAATAAATATAATAAATTCAAATTCTTATAAAATGACATAAAAAATAAAAAATATATTAGTATTCATGTACATATACATTAAAACTAAAATAGGAATGTATATTTTAAAATTTACAAACATTTATTTATTATTTATTATAATAAATTCATAAATATTGAAATATATCACAAAATTATTGATGTCACCTAGAGTATCTAAATGGAAAATGACCAATGTAGTATTAAGAGACCCTCTTAGACACATAATATTGCACTAGGTCCTCCTCGTGTAACACTGAGATGAATAATTTATATGTTAAATGAAACATGACCATACTAAACCAAGGTAGTTAGAAAATAATTAAGATGATTAAATATAAAGAAAATAAGGGAAAAAATAATACACCCTTAGTGGTGGTCTCAAAAAAATCAAGGTTTTGAGTGAAGAACAACTATAATTATCTTGAATACCTATAATTGTAAATGAAAAGGATAATGTAAAATTAATAAAAGAGATTAATCAGAATGAAATACCAACACACAAACACACACACACACACAAACAAAGACATATATATATATGTGAACAATATTGTTACGGAAATAGTATTTCTGGGGAATCTATGGGGAAAACATCTAAAATTGTGGGATTCCATGAGAATTTGTAATCAGTAGTGAGTTCTATGTATGTGTTCCCATACCATGTTTTTGTGTCTTAGTGAATAGATCATTATCTCTAAGGTTTGTAGTAACACCTGCATTTTCCACTATAATAACAATATAATTACAAGTGTGGATAATGAGGCTAAATACCATGGGTTGGTTTAAGAAATGAGAGAAGGATGAATCTCAAGTCCCTATGGTAAAAGTATAATTCTAATCCCGATGTGGTGTTATAATTGAAATAACCCTATATGATAAATGAAATGATCCAAAACATATTGGTTTGAATTAACTAGGGGATCAGCTAAGGGTATAGTTTGGGTTGGGTACACTAATGGGTTATAGGTGGGCGGTGGAGTGGTAGATGATAACAGATATACAGAAGTCGGTGGAATTGATCAGGATGAGGGGACCACTTATGGAATATATGGGCATGTTGAAAGTACCTAATCAACAAAAGTTGGTTGAATGTATAGATATTAGAGTCCCACTGGTGGAGGTTGTGGTGGTAATGGATTGGTAGAAACTTCCAGGGAAATGGTTTCCTCTCCCACTGTGGTTAGTGTTAGTTGTTATTATACGAGTATGTAGGGTTTCTCCCACTTCAAGAACATTTCCAAACAAATAATAAAGAGATGTTATATTAGCATGGGAGAACCAGAGAAATATAAAGAGGGAGATGGATAAAAAAACTCCTAACTATTATGTAAATTTGGTGGTATAGATCATATTTTTGAAGTTACACTAACAACTAGTAAAAAATGGATGTATGTATAAGGTAGTGAGAAATTTGATGACAGGTTAGTCATACCAAAAGATGATCGTTATAAACTAAACACCATGATTTGTTACAATTCCCATTTTCTCATGGCGAGGGAACAAGAAGGAACTACAATAACACGGGATATGGTGTAAGGTAAGATAAATAACGAGCATTCTCTTCTATGATATTGGATCATAATAGACACCAATTCTATCAAACAAATTCCACACAAAATGTAATAAAGAATGATCTGGGAGACTAAGGGTCAAAATAATGTGTGGGTGGTGATAAGGGATAATCCCCCCTAATAGAAATTCTATATCATGTGGGGAAATAGTCATCCATCTAGATAAAAGAGGATCAATGTTGTGGTATCACTTAGTGTCTCTCTGTATGATGTCCATTTAAACTCAAATAGTACCAAAAACTCAAAAAATTAATCAATATATGTAGGAGTGATAAATAGGAGAGTAGATAGAAAATATTTTTGGTAGAGGAGTTCCTCCATCTTTTATATAATTCAAAAATCCTTTGAGATGCTTTTGTATATGATTCAGACACTAAAATGTATTGTGTGATGAGATAAGTGTCACAAATGTTTGTCTCTCAAATGATTCTACATGAAAATAAGACAAGGATAGTGTTATGGAGTTATGGTAGGTAGTTTTGGTCTATCCTATACCCCATACACAGATGTAAAATTATATAATGAACTCGTAGGTGATAGAGGAGGAGGTGCTATATCAGTTAGTTGACAGGAAGCTACTATATGGGATGGTGTAGACAGAAGAAGGTAGGGTATCATTTTAAATTCTAGAAGTTGTGATGTTAGTAGCTTTGTTTTATTATTTTATGTTCTTATATCAATAGGAACATGACATGTATTTAGTTGCTCCTCGTCGTAGAAAATTATTGGAAAATTCCTCAGATAACAACACATGTTTTACATAATCATGAATGTGTCAAAAATAGAGAAAATGGAAATAATTAAAGGGAAAAATAATAATTTTTAAAAAATACATCGTATGTTCAAAAGAGTATAGGGATTGCATTGTAAACATGTATTTTATTGATGTTCTTTGGAGACACACTCAGACTCCCAATGATTTAACAATAAATAGGGACATTCCATTTTTTTAATGAACACACCATGCTTTGAAAAATTAGTACCCAATCCTTGTGTGCTTCACAATATGATTTCTAATAAGTAATGGGGAACTGTACAAGGCATGTTCTGAAATGGAATGTCTTGTGTTCTGAAATTTGGGGTAGTGAAGATTCATAGTTATGAATAAAAATATCATAGTGTATTTTCTTTGTGACTTCCCACATATAGATAGGTTTTCATTTTAGCCAAAATGATATCCTAAAATCTCCTAAAATAGATGAAAATATCTGAAATTAGTGTGGTAGATGTACATACAATTATACAAGAACAAAATTAGAGTGATTTATTATATAAAAACTTCTAGGATTTTTTTTATTTTGGTGAGGGTGATGGTTTATGTTCCAAGATGTACATGAGAAGGATAGGTGGGAAAGGAAAGAGTTTTTTTCTACCTAATGGTTTTTAGATTTTATGTCTTGGCCATATGGCCTGTATAGTTATCTAAATGCAATGTACTTTTTTATGTATTTAAATTAATTATTATTTTTTGTTAACATATATAGTTTACTATCATATAACATAACCAATATATATTTTCCTATACACATAGTTTCTATGGAGATATAATGATTGTTTTACTAAAAATAAAAATTTAAGATAACAAGTTTTGTACCAATGCTTGGGGTGATGATTGAAATGGGGTTCGGTTGGATCCTCTTGTGGGTCCTTAACCACTTGAGAAATTTTTGGAATAATGATAGTTTATAATATTTTTTTTATTTCATTAATTAATAATATAATAAAATTATAAAGGAATAAATTCATTATGTTTGGTTTAACATGTGAAAATAGGACGATTTTTTGAAGGATTTGTTGGATTCAAACTTGTTTCATTTAGACCTTCAGATAATAATTTCCCATCACCACCGACCCAAATTTATTTTTATTTTTATGAATTATTTTTAAATAATTAAGAAAATAGAATTCATATGAAAAATTTCATATATTTAAATACATATTGTGTGCATCTGTTTTACTGAAAAATGATTCAATTGAGTATTATGGAAGGGATTGATCCCTGTAAATTTGGACCCTAGGTTGATACCCGGCTAGTAGTTCCAAATCTATCTGGGGTTTTTCTATTTTTCATTTCGTTTAATATATTTTCAAATAGAACACATGATGTTTATGAGATCATTTGGTAAACATTATGACTCAATTTCCAGTGGAGGAAACATAGGAATTCGATCCAGTGGCGGATCAAAACCATGTATTGACTATTCAATCTGTATAATATTAAATAATGTTTATTGACATATTAATTATTTAATTAAAAAAATTATATGAAATATATACTAAACATACTTGTACATGATAGGTATTACGGAGATAGTACTTCAGTTCATATAATATTTGAGTGATTTTTTAGAAAAAAGAGTGGAAATCAAGGTAGAAAAGGGTCATAATATGTGAAAAATTATGTACACATCAAGTTTCATTTTAACATTTAATTGGGAGAGATATAGAGGTATATTTTGGGTATTTTTCTTTATATATTTGTGTGAGTAAGAGAGCCTCAGTTTTCACTAAAAATGACCATTGATTTTGGTCTTTTTTTCGACGTGAGAAAGAAAACCTATCCATGATCCTAATGAGGGTGTGAATTGTACATCATGATCCAAAAAATGTGCTCAAAACCCACCTATTATAATAGATTTTTTATGTTCTGGATGTATGGTAATTTCCATGATTCCACCTTGATCCATGTCTAATAAAAACTAATGGTGGCATCTTGTATATCTTTGGTCATATGAATCCTCCACCTCCATAGGTTATTTCTCAAAAATGAGCAAAATATAAAAATAACTGCATGAGTCCTTCGTTTAATGTATGATATAAACCAATGATTCCATTAAAAATTAATTATCAATTTATGTACTATCATTACATAAATTAACCCTATTTTCATTTTTAGTATTTGGAAAATCATTTTAGAAATATATATTTCTAAAAAAATTGGTTCAACCTTATTACAAACTACCTTAATTAAATAATATTTTTAAAACTCAACATCACACCCAACATAATCACCCATATTAGTGATTATCTCATAATGTTTGTCTAGAAAACTTTTTAGTCGTCAAAAACATTCATATTGATGCAACTAAAATGAAATATGGGTGTCCATCATCAAAAATTATTTTTCAATATAACAAGAGGATGGTTATGGAAAACAATAAATGGGAATGGGGTAGAATATACATTGTAGTCCATGAATTGCAACCCATCATCTAGTATTGGATAGAATTCTTATAGAGTTTAGTATATCACTTCTAGATCATTCATATTTATATATATATATTCTAGGTGAAGCATACAAACCTCTAGGTGAATATATATCCATTCATATGTGACAATATTGTAAATAAGTAAGAAACAGTGCAGATATGAGATTTAAAAGAATAAATTAACCTACCATGACTCAAGACACATAATTATTCATTCTATTGATCCTCACAAACAACAATAAGGTTTTATAGAACTTTTTTCATGGTGTAAATAAATTAAATGTCCCCCACTCTTCTAACATGGAAGCGAGTGTGAGTCGGGGTTGATCCCCAATGGGGAATATGAAAGGAAATTAAGTTTCTTGTAGAAAACTATAAATCATTATTTCACATTAACATAGTGTTGGTGGGGGGTAGATAGAAATGAAACAAGAATGAAAATTTTTAAGAAGAATTCATCGAGTTTACAGTTTAGTTTGTATTAATTACAAAAGGTGATTATTATGCATTTAAAATAATTTAGGAAATTATTTACCAAAGGGATTCAATTATATTTTTTTTATTTTTTTGATAACAACTAACTACATATTTTTTTAAATGAATTCCTTGGTCTAATAATTAATTACATAAAAATGTATATTTAACAGAACCCCAAAATGATTGTGGATGTGTGCTTAAAAAATTGGTATGTGTTCACCTACTATAACTCCCTTAGTCTTCCCTAGTAGTGAAATTATTGGTCCTACAATAATTAACTGGTTTTTTAGAGTTTAATTGTTAAAATAATTATAAATTAAATATAATAATAAAAACACTTCATAAATTCAGTTATAATGCACCCATAATCTAATTATAACCCAAAGATATTGAAATTCTATACACTTCTAAAAATGGTATCACAGAATGAATTGAGAATGAAAAAACCCTACCCATGGATACTAAAGGATAAAAGAAATGATAAAATGAGAAATACATGATAAAAATATTGAAGAAATAATTCTACTCACCTTAGGGGGTATCTTTTTAATATAAATACCATACTCACTCCCAAAATACCCAAAATTAAAGTAAGAGGTTTTTCTTCGAATTTGTAAAAAAAACAACATGATGGGTAAATAATGTACATTTTATACTCAATTAAACAAATTGTACTCTTTTACCTACTAGTACATGACCAACCATGGAACCCTTATGATTTCTTGCTAGTCGACGATTGGTACGTAAGAGTACATGATGCCAACACCTGATTTCCACAGAATTTATATTCATTTTTAGTCACCATACAATTTATGAATGGGTACACATGTAATTTTAGGTTAAATACATGGGATGTGGGTTCTGGTGTCTGATGTGGGCTCATCCTCTATGTGGTAAAGTCATTCCTCTTATGATTATACACATTGTGTTCATACTAAGTACACTCCATGTAATCTCACCATTTACTCAAAATCATTTCTAATGTGTCTGATCTACTATAAAATCCAAAAAACCATGAATTTACACTAAAATTAATCATTTTAATCATATTAGAAGAAACATTCTATGAAATTTGAATTTATACTTAATAAAATACCCAAATAAATATAACCAAATCAAGCGCATCAAGACCCCCCATACATAGTCATCTACTTGCACTCATGAAAAATATCGACATAAAATCATAAATAATTATTACTCTAATAATGAATAATTAATCTAATTATATAATATAAATATATTCATATAATAAGATTTAGTACAATTGAATGCTTATTCAATTTCAATTTATTATAATCACACGTCATATATAATTTAATTCAATACATTTATCCATTCACATTGTTCAACATTTCATAAATACCCAAGACATAGATGATATAACTTTTGAGGAAAATAAATAACGTATCACTCAAGATCATGTAATTATATTTATTCTCAATATCAACTATATAAACTCAATAAAGTTTCTTTAAAATATTGTACATTTCCATGTATGTATCCAACAACAAAAATAATAAAGATTTCATTTAGGTTTTGATGTTTCTATAGATATGGGAAGGTGGGTAATGTTGTGAAAATGAACATAAAGGCCCAAAATGGTGAAGAATTATTTAAATATAATCAATGATATTCAATGAAAATATCATCCAAAATACATCTGTTCCAAAATCTCTCAAAATAAAATATAAACACTTTTCTTCCTTACTAGCATGATTTCAAAACCCAAAATAAATTATAATCAATGAATTTGGATCTCCTATCCAATTTAATTTTTAATAGAACCAAATATAAGCAAAAATAATGGTGTTTTTTGAATTCCTTTTCCTAGCTAATGAATTCAAACATCACATTACTTAATATTATTAAAACTCTCTAAAATGTAAAATGAAACAACCAAACATTTTCTTTAAATATGAAGTGAATAATAAAGTTAGTAAATCAATGATTTAGGGTTGTGAGTATGTTAAGTATTGTAATTGGGATTATTGTCAACTAAATTTATGGTTTCTATGGGTTTTATGAGAGATAAAATGTAGGATGCATCATAAAGTCAATATGAACTGAAAATAGAAATCGAATTCGTTATCCTTTTAATTTGATTAAAAATATCTTTTTCATTAGATAAACTTACATATTCTTATAGTTAATCATATCATGAGAATCCATAAAGAAATTGAGAATAAGAAACTATTTCAAAATTTCTCAAAATAAATATGGAGAGTGTGAATAAGATATATTTCAATCTGGTAATAAAATGGATACAAATAACTTGTATCACCAATGAAAATATCAATACATTAAATGTAGAAAATAAAATTATATCAACAGTCATTTTAATATTCTATCAAACTAAAATAATATTTTAAATTTTAAATTCCCCACCAATTTATTTTATATTTCTAATATTCATTCAAAAAAATCAAACATAATAAAATATACTATATTCATAACGATTTATAGTAGAGTGTGCAAAGAAAAATCATCAATAGAGTATCGAGAGACCCTCCTAGGCACTTAATATCACACTTCATCTTCTATTTATATAAATAATAAATATGATTGTATATGTAAAATGAGTCACACTCATACTATACCAATGGAGGAGTGAAATAATTAATGTAAATAAATATATCTAAAATTATAGAAAAAATAATATCCTTTTAGTAGTAGGATGAAAACAGTCAATAAATTTTGCATAAATAGAAAGCATTCTCTACAATATTCGTGATTGTTGATGAAAATGAAAAATTAACCTATATACTAGAAAAATATCACATTTAATAACTATTATATATATATATATATAATCATGTGGAATAAATACTCAATAAGGTGACATATGAGTGTCAATGTCTGAAATTGAGGGGTTCTATGAGGGTGGAGCATAAGTACATGATGTTGAGTCTCTGTATATCACATCATTATATGGTGTCTTAGTGATGGAAGCATATTCCCCATGATTAGAAATTAATCCCAAGTCAACATTTCAAAAACCTTAAATTCAATAGAAATGGTATTAGGTGTGCCCATTAGGTTTGGAGACTATGTCTTGAGATGAAGAGTGGGAGAAGAAGGACTGTCATGTCCCTAATTCTAAATTATACTAAAAATACCCTCTTTTATTTATCATACAAAACCATATTTTTGATAAATAAAATGGTCCAAAACATTATTATAGGAAAGCACAAAGGGAAAAGCTGAGGTAATGGTTAGTTGTGTGTCATGGATGGGAATTTGGTGAGCGGTGGAATGTTTGATGACTATGGAACAACATAAGCAGGTAGAATGGATGGAAATGTGGGGCCTCCAATACATTTTTAGGAGGTACTAAATTAAAATAAGTGGATTTAACGGATAAAGATAAGGTTCCACTAGTGTATGAAGTGAATGTGGTTGAAATAACATATTAGTAGCCCACTTAGGTGAATCATTTTCCTCTATCACTGTAGGTAGTGTTGGGAACTCTAGTATGATAACATTAGTATCCCCTACACTTAATGTAAATTCCCATGTAAACTATCATGAGATAGTATATATAATATGGATAACCTAATTGATCATGAGGGGGATAGGTATCATAACTCCAATGTGGTCTTCCAACAAATTAGCATATAACCAACCATTCAGGTTTCCTTGATGGATAGTAAAAAAGCATGAAAGTGTGATTCTATGAGAAATAGGAGGTTAGGATATTCATGTCAGAATATAAAAGGTATTAACTCTAATTCATGATTTTTATAACACCTTTTTCCTCGTACAGAGGAAACATTATTGAACTACATCAATTGGGGATGTGAGAGAAGGTATAAGAAATGATGAGTGTTGTCTTCTATGGGTAATGATTATAATTAAAACATGGTCTATCATTACCCTACCACACATTTAGTTGGAAAGAATGATTATGTATTTGTTGGGTGGAAATATGGGATGGGTTAGTGGTATAGGGTAGAAATTTAACCCTTATCTAAATACACCATCGTAAGGGAGAAGAATCAATCACCCATTAGAATGTAGATTGAAATCATGGTATCTCTATATGTCTCCCAGTATGATGTCCCATCAAAATAAAATGATTATAGAACTAAAAACATAAATATGTATTTTTAGGTTTTTCGACTTAGAGAGAAACTATTAAATTATCATACCCAAGGAGGTCCTCAACATCTCTTAGATTCCCATGATGATTTGAGATTATTGTATCTAAATTTCAACTACTAAAAATTATGGATCAGTGGTAAAATCATCCCTACTAGTTATTTCCTAGGTTACACTCATAAAATATGGTTGGGGTGGTGCTATGGAGCTACAAAGTTGGGATATGGTCTGGACCATACACCAACAACATATTCGGAAGGACCTGAAGATGTGGTGGATGATGGAGGAGAGTTGATTTGGTATATGATAAACCCGACATTGTTATAGAATATTGATCATATGGAGTAAGAGTATTTAGTGTCACTAACAAAAATGGTTTTGATCCCTATAGGTCATTCATAAGATGATTCCATGTAATCTTAACATTTTCCCTGTGTGTAGTAGGACACGCCTCAAAGGAGATTATGATAGGACACATCCATATTGAATGATCCAAGTTGATCATATTTTTAAATGATGAAAAATAATAAAATATGTGGAATGTAAAACGAAAATAAAATGAAATAACATAATTATTTAAAAAATACATGACATGTTCTCTAGAGTACATGGTATATATGTGAACTGTGTAGGAATCCATGTTCTCAAGATTTATGCCTAGACTTTCCATGTTTTAGAGTAAAGAGGCACAAAACATGTATCGAACATACTTTTTCATTGAAAAATTGACATACAATATTTTTGGGATCCTCCTCACAAATTCTATTAAGGTGTTAGAAGTCAACTATACAAAAAGTGGGTCAAATACACAAATCATGTGTTTTCAAATTTTTCAAATTTAAGATTCATATATTTGTATAATATTAACCTGGAATTTATTCATTGTGTATACATATGTTCTAGTGGGTTTTTGGTCTAACAGTACCTAAATTATAAAATCCACTAAAATGAAATGAAAATAAATAGTTTTGGAGAAAACACATACCATGATCCAATATCAAAAGTAAAATAATTTAGGATGAAAATACAACAAATATTGATTGACTCTAGAGTGGGTGATGATTTTCTCCCATAGATAAAATTAATAAGCAATGGGGTATCTGCTGTAGATACTTTCTAGGTTATTGTTTTAGGATTTTACAGTCAAGTGACATTGAATATACATTTTTCCACACATCATGTATGTGTTTCTTTATTTATTTTAATTTTGAATTTACAATTATAAATTATTATTTAATATCATAAAAATTATTATTATATATGTATCAATACACCTAGTGATTTTATAAATTCATTTTCTATAACCTACTATAAAAAATTGGATTATTATAATCTTCACTCCAATGCTTAGGGGGAGGTTGGAATAGGGGACTAGATTGATCCCATTATGCTCTCTCAATAATTGAGCTATGTTTTTAGTACTCATGGACTATTATAATTTTGGAATTTATTGAATTATTTATAAATAAACTCATAAAAATGAAAAATTAACATTTTTTTATTTTTGAATATAGGAAGATGTGGGAAAATTCGGTGGATTAAAACTTATGCATTTTGGAGCATCAGTTTTGAATTTCCCATCACTACAATTGAATCATCAAGTGTTATTTTAATTTTATATTAGTTATAAATAATTATAAATGTATTATATATATGTTGGACACAATATATTTAAATACATGTTGTGTTATTTTATTTTAGTAAAAGGGTTAGAATTGATTCGACTGGATGGGCTCAATCATAGCTCTTTTTGACCATGGGTTTCTATTGTTCCAGTCAATAAAATCACATCTTCGGTTTTTCATTTATTTTGAATGAATTTGACTATATATGAAAATATTATTGATTTTTTTTATTAAAAATTAGGGTAAAAGGAATCACTCATTCACTAAATGAGGATATAAAGGGATTTGAAACGATTATGGCTCATGTATCCTTTAGTAATTGTTATTTTGGAACATGTTTCATTCCACTTTATCAAAATAATAAATATTTACTTATAAAAAATTAATTATTATAAAATAATCTAAATGTACATATACCCACCCTGTATGATCGATATAGGATAATTATTTTAAATTTATTCACAAAAAGTAGTATTTTTGAAATACATCTAGAAAAGAAGTATGTAAATGGGTACATGACATATAATAAAAGGTGTAAATCATATTTTTATTTAAAATATATTTGATAGAAGTTGAGAGAGAGCGATATATAGAGTTTTAGTGAGAGATCCTTGTTTTTATTACATAAATTTCCCTTGTTTTAGTTCAATGGCCTGACATGAGTAAGATCACCAACTAATGATCTGAAGGAGGGTGTGTCTTCAACATCACAAATGGACACAAATATTTAGTCCCCAAATCTTATAAAAAAAATCATTTAATTTCAGTTGATTTGGCTAAGATCTTTTTGTATCATTGCTTCATTAGTTATAGATATTGAAGGCGGACTTTTTTGTTGTCAATTTCATATATGACTTCCACCTATATGGTCTCTTTATAAGAAATATTGAAAATCATAAATATATTTCTAGAATAATCTATAGGAGACATGATATAAACAATGGATTCAACAAAAGAGAACAATTCAGTTTTTATACAAGCATGACATGAGATTTCCGAACTTTCAATTTCAGTATTTGAAAAGTAATTTTTAAAAATATAAAAAAAAATGGGACCACGTAATTATATACTACATCATTTGAAAAATAATAAGAAAAATAAATTTTTCAATCATCCAAACCACCATTCATATCAGTGATAATCACATAAATTTTGTCAACTATATTTCAATGTTTTTCTAATGTTTTAGTATTTTCAAACTAGAGAGTGTTAAGGGTTTCCATCATCAATAAATTTTTATAGATATTATCATAGAATGTCTTTGGAAAAGAATAATTTTATGGGGGTAGAATGTACATTGGTATTCCCCACATTGTAATACATCATCCATGTAAGGATAGTATTATCCTACATAAAATTATTTCATCTAAATATTGTATGGATATATATAGTCTCCAAACGAATCATACTTACCTACTATTCAATATGAATCCATTAGAATGTGATAATGAGGTACCAAATAAATGAGGAATTAATGAGAAATAAATGTATTAGTTAAAAAATCATGATTAAAATTTCAAGCAGATGATTTCCATTTGTCCCTGAAAATCATTCATGAATTTGACCACTCTCATATCAATCTTTAAAATATTATAAATCCACCATTCTTATAATTGGGTACCAAGTGGAAGTTTAAGTCAAAAACATGGGGAGAATGTGATAGAAAATCTACTCATAATTTCAAAAGATTCAGTCAACTATTGATACATAAGAAATCATGGTGGGGGATTCATATAAATTAAATGAGAATGAAAATTTAGAAAATGAATGTATTAGGGTTTCAATTCAATTTGGATTAATTATAAAACTCATTATTCCAAATTATATTTGACTTATTGAAATATTTTCCATGGGGATCTGATTTAGTTAATATTAATTGGAATGAAACAAATAACAATTTCTTCTTATAAATCAATACCTTTCCCCAATAATTAAGGACATAAAAACAATTTTTTATCAAAACATGAAAATTATTATGGTAATAAAATTATCCAATTGTCTTGGGTTATCCTATATAAATTCACATAATGTTACAAAATTATGAAATTCTCATTCCCTCATAATAAAACTGGTTTCTTTTGAGTTTAGTATTTAATAAAATTATAAATTAATGTCATAAAGAGTGAAATAATTCTAGAATTCATTATGATTCTGTCAAAGTCTTGTTGAAACCCTACATGAAGAAATTATACTCATTTTATGTCCATGTTATCCATGCATAGGTCACGTGAGAGGATGACCCAACCCATTGATGTGAGAGGGAAAAAGGGTAGTTGAGAAGAAAATCATAGAAAGAATGGAAAACAAAGAAATACTCCTACTAACATCTGGTGAGGATCAAGATGATATAATTCGATCACTTCCACCCGTGAATTTCAAAAACCAAACCTGAATATCTTTCTATATACTGATGAAAAAAATAATAAACACAACATGTATATATATTACTTATTGTGTACCCAATTCAACCAATTTTCTGTCACTTTATCTGGAAGTACGTGGCCAACTATACTTCCCATTGAAATTCTGGTGTTTTTTCAGTCAATAATAAAGTGTACCTTGAATTTTCTTCTGACGTAAATGTCATGGGTCTTCATTTTTATCAACTAGGTACTTTTATAATTTCCATCCATGGTGTGTATGATGAAATAAACAACTTGTTGGTTCTGATATGTGACATAGTAGTGTACTCTAATTGGTATACCCTTTCCCCTTATGATTGTACAAGGTTTTCATATTACATACATTCCATATAATCTCATCATTTACATTAAAACATCCACAATATGAGATTTCTCATATAAAATCCTCAAAATGATCGGTTCACATTAAAATTAAGAATAGAAACCAAAAATGAACATAAATTAACTGAAAATAGACTTTATAATCAATAAAACACCCAAATAAATATGTACAGATCATTAACATGAATTCTCTATATAATTCATTCTAAAAATTCCCTATAAATAAAAATTTATCTATATTGATTCAAGAATGCATAATACCTCCTCAAAAAACAAAATAAAATTCTTAATGAAAATCCTATATATGATATCATATATTGAAATTTTATATTATTGAGAAACCAAAAATGCATTGGAAATGATTCTTTATAAATCCAAGATAATTAAAATATTAAAATTTATGAGAAAATAATGTCCAATAAAATGACGGATAGTGAAATAAAATTTGATCATGGTAATAATAATGAAACAAAACAAAAAATTACTAAAAGATAAAAGAAGACCATAAATTTATCTAAATGAAAAAGAAATTATTAAAATAAATCCATCAAATTAAAATATATACCATTAATTTAAATTAAATTCCATCTAATTTTTTAGTGAAAATGAGGTAATATATAACTTCAAAAAATAAATCAATTACATTAAAAAAATATCCTTCAATGTTGATATATATTAAATATAAATAAAATTAATATTGAGAAAAAGGTTCTATTTGAAAACAATAATTAAATGTTGTAAAGTAATCTTCATAAAATATAATGGATACAATGGTTGGAAATGTTATAGATTTTTTATATATTAAATATAACATTTTTTTACTTTTAAAAAAATTTAAAAATAACCCGCCAAAATTTAAAATATTTGTTATTAATCCATTCTAATGAATGGTAATAAAATTTGAAAATTACATATATAAAAAAATTGAATCATAGATAATAAAATTTATAAATCATATTATCTAATAATTTTATTGAAGTAAAAAAGTTGCAATGAATACTTCAAAATTGATTTTTGAAAAGAATTTCCATTATATATAATTTACTTCTTGATTATTGATCCATCATGAGAAGAAATGAAAAATTAAAACATAAATCCAAACATAATAAATGGATAAATAAATATATTGGGGCATAATATATTAGGATCATAAAATTTTAACAATGGAAAACTGATAATAAAAAATCCATATTGAAAATGTTATTGAAACAGAAATCACTTACTGAGAGTCCATTTTGATTTATTTGTGTTGTTATAATATAATGTAATAAATTTAAATTTTTTATAGATATATAATATAAGTAAATATATAGTTATCTTATAATATATGATACACTTATAACATATAGACACTCTTAAATTAACCATTCATCTTTTGAATTATATTTTGAGTGATAACAAGTATGTTTCCTATGCTTGTTTTGTTTTGATAGTTATGGTCATCACAAAATTTTCATGTTTCCCTTATCTGTTAAATATTAATCGTTTTTTTATTTATATTATCTATTAAATTTAAATTATTTTATAACTTGCCTTATATTTTTGTGATAAAAAATGAATCAAACTACATCGTGAAGATGGTAGTATGTTCATATGCACAAATGATGTTTCTACTTTTTAATATATGGAATGAAATGAAGTTAAATAAAAATTCACAGTTAAATTATAATTATTTTATCATATAATAATTAAATTCATCCTTAATACCATCCACACAATTCTTAAAATAATAATTAATTACATCGATTCATAGTGGTGGTAGTGCACACATGCACTCGAGAGATGTTGTCATTATCCATCAGATACAAATTTAAGAAGTGTGATAATGGATTATCTAATAAGAAGCATATTTATTTCATTAATATTAGGTACATTCAAAATATCAATCAAAATAATCAACCATATACGATTGTGATGAAAAATGCAACACATCACTTCATGGAGGTGGTAGTCCACATGTATGCAGAAGTGATGCATTCATTCCTCATTTGATAAAAAAGAGGTAGATAAAGGATTTTTCATAAAATTATCAACATTTAAGATTTTTTATGTTAATTATGATATTATATCTACATGGTAATAAAATATTTTAAGTGTGTAGAATACTGAGTAAAATGAATTAACATAGTTAAGAATTATACCAACTGTTTTGAAATCCTACTTTGGAATACACCATATTCCTTCTTAATATTGTATTATTAGAATAAAAAATATAGTAAGGGGAGAATAATTATAAAATTATATTTTGGTAAATATTTTCTGATATAAGTTTATTATTATATAAGATTAATAAATAATAGGTGGTTCCCTTTTACAAATTAGGTGGGTGGTAAACTTGTATATATTTTAAATATTGAAATATTTTATGTGTCTAACTGAAGTAAAATGGAAACATTCCTCCATATATAAAAATATAAATAAGATAAGGTTTAGATATAATAATAAAATTAATTTTATATAATATTATATTTTATTTTAAAACTTATCTTTGGTTTAAAACCATTATAAACTATGTTTAACAATGAAATTTATAACAAATATTTCACAATTCATAAGTCACAAAATAAATGATAAAAATTAAAAGTTGAAAATAAATTTATTATTAATTATATTATATATACTTCCCCATACACATGTGTCAATATAATATTTTCATTATTTAATAATGATTATAATAATAAATAATAATCATTAAATACCATTTATTGTCAATTTTGAGATTATGAAATTATGTTTATATTAATAGAACAAACATTAAATGTAATTAAAATATAAAATATTTCTCAAAAACCAATAAAATATAAGGGCTAAATCAATTCGTTTGTAACCATAATTTATCAAAAATATTTAACATTCAATGTTTTCAAAATCATTTATTTCGTTTTTCTATATTTTTCCAATGCACACTGTCAGCACTATGTAAGCATTCGTGCGAATTACACTGTATCTAAAAATTAAAAATAAATTATGAAAATAAATAAACCTTAATAAATATCAATTTTAAAATGTACAATCACTAATATTGTATTTTTATCTATATCCATATCTTGAAAAAATAATAAGTGAGAGAAAGTGAGATTATATAATTATCCTTAAACACAAAATAATATAATGGTTTTAATCAAAGTTATGTGGCATGAAAATGAAATATTTTGAACTTTAGGATTGTATTGGTGTAATTAAATTCCTCCAATAAAATGCAGTAATGATTTTATCTTATTTTTAGACCTTATCTTATTATTGTATCTTTAATTATGTTTTTGTACCCATTACAGTGGGAACATTATTTTACTATGGTTACACATCATTATAACTATAAATGATATCAAACTACTTAAAAATTAAATTATTAATTATAAATATGGAATCCATTTTCCATGGTTCAATTCATATAATTTTAATATATTTATTGTAATATAAGTATGAAAATGCCCTGGAAATTGTTTAAATAAAAATGTGTTATTAAGCATAAAAAGAATATATAAAAAATAAAATATTATGATTATTCTTGTGGAATTAATTATTTTTTGTCTAAAAATTGGATCTTATTTAAATTTTAAAAAATATATATATTATGGGAATTTTACATTACTTCATTTAAATAAATGATTATTTTTAAAACATTCAACACATTCACTATTCACTCTAGAAAGAAATCTTTTTAGAAAAATATAAAAAAATCATCCTAACCCTATTATGAAAATTTGATTTGAAAAATAATATCAATTTTTTTGATAGTGTGAATAACACACAACCCAGATAATCAATGTATGATTGATTATTCATTTTATTGATAAAAAAATCCTACATATATTTCATAAAAATATTATTTCAATTCATAACCTCCAAAACAAAATCTCGGTTAAAATGATGATATTTAATAATAAATTATATTTTTTGAATATTTATTATCTGGGTTGTGTGTTATTCACACTATCAAAAAAGGTTTCTTTTAATATAATTTAAAATATCAATTTAATAAAATTTAGGATAGATAATCACCAATGATGACTTCTAGGGTAGGGGTATGTGCAATTTATGAATCATAACTTTAACTATAATAATGTTATTCTATTGAAAATCTCATGGTCTCTTATAACTATGTATATTGGGTTGTTTTAGTTCTTTTTCATGTCCTCTCATGTATGATCTCCCCAAGGGATGCTCAGACATGATCTCAAAGTTCATGAATTATTTTTTAGTGGATGTATTAAAACTATAGTTATATTTTTTAGGTTAGTGAAATATTTGATAGATAAAAATTTAGTTATTAATTTTCAATATACGCCTAATTCATATGGTAAAATACAATATTACAACTATTTATCAGATGACCCTCATTCGTCATTTGGGAGACTAAGTCTAAGGAATTTTAATGGTAGAATTTTTATCCTCTTATGAGTATGTTAAAACATAATGATGGGTAGCCACCAAGGGTTGTATAATGAATGAAAATACTCTCTTTTATATCGGGTTCCAATTATGGTTCATCCTTATGTTTCAAATGTTTCTTGTTGGTTTTTTTCCCATATGTTAGGAGGGTACACATGGTTACAAGTGATATAGGTCAACTAGTTAGAAGGAATAAACTATTAACAGAACAATTATAACATGTGGATAAACTTATCATATCCTTTCACACCAGATTTATCCAATAGAATGATGTTATCTAGGTTGTAGTTGGATAATTTGTTGAGTCTTCACTTTTCATTCAAGTTCAATTTATATCGTCATTTTTTGTTTGATAGTGGTAAATGTTTGGTAACTACAAACCATGAAATATGATCTATTTATCCCCATCATATATTGATTACATGGTTCCTGGTATCATTTAGCGGTTATGGATTTTACCATAGGATTTTGGTGTTTTGTGGGAATAGGTTACCATGTTCTACAAAAAGAAAATTTTGAAATAAAATTTAGTTTAAGGCAAATTGTATGATGATAAGTTGTATATTAGGTAAGAGTCAATTATTTTTATAGAGAATAAATATGATTCTAGTTATTTATAGATGCTTCTTATACACTTAATTTGAGCATCATATGATCTCTGTTCATTTTTTGTTTTCATTATTTTTAATTATCATTATGTGGTATCATATGAAATTTGGAAATCCATTGGGATGCATAGTTGACTCCTAAGTATGTGATAGACATAATTATTCTATTGGGGAGGGGATATTTGATTTTCCTGAATATATCAGTGTGGTGTTTTTCTATCAATTCATTCCATATTCAATATATTGTAAATAATTCTCTTTTGTCCTTATAGCAAATGCATGGGTTGGGTTACACCAACATATCGGTTGTTCTCATATCTCTCTTTATCTAAAAGATCTCATAAGTTCTCACTATCTTTCATATGTCTGATGAGTATAGTAACATGTTGATTTGTTAAAATGTACCTTTTTTATGCCTATTATTTAAGAATAAATAGTCATGCCATTCCATTTCCATGATGTACAACTTTATTATATACTAATGTTTAAAATATTGTTCTAAAAATTGTGACCCTCAATATATATGAGGGTGTAAGTCCCAATCATTGATAGATTGAGACACCCTTGGTCAAGAATGCATGGTGGTATAATAATTTTATTTTTGAGATATGTACAGGTAGGTTTTAGTATCAATATATTTATTTCACATTTTGGTGAGTTTTAAAAGAGTTTAGAAGGAATGAAGTTGGTTCATAGTTAGTGGGAACTATGAGAATTATGTATGTAACTATACGACATGGTGAGGAACTCCAGAAGTAGAAACATGGTAAGTTATTAGTGAAGGTAAAATATCTTTTTTCCAATGTTATTCATGTGATAGGGGATATAGTCCTTTAAAATGGTTGTTTCATGGTCTTCCACACCAAGCTATATAAGAGTTTGAAATAGTGGTTTCTGGATGGTTATAACACGTATTAGAAAACTATGCATCCAAATAGTTTGATGTATGTAATTCAATAAAAATGGATTTTTAACATGAAAAATACCATGAAACACTTATTATTACTCCCTTTTCATATAATCTCAACTCCCAACCCTCCACTAGGAGGCTATGTTGATTCTATTTGATCGTGATCCAAATTTCAATGGATCTTTGGGAATTAAATATGTATAATCATATTATGTGATTTGTTTCTATTTATTACTTATATATCTCTTCATTTATTACTTGGAAGAACCATAGATATGAAATTTTATGCTCATAAATATGGTTTAGGAAATGATTTGAGGTGGTTTTGTTCGAAATTATTAATGATATGTATGGAGAAACCCAATTCTACCTAGATCATTGTCAAATTCTTCAAGAAAAGAGACTTTTGAGGTATGTGGCTTCTCCCTATCACCACTATATCAATAACATGAAGGATTATATTTCAAAACATTAATATATTGTTACTTTCAATGGATAATAATGTTAAAATAATTTTAGAGAGGCTATGGTTTTAATGGATTTAAAGGAATGGACTTTGGTTGATGCTCACAATGTGTTTTTTAGAAAAAATTAAAACATAATACATTAACATAGAAAGTTTAATAGAGGCCAGGGAATACATAGTTTGTTGTGTTTTCATGATTTCTTAATGAAGGTAATTGATGGATTCAAATTTGGATACCTATTCAAGTTGTGGAACTTGGTTTCTAAACCAAGTGATGATTTAGAATATAAGATGAGTTACCACCCATGAGTTTTGGTATTATCATCTTTGATTCATATATTTTTGTGTGATTGTTTATACTGTATATTCAATGTGAAAATTATAGATACACTTCTTATAAAGATTATTATATTATGAATCTAATTTAAATAAGAAAGATTGATAAATTTTATATTCAATATAATCTTTTTTGACATTTCATTTCATGAATTTATATAAAACAGTGAGGAATCATGTTCATGTTCCTGTTGAATTTGTTACTATGAATTAGGGTTTTCCTATAGGATTTTTTATCACGCATATAATATGTATGTTGGTTCATATTCAACCTTATTTTATTATGATACATGTTAGTGGAATATTTTATATCTCTCTACTGGAGCATCTTAATTCTATTGGAATGGTGATCATGGGTGGAACATGGAGCTGTTAGATTAAAATATTTGAAATGATTCGAATTGGCATCATTATATCATGATATATTTTGGTTTTTGAGAGATCAAATCATACATTTTACTGCAACTAGGCTTTAGTAATTTTTCTTGGATTTGGGGTTTTTGGTTTTACATTCATACATCATATAGTATCATAGTTTATTATATTTTTCTCTAATATATTGTTTATGATTATAGAAATATCACCAAAAATGGTTTTAAAATACCTTGGAAGGAAGTTATAGAGATCACATGAGAAAAGTATATTCATATATAGGATACAAAAAATATATAATAATAAATTCTTCATTGTCCAAAAATAATCTTCATTCCCCCATATTTCTGAAGCATTATTTCTCTAAAAAAAATTCTTGTTCTTTATAATAATATCCTCCACTGAATATCTTAGTCTTCTAATATAAACCCAACCATTAATCCCCTTAAAATTAAGTCATCATTCCATTTTAATGGTTTATGAATCCCTTTCTCATTTTCATTTTTTCAACAACTTGGACACTGATGTCCCATATATAGAACATAACTATTTATCATATTCCTCAAAACGACTTCAGATAACTTACCATGTAGCTAATGATTCATATAGTGATTCCATATTTGATATTTTTAAAATGTATCTAGAAACGATCCATGGTGGAATCAATCATCCATGATTCTCTAACAATAATTATAAAAAGCTGAAGTACACAACTTTATCATGCTCAAATCCCTTTTTTATTATTTTTAATATATGACAATAACACAAATAAAATATTATGTATCGAAAATCTCTAACTGATCATTCAAAATAATAAAATTCCATCATATTATATATTAATAACTCCATTTGAGAAAAAAATTATGTTTCCATAACAATCCATATTTAAAAAAAACCCTTATGTATCACCCACTTACTTTAAAGAATTTATTTACAATGGAACCAATAAAGAATTGGAAAAATGATGAATTCTTACATTTCAATGGGACTACACATAAACCCCTACATATTAACATTTAAAAAATATTTAAATACTTATGAATTTTTTTTAGACCAAATATATTATTTCATTTTGTAATATAATTAGTTCATAATTAATATATTTATCTTATGAATAATAAAATATTATTCACGCTTAATATATTGAAAACTATACGTTATATTAATAGATAATATATTAAAAATTCAACAAAAAATTCCTAAATAATGTTTCATTCCAAAAAATAATCAATATAATATTCCCAAAAGAATATAAGGAATGAAATATATTATTATTTTCATTTATAACCATTTATTATTTATTTTACTTGATTATTTTATAAAAATATATTTACATAAAAATTTCACAAAAATTAAAATTTCATTACTAAAACCTTGTTTAGTACCAAAAATACAAGATTTTAAATAATAAATAAGTGACAAAAATTATCACATATTTCCACATAAAATTCACGGGAAATGACACTAAATTTTGAGTGTTGGTTAGTTTAAAAAAAATTTCCCCAAAAAGAATCTCATAATGTAAGAGATCATGTTCCAAAACATAGATAAGGGCTTATGGTATTTATAATATATTAAAGAACAATAATCTGAGATTTGAACAATTGAATCAGGAGGTAAGTGTAACATTGTAGAACAATTATGAACCATACCGAATGAATTAAAGTCTATGAGTTAATTAAATAAATGCCTAACAATTAGCAGTGAGTAGGATAAAGATAAAAATATTCTAAAACCAGGGAAAATTTTGAATGGTTAAGATTTATAAAAATATTTATTTTTTAGAGAATGATGTTTCAAAAATATCAATTCTCAATCACAAAAATTATCTAGGATCACAATTAATATTCATAAATATATATTTTACTAATACAATATCATTATTAAGTATGATTTTTTTGTAAATTCATGAAGGAAATGATTGGGTAATCATTCGTGAAAAAAATTTTCATTTATCCATGAATTTTAATTCTTTATTTTCTCTTACTCCATTATTCAATCTATTATATGATGAGATATAATATTAATAAAATTTTCCAATTGATGATTCAAAATTTTGATAATATAAACAAAATCAAATAAAATGAAAAAGATTTTGGAAAATGATAATGAATTATGTCCATGATATATGAAATAAAGACCATGAAATTAATTAGTAATTTCAATAATATAGTTGAAACCATATCTTTTTATATAATATTTACACTCTTGGAAAAACGGATTAGGTTAAGAATATCAAGAAAAATCAAATGAGGTTATAAGAAAAAATAATTTTTAGAGAACATATGTAATTCCATGGATGGATTAACATTATTATAAATCATACTATAGTAAATTACTCACCCTAATAATGGAGAAGATATACTAAAAAAATTATTTCTATGGGTAAATAAATATTCCTTTGGAAACACATATAGGAAACATAAGGTTTGTTCTATTTACAAAAAATATGATCTCTATTCACATTGTTACATATCAATCACATAGTTAATGAGATATAGGCGAATTCAATTGTTAGGGTTATTTTTCGGTGGCCATACCAAGGAAGGTGTGTCATGCCACGATCAATACAACTGTGAAATATAATTAACAGAATCAACCCCCAATTGTCATATTTGGATATTCTATATGTAATTTATTCATAAATTTTATACATTTTAGAAACAATAATCCGAAATTATTATGATTAATTATCTATGACCATAACCCTTCATGTTTTTAATGTAAGTAAAAGCAGAATATGACAATTCATTTTAAAAAATTTGATGTTTTTTTATGATTATTCTAATTTTTTAAATGATAAAAAACTTATTGTAATAACTCGTGTCTTCTTTTCAGGAATGTTTTTCTTTTTTATGGAGTTTTTGAGAAAAGAGAAGTTTCATGAAATTTTTGAAGTACACATCGTGTACTTTATGAGTACACACCGTGTACTTCGTTGCTGCAGGAGGCCGTGTGCTGGTCGTGTCAGGGCCACACACACGGTCATGTGGGGTGACGTGGAGGCCACCTAAAGAGGAGTATGGAAAGGCCAAGTACATGTCGTGTACTTAAAAAGTACATATCGTGTCCTTTCTTTTTTTTATTAAATGCACAGGGGTCGCGTCTAATCTCCAGAACTTACTTCTTCTAGGTTCCATTTGACTGAGAGCTCCTTACGGCTACGGATCTTTGATGTGCCCGGGAGTGAGTGTATGTTCTCCGAATCGAACTTCGTCTGTTGCGTTGGAATCCCATCAGTGATTTCTCTCTTCTCCTCGAGCACCATCCCTTGATTACTCCTCTTTCATGAGTTATGGTGGGTTGAACGTTTTATATGTTTTCATTGATCTATGGAATTCTAAGGCAATTCAAGCCTCGTGGTTCAAGTATATTGGTCTCCCAACGCTGAGGTAGGTGGTTTGTGCCTTTCTGTTGAAAGCCTTTGTGTTTTATGGGAAAATTTTTCAAATACCCATGAACGGGGTATTGCATGTTTACCATTTTAGCCCTATTGTTTGTCTTTTATGCTTGTATGTCTTAGTATATGATACTTGATTGTGAATAGGGTTAATTTTTGTGCATTGGATGTGTTTCCCATGCATGTTTTTCCTATTTTGACCTTTGGGTCTAGTTGCCTGTTAGGCTGCTGTTTACATTCCCATGCCTTGTATTGTAGGATGGTGTGACTGCTGTTCTAACATGCTGATAAGTTGTAGAATTCTATCCAAGTATTTCTTGAGGTTTACTTTGGCCATTACATTTTTCTATACTTTTTGACTTTTTACGGGTGTGTTAGAACATATTGTAGTCGACCATAGGGATATTTTATGTAAGGTATTTTCCAGAGTGTCTTTTATAATTTACGATATGAGACCAGGGGGGAAATGACGTTGAGTTATTCCTCAGAGAGTCTTTAGTTCCTCAACATGGGCCACCGAGGGAATGTTACGTAAGTACTTCCCTAGAAAACCTTTAGTAACGATACGATACTATATGGGGAATTGACGGTGATTGATTCGTTAGAGAGTCTATACTTTTTCTGAACTAGAGGGGTGAGACTGCGTGTTCTTCCCTATAGGTTTGCTTGTATCTGTTTGGTAGCACTGAGGAGATAGGCTATGAGTAATTCCCCGAGGGTTTCCTATTGTGATTATCTGATTTTCTAGATGTTGCTTGATATCTGAAACTGTGGAATGTTACTGTTGAGTATTTCCTTATTTACTGCTTTCTGTAACTTTTAACTACCATATATTCAATAACTGTTGGGCACATATCTTGTGGTGGTTACCTACTGGGATTCATCTCACACCCTGTTTGGGCCATGCTTTCGGGCCCAAACAGATTATACTATTACGGGTATAGACAAGTGCAAGTGCCCCTCTACTTCAGGTACTTGATTGCATTGGAGCTGGAGAGCATGGGACCAAGATTAGGCTTGCGATGCTCCAAATACCTTTTTTTATTTTTTGAATAAACCAATTTTTGGATGCTTTCCTAGACATATATGTATTGTGCATCATTTATATATATATATATATATATATATATGTAAAGACCATGAAATTTCAAGGAATTTTTTTCTTAAATACATTGTAATTTTATGAGTCTATGGTTTCTTATGGCGCCGGATTTCGAGGCCCAGAGTGTCAGGAATGATCCGTCGAAGTTTTGTTAAGATTAAATTAAAATGTGTAAGCAGTTTTCTTGAAAAAGTGGAATAACTATTGAATGGTTGCTCAGATCAGAAATCTGAGGTCAGCATTATGCTCAGGATGGCGGGATTACCCTAGGCGCGATTTTAGTTTAGTCGGCGCGGGCCTCCTATGAGAAATCAAAAAAATCGCTTAACCATAAATAAAATAATTAAATAAATTATTTTATTTTTCAAATGCTTATGACTCACAAACAGTAGCTCAGATTAAAAATATGAGACCACCGCTGAACTCGTGAGGGCATGCTTTATTAAAGAAGATACTAACTTTGGCCAGCGCAAGCCACCAGAAAAAGTTAGTTTTTGGCCGCAAATAAAATAATTAAATGACAATTATTTTATGGTAAAATTCATAACATCTAAACGGTAACTCGGATTGAAATTCTGAGAGTATTGATGGGTTCCTTGGGGTGTGTTTTTCTTAGGAAGAGCCTAACCTCGACTGGCGCGAGTCGAGGGTGACTGATAATAATTTTCCGAACTTTTTTTTCAGGTACGTTCAGTAAACGTACATGCGGGTTGTTCTATCTTTTGAACCGATGCTCAGAATTGAAATCTGAGGGCACTGATGTACTCACAGCGCCAGTAATTTCTTAAGGGGACCTTTACCGCAATTGCGTTTTAAGCGGGATTAGATTTAATAAATGGATATTTAGCTTGAAATAAATAAAATTGGTGTGTAAAATTTATTTGTATTTGAGGTAGTTTTATCCTGCAAAGGGGGTTAGGGGTGGGACCCATAACCACAAACTACCCATGTGTGGATATATGAGAGGTGGAGCCCACACGATCCCCAACCCTTCATCTCCCTTGAAACCCCCCTTAAACTCCCATTACTTTTATTTCTTTTCCAAATCTTCCATTAATTATGTTAACCCTTTCACCTTCCTCTCTCTCATTTAATATGCCAACACTACAAGTTAATTAATGACCCACAAATAATTAATTAATTGTGTGTCATGAATTCAATTTGAATTATTTTGTGTTGCATGACACTTCTTTAAATGGGAGAAGTCTTTTGTAATATTTGCGATAGCAAATATTTCGGTGGGGAACCTCTGGAGGATTAGAAAGAGAGGTGTTCTTCCTCCGACAAAGAATGTGAAGTCACCGATGACGTACCTTCTCTTCTTCTTCCTCCGCGTCAAGGGAGGAGACACCGCTGCGGGGAACATCGCCAATGACGACATCTCTTCCTCCAACGTCAACAGAATCGACACCATTCTTCTGCGACGTCCGACCACTACGACGTTAGTCTTCTGCGGTTTGACGACGTGCGACATCTTTGCAAGGTAGGGGTTATGTTCAAGTTTAATTGATTCCTTATCCCGATTTAAATTTCTCATGTTGAACGCGAATTAAATAAATTAATTAGCGGATTGATAAACAATTGATTGAATTAATTTTCTTCTTGTTTATCTTGAATTTGAAATTATTGAAGCATGATAAATATTTAATTTTCAATTCCCCATGTTCATGATTCTCAAAAACTATTGCCAAACTAAAAAGGCTATCGATACGCACTTTGACCGTGATCTTTCCTTATTTATTGTCCGCGCATTCTTCGCGTGTTCATCATCCCCAAATAATTAAGTGCACTGGAAATTCAATGTTTCCTTGAGCGCGACATACGGACGCAAAGATCTCGACCAGAGGATCATGAATATGCGTTCGTATCTTTTTTCCGAGTTCAATCGAAGTCGGAATGGAGTGCGGAAGGCGGAGGCCACTGGTGCTGGTCGTGGGGAGAAGTCGTGTGAGGAAGCGGGTGATGCGGGAGCGGGCGCATCAGGGTTTTACGGTGAAGACAGCAGCGGCGCAGCAGGCTGAAGGCAGCCGCGACGGTTCTAGAGAACGCAGCGGGTGCGAGAGGTTGGCCGCTGGGGTTCGCAAGAGAGGCGGCGTGAAATCGTGAATGAATAAGTTATGTGATTGGAGAGAGAAGATGGAATTGAAAGGATATAAAATAAAGACAATGGAAAATGGATGCCCACGTGGAAGCCGCATGTAGAAAATGAATGCCCACGCATTGATTGAATTTTGAGTTAAGGAAAAACAAATAAATAAGTAATAATAATAATAAAATATTGTTATTATTACTTTTGTTGATAAAACACTTTTTATGTCGTAACTTCTTCGTGCGACCTCAGTTTCACGAACCGTCTGCGGCAGTGTGACCCTGACTTCGAGACAGAATTTATGAGTCCAATATTGGATGTCTTTTTCGGGTATTTGGATAGGGTACCTGAAGTGCTCAGAAAATAATAGATTTAATATTATTAATAAATCTTTGACCTGCGAAAACTCATGTGTGCGACGTCCGATTGGCTTGCCGTTAGTGATGATGTAATCCTAACATCAATATGGTCGATTCAAGTCTAATGTTGAATACTAAATTCTGGTTCATGGATCGGGCCCACGAAACACCGAATAATAATATTATTATTATTATTACGGGATCTTGTATCGGACATATCTCTCTCATACGATGTCGAAATGTCGAACCGTCTATGAGGTTGCGACCCAGGAATTAAGACGGATGATTCCAGACCAATTTTGGATATTTAAGTCGAGGTTGAGGCGCGGGCCCCATGAGGCCCCGTTCGTGCATGTTGCGGTGAAATGAAACTTTTTCACCGGCTATCCATTTTGGACCAATGGGTAGTCCATCTCGTGTGTTTCTTCATATGGACTGCAAATGGTGTGACTGGTTTGGTTAACCGGTGTCATTTGAAGTACGACCAGGTTGGTTCGAACCCGAAACCAACTGGGCCCTCCGAGCGGAAGCACTTATAACTTAAGGACCGGATGTCCGATTGACTTGTCGTCAACTTTGTTGGATTCCTCTTGATGAGATGGTTATTTTGGCATACTTCACCTGAGTTTTGGATGCAATAGGAGTAGGACCGGGTTGGATTGTAGCCGAAATCCAATCGGGCCCCTCGAATGGAAAAGCAGATAACATTCAGACCAGACGTCCATTTGACAAACCGTCAGTGGCATTGTTGATCATGTTGAGAATCGGTCCTTATGAGTATACCCTATGAGAGTTAGGGGTGCAGTTGAGATACGTCCGGGTCGGTTCGCACACAAAACCAACCGGGCCTCTGGGATGAAAAGGCTAATAACTCACAGACCGGGTGTCCGATTGACGCGTCGTCTGTTGCGTTGAGACCCCTATGACGATGCGGTCCTTTGAGATACTTCTTCGTGGGACTTTGAGATACTTGGAGTATCGACCTATAGCTCGTGGAGCGGACCCTCCTGGAGACGAGTGTATGGAGTACAGAGACCATGTAGCTGGCTGAGACCTGACGACTACTTGACCGACTCGACATGGAGTGAGTCGACTAGCCCGGTGGACGGAGCACTACATTGTTTGGGTGCAGAGTCATGGCGTACGGAGCACTACTGTGTGACAGTGCTGACCCGCATTACTCATCCGGAGAGTACCTCTGCAGGCTATTAGGGGGTATGCACTATTGTGTTTGGGTGGCATACCCCGGCGGGAAGCACTACTCTGTTTGGGTGGCTGACCCGCGGTACTCGACAGGAGGAGTACCTCAGCAGTCTTATGTTAGTGAGAAGTACCTCGGAGTCGTGATAGGACCACTGTACACTCCAGAGATGGGGCTCTTTAGCAGTTACAGTTTCGATAATGAAAATCCTGGTTTGAGATGGGTCTATGACCTTTGTGTTTACCTCATGATTGAGATGGGTCACTTGATAACATAGGTATATATATGGTCATATACCTGGGTAGTGCTTATCCTTTGAGTCTATGAACTTTGTGTTTACCTCATGGTTGAGATGGGTCACTTGATAACTTAGGTATATGTATGGGAATATACCTGGGTAGTGGTTATCTGTTGATTTCATGACCTTTGTGTTTCCCTCATGATTGAGATGGGTTACTTGATAACTTAGGTATGAGTATGGGATTATACCTAAGAAGGGTTATCTGTTGTGATTTTTCTTTGTGGTTATCCTTTTTGGATTTAGAGAGACCTTGAGGGTCCCGGGGTCCCTACTGAGTATCGTTATACTCACCCATGCATGGTCTATGCCTGCACCTCGTAGTGTTGGTTGTAGACGACGGCCAGCGCTGACAGTGGCTGAGTATTTGAGGACTGGACGGTACCCGGAGGTGGATCTCACGACGAGTCAGTATCCGGAGGTGGACTTCACGATGTGACGATACTCGGAGGAGGTTGACGGGCGAGAGCATTGTGGAGGCTATCTGTACCAACCCTTCAGGTAGGATCTTTGGTGGACGATCCAGGAGCTGCTTGTCACCTTATGGCTGTTTTGTCTTTTTCCTTGTACTTTATAATTGGGCTTGTATTTCCGGCTTCTTTACTTTCAACACAGCTTGTTTCAGTTTTACTTAGTATTTTACTTCTGCATGTACTCTGTGGTGTTTTGTTTACTTTTATAAAGGAAATTCCTTCCCAGTTATCGGGATTTACACCTTTGGTAATAGTCATCAGCCCGTGGCCTATGGAAGGCGGGCTTGGGGTAGTCACGGAATGGGCCCCGAGGATGGGTCGGGACAATATATGCTTCAGTTTTTTCTTTATCTGTCCTCCGATGTTATTATTGTTTGGTGTTATTACTGCTTTCGCTATTTTATATCTGGTTACTTCTATTGTGTACTCTGACAATGAGGTCATTGTTTCCCCACTATCACACCCATGGCCCTCGCTGCTAGTCGTTACCCTCTATAGTTTGGGGAAATGCACTTCATGCCATGTGACTAACTGGGTATGGGCACCTCTGGGTGGCTTCCGGAACCAGGACGTTACAAAGTGGAATCAGAGGAACTGTTTTCTTCATTAATTTCTATTTGGATTCTTTATCCAATGATCGGAAGGAATAAGTACTTGGTAGTAAGTTGTGCCTGGGAGTAGCTAACCCATGTATAGGGAAAAGCCAATCTACCTCGTTTATAGAAATTTTTCTAGTTTTCAATTTTACAGTTGATTTGATTCCACCATTGGGTGAGTCACATGCTTTGTGATTTTACTGTTGATTTTCTTGTGGTTCTATTTCTGTCGCAACCCAATGAGATGAGGTTATTCCACCTTATGCATCATATAGGAACTTTCTAGAAATCACATGTCATACATTCTTCTCATGCCATCTAGGGTGAATTAGCAATTGCACGTTGTTTTGATAGATGTTGTGTAGAATATGAATTCTATTGTGATAGATTCCTTGATAAAATACCTATTGTTTGATAGGGTATGGTTTTTGTTGATGTTTGCTTGATTGGATGCCAAAATTTTGTTCTTGAGGTGTTATGGGCCCTCATGGACCGGAATTTGGTGGTTCATTTCCTTATTTACCTTGTTATGATGTGTACACGATGCCAAACTTTGATTCGTGGGGAGTATGGGCCCTCATGGATCTGAATTTGGCATTTTCTTTGTTCACTTCAATTTTTTCTGGGTTCCATATTAGTTTCTAAGGCTTACTATCTAGAAAAAAACCAGAATACACGTCGTGTAGTTTTGACTACATGCCATGTGTTCTTCTGTTCGGGAAGAAACAATTTTTCATAAGTACATGATGTGTACTTTATGTACAAACCGTGTACTTAATGTACACACCATGTAGTCTCTAACAGTGTCGTAGGTCGTGTGGGTAGAGACACGGGATAGGGAAAATCATGTGGGAACATGCCGTGTACCGGTTGTGCACACCGTGTTTTGTTGACCCTATGTTCACAAGTGTAACTAACAACATGGACGGATAAATAATAAGCTATACACGCTATGTTGGCATTGAACACACTGTGTAGTGTAATCCTAGGAACCTGGTCATGTAGTTAAAAACATGGGTCGGTGTTATCCTTTCACATACACACCATTTCCACCTAGAACATGCAGTGTAGTGTGATCTGTGTATTCGACTGTTTCACTAACAACACGGGCCAGGTGAAACTCCTCTAGTACACACCATGTTTCAATTAAACATGCCACATAGTCCTGTCTTAGTAGAGTCATGTGGATTAACCCTGTAGAAGGAATCTGGAAGGGAAAGTGGAATCAAGTACACACCATGTGTGAAGAAAACACGTCGTGTGTTTGGGGTGTTGCATAACCAATTTAGGCAGGAGTACACACCCATGTGAATGCATTAAGGGAACACACCATGTCGGAATGGTACACACCCAGTAGTCATTTTTTGTAAAACTTGAATTCTTTCTTCCACTTTTTCTCTTCTTACACTTCTAGTTTTCAGTCCTTGATAATGTTGATCTATGTTGTGTATTTGACCTTGCAGAGTCATGCGACCGAAATGTCCTCCAGTTGTCAGCCAGTTACAGGGCAGTGATCAGACGCTGGATATGGCTGATTAGGGACTTCCTACAGATCCTTCTATTGTTCCTCTCTTGTCACCAGTAGTTATACCTGATACTGGTTTTGACACACAGTTCAGGGAAGGATTCGTGAGGATGATTCATACATTCTAGGGAGCTCTGCCTCCTGCCCCGTCGATTGCTGATTTGACATGGTTTTTCGAGCAGCAGCATCCTCCCACCTTCTTAGGGTAAGGAGGACCTCTGGATGTAGAGTCATTTCTAGAATCCATGTTGACGATATTGGAGCATCTTGATATGCCTCCAGAGAGGAGGGTCAATCTCTCTACCTATATTATTAGGATCTTCGCCAAGATGTGGTGGGATGTTATCTCACATGCGGGGTATTAGTAGGTTATGGCTTGAGAGGAGTTCCAGCACATCTTCAATGACTACTTCTATCCAGAGAACATGAGGGCCAACCGAGACCAGGAGTTTATGAGTCTGGAGCAGGGAACTCTTTCTGTCATGGAGTATTCCTCATGCTTCATTGATCATCAGATCTTTACACACTTCCTAGGGGCAGAGGGGTTGTTTCTAGAGAAGAAGTTTGAGGATGGTATCAGGCATGACATTCGTTCCCATGTGAACATCTTCTGTTTGACTTCTATTACTTCTATCGTCAACTACCCACTGATCACAGAGCGCCAGCTAAGGGATTCTAGAGCTGTGATCCAGGGCAGCTCGACATCTGGAGTTAGCATCCCTTCAATTGACTACAGGAAGCATCATAGGGAGTCTTCGCACGGTGATCTAAGGAGACGAGACACATCTTCTGGTAGCCAGGTGGTATGCTACCAGTGCAGGAAGAGTGGTCATATGAGGCCGCAGTACCAGAGAGACCCAGTGGAGTGCCAATCTTAGGGCATGATGGTCCACCTTCAGCATTTCTGTCAGTTCTTCTCACCAGCAGCTGGTTACATGGGTTCTTCTATGACTAAATTTTTTGGGAGCAGCCCCATCAGTTTCTCACCAGTCTGGGAACTAGAGTCCCTCTGGACGTTCAGGCTAGGGTGGAGGTCATGGCCATGGTGGTCAGTCACTAGTCTTTCAGTGAAAATAGAGTGGATCAGCTCAGAGTGGTCAGGGAGGGCCACAGGGCCATGGAGCAGGCCAGACATTTGTAGTAGAGAAGACCCAGCAAGAGCAGGATCCCAGAACTTCTACAATTTGAGGTACGATCCAAGTTTCCTCAGTTTTATCTTAAGCAATTTTCGACACAGGGGCTTCCCATAGCTTTATATTTTTTTGCTTTCATTAAGATCCTTGGGCTCTGTATCTATTCTTCTGATGATATCTTGACTCTAGACACTCTGTTGAGGACTAGAATGTCTAGTGTAAATCAGTGCAAGGAGTTCCCTCTAGAAGTTGGTTGGTGTCACTTCTTATAGGATATCTATGTTTTAGAGATGAAAGGATATGATTTCATTCTCAGAAAGGACTATATTTTTCCCTTCCAGGAAGTCATCGACTATTATCACCGCAGGGTGAGTTTCATATAACCAGAGGGTGGATCTTTTTTTCATAAGGGTTAGTGGGATGTACAGGAAAGCAAAGCGGGTCCAGAGCAACATGGGTTAGGAGTAGTTATAGCCTCGATTTCTAGTCTATATCTGGATGATCAGGGGACTTCACAGTTAGACCTTCCTCCAGTGGTGGATCATTTCAGATATTTCTTTCCAGAGGTCTTTTCAGGTTTTAATTCAGAGCGCGAGGAGGAATTTTCGATTGAGATTGTGTCAAGAGTGGCACTAGTGTCTATTCCTCCTTATAGGATGGCTACAACATAATTGCAGGAGCTCAAGAAGCAGTTGGAGGAGTTGTAGGAAAACGGTTTCATCTGACCCAGTATTTCCCCTTGGGGTTTGCCTGTTCTGTTTTCGAAAAAGGTTGACGGTACTCTCAGACTTTGTGGGGATTATCAGAAGTTGAACCAATTGACGGTCGATATCCTTTACCAAGGATTGATGATATCTTTGATTTGCTTCGTGGAGCCCGAGTGTTCTCGAAGATTGACTTGAGGTCCGGCTACCATCAGTTGCGGATTATACCATCTGATATACCTCTCACAGCCTTCCGGAGCAGGTATGGTCTATACGCGTATATGGTTATGTCTTTCGGTCTCATGAACACGCCTATAGTTTTCATGGCACTGATGAACCGAGTGTTCCATCCATACTTGGATTCTTTTGTGGTTGTCTTCATTGACGATATCTTAGTGTACTCTCACACTCGACATGACCATAAGAAACATATTGAGATCATTTTGAGTACACTGAGAGAGAATAAGTTATATTCTAAGCTCTCAAAATGACACTTTTGGATGGATCAGATTCACTTCTTAGGTCATGTTACCTCAAAGATTGATGTATTAGTAGACCCAGATAAAGTGAGAGTAGTAGTTTCATGGGAGAAGCTGAAAAATGTCTTTGAGGTTCGGAGTTTTCTAGGGATGGATGGATACTACAGTCGCTTCATTCAGAACTTCTCATGCTTAGCAGCACCGCTAACGGGTTTGACTAAGAAGGGTGTGAAGTTCTTATGGTCAGATTATTGTGAGTCAGCCTTTTAGAAACTGAAAGGGTGGTTTCCTTCAGCACCGATACTAGTATTTCCAGATCCAAGCAAGAGATATACTTTTTATTCTAATGCTTCAGGTATCGTTCTAGGAGTTTTACTTATGCAGGGAGATGGAGTCGTTGTGTAAGGGTCTTAGTAGTTGAGGCCACACGAGAAGAATTACCCGATGCACGATCTGTAGTTGGCAGCTATTGTTCATGCCTTATGATGTTGGAGACATTATCTTCTAGGAGAGAATTTGGTGGTTTTCAACAACCACAAAAGTCTCATGTACATATTCACTCAGTGTGATCTAAATTTGAGGCAGAAAAGGTGGGTTAAGTACCTTCAGCCCTTTGACTTTGATCTTTCCTACATACTTGGGAAAGGCAACGTAGTGGCTGATGCGTTGAGCAGGAGAACATAGATACAGGCAGTTCAAGAGGCCAGCAGTGAGTGGAAGCTTATGGCTCTGTTCTCTGAGATGCATTTGGAGGTTCACGATAGACAGGGCCAGACCTTCCTTTCTTCTATAGCTGTTACCTCTACCCTTCTTGATCAAATACGAATGAGGCATCTAGCAGATTCTAAAGGCCTAGTCCTGCAGGAAAGTGTGTCAAGATAGGACCCTATTCTTGGATGGACCATAGGTGAGGATGAGATATTGTGTTTCTAGAGATAATAATGGGTGCTATCAGATATAAGAGAGGAGCTGATGTGGGACTTTCAGTCCTCAGATTGGGAAGTCCATCCTGGTGTCACCAAGATGTATTTTGATCAACACAATCAGTATTGGTGGCAAGGTATAAAGAGAGATGTTGTTGGTTTTTTCATTAGGTGTTCCACTATTCACCAGGAGATGGTGGAGCATTAGAGACCAGAAGGGTTTCTACAGCAGTTACTCATTCCTGAGTGGAAGTGGAACGATGTTGCGATGAGTTTCATGATAGGGTTATCGAGGTTACCTTGTGGGAATGATGCAGTACAGGTTGTCATTGACAGACTTACGAAGGTCGCTCACTTCTTTCTGATCAAGGAGAACTTCAGTTTTCATGAGCTGGGATGGTTGTACATCCATGAGATTGTATGTCTACATGGAGTTCCATAAACCATAGTTTCATACTAGGATGGACGTTTTACTTCTTGGGTCTGGCAGGGGCTACAGAAAGCGTTGCGTACATAGGTACTTTTGAGTATAGCTTACCGTCCCCAGACTGATGGTCATTCTGAGAGTACGATTCAGGTGTTTGAGGACATGCTCCAAGCATGCATTCTATATTTTGGAGGTTCTTGGGAGAATCACATACCTCTTGTGGAGTTTTCCTACAACAATAGTTTTCAAGTAACTATTTAGATGGCACCTTATGAGGCTTTTTATGGTAGGCCATTCTGATCACCCTTTTGTTGGTTGGATGTAGGAGAGGCAACTATGCTGGACCTCGTCTTCTTCAGGAGATGACAGAGTAGATAGAGTTGATTCAGAAGAGGATGACTACTGCATAGTCTCATCAGAAGTCTTGTGCTGATCAGTGGAGACGACCTCTGGAGTTTGAGGTCGGGGAACAAGTTTTTCTACATGTCTCACCGAGGTTCGGACATAAAAGGATTAGGAGACATGATAAGCTTTCACCGAGGTACGTCAGTCCGCTTGAGGTGTTAGAGAAAGTTGGGCCAGTTACCTATTGGTTGTAGTTGCCACAGAGGTATCGGGCTATGCACGACGTCTTCCACGTTTCTCAGCTTTGAAGTTACTTTTTATACTCGTCTCATGTTTTCCAACCCAAGGAGGTTTAGTTAGAAGTAGACACATCTTTTGGGGAGCATCCTATCGAGATTTTTTATCGAAGTAAAAAAGGTTCTCTGTGGTTGGTTTGTTCCTCTGGTATGGGTTCTATGGGAGCATGGGTGAGTACAGGACGAGACTTGGGAGAGGGGGGCCGATGTACGATCATAGTGGCTAGATTTGTTCGGGGTTTCTTATTCTACGTTGCTTTGCTAGGAAAATTCGGGGACAAATTTCTTTTAGGGGGGAAGTTTGTAAGAACCTGGGTTTTCTTTTCAGGTATGTTTTTTTATTGAGTTATTGAGAAAAGATGAGTTTCTGGAAATTTTTAAAGTACACACTGTGTACTACTTTGTCGTAGAAGACCGTGTGCTGGCCATGTCATGGCCACAAACACGGTCGTGTGGGGTGATGTGGAGGCCGCCTGAAGCAGAGTACGAAAAGGGAATAGTACAGGCCATGTACATTATTTGTTTTCATTAAACTCACTGGGGTTGCGTCTAATCACCAGAACTCACTTCTTCTAGGTTCTATTTGACTGAGAGCTCTGTACGGCCGTGGATCTTCAATGATCCCCTGAATGAGAGTCTATCCCCTGAATCAAACTCCATCAGTTGCGTTGGAATCGCATCGGGGAGTTCTCTCTTCTCCTAGAGCATCATCCCTTGATTTCTTCTCTTTCATGAGTTATCGTGGGTTGAATGTTTTATACTTTTTGTATATATAAGGAGTTCTAAGGTGATTCATGCCTCGTGGTTCTGGTATATTGATCTCCCAATGCTGAGGTAGGTGTTTTGTGCCTTTCTGTTGAAAGACTTTTAGTTTTATGTTCAAATGTACCCAATACCATTGAATGGGGTATTGCGCATATACCGTTTTAGCCATATTGTTTTTCGGTTATGCTTGTTTGCCTAAGTAGATGATACTTGATTGTGAATTGGGTGATTTGATGTGCTTTGGATGTGTTTCCCATGCAAGTTTTTCCTTTTTTGACCTTTGGGTCTAGTTGCCTATTAGGTTGTTGTATACTTTCTCATGCCTAGTGTTGTAGGATGGTGTGACTATTGTTCTGACATGATGATATGATGTAGAATGATATCCAAGTAGTTCTTGAGGATTACATTGGCCATTATGCGGTGCTACACTTTTTGATTTTACTTGGGGCCATGAGAACCTAGTGTAGTAGACCATAGGGATAATTGACCTAAGGGCTTCTCTAGAGTGTCTTTTATAATTTACAATGTGAGACCAAAGGGGGAATTGATGTTGAGTTCTTCCTTAGAGAGTCTGTAGTTCCTCGACACGGGCCACAGTGCGAATGTGAGTTAAGTGCTTCCCTAGAGTTCCTTTAGTACCGATGCGAGGCCAAAGGGGGAATTTTCTATAAGTGTCACGACCCTCCCTCGGGGTCCGTGCCGTGACTACCCCAAACCCGCCTTCCATAGGCCAGGGGCTGGCGACTAGCACCAAGGCGTAAATCCCCGTAAAAAGGGAAGGCATTGCCTTTGTAAAGTAAACAAACACCACAAAGTAAGCAAGCGGAAAGTAAACACTAAGCAAAAGTAGAGTACAACTGAAAGTGAGGAAAAGTAAATGGGCCAGTATACAAACCCAAACTGAAAGTAAAGTACAACTCGAAAGGGAAAACAGAAACTGAAAAGTAAAAGCCGCTACGCCGAGCTGTCCACCGGTAATCCCACCTGAAGGGTGGGTACAGATAGCTCCACTGCTCCACGGGTCCCGCCGTCCGCTCCGAGCACGTCCCGACCAGTGGTCCACCTCCGGGTATCGTCCCGCTCTGCAAGCCTCAGCCAAGGTCAACGCTGTCCGTCGTCTGCAACCAACACAACGTAGTGCGGGAAAAGCCCGTGCAGGGGTGAGTATAAGCTACTCAGTAGGGACCCCGAGACCCCTGAAGGTCTCTCAAATCCACAAAGGATAAACCACGAAGAAAGGTACAATCACGAAGTAACAACCGACACTGCTTAGGTATATGCCCATACATATACCTAAGTCATCAAATTTAAATACGCTCCAACCTCCGAGCCCAAGTACAACTCAGTCCACACAGGAAAGTAAACGTATTCCACACAGGAAAGCGAAACGTAATCCACACAGGAAAGCAACAGGATTTAGCTCACATAGGTATACATCTTCAAGGACGATAAAGATGATCTCTGATCCATCTAAGTCATCGGACCCACGAAGGATCGATAGGTACCTAACCCCCGCAAAAGACCCACACAGGATCGGGCCCACACAGGACCTGTAGGCGCTTGTTCACACAGGACCGTTGAGCGCAAAGACCCACAAAGGATCGGACCCACACAGGATCGGGCCCACACAGGACCTGTAGCACTGATCCACGTAGGATCGCTGAGCACTGTAGTCGTCGTCGTCGAATCCACACAGGATCGGGCCCACACAGGACCTGTAGCCCTGATCCACGTAGGATCGCTGAGTGCTGTAGTCGTCGTCGTCGAATCCACACAGGATCTATGTACTGTCGTCGTCGCAGTCACAGTAGCAGTAGTAGCAGTAGTAGTCACAGTAACAATCGCAGCCAGCACTAGGGTTCCCGCACACAGCAAGCTCGTTCGGAGGGTCCGCTCCACGAGCCGAGAGGCTGATACATCAACTGTCACAAAGTCCAGAGTTGATGTATCCAAAAGTTCCGTATCGTCAACAGGAACTCAACGCAACAGACGGCGCGTCGATCGGACGCCCGGTCTGAGAGTTATTGGCATTTTCGTCCCCGGGGCCCGGTTGGTTTTAAGGCAAAACCAACCCGACCGTACTCCACCTGCGTCCAAACCTCGGGCGGAGTATGCCAAAAGATCTGTCTCACTAAGAGGAACACAACAAAGCTGACGGCACGTCGATCGGACGTCCGTAGCTCAAGATATGAGCGTTTCCGCTCCGAAGGCCCGGTTGGTTTCGTGAACGAACCAACCCGGCCGAACTCAAAGTAATCCGAAACCTTGAGTGCGATAAACCAAAACGACCGACTCGATCCAAGGATCGCATCGCCGCTAACGGTTCTTCAATCGGACGTCCAGTCTGAAAGATATCAGCCTTTCCGTCTGACACCCACCCTGGGATACTTCCCAGGAGGTCACCCATCCTGATCACTACTCTAAGCCAAGCACGCTTAACTACGGAGTTTTAACCACGTAGGCTCCCGAAAAACAAGGTTTGCCCTGAGTATAGTATACCGAAACGACCGTCTCGATCCAAGGATCGCGTTGCCGCAGACGGTTCATCGATCGGAGGTCCGTGGCTCAAGTTATGGCCAAAAGACCGAAGTCGTCTCGAAAACGGGGGGTCCGGGTCCGGGCCGACCCGGCCCGACCCCCCCTGGTCTGACCCGAACGGGGTCGACCCGACCCGGACCCGACCCGAACCGGGTCGGACCGACCCGGTCCGCTGGACCCGGCCCGGCCGGTGGCGGCGCGGCCGGGCCAGCGGCGGCGCGGTCCGGCCAGCGGCAGAGCGGCCAGGGGGCCGCGCATGTGACGCACGCGGGGGGGGGGGGGGGGGGTAAACCCCCCCTTTTTTCGGATCTCGGCCGGCCTTAGGCCGGCCGTTTCTTTATCACGCGGGACCCGCGGGTCCCGCCTCCTAACCAAACCGGCGGCCGGCGCGGCCGGCCGCCTTCTTCTTCTCTGCCGCGGCCGTAGCCGCGGCTCTTCCTCAATCTCCGGCGGCCGGCGAAGCCGGCCGCCTTCTGGCTGCTCCGCCGCGGCCGTAGGGCCGCGACCTTCCTGTTCTCCGGCGCCGGCGAGGCCGGCGCCCCTGGCTGCTCCGCCGCGGCCGTAGGGCCGCGGCCGTAAGGCCGCGGCCCTTCATGATCTCTGGCGCCGGCGGCCCAGCTGGCCGCCAGTCGCCTCCTTGTTCTGCCGCGGCCCGTCTCCGGTCGCGGTCTCTTTCGTAAACAACGACGCGGTGCGTCGGCACCGCGTTTCTTCGTCGCAGCTCGCTCCGGCCATTAATTCTTTTGTTCCTGCGCGGTTGCGACGACACCGCGCTGTCTCCGCTAAATTAACACGAAAGAATAGAAGGGGGAGGAGAATCGGCCGTGTTCGTGCGGTCCGGTCTCCTCCCGTTATAACGATATCAGTTTGCCAATCGTATAAACACAACAATGAATGTTTCACAATTTTTAATAAAATTTGGAACTACGCCCAACGGATTATTCTTTCATGTTCGAAGGAATGAAAACACGTAATTTAAAAAGGACAAACCCCCTACCTTGAAAATTGACGTCACACGTCGGTTATCGCGGAGGAAGGCGTCGCGGCGTCGGACGTAGATTCTGTGGACGTCGGGGTGCGTCCGAGGAGGGAACGACATCTCTTCACTTGTCGCTTAAGACGAAGAAGAGAGGTACGTTGTCGTTGGCGATGATTACCACGGTCGGCGACTTCTCCCTTGTCGAGGAGGAAGACTGAAGAATCTGGGACGCCGAGTCTCGATGGTCGTGGGATCGATGTTCTTTGTCGGAGAAGAACCGTTCTTCACGTTCTTCGTCCAAGACGAAGAAGATCTTCAAGTGTCTCAACGATTCTCCCAATCCTCTCAAGTAACAAAGGAACTAACCCAAAAATAAATCAAGCTTACACTTAATTTATTAACACAACCCAACCTTTGGAATTCAAGAGTTTGAATTTCAAAAACTCAAAATTAAACTCACTTATTAATTATACATGAGTTGTATAATTAATTAAAAGTTAAGTTGTCAAGCCTTTAAGAGGGAGAGAGGGGAGTTAGGGAATTTGAGGGGTTTTGGCACATTAAGTGCAAGGGAGTTTAAGGGGGTAGAAGAGAGTTAAGGGGAAGGTGAAGGGTTGGGGCTCGTGTGGGCCCCACCTCACCTTAATCCTCACTTGGTTAGTTAGGAACTTGTGATTCCACCCCAACTTCCACACTTAGGATATAACCACTTAAGAAGATAAATAAAATAAATATTGTATAACAAATTTATTTTACTCTTCATTTCATCCAGAAAATTAAACATCTCCTCCTAGGCAAACGCAAATTTGGGAAAGGTCTCCTTAAGCGAATATCGGCGCTACGAGTTCATCGGTGTCCTCGAATTTCAATTCCGAGAACCGGATCAAAAGTTAGGAAATCCCGCTCGTTCGTTCACTGAACGTACCCGAGCCAAACTTCGGAAATTAATTCCGGGCACTCCGGGCCTCGGAATCAGGTGCCGTCAGAAACCGCGCTCTTGTAAAATTCCAAAGAAAATTAAGAAAAAATTTCCCTTGAATTTTACGGGTCTTTACATTACTCCCACCTCAGGGCTTTACGTCCCCGTAAAGATATATCAAAAACTAGGGAAACAAAAGAGGGTACTGAGCACGCATCTGAGCCTCCCGCTCCCATGTGCTCTCCTGGAGATTCCCGTGCTGCCATCTGATGCGCACAAGAGGAATCGATCGCCCACGCAGGACCCGCTCCTGTCGATCCTGTATCTCCACCGGGACCTCCGTAAAAGTCGCCCCATCGTCAACGTCAAGCTCCCCATGGTCAATGATGTGCGTCGGGTCGTGCACGTATCTCCTCAGCTGGGATACGTGGAAGACGTCGTGCACGCGGTGCAACTGAGGTGGTAGAGCCAGGCGATAAGCCACCTCGCCAATCCTGCTGAGGACCTGGAAGGGTCCGATGAAGCGCGGAGATAACTTGCCGCCTTGGCCAAATCTCCGAATACCACGTCGAGGTGAGACCCTCAAGAAGACGTGGTCACCACCCTCGAACTCCAGTGGCCTCCGCCTCCTGTCAGCATAAGGTTTCTGCCGGCTCTGAGCTGTACTCATCCGCCCCTGGATGACCTGGACCATCTCAGGTCCCACAAGAGATGCATGATTTCTTCTTTGCCGATAAGAGAAATCTGGTCTCATCCCCTGGATGAACCACATTCTTCGCCTAATATAGTCAATCCTAACATGGATGATACTAATCCATACCAAGGATGACGTCGTAAGGCCTCGACGCTACTACTAAGAGATCCAACCGTTACTCTCTCCTCCAAGGGTTGAGTCACACTGTCGGCATTAGTGTGTGGTAACTGGGTCTCCTCCAGTAGATGTCTCACAAGTGAGGGTCAAGTCAACAGCCAAAACTGGAACCTCTTAGTAACATCACGAAAGAGGACAGGAACGAAAATATCACAAAGGTATGCGTCTTTTATTATTGCAGCTCATAATACAAGACGCTACACAAATGCAACAAGGAACCAGAAGTACAAAGGATGTATCCACTAGTTCTGCTCCTGTCCATAGGCTCCCAGAGCTCCATGATCGAAGGACTCGGCTGCCTGAAGTTGAGCTCTCGCATGTTCACCTACTCCCTGTGGTCGGGGTGGACCTCCTGGTGGTGGTGGTGGTAGAGCCTCAAAACGTCACCCACCACCTGCTGATCGGCCAGCTCCTCTGCCTCGTCCGCCTCCTCCCTGCGGACCACCACGGTCGAACCTCTGCCTCTGCCTAGGTGGTTCCTCAACCGTCTGCTGCTACTCTGCATGGCGGGTCGGGCAGTCACGAGCCATGTGGCCTTTCCCGCCGCATGCATAGCACTATCTTCCACTCGAAAGACTGGCTCCGCGCTGTGTGCCCTGCACTGCTGAGCCAGTGCCCTGAGGTCGTCTGCCTAAAGATCTGGTCTGCTTGGACCCCTGAGTCATCCGTCGACTGCCTGCTGCAGATGACTCTGCCACATGCCGCCATGCGGTGGGTCGCTGTGCTGGTGTAGACTCAGCAAGGAAGCTCTCGATCAGAAGGGCCCGCTCCAGCACTCTTTCCTGGGTCGGGATGCTGAGGGAGATCATTGATGCCCTGATCTCGTGTCTCAATCCCTGCTCGAAGGTCCGGGCCCGGAAGAAGGGGTCTCGTACCATGTCTGTCGAGTAGCGCGAGAGATCGGTAAATCTCGCCGAGTACTGAGCGACTGTCATGCTGCCCTGCCGCAGCTGAAGAAGATCCTGGATACGCACCGCACGAAGGGTGGCTGGGACGAACTCCGAGCGAAAAAGGCTCTCAAAGTCCGTCCAAAGTAGAGATGCCTCATCGTGCACCTGGAGCATCAAGCTCCACCATCGTCCTGCTGCTGCGTGTAGTAGGCTCGCAGCGAGGATCACCATGAGGTCTGCTGGTGTCCTCACTAGCCTAAACACTCCTACTACTGCCTCCAGCCATTCCTCTACTGCCTGGGGATCCGTCTCCCCGCGAAACCTAGGCGGTCGCTGGCGCTGAAACTCATGCAGTGCGCTGAGGCGACGTGCATCGTCAGCGGCTGCTGCTGGAAGCATCGGGGGCTCGGCGGGTAGTGCTACCGTCGGTGCCACTGCTGACAAAGGGCCCTGCACCGAAGCCTCGTCGCTCGGTGGGCTGTCGTCACACTCGACTCTCGGAACCCTAGCTGGCTGCCGTCGTGGGGCCATCCTGAATAGGAAACAGGTGCGCCACGGTCAAACAGTATACCTGGTGAGCTGATATAAGTAATCACAAAGAAAACTTTGAAACACACATGCAATCAATGTTTTCGTGCATTAAGTCGGAAATCAGAAGTCAGGGTCCTAGTGTACGGATAAGTCGGCCGCCGCACCAACACTGGACTCCCTGGACTGATAACCACACTCAATACGCTAAACATTATTGCTTCATAGAGAAAAGATCAGAGTTCGCGGTAGAACCGAACTCCTTTGATACCAATTTGTCACGACCCGCCCTCGGGGTCCGTGCCGTGACTACCCCAAACCCGCCTTCCATAGGCCAGGGGCTGGCGACTAGCACCAAGGCGTAAATCCCCGTAAAAAGGGAAGGCATTGCCTTTGTAAAGTAGACAAACACCACAAAGTAAGCAAGCGGAAAGTAAACACTAAGCAAAAGTAGAGTACAACTGAAAGTGCGGAAAAGTAAATGGGCCAGTATACAAACCCAAACTGAAAGTAAAGTACAACTCGAAAGGGAAAACAGCAACTGAAAAGTAAAATCCGCTACGCCGAGCTGTACACCGGTAATCCCACCTGAAGGGTGGGTACAGATAGCTCCACTGCTCCACGGGTCCCGCCGTCCGCTCCGAGCACGTCCCGACCAGTGGTCCACCTCCGGGTACCGTCCCGCTCTGCAAGCCTCAGCCAAGGTCAACGTTGTCCGTCGTCTGCAACCAACACAACGTAGTGCGGGCAAAGCCCGTGCAGGGGTGAGTATAAGCTACTCAGTAGGGACCCCGAGACCCCTGAAGGTCTCTCAAATCCACAAAGGATAAACCACGAAGAAAGGTACAATCACGAAGTAACAACCGACACTGCTTAGGTATATGCCCATACATATACCTAAGTCATCAAATTTAAATGCGCTCCAACCTCCGAGCCCAAGTACAACTCAGTCCACACAGGAAAGTAAACGTATTCCACACAGGAAAGCGAACGTAATCCACACAGGAAAGCAACAGGATTCAGCTCACACAGGTATACATCTTCAAGGACGATAAAGATGATCTCTGATCCATCTAAGTCGTCGGACCCACGAAGGATCGATAGGTAACTAACCCCCGCAAAAGACCCACACAGGATCGGGCCCACACAGGACCTGTAGGCGCTGGTTCACACAGGACCGCTGAGCGCAAAGACCCACACAGGATCAGACCCACACAAGATCGGGCCCACACAGGACCTGTAGCACTGATCCACGTAGGATCGCTGAGCACTGTAGTCGTCGTCGTCGAATCCACACAGGATCGGGCCCACACAGGACCTGTAGCACTGATCCACGTAGGATCGCTGAGTGCTGTAGTCGTCGTCGTCGAATCCACACAGGATCTCTGTACTGTCGTCGTCGCAGTCACAGTAGCAGTAGTAGCAGTAGTAGTCACAGTAACAATCGCAGCCAGCACTAGGGTTCCCGCACACAGCAAGCTCGTTCGGAGGGTCCGCTCCACGAGCCGAGAGGCTGATACATCAACTGTCACAAATTCCAGAGTTGATGTATCCAAAAGTTCCGTATCGTCAACAGGAACTCAAAGCAACAGACGGCGCGTCGATCGGACGCCCGGTCTGAGAGTTATTGGCATTTTCGTCCCCGGGGCCCGGTTGGTTTTTAAGGCAAAACCAACCCGACCGTACTCCACCTGCGTCCAAACCTCGGGCGGAGTATGCCAAAAGATCCGTCTCACTAAGAAGAACACAACAAAGCTGACGGCACGTCGATCGGACGTCCGTAGCTCAAGATATGAGCGTTTCCGCTCCGAAGGCCCGGTTGGTTTCGTGAACGAACCAACCCGGCCGAACTCAAAGTAATCCGAAACCTTGAGTGCGATAAACCAAAACGACCGACTCGATCCAAGGATCGCATCGCCGCTGACGGTTCGTCAATCGGACGTCCAGTCTGAAAGATATCAGCCTTTCCGTCTGACACCCACCCTGGGAAACTTCCCAGGAGGTCACCCATCCTGGTCACTACTCTAAGCCAAGCACGCTTAACTACGGAGTTTTAACCACGTAGGCTCCCGAAAAAGAAGGTGCGCCTTGAGTATAGTATACCGAAACGACCGTCTCGATCCAAGGATCGCGTTGCCGCAGACGGTTCATCGATCGGAGGCCCGTGGCTCAAGTTATGGCCAAAAGACCGAAGTCGTCTCGAAAATGGGGGGTCCGGGTCCGGGCCGACCTGGCCCGACCCCCCCCCCCCCCCTGGTCTGACCCGAACCGGGTCGACCCGACCCAAACCGGGTCGGACCGACCCGGTCCGCTGGACCCGGCCCGGCCGGTGGCGGCGCGGCCCGGCCAGCGGCAGCGCGGCCAGGGGGCCGTGCATGTGCCGCACGCGGGGGGGGGGGGGGGGGTGTAAACCCCCCCTTTTTTCGGATCTCGGCCGGCCTTAGGCCGGCCGTTTCTTTCTCACGCGGGTCCCGCCTCCTAACCAAACCGGCGGTCGGCCGCCTTCTTCTTCTCTGCCGCGGCCGTAGCCGCGGCTCTTCCTCAATCTCCGGCGGCCGGCGAGGCCGACCGCCTTCTGGCTGCTCCGCCGCGGCCGTAGGGCCGCGACCTTCCTGTTCTCCGGCGCCGGCGAGGCCGGCGCCCCTGGCTGCTCCGCCGCGGCCGTAGGGCTGCGGCCCTTCATGATCTCCGGCGCCGGCGGCCCGGCTGGCCGCCGGTCGCCTCCTTGTTCCGCCGCGGCCCGTCTCCGGCCGCGGTCTCTTTCGTAAACAACGACGCGGTGCGTCGGCACCGCGTTTCTTCGTCGCAGCTCGCTCCGGCCATTAATTCTTTTGTTCCTGCGCGGTTGCGACGACACCGCGCTGTCTCCGCTAAATTAACACGAAAGAATAGAAGGGGGAGGAGAATCGGTCGTGTTCGTGCGGTCCGGTCTCCTCCCGTTATAACGATATCAGTTGGCCAATCGTATAAACACAACAATGAATGTTTCACAATTTTTAATAAAATTTGGAACTACGCCCAACGGATTATTCTTTCATGTTCGAAGGAATGAAAACACGTAATTTAAAAAGGACAAACCCCCTACCTTGAAAATTGACGTCACACGTCGGTTATCGCGGAGGAAGGCGTCGCGGCGTCGGACGTAGATTCTGTGGACGTCGGGGTGCGTCCGAGGAGGGAACGATGTCTCTTCACTTGTCGCTTAAGACGAAGAAGAGAGGTACGTTGTCGTTGGCGATGATTACCACGGTCGGCGACTTCTCCCTTGTCGAGGAGGAAGACGGAAGAATCTGGGACGCCGAGTCTCGATGGTCGTGGGATCGATGTTCTTTGTCGGAGAAGAACCGTTCTTCACGTTCTTCATCGAAGACGAAGAAGATCTTCAAGTTTCTCAACGATTCTCCCAATCCTCTCAAGTAACAAAGGAACTAACCCAAAAATAAATCAAGCTTACACTTAATTTATTAACACAACCCAACCTTTGGAATTCAAGAGTTTGAATTTCAAAAACTCAAAATTAAACTCACTTATTAATTATACATGAGTTGTATAATTAATTAAAAGTTAAGTTGTCAAGCCTTTAAGAGGGAGAGAGGGGAGTTAGGGAATTTGAGGGGTTTTGGCACATTAAGTGCAAGGGAGTTTAAGGGGGTAGAAGAGAGTTAAGGGGAAGGTGAAGGGTTGGGGCTCGTGTGGGCCCCACCTCACCTTAATCCTCACTTGGTCAGTTAGGAACTTGTGATTCCACCCCAACTTCCACACTTAGGATATAACCACTTAAGAAGATAAATAAAATAAATATTGTATAACAAATCTATTTTACTCTTCATTTCATCCAGAAAATTAAACATCTCCTCCTAGGCAAACGCAACTTCGGGAAAGGTCTCCTTAAGCGAATATCGGCGCTACGAGTTCATCGGTGTCCTCGAATTTCAATTCCGAGAACCGGATCAAAAGTTAGGAAATCCCGCTCGTTCGTTCACTGAACGTACCCGAGCCAAACTTCGGAAATTAATTCCGGGCACTCCGGGCCTCGGAATCAGGTGCCGTCAGAAACCGCGCTCTTGTAAAATTCCAAAGAAAATTAAGAAAAAATTGCTCTTGAATTTTACGGGTCTTTACAATAAGTGCTTCCTCAGAGAGTCTATACTTTAGATGACCGATAGGGGTGAGACTGTGTGTGCTTCCTAGAGGGTTTCTTGAATCTGTTTGGTAGGACCGAGGGGATAGGCTGTGAGTACTTCCCATGGGGTTACCTGTTGTGATTATATTCTTTGTTTAGTTGTTTCTAGATATCTAAAACTATGGAATGTTACTATTGATTACTTCCATGTTTACTGTTTTCTGCACTTTTACTTACCTTATATTCACTGACTTTTAGGCACAGATCTTGGGGTGGTTGCCTACTGAAATTCATCTCACACCCTATTTGGGCCATGCTTTTGGGCCCAAACATATTATATTGTTGCAATTATAGACAAATGAAAGTTCCCTTCTACTTGAGTACTTGATTGCATTGGATCTGGAGAGCATGGGACCAAAATGAGGCATGCGATGCAGAAGAGTTTCTTATCTATTTTCCTTTTGTACTTTGGTATAGTACTATATTCAGCATTGTGACTTGTTTGACTACTTTCCTAGACATATATGTATCATTCATCATTTATATATATATATATGTGTGTGTGTGTGTGTGTGCTCCAATTGTTTCTTTATCAGTCTTTTGTTGTTACTTTTGTTTGGTGTTATTACTGCTTCCACTATTGTATATCTATTTACTTCCACTGTGTACTCGGCCAATGATGGCATAGTTTCCCAACTATCACACCCAAGGCCCTCTCTACTAGTCAGTAGCCTCTGACATTTGGGGAAATACGCTTGAAGCCATATGACCAACTGAGTAAGGGAACCACTGGGTGGATTTCGGAACTGAGACGTTACACTTATTGTTTTAGAATTTTAATATTAATGGAATAGTTTATATAACAACCAATAACTACCCATTAAATGATCTATTGGGTATATTATTTTTATAAGGAGATATTGGTTTTATTTTAAATTAGTGTATTTTGTATGTTGACTTATTTTATAAATTGAAACTAAAAATTTCCAAATACTAATGGAAATGATGATCATTATAAAAGTGGAGAAAGCATGAAGAGATAATAGAAATTAATTTTAATGATCAGAAATAGGGGAAATAAATAAAACACAACGAAAACACCCAGAATGAATTATTATTATTATTATTTTATGAATAATATTTTTGTGTCACCAACTTATCACATTTTTATTATATTTTATATCTAAGAGTAGTGAGAAAAAATATATATTGATAGAGTTCCCCTTGATTGATAGCGAATATTTTAAAAAAAATAATTAAACACATAGTGAATAGACATATGGTCTTTTCTATAATAATTATTGCGATCTCACTTGAGATCTCGTTAACATAAGTTATTTATTATAAAAATTCAGGGAATAAAATTTAGTGATGTTTTGGGAATTTCAATGTTTTAATCCAACAGAAAACTCTTTTAAATTGATGCAAATACATAGAGTATGATATCTAGAGATTTTTTAAAATAAATATATATAAATTTTATATAATGAACATTATAAAATTATAGAGGGTAAAAACTGTCAAATTTTTATAAAGGAAATAACATGGTGACAGAACTTAAATTTTATGTTCCACATATAATGTTTGTTGACTATATGTTGTATCCAACTGAGAACAATTATGTATTTATCAAACAACTTAGAAATGTGGGGGTAAAATTTTATGGATTTTTTTATCCTGTAAAATATTTTTATATTATGAAAATAATTCGTAGAATATTGAACCTTTTATAATATTATAGGTTTTAATATATGGATAAATAATGTAGTTCCTCAGACCCACACTCCAGTATATAGTTCTAAAATCATTTCATGTAATCCCCCTTTTTTATACCATCTGAGATGACCACTTATAAAGATATTATTATTTTATCTCATGTCCATAAGATAAATTTTATATCTAAAACACAAAAAAAATCCCCATAATGAAAGGTTTATTTTCATTAAGGTCCAACTAAATAAGAAAAATATTCTATCATACATGTGAGAATTTATCCATAATTGAGCCTCACAAGACTTTCTTATAGAATTCTAAAAAATTAAACTCATATTAATAACCTATGGAAATTGAATCATAAGAATAGGGTGAGATCAAACACTCCGTAAAGGTAAACATAAGTGACAAAAATCAATAATCATAAATGAGTGTAATATAAACATACATTTATAATTCAATAAAATGGAAATAACAAGAGAGAATCTTACCTCAGAACTGTAGTTCATGAGTCATGATATATTTTATAGGTCTTGGAATAACATAAGACATTAATTGAATAACTATGGAAATATTATTAATAAATATGATCCATGAGATAGTAACATTAGAATACCATAGAAATAATGTACAAAAAATAGAATTGGGACACATCATCATCATGAGTAACACACATGCAACCAACATTATTGGAAACTAAATTATTCCACTATGTTAATTTCTCATGTGATATCCTCTTTTTGGTAATGAATTTTGTAGGGATATGGGACCCCATACATCTTTCTTCGATATATAGATATTTTCCACTTCAAATTAATCAGTCATCGTATGATAATGAACATAATAAAGTAAAATATATTTTATATCCTCTTCAAATAGAATCACATAAATAAAGAATTAATAATCTCTTCAACACTCATAATATGATAAACCAATGGAAAATAAATTGGTATCCCAATATATTAAGTAACATTCAAGGTAAATATACTTAAATCAACATGATGATTTATATGGTGCTTACAAAAATTGAAAAAATGTATATGTGCAAATCAATTATTTCACAAATTAATCACCATGTATAATCTTTGAGAAAATCCTACAATAAATTTAAGTAAATATAGAATGTTGATAATGTAAATTCTTTAGAATAATAATCATATTTAAACATATTGGATGCTTGGGAAATCTGAATTTAGCAATCGATTTCAAAATGATTATTCAACCAATATAGAATATTATAATTTAGAGGGTAATTTGTGAAAAATAAATTAAAATAAATAAAACATTCTTTATAAATCTGAAAATATAACTGAAATCATCAAATGGATTCTATAAATACATTTAACATTTTCAAAAAAAAATTATAGGTCACATTCCATAGAATTTTTTTTATGTTGTTTGGAAAACATTTAGAAAACATCTATAATATAAAAATCCTCATTTTTATAGTCTTGAAAAAAAATTATCCCAAATAAATTCTCAATGGAATATAAATCAATATATCATTGAATAAAACCCATTTTATTATTTTAATATACATTTATTGAATTCCACATCATAAATTGGGATAAAAAATATCCTTTTCTATAGAGGAAAATGGAAGTTTTAAGTTCACGTGAGATAACACATATTTTTATTTCTATATATAATGTATAGAATTTATTGAATGGAATATATATATATATATATATATAAATGTATGGGAAAATATATATAATGAGTATGGTAATTACTCTTGGAAATGATATAGTTTTTAATAGAGAAATTCATAAATGTATAATATTTGACTAAAAATTTAATTTTCCCCCAGAGTGAAAAATAATGTACAATAAAATAAATTATTAAGGTGGAGTCAAAAAATATAGTAAGAAAAAAAATTAATAATTAACATTTTAACTAAATAAAGGGTGTCTAGTTAACAAAAATCTTTATGGTAATGAAAATGTATAAATCAAAAGAACTAAAGAGAGTTTACATTGAATGGATATTATAATATAATTAAATAATATATATAAATTTAAGGGAATTAAATAGAATCATGAATAAACCATATAAATCAAAAAAATTTGACAAAATCAAACATGTCATAGTGAATTTAAAATAGAGACAAATAACCCTTAACCACTAGTTCTGATAACTTGACCAATGATCTAACTTCTTGTATAATAAAAACGATTTTCTTAGTTATTTACATAATAACCATATTGAAATTTATTAAACATTAATACAATTAATTTATAATCATTTATTACAAATTTATTATTCAAATATAGTTTATTTTATCATCAGGGGTTAAAACTGTTGGTAGTTTGTTTCATATAAGTACCTTTGTGAAAAGTTAAATTATAAATTAGTAGTTATAAGTTAATCATGAATATAATATTCAATATTGTATACTAATTTTTTAAATTTTTCCTTAGGTCCCATTTCTATTACTTAAAATATATGGATATTATTTCTTAAAAATAGAAATCACGATGAACTAGTTTTGTTATGTTTAATGATTAAAAGGGGATATTTTAATTATTATGATAAATATTATTAGAAAACTTATATAATAATTAGAAAAATTAAATAAGTCATAATTCTTTATACTCTAATTATATAATATTCTTCATTCATTCATGATATAAACATTATTATATCATGCACATAGATGGTAAAACTAACCCAAAACATTATCTTGTTATAAGGATTTAATACAAAATAAATTATTTTTAGTAATTATAATATAAATTTTACATAAGACTATAAATTTCATGAATATCATATATATTTATTTAATTAATTATTATAACAATCCCTGAAGAGATTTGATGAAAAATGAAATTCGTTATTCATAGAGGCAATAGTCTACGCTCACGCCTTATTAACCATTCAATTAATCAATGAATGAGATTGGTTGTATGTATTTGATAAATTAAACATTAATAATAATAATTTTTTAATGACAAACATATTAATTCATATAACCATCATTTGTATCCCCCATGATAGTTTGTGTTCAAAAATGAAAGGCATCTCTTCATAGAGGAGGGAGTATAAAAGTATAAATAATCGATTGTTTTTCTATGTTAATGTATCAGAAGTGTCTAATAAAAGATGATACATTAATATAATATCATTTTAGTATATTAAGAAAATTAAATTAATTATATTATGGTGCATATATAATTTTTTTATGTGAAGGATTTCAATAGAAATACTAATGAGTAAGAAATACTTATGTTGAGAACTTGATATTTCTCTTTGAAATAATATTTAAAACAATGTTCTTCGTAAAAATAAATGAGATTAGTGGATAAAAAATATTTTAAATGCTTCTATAAAGAGAAAATAATTAGTTTTAGGATAAATGTTTTAGTAATATGTGAATATTGAATTAGTGTAATTGATCCCATTTTATAAGTGAAAAGGAGGGTAATTTTGGAAGTACCCATTACATTTCTATATTGGTTTGTCACAATTAAAGGTTAAAAGGATATAAATGTTAAAAATAACTGAGTGTGTGGGGATATTAGGTCCATAAACCATAAATCATGAATATTTTAAAATTTATTAAATGTATTTCTAGTCATTTATCAATACATTTTTACACTTTACTATTTTGGTCTTATCTTGGAAACAATATTTTAACTAAGTAATGTTTTATTATAAATATAATTAATCAATGATTTCAATTTTTTGTGAATAAAAAAAATTTATCCTCATATAACTAAAATCATTTTCAAAATAATATAAAATTAACTTTTATATGAAAACATTTGATATATAGAAAACTATTTTGAAGAAAAATGTTGTTTCCACCATTAAATGTTCTTAATATTATTCAGATTTGATTAGAAAATAAACAATGTATAATAAATTTATATATAGGATTTTATATTATGTAAATTTATTTTTTTGATAATGTATTAATTTATTTGAGAAGATAAAAATTTCACGATGGTGATAAAACAATTCATTGAAAATAAAATTTTTACCATTATTTTAGTAATTAACATTAACCGTAGTATGAAAAAAATTATACCTAAATATGAAATTGAAATTAATAAATAATATTAACATGATTATATAAAATATAAAATACTTTCTAATATTTAATTTATGCATGTTTTGAAAAATAATTTTTAATTTTAGTGAATCGAAATAGTATTTAGAGTAAAAGAATACATAGGCTTTATAAATGTGAATCATTGGTTTTATAAATTGAAAATGGTTTTATAAAATTAATTATTCTGCAATGTAAATATATAATTAATAAAATAAAAAAATTTAATTTCTTACGTACTCTATTCTTAATTATAAACAATTTCGTATTAGTAAAAATGAGATTTTTTACAAATTACATGAAAATATATTATTTTTTAAAAAATACCAAAAGTTTACTCTAAGTTCATATTGAAGTATTGAGTCCAAAAATTGAATTTAGTAAATAAAATTTATATTCTAAATTAATAAATTTATCATTTAAATTATAATAAAAAATATGATGGAAACCAATTTTTTTTAAAAAATACTTTTTCATCATTAAGAGTTATTTATAATATTTCATTCCAATTAATAACATAATTACTTTTAATATATTAGTCAATGTATTTATATATTATATATTATTATAAAAAATATTTTAAAATAGATTGATTTAATATATTATTATAAAATATACAAGATGTGAAAAAAATTGATTTCTGGGAAAGAACAATATTAATTGTGCATCTTGCAAATATAATAATTTTTAGTTGATTAAGATAATTTAATTTGTTAATTTTTTATTCAATTTTATAATTTTAATAATATTATTATTTTAATATGGTTAAAGTTCAATTTATTTTGTTTTTCCTTATCAAACAAACTATCAATACATTGTTTATTTTAAGGAAAAAGTATATAGTACAATCAGGGGGAATAATCCCCCCATCATAAATAAACTAAAACATTGAAGTTTAATTATTTACTACTAATCAAAATATCTAAGAATTTATAAAAGATAAATGTGACTAAAATTATAATTTCAAAAATTGATCAACATCCCAAATATAAGAAATATATTTTTCCCTCATAATAGGGTTGTCTGTAAAATAAATTTTTTATATGACAATTTTATCAAGGAATTATCATTATTATATATTAATATTCATTTTATATAAAGTTGGTGATTTGTAAATACAAATGTTGTGATGGATATTAACAATTGTTTTCTCCCAAAAGATTATATATGAATTTTTAAGAAAATTTACGAAGAATATTTTTTTAAGAAATAATTCTATTTTTGATAAAGTGTAAAATTGATGATAATATATAAAGGCGTTTTTAGAAAACAAAAATTTAGAATTATTGGGAAATATAATCTTATGGGTCACATTAAAAATATATTTTATTAAAAAGGTGATGTGAATTATTTTTAATTCATTTATATTTAAAAAAATACAATCAATAATGGATTCTTGAAAAAATGACAAAAAGGTTATCTAAATAAAATAAATACTTAAATATAAATAAAATGATCATTAAAAAAGATATATTTTAATATTTTAAAATACCATCATTAAAACTCACATTGTAAATATTGAATAAATCATTTCTTCTGTAATTTTAAAAATGGAAATGTGAAAGTCACATGAGATAACACATAATTGACTTTCTACAAATATAAGAGAATATTGGTCGGAAGTGAAAATATAGACAATGAGGGGATTCCATACAGAAAAAATATGGGATTTATTCTCAATGATGGAGTAATGTTTTTGAGAAATAAATTTATCTATTAGAATATTTTAATTAAAATATATCATTACTCTATAGTGGAATTGAATGTACAATGAAAAAAAATCTGGTGGAAGAGAGTAATGATGGATGAAACTAGATTAATAAAAAAAATTAATTTTATTTCAATTAAAGAAGTGTAGTTAAGGGAATCCATTTTGGAAATGGTTATATAATAATCAAAATAACCTAATAGGATTACCATATAATGGATATTCAAATACAATGAAAGTGAATATATTAATTATACAATATGTAATTAGGGTAGTGAATAAAGTATAAAAAATTAATAGTTTTGTGAAATATCAAACATGTCTCGTGGAATTCAAAAAATAGAAATTTAACCCTCATCATGTATTTGATATTAATTGATAGATACTATAATATATTTTATAATAAACATAAATATATTAATTATTTATTTATAAAACATATTCAAATATACTATACTTTTAAAAAAATATTTATAATTATCTATTAAAAATAAATTACTCAGTTATATTTTATTTTCAAAATTGGGTATTAAAACTTTTCATTATTTAATTTTCTATTATACAATATTGATTGGGTCCATTATTACTTATTGGTTCAAACTTCATCATTCCTATATTATTAAATACATAATAATCAATTGTATTCATCCTTGTTATTACCCATATTAAATAGATATATTTTCAGTGTAATTGAAAGGGAATTTATGATGATGTCGTGGGAATTAATTGAAGAATTTGAATGAAAATTTATATAAAAAATTATTATTATTAAGTATTTTTGGATTTATTTTATAATAGTAGGAACTATTACATTATATATATTTTTTAATACTAGTTTTATTTGTCTTTAATAATTTTAACTATTCTATACTGAAGCTGATAAATGGATAAGACTTGAAGATTTGGTCAAAGATTTTGTGTTTCTTTGTTACATGTGAAGATTATATATGAAATTAAGTAATGAAGCTAAAAAGTGTATATACCCTTTGAAATTTATAATACTTATCAACATTTCATAATAATTATATGAATTCTCTAATACTTATTGCTATTTCATAATACTTTTTGAGATTTCATTAATCATTATAGTAGTTTTATAATACCTTATGGAATTTTTTACACATATTCTATAGATCTTAATACATATTAAGAATCATTAAATACTCTTATAATGTCCAAAATTTTCAAAATGAAGGATCTCTCTGATGATTTAATAATAACTACATGTTATGACCTAATACATATAGAATCATGTAAGGGTATTCAGATTGTTCAAAAAATGGGAAAAAATTCCTATGAATTATTTTCATTTTGTATGAATTATAATGTTCTTTTATAATATTTACATTGAGAAATTCAGAAAAGGAAGTATTAATAAGAAATTTTTTCCCATTATATAAGACATTTCTTTAGGAAATTTAAGGTTCTCTTTTGAGTCAATAGCTATGTAAATTTTATAGTGTTGATCTCTTGATATAATGGTTCTAAAATATAATCCTAATGATGTTTTTATGAAATTAAGAGTGTCAAATATTACTGGATTATAATTGAGACATTATTTAAGATGTTATTTATAGAAAACATTTAATTATGAGTTCATTGTTGACCATGAATAAGGAAGGCTTTCCGGAATGTACATGAATAGAAATAATCCCCAAATTGAATCCCTCTAATTGAGGAGAAGTTTTTCATCTCGAAAACCATTAGGATATGATTCCTAATTGAGAAAGAGTTGTGAAGGTATCATCACATGATAAGGTAATATTCCACGTCATAGGGATTCATTCATGTAAAATTGATAATATAACGGATCAAATTGATAAGTATTTTTTGGAGATGATAAAGGCCATAGAATTTGAATATCACATGGAAATTTTAAATACAAATCCTCATAGATCATTTAAATTAAGATATTGTTTTATTTTTATTGATACTTTAGGATATGGTCATGCTTCCATTTTTTAGGAAAAATATATATTCAAAAATGAAAAACTTTTTTAACATGACACATAATATATTAAATAAATAAGAAGAAAATGTGGTTATTATAGATTTATATTAAAATCTATATTCATATATCAAATAATAATAATAATAATAAAAAATTGAAAAGTATTTCTTTTATAGATCATTAGTATTAGAGATAGAGTTGACCTTTTAATTTTATGGAACATCATATGTTTATAGGAATTGTATAGATCCACAAATGTTCTGAAGTCTTTATCATGTGATTCGAATTAAAATAAGGTGGATGAGGGGAATTTCCAATAAATATTGATCCAAATATTGAATGAAATTTATAAAGAGAATTGTATAATATAATATCTTTATATTGTAACAACTGAATAATATAGCTGGCCACATTCATAATACCATATGTGGGAAAACATATTGATTTTTTTGTTTCGAGAATCCCTATATATTTTTCTATATTGGGGAAGGTGATCTAATACATAGTATATTTAAGGGACACTAGACTTCTCTCTGGATCTACTAAAAGGTAGTATAATACAAATCCTATATTTTTCAAAAATTCACGTAGATGTGTTTTTTATTCATGGTGGGTTATAGTATTATAGGACCAAGGATATATCTGTGCCTAAAGTATTTTATTACAATAAAATGAAATCTATGTGTATAGGGGATAAGGACTATAACACAGTAGGTATGTAATCACTCATAAAGGAGGTGAACATAACTAGTATTCCCAATACCTTTTTATTATGAAATACATTCAATGTAATTTCATGAATACCTAGTAATATAAATGATCTAGATATCCATTTCATGAGGAATTATAGATTTAATAAAGCATGAATGTTTTAATTTGATAATAATTTACCAATAGTAATTCATATCCAATATAATGGTTGTCCACATCCCAAATGATCCTAAAAATTAGTATCAGAGATCATTGATACACATCTTATTGGATTATCAATAGTCTATGTTTTTTTGATAATATTTATATTTTTTGTATCTCATTCCCAATCCATGATTAGTTGAATACTTTGAGAAATTTTATTAATTTTTTTTATGATTATATCTCTGATGATACTTTAAGGAACATGATGAAGAAAGTATCCCGCTTAAAAAATAGGACGAGGAATAAATTTTCCAAGGTCTAACACTAATGAATGACTATAAATTGAGTAATATCTAAAGTTAAATAAATTTTCATGTTTATTTAAATTATTTCTACATAAAAAGTTTTAAACCATTTTTTTATTAAAATTTGTAACTGATATCTATTGAAAACATAGTTTTATAGATGAATCAAATTTAAATGTTGAAATATTAATTTTTTGTGATTTATAATATCAAAAATTATATACCTTAAAATAAATCATATATAAATTCATAAAACATATAATCACATATTTGGGTCTATTTCATAATATTTTTTATGTGGATCATGTAAATTCAAAGAAGAATCCAAGAAAATATATTAAGGATTGGAATACAAGGTGATGATACAATTGACCTCACCAATCAATTTAATCCTATCTATTAGATAATTATAGATATTAAAAAATTATAAATATTAAGAAATTATTTATTCAAATTAACATTTATGAAATAATAATCCACTAAACGTATTGATAAGCTGTTCTATATATTATATGAAAACAACATTTATTTTATGTCAAAAATCTTGTAGTATGCACTTGCGCACATAGGAATGATTAATTTTTCCAGTTCTTGACAAATGGTATTAAATGAAGGTATATGATATATTATAATTTAAGAATCATAATTTTAACATATTAAACACATTAATTCATCTAATCAATCCTTGTTACAATCCTTTTGAGCAGTAATGAAAATTGAATGGCATCACTTCATAGAGGCAGGAGCCTACGCGTACACAATATTGACGTTGTTTTGTTTTAATTAGTCTATTAGGAGGTTTGAATACTAGTTTCTACATTAATATAATAATATATAACTATATTAATAATAATAAAAAACAATTCTATTTGTGTTTATAAATAGTGTTTGGATTTGGGGGATTGAAATAAAATACCAAGGCGTAAGAAATACTCACATTGAGAACATAATATTTATCTTTGTAATATTATTGGGAACAGTGGAATTTAGGTCAATAATAGATATTAAAGGAATAGAAATGGAATATTGGATAATATTATTTTAAATGTTATATATTATAAGGATTAAATTTTAAAAAATAGGCACATTATAATTTGTGTGTGTGATCTCAATTTATAAGTGAAGAGAAGTGTAGTTTTGGAAGTACACATTACATTTCTATAATAGAATTTCAATATTAAAGGATATATGGATCTAAATTCCAGAAATAATTGTATATGAGATGATATTAGGTCTATAATAAGTCAACCATTAATATTCACACATTTTTTAAACATTTTTGGTGTTCATTATTAGAACATTTTTACAATATACCTTTTTTATCTTACCCGAGCAACTAGAATTTATTTAAGTAATTAATGCCTTAATAAAGATATAATCTATAAAATATTAAGAAATTTTGGTTTTATTGACCTAAAATCAATCCTTGTATAATATAAATAATTATATTAAAAATAGAAAAGAAACTCTTATATTAAAACTTTTAATATATATATATATATAATCTATTGGATAAAAATTGTGTTTTCCCCATAAATGTTCATAATAATATATACTATTGAATACCAAACAAATAAATGTTAATATATTAATATATAATTAGGAAAATTATATTGAATTTTAATTTTCAAATATATTAATTTATTTGAGTAGATAAAAATTGTATAATATTAATAAAACATGCACTGAAAATAGTAGTTTTACCATTATCGTACAAATTAACTATAACCATATTTCAAAAAATTGTATGCATTAAAACGAAATTAAAATTATTACATAATATTGACATGGTGATATATAATATAAAATAAATTTTATAATTTAATTTCAATTTTTTCTCAAAATTACTTTTCCTTTTATGTGAATAAAAATAGTGTTTCATGTAAAATATTACTTATGTTTTCCCAATTGAAAACATGGGTTTTATAAATTCCATATTATTTTTTGAAATAAATAATTATACTCATTAAATATATATTTATTTATATAAAAGAATTATGTTTTTAATTTGTACTTGCTTCATTATGAACATTACATTATTTGTTAAATGATTTTTCTATTTCTATTCATCAAAATATCAAATATTTTAGAAACAAAATATCAAAAGTTTACTCTAAGATAATATTTAAATATTCAATTAAAAAATTTAATCCATTTTTAAAAATTTAATTTCTAAATTAATAAAAATTTTATTAATTTAAATTAAAAAAATATATGTAATTCTTCTTTTATTGGAAAATATATTTTCCATCATTAAAGATTATTTTCATTATTTCATATCAATTAGAATCTTAAATAATGTTAATATATTTTTCATATAATTAAATATAATATATTCTCAAAATACATTTTTAAATTTTTAGGATTCAACATAGTTAGATAAAGTATAAAACACTTTTTAAAAAGTATTTATTTGCAAAAAATAATAGTAATTATCAATAATTTATTTATAAGAAATTTTAATTGGTTAATATATATTTATTTACTCATGGTATTATTATTATTTATATAAATTTCCTAAAATTACTCCTCTAATAAAAATATAAATTTTTTTAAAAGATAGATATCACTCACCATATAATTTGTAGATAAATATCAAACTCCCGCAAATTAGAAGTATGTATCTTTCCCCCAGAATTGGCATATCCCTAATATTGTGTTTTTCTCCTACCGATTGAGAAAATTATTTACCAATGATCTATAAGATATATATTTTATAATTTTATTCTGAAGAGTATTCATAATCATGATTGCATTTATAGAGTATCATATGAAAATTTTTAATTTAATATAATTATTCTAAAAAATAATTTTCCCTACTACGTAGAGAGAATATACCAATTTAAAAAATTTAATTTAATTTTTATTCTAAAATGAAAATAATTCTTTCATGAATCAAAATTCCCTGAACCACAAATATTTTTCATACTTTGGATGCAATAATGATGCTACCAAAATTATTTATTTATAATACAATATCTATGGGTGGGTGAAAACCTACATGATATAAGACATCTATAAGTCAAGAATATGTAATACCTAGAACCACGTAATTATAAATATTGACATCAATAATTTCATTTTGATAGGATTTTTATTTTTCACTTTGTATATAAATTTGTTGGTGTTCATATAATTCTTAATATGTTAGATTAGTCCCCTTGTTTCAATGTTCCGAAATTTCTCGCATATAAAAAATTAAATTGGTAGTTGATTCCTTAAAAAGAACAATATTTTTCTCTACTATTTTAACTGTACTCTTCATTATTTCCTGACAATATTGATTTTTGATTCCCTCCATCACCACATATAAATCATTTTCTAGATCCTTTTAGATATTATAATGGTTTATAATTCCCATATCATTGAAAAAATGAATTTGAATCTTCTTTCCTCTTTTATGTATATCTCTAAAAAATCGAGGACACTTCAACACTCTCTTCCTTGTATTTTTTAGTAACTTGAATAATTTCATGTTTTTAAATATTACATTTGATAACTAATTTGGAATAATCATCAGATTTATTACACCATATCATATCCCATTATGTTTCATATTAGGATTATCTATTTTTTATTTATGTCATACAATATTATCATTGTTCCTTAGGTATTTCTACATTAGAAAAACAAAACTGGGTTAACCTGAGTGATAAATAATTAACATTGTAACAGAATTATCATAAATTAACTTATGAAAAACCTATCCTAAAATTTATTACCCTTTAATAATCACTTTAACTTTTTGTGAGACATAAATAACTCTCAATTAAATCTTGTTTTATATATATTTAGTTCCCTCATCTTCATTATCCTAATTCCATAAAACTAAATTTTTAGTAGTGTCATGTAATGTGATTATTCTTGAAATAAGATTATCATTTATGTGTGTATAGAAAGATATGTTTTCTTACACCCACTCATCATAAACAGAATTAAGATTGAAATAATTATCAACCATACAATTCAAGGTGACAATATCTTGGAGAATCTAATCCATGGTGTTGGGTGGAGTGGATACTCAAGAGGGGGGGTTAATAGAGTTCCAATTAAAATTTCTGTTAAAATATTTTCTATTTAAAATCCCCTAATTTATAAGACATGTTAAACTATACTGAATTTATACAGATTGTATATGTTCACTTAGCTTCTCAAAGATTGATTAGGTCTCAGTTAATTTAACCACAAGATTAAACTAACTTTTGAAACTAACCTATTAGTTTACAATAAGTATAAACACTTGATAATTTAACAATCAAAGTAGCTTTAAAATAGTTTTGTATTTCAAATTAATAGCAGCAGAATATAAAATATACATGTAGTATACTTTAAATGTAAACTAATGATGCACAGCAGATATAAAAAGAGGTTCAGTCTCAAGCCGAGACTTAGTCCTCTCAAATTTATATAAATTTGATCCACACCCTGGATCGGGGTTAACAATAGTTTACAAAACTGTCCAGGCCACGCAGGGACATATACCACTATTCTTCGTGGGAAATAAAATAAAGACCAGGCCACACAAGGCCCTCTTCCACAATTGACGTGGGTAAACAAGAGTTAAGAGTTTTGGAGTGAGGATCTTGATATCCTCCATTTCAGTGAAGGAGATAGTGTGTGTATAAGATATACAGAGTACACCACTCTGCTTGAAATTAAATAAACAAATCACTTAGAGAAGATAGATAAGATTTTAGCAACCTCTAGTGATTATCAATGCAGCTCTAGACTCGTTGGATTTAGTAGGAATGCTTTTGAGTCCTTCTCTGGTTTTTCTATTGAAAAATATGGTGGCGTAGTTCATCTTGTGTCCTATAGGAGTGAAAAAGATCTCTTGATTCGTCGTTTGTTCTTTAGTGGTGTTTGATTGCACTCATGATTGTTCTTTGAAGGTCTTGAAATTTCTTTATTTCTCGGGATTGTTCTCCTTGTTCAGCACAGTGCTATCGGGTGTGTGTAAGTTCTTCTTGTTGTATCGTCACACTTTCACACCACACGTGTATTGCATCTCAAACTTCCTTATATTCCATGAGTTATGGCAGTAAGAATGATTCCCTGTTCATTGGTATGAGATACGATTTTCTGACATGCCAACAACTATCATTAAATAATATTAATTTCACTAAAAACATCAAATATGACCGTTAGAATTACTTAAATAAACTGACAGAAAGTTAAGAAACGGTGTCACAGTGATTATGTAAATGGTGACTTCTTCACGGTATAGTCTTCATGGTATGTGGTCACGGTATGTGCTTCACGGTATGTGCTTCACGGTATGTGCTTCACAATATCTATATGTCAAGGTGTCTAGCTCACGGTGTCTCGGTCACGGTGAGTCCTTCACGGTGTCTGGGTCACGGTGTCTGGGTCACGGTGAGTCCTTCACGGTGTTTGGGTCACGGTGTGTCCTTCACGGTGTCTGGGTCACGGTGTCTCCATACTTAGACTAATATATGTATTTAGACTTATACAGTAATATGAAGAATATAGATTAAGTTTAACCAGTAGAGAGTAAAAGAAATTGAATCATAAATATAAAGGATTGATAATATAAGTGAGATTTGTGATCATGCATAAGACTTGTAAATAATAAAAAGAGTAATTAACATCAATAAGATTTTTTATCATTAAAACATGAGGTGTAGTTATTATTGAGATTGAAGAGCATTAGCAAGATGTGCAATGAAGATTGAGATTAATTAATAGGAATAGGATTTGTGATCATTAAAACATGATTAATACATGAGGAGTCCAACAATCTCCCCCTTCTTGATGATCACAAATCATATATAGTCAAAATATAAATGAAATGTAACATTAAATAAACTAGCATAGTAGAATAGAAAAAATTATAGAATATTATATTTGATAATAACATATCTCATTATAGTACTGACACTTGTAGTTTTTCTCCTCTTTTTATACTTGTAGTTTTCTCCCCCTTTTGGGATTATCAAAAAGTATAGAGAAATGAAATGAAACACTGCATTTTGCATTAAAAAGGTTAAGAATAAAACATACAGGAGAAAGAAAAACATTAAACAACAAATGACGTCCCATCAAACAGAAACTATCCATGGACTCTTCAGGGATCCACTTTTTCCTTGCCTTTATCAGCAGCATGAGCTGGTGTTAAGGTAGAAGAAGGCATAGATGTGGTAGAAAAAGAGGGTAAGGGTAGACCTTCAAAAAAAGATGGATCCAAAGTAGGAATTGTTGAAGATCTAGGATGTGGTTGGTCAATAATGATTGGCCGGATCTGAGAAAGAGCTTAGTTGACTGACATGGTAGTTGAGGCTAAGGCAGGTAGACCAGGTCTAAGGGGTGCAGTAGCTAGAGCAACTATAGCAGTACTTTTCACATGAAGATACGGCTTCAAAAGATTGATGAAATCAGTAATGACTTCACCACCATATTTCATAGCCTTTTCAAAATCGTCCTTATTATCCATAAATCTGTCCAACAATCTGGTGAACTCTGTATGCTTCTGAACATGATCTTTGAAAGCTTGAGTCACCGGAGGGATTTTCATGTTTTCCACAAGATATATAAAGTGATCCGTCATATCACTTTTAGAGAAAATCCGGGTGAGATAAAAATCTATTTTCTTGGTGATCTCCTGTTGAGCATCATTGGCTATCTTAGAATTAATCCTAACCAAGTCCAATGCTCGATCAATGTTCTTAAACACTTTTGACAAAGAAGACAGATCCAAGACACTGAAGGCATTCTTAAGTTCTTCCTTGATTATGGATCTCAGCATAGAATCATCCAAAGAAGGTGTGGAGGTCTTACCAGAAGCAAGAGAAGTCTTGACAAATATGGATAGAACTTTGAGCTGTTTTAGAACTTTTTGCTGGCATCCAGTGTATTCATTTTTAAGCTTATTCAAATTTTCTACAAGCTCCCTCTTGCATTCCATCATCTTTGTGTGCCTTTTTTCAATCTTCTCATCAATAGACAGTAGGTATGGATGAACTTGAGACAAAATATCCCTAGCAAGTGTGGAATCAGATGGCTCTGGAGAAGTAGCAACAGGTGCAGGGGCATAAACAGGAGCAGGCTCTGATCTCAAAGATAACTCATTCTGCAAGTTTGCTACCATATTTTTCAGATTTGCAACATTATCACTCAACAGCTTATTTTCCACTCTCACATCTTTAATTTCTCAGATCATCCTTGGTTGAATATGCAATATAATATTTTCCAAGAGAATTGATGCATCTTCTTGACATAACGGAGTCACTAGAAGAGGTTGATTGGATACAATTTTCTCAACTCCAGCTAACAGAGTCCTTCCAAAAACATTCAGATCATCTTTAGTCACAAAGGAGTGTTGCTAAGGTATGTGTGTAGGTAAAGGTAGTAGATTAGGTTATAGTTGCGGATTAGAGTCAACTTCAGACTCAGATTCTGATTCATATTGAGAATGGGGCTCTGGTTCTGGTTCTGGTTCTGGATGAGCTACAGACTTCAGTTAAAACATAGAAGAGAGATCCATTCCAATTTTAGTCACTTGAGCTGGCTCATTCACATGATAAAAGCTTGGGAAAACAAAATGGGTGTACACTGAGTATGAGATAGAAGTTTGAGAAGCTTCAGCAGATCCATCTTTTATAATCTCATGGTTTTGAGGTTCCTCCCCCTCAAATTGTGCTTCCATTTCAGATACTATAGGCTCAGCAACAAGGTCAAGATCCACAGGATCATCTTTAATATCTTCAGAAAAATCTTGCCTTGCCAGCTGAAAGGCAATTTCCATCCTCTCTTCAGCAGAGGGAATTTTCTCAAGAACCGATTGTTCCACTGGTTGTACTTCCAGATTGACTTCTTTCTTAACAAGGATATCCTCTTCAACCGGATCTGTCTCTATGGTTTCTTGCTGTTCTAAATCAGGAAAACCAAATTTTCTTGCAGCCGTAGGATGAGTTTATGGATTGACATCCTCACCAGAAGTAGGAGCTTCCTCTTCTCTCAAACCAACAGAAACTTCCTCTCCTTGAGGTATTTCAGTAGGAATAATAGTAGGGACAACGGTCCTTTCTTTTTCAACAGGATCTGTTTCCATTGGAGGTATTCCAGCTTATTCTATAGGTGATACTTCAGATTCCACTTCCTCTTCTTCTTCCTATTCTTCTGAATACTCAACCACTTCATCTGGTTCCAAACTAGGATCAGCTAGATTCTTAGGCCTTCTTGGATAGTCTATCGGATTAAACTTTTTATAGAGTTGATTATTATCCTCAACCCACTGATTCTTCCTGGGGTTCCAGCTAATCTTCATACATCTGATGATAGGCATGGATAAGCAGAAATCAAAGTCCTCTAACTTTTCTTCATTCGTTCCAACCATTCCTTTTGCAACTAGCATGGCTGAAATCATCATTGAGTAAAACAAGGAGGTGGATTAGGAAGTGACTTTAATAAGTTCACATATATGGTTAATAACATACTTACAAAGATTGATCTTGTGTCCATTATTCAAAAAGTGGATCAGGAACACATCTTGATACTTCATTCTATTAAAATCCTCTTTTCTTGGACTGATCAAATTCTTAACAAATTTGAATAAAAGTCTAGTTTCTCCATCTAGTTCCGCAGCTATAGCCCTTCGCTTGGTGCCATCCCCAGTTAGAATTTCCAAGGAATTTTTCAGATCGATGATATCAGATGATTGAGGAGGGTCACTCTGGTAGTCTTCACAAACTCCTTCATGTGGAATTCTTAGGTATGCATCCCACAACCTCGAAGAGAAAGAGAACTTCTGGCCATTTATCCAGCTTGTCACCATAAAGCTTTCTCCAAACTCAAAGGAAAACTTCACATACTGACAGAATTGAGATACCAGACTCGGGTAAATCTGTCTATTTTTTCCAGAGAACCATTCAAGCCATCCTAGTTATCTTAAAAATTTCAAAACTAATGACTTGCTATACAGAATCCATTCAGGGAAAATCTCCTTTCCAGGTACAACAGTACATCTTTCCAAGTTTTGTTTTAGAGGTCCTTCGGGATCTATCCCTGGTATCTTCTTCTGTTTCTTAGAGAGGCACTTCTCAAATGAGGGTGAAGATGGACACTTCATCCTAGTCATCCACTAAAGGTTCGGGTGAGAGGGAAGAGAGTGTTTTCAGGAGTGAGAAGGTTTAGGAGAGAGTTTGGGTAAGGAATCTAATGAAACCCTTATGTTTTAACATTTGGGAATGTCAAATATCATAAAAACAAAAATGCGGGAAATCAAATAGCGGAGAAATAAAAAATACCACGATACGGGTTAAAATAAGAATATAAATAATATTCACGGTGAGACGGTGAGTAGGCATTACGGTGTGATGAAAAACAGTCATCACAGTGAGACATTTGGTGGTCGTTACAGTGAGATAGTGACCATTATTTGTAGTCACGGTGAGACAGTGAGTTGACAGACCGTGAGCCCAAGGTCATAACGGTGAGACCGTGAGCATGAAACAGTAATTGTAAAATAGTGAGTATGAAACCATAAAGTAAAATAAAGAAAAGTATTAAACATTAAGATCAATAAGATATCTATTTATGATTCATCATTCCAAGATCATGTATGATGTAGTATAATCTTTCACAATTTAATGGATTAGTGAATATGTCAGCAAGCTGATATTCAGTACCAATTAATTCCAAAGTGATATCACCTTTTTGATAATGATCCCTAAAAAAGTGATGTCTTACATCAATATGTTATTTCCTAGAATGAGAAACAGGATTCTTAGAAATATTAATAGCACTTGTGTTGTCACAATTTATTGGGACATGTATAAATTGATATCCATAGTCTAGTAATGTGTGTTTCATCCACAAAATTTGTGCACAACAACTTCCAGCAGCTATGTATTCAGCTTCTGCAGTAGATAATGCAACAGAATTTTGTTTCTTACTACACCATGATACTAGTGACTTTCCTAAAAGGTGACATGTTCCAGAGGTGCTTTTTCTATCTAACTTACATCCATCAAAATCAGCATCAGAATAACTAACTAGTTCAAATGATTGTCCTTTGGGATAGAACAGTCCTAAATTGGAAGTATTCTTTGGGTATTTGAAAATCCTTTTTATAGCATTTAAATGTGACTCTTTAGGGTTTTCTTGAAAACGAGCACACATATAACCACTAAACATAATATCAGGACGACTAGCAGTCAGGTAGAGTAGACTTCCACTCATTCCTCTATAAGTGGTTTGACCAACAGATTTACCATCTTCATCAAGTTCCAACTTACAGGTGGTACTCATGAGAGTGTCACTACTTTTTGTGTTATCCAATCCAAAAAGTTTTAAAATATCTCTAGTATATTTACCTTGATTTAAAATAATTCCATCATTATTTTGAAAGATTTTAAATCCAAGAAAGAATTTCAGTTCACCCATTAAACTCATTTCAAATTCATTTTGCATCATTTTAGAAAAATCAGTACGTAATGTAGTTTTTGAAGATCCCAAAATAATATCATCTACATAAATTTGTAGAACTAAAACTTCTTTAGAAATCTATTTTATAAAAAGGGTAGGATCAGCTATACCTTTTGTAAAACCTTTGGAAATTAGAAAAGTACTTAATCTATCATACCAAGCTCTTGGAGCTTGCTTTAAACCATATAAAGATTTTGATATTTTGAAAATATGATTTGGAAAATGAGGGTTTGAAAATCCAGGTGGTTGTTCAACAAAACCATCCTCAGAAATACATCCATTTAAGAATGCACTCTTGATATCCATTTGATATAGTTTGAAATTTAGATGTGCAGCATAAGAAAGTAAAATCATAATAGCTTCTAATCTGGCTACTGGAGAAAAATTCTCCTCATAGTCAATACCTTATTCTTGATTGTAGCCTTGTGCAACTAGCATAGCTATGTTTATAACTATATTTCATGATTCATCTACTTTATTTCTAAACACCCATTTAGTGCCTATGGTGAAAGTTTCCTTAGGTATTTCAACAAGATTCCAAACATTATTTCTTTCAAATTGATTGAGTTCTTCTTGCATATAAATTACCCAAAATTCATCATTAATAGCATCATCAATGTTTTTAGGTTCAAGCTGTGACAAGAAGGCTTGATGTACAACCTGATTTCTAAGAGAAGCTCTAGTCTGTGTCCCTCTATCAATATTTCCTACAACAGCATCTAAAGGATGACTCTTTAGAATTCTAGTTGATCTAGTAAATGTAGGGCTAGAAATTTCAGGTTCTTCTCTAGGATCAGGTTCATTAGGAGAAGATTATGGAATTAGTCTAGAACTGGTTGTCTTAATAGCAGGTTCATTGATTTTATCATTAAGGTCTAGAACAGATAAATCTTCTTCACGATTTTCAAGAGAGGTTTTAGGCTCATGTGGATCAGTTTCATCAAACATGATGTGAACGGATTCTTCCACAAACTTGGTTCTTTTGTTGAGAACTCTATAAGCCTTGGTGTTTAAAGAATATCCTGAAAATATTCCTTCATCACTCTTAGAAGCAAACTTATCAATATTATTTTTTGTATTAACAATAAAGAATTTACAACCAAAGACTCTAAAGTAAATAACTTTGGGTTTTCTATTATTCCATATCTCATATGGGGTCTTCTTAAGAATAGGTCTAATTAAGACTCTATTAATAATATAACAAGTTGTATTCACAGCTTCAGCCCAAAAGTAAATAGGCATGTCATACTCATTAATCATAGTTCTTGCTATTTCTTGAAGGGTTCTATTTCTTCTTTCTACTACACCATTCTGCAGAGGTGTCCTAGCAGCAGAAAAGTTATGACTATAGACATTGTGTGAGCAATAGGATTTAAATTCATGATTTTCAAACTCATGGCCATGATCACTTCTTAGAGTTTGAATCTCAAGTCCACTAAGATTTCCTACAGACTTGTAGTATTTAATAAAATAAGAACAAGCTTCACTTTTGTGAGCTAAGAAGTAAACCCAAGTATATCTAGAAAAGTCATCTATTAGGAAATAGACATAGTGATTCCCTGGAAACTCTGGATGGTCCAAACAGATACATGTGAACCAACTCGAGAGGTTGAGAAGTTGAAACTTCTTTCTTTGATTTAAAATAAACTTTATGTTGCTTTCCCTTTTGACAGGGATTACAAACTTTTTCATTTGGAAACTCAAGCTTAGGTAGGTCTCTAACTAAGTTTTTCCTAGTTTGTTTTCTCAGTGAGTGTATATTTTAGTGTCTTAATCATCTATTCCATAACCAGAACTCTTTATGAAAGGAATTTAAACAAGTAACATTTTCCTTAGCTAAAAATTTAAATCAACTGCATTAACATTTTCATTTCTTAAAGCATAAAATACTAAAATATTTTTAGAATTAAAAACATTACAAGAATCATTTTTAAATTAGATAGTAAAACCATCATCACACAATTGAGAAATAATTAATAGATTATACTTAAGTTCATAAACAAATAAAACTTTGGAAATTAAAACTGAATCAGTGTTCTCAATTTAGACTAGGCAGATGATCTTTCCTTTAGAATTATCACCAAAGGTGACATGACCTCCATCAACCTTTATTAAACTCTTGAAATATGATTAATCCCCATACATATGTCTTGAACATCCACTTTCCAAATACCATGTCTTCTTGTGGGAACTCTTCAAACAGGTTTCCTACAAAACAGATTTAGATAGAGTATGATTTTGGTACCCATATCTTCTTGGGTCCAGACTGGTTAGCAATCAATGATTATGGTACCCAAATTTGTCTTATGGTTCTCATATAATTTACAGAATCAAATTATTTTGAGATATAAACTCTACTTGATTGATAACTATGTGAATAACTAGTTGAAGAATATTAATGTCTAGAACTAGAACTAGCAGTATTCTGTCCAGATTTAGGAATAAATCTATTCTTAGTAATCTCTTCATGTCTAGGTTTCTAGCCTATTTCAGTAGTGTATTTTGGTGCCACTTGTTTTCCTAGCATTTGGGTTAGTGTATCCTTTACATTTGTGAACTTATCTAAGTCTTTTCTAAGTTACTCATTTGACATTTTTAGTTCAGTTTTCTCTTTTAACAGTTGAGCATTTTTCTCTTTTTCAATAGTAAGTTCAGTTTTAACAGTTGTAGTGAGAGCGTGTTGTTTCTTCAATGAGTTGTATTTATCCTTAAGTTCATTGCATGTCTCTTCCAGCATATTAGAATATTCAAATAATTCGGCTTTAGTAATGTCTTCAGAATCAGAATCAGATTCTGTATCATCTCCAGAATAATAAGAAATTTAAGGTAAAGAATCTAAGGTTACCTCGGATCTGTTAGTCATAAAACACATGTTAGCATGATTTCATTCAGAATCAGTAGCTTATGATTCACTTGATCTGTCTTCTGAATCACTCCAGGTAGCCTTCATATATTTCTTGTACATACAGTCTTTGTAATCATATTTCTTCTTGAATTTTAACTTTGGGCAGTCTGCTTTAATGTGTCCTTTCCTTTTTCACTCATAGCAGACAACTTCATCTCTTCTATCTGTCTTTTTCCAGTCCTTATTCCAATGTCCCTTATTGTCATATTTTCCTTTTAAATTATATTTTCTGGAAAATTTCTTCTTCATATATAATTTCTTAAACATTCTGGCTATCTGAGCTATTTCAGCATTACTATCAAAGTCTGAGCTTTCACTTGTTGAACTGTCAGTTTGTATTTTAGCTTTTTCTTTTTCCTTGTTCTTTGAAGGAGTAGTCTTGAAAGCCACTAATTTTCTTTTTGGTTCACCATCTTCCCCTTTATTTAACTTGAGTTCTTCCTCATACATCATAAACTTTCCAATGATTTCATTGATAGGTAGAGAAGAAATGTCACATGACTCTATGATTGAAACAGATGTGCCTCTCCATCGGTCTAGTAGACACCTCAATATCCTCATAATTTGTTCCTTTGTTGGAATAGCCTTTCCGAGTGAATTCATTGTATTGACTATATCATTAAACCTAATATACATATCAGAAATAGGTTCATCAGTTTTCATTTTAAAATTTTCATATTTAATATTATAAGCATTCAATCTCATTTCTTTAACATTGGTTGTTCCTTCATGAGAAACACCCAAAGTATCCCATATTTCAAAAGCAGTTTTGCAGGCATAAATTCTGTTAAATTCCTCATCTCTTAGAGCACAGTACAGGGCATTCATGGATTTACAATTATTATTTTAAGTAGTCTTAGTAGGTTCATCCCTAGTTGTTCTTTCAGTTTCTGGAATTTTATATTGTGACTCTATAGCAGTCCAAATATCAAAACCCATGCTTTCTAAATGAATTTTCATTTTAAGCTTCCACTGGGTATAGTTTGTACCATTGAAGAAAGGTGGCATGTTAGTAGCAGCACCCTCCAGTCTATTATCCATAATTATATTTTAGAAAGTAAATTTAAAGAGATAAAAATTTAGAACTAACAGAAATTTAAGATCATTAAAGATGAAACTAAAATCACAATTGAAAAACATAGTATCTCAAAAATCCATTAACAAAACCAAATCCTCTGATACCAAATGTTGGTCGGAGTGGATACTCAAGAGGGGGGTGAATTGAGTTCCAATTAAAAGTTTTGTTAAAATATTGTCTATTTAAAATCCCCTAATTTATAAAACAAGTTAAACTGTAGTGAATTTATACAGATTGTAGATGTTCACTTAGCTTCTCAAAGATTGATTAGGTCTCAGTTAATTTAACCACAAGATTAAACTAACTTTTGAAACTAACCTACTGGTTTACAATAAGTATAAACACTTGATAATTTAACTTTCAAAGTAGCTTTAAAATAGTTTTGTATTTCAAAGTAATAGCAGCGGAATATAAAAAATATATGTAGTATTCTTTAAACTTAAACTAATGATGCACAGCAGATATAAAAAGAGGTCCAGTCTCAAGATGAGACTTAGTCCTCTCAAATTTATATAAATTTGATCCACACCCTAAATTGGGGTTAACAACGGTTTACAAAACCGTCTAGGCCACGCAGGGACCTCTACCACGGTTCTTCGTGGGAAACAAAACAAAGACCAGCCCACACAAGGACCTCTTCCACAGTTGACGTGGGTAAACAATAGTTAAGAGTTTTTGAGTGAGGATCTTGATATCCTCCGGTTCAGTTCAGGAGACAGTGTGTGTATAAGATATACAGAGTTCACCACACTGCTCAAAAGTAAATAAACAAATCACTTAGAGAAGATAGATAAGAGTTTAGAAAGCTCTAGTGATTATAAATGGAGCTCCGGACTCGTTGGATTCAGCAGGAATGCTTCTGAGTCCTTCTCTGGTTTTTCTGTTTATAAACAGAGTGTCGTAGTTCATCTTGTGTTCTACAGGAGTGGAAAAGATCTCTTGATTCATCGTGTGTTCTTCTGTGGTGTTGGATTGCACTCATGAGAGTTCTTTTAAGGTCTTTCAATTTCATTCTTTCTTGGGATTGTTCTCCTTGTTCAATATAGTGATCTCGGGTGTATGTTAAGTTCTTCATGTTGTATCTTCACACTTGCACACCACACGTGTGATGCATCTCAAACTTCCTTATATTCCACATGTTCTGGCAGTAGGAATGATTCTGGTTTCATAGGTACGAGATATGGTTTCCTGACATGCCAACAGCTATCATTAAATAACATTAATTTCATTAAAAACATAAAATATGACCGTTATCATTATTTAAATAATATTGAAAGAAAGTTAAGAAACGGTGTCATAGTGGTTATGTAAACGGTGTCTTCTTCATGGTATAGTCTTCACGGTATGTGGTCACGGTATGTGCTTCATGGTATCTCCATGTCACGGTGTCTAGCTCACGATGTCTCAGTCACGGTGAGTCCTTCACGGTGTCTGGGTCACGGTGTTTGGGTCACGGTGATTCCTTCGTGGTGTCTGGGTCACGGTGTGTCCTTCATGGTGTCTGGGTCACGGTGTCTCCAAACTTAGACAAATATCTATATTTAGACTTAGACAGTAATATGCATAATATAGATTAAGTTTATCCAGTATAGAGTAAAAGAACTTGAATAATAAATATAAAGGCTTGATAATATAAGTGAGATTTGTGATCATGCATAAGACTTGTAAATAATAAAGAGAGTAATTAACATCAATAAGATTTGTTATCATTAAAACATGATTTGTAGTTATTATTGAGATTGAAGAGCATTAGCCTTATGTGCAATGAAGATTGAGATTAATTAATAGGAATAGGATTTGTGATCATTAAAACATGATTAATACATGAGGAGTCCAACACATGGTTACATCCATTTTCAAGTATACAGATGAGGAATTAATATCTAGGAAAACCGCATACTCAAAAAATCACCAAAATTTATGGATGTTATGATACACATAGACATATCCTTTAAAATTATCCCTTGGGTTTTCACCAAAGTTATATTATCCAAATCTCTAAAAAATTATATTATTCCCAAAACATAACTACACCCTACTCTAATACAAAATGGGTTGACACTGACATGCACTCCTAGATATGGTTCTATAAACACATTATTTGATAAATGGCTTGAATACATAGTTATTTGACTCAAGAAAAAGATATCTTTATTTTACATCATTTTCATAGGCTAAAAATTAAATCTCATAAATAATCAAACAATACCTAAAATGGAATGTATATGATCTCTGAGTATTAGTATCATAAAAATTTGTTTTATGAGACTTGTCAAAATTATTCATAAATTGACCCAAACTATAATCCCTTTTAGAGTTCTATTAAATAACACTCATCGTTATAATACAGAGAAATAGAAAAATATGTAAGGGGTATCATAATATCTCATTTATAGTAAATATAAATGATTATAATAAATGATAATATGTGAGTGTAAGATTTTCATATGGGTATAATCAAGGTACATGGAAATAACATATGATAATCCTACCCAACCATGAATAGATAACAATTAAAGACTCATGACATAAGAAACAATATGTGTATCAAAAGATTTTGGAAACATTATTCAATAAACCTGATTCATGAGATCATAACATTAGGATAAATTATAAATAAAACCAAATTATTGGTACAGGGAAACATCACCATAGTGATTCACAAGCATGAGCCCATTCTAATTCCCAACTAAATTTTTCCAACATATACATATATCATGAGATATAAACATTTAACCAATTAATTGTATGTAAATCTATAACATATCCCATAATTCATCTATAAATATGTGGGACATATTAAATCATTCATTCATTATACCATTAATAACATTTGTAAATAAAATGGCATTCAAGACTCCTTTAAATGAATTCACTTAATGAAATAATTTAAAATTACTTCAATAATCATAATATTATAATCCTTTTAAAATTTTATTTTTATCCAAATATATTCAAAGATATTCTAGGAAAATAACCTTTAATAAACAAGAATATGTTTATAGTATTTACACTATATAGAAAAGGTATATAATTTATTCAACAATATCATAAATAAAATGATTTATTTAATCTATTAGAACAACCTCTAATCAATGTATTAAAATACAAAGTGTTCACATAGTAAAGGAATTGGAATAAGATCTATTTTTAGAGATATTGTTTAATATGAAATAGAAAACTAGCAATGCATTTACACCAGTATAATCCCCAAAAATAGTATAATAGAAATTTTAGTGTAATTTATAAAATGAATTTTTTTTAAGAACTAAAACCCTTAATTGGTAATGTCAAATATTTAATAGAAACCATTAATCTATTTTTTTGAAAAAAAGTAATTTTATCCTCAAAGAGAAACTTATTGGTCACATTGAAAATGTTTTTTTTTTGTAAATTTGGTTGATTTATTTTGAACACATTTACTTTTGAAAAAAATAATCCATATTGGAGTCTTGAAAAAGGAATAAATACTATCCTAATAAAATGTGAAGTTGAATATTAATAAAATGATCATAGAAAGAAAACCATTTTAGTTTTTCAAAATAACTTCACTGAAACCCATATTGTAAAAATGGATAATATATCTTCCTTTTGAAAATAAAAAAAGGGAAATTTGATGTTCCCAAGAGAAAACACATTATTTAGTTTCCACTCATAAATAATAACTTTCGGAGGAGAGGAAAATATAATCAAGCTAGGGAACCCGTTGTTTAATAAGACGGAATTTATTCTTAATATTTGTATTTGAGATATAATTTCATCTAGAAAAATATTTTAATTGACAAGTAATATTATCCCATAAAGTAATGGAATATACCCAAAAATAATAATATTGTGGACAAGTTGAATCTTAGAAAAAAAAAATTTAATTAAAATAACTTTAACTCAACTAATGGGGTTGAATTAATGGAATCCCCTATGAAAGTGGTAACATAAAATTCAAAATAACATTAGAGGTTTTCCATTAAATGTATGTTAAAATATAATCAATGATAAGTTATTAAATATACATGAAGTAATTAGGAATGTTAATATGACATATATAGTAAACGATGTTGTGAAATATCAAACATGTCTCTTGGAATTGAAAATATGGAAAATTAACCCTTAACATGTATTTGATCTTACTTCATTGATTCTATTATAAATTTTATATTGAACATAACTATATTAATTACTTATTACATAAACTTGTTGAAATATTTTACCATTTTATAAACATTAATTAAAATAACATATTATAGATATCATATATTGTTATATTTTTTTTCTTCAACGTATATCGGAACATTTTATTTATTAATTTTGAAATTTAATTTAATTATGTGGTTGATTCCTTAAAAATGGTTCAAAGTTCATCACACTTAGGTTTTTCATGATAGAATATTCATTTTTAATTCATGTACTTACACATCATAAATAAATATTTTTAGATGACAATTTATGAAAAATTAATGTTGATGTTGTGGAAATTCGTTGAATTATCTAAATTAGTATATATATTCAACATTAACATTTTTAATTATTTTTGTATTTATAAAATAGTATTCGGAAATATTCCAAATGTATTTTATGTTATTGAGACATATTTTATTTTTATTGAAAAAAATTGAATTTCTATGATGAACCTACAAAATGGATAAGCATGGATGATTTGGTAATAAATTTTTTTATTTTTTAGTACATGTGAATATTAATAATTAAATTACATGTTGATGAAAAAAGAGTGTATAGCCTACAAAATCTAAAGACTTATCAATATTTCATAAGAATTATATTAATTTTTTATACGTCTTGCTATTTTGTTCGAAATATTGAGTTTTTATTAAACGATAAGGAATTTTTAAAGGATTAATGGAAAGAATAAAACAAATGTTATAGGTCATCAGCCTTATTTTTATTCTTTAATAACACTCATAATGGAAATAATTTTGTAAATAAAGGATCTATATAATTTTTTAATTAGAGTCATTGTCCATTTCATAAAAATTATGGAGTCATGTACAACTCTTTAGTTGATTGAACAAATGGAAAAATAATATTTCACAAGACTTCTATCCATTTACTTATGATGTTTTGTAAGAATAATTAAATGGAGAAATTTTTTTCTCAACATAATAATATTCCTAATGAAATTTAAGGCTATCTTTTGAGCCAGTAGTTATGTAAATTTTAAACAACTGAGATCCAGAAGATATGGTCTAAAAAAATAATCCAGATGATGTTATGTTGATATGAAGAGATCCAAATAGTATGGGATTATAATTAAGTCATCATTCTAGATGAGTTTTATATAAAAAAAATTAGTTTGATATTCTTATGAACCGTGAATAAGTAATCCATGATATAAAGATAATTTAAGTGAGATTCTAACAAAATTGTATTACACTAATTGATATGATATTTAACTACTAGGATAGGATCATAGAATGATTCCAAAACAAGAAGGAGATTTAAAAGGATATTCATGTTTGAATACAATATTATAAATGGAAAGGATCCATTCATGTAAACAATATTTCCATCATAGGTCTAATGCATGCTGATGTTTTAGAGTTAATAAAAACCATAAAAATTATTTATCTCATGGAATGTTTGAATCCTAAGTCTCATAGAAGTATTGAATGATGTTATTGAGTGATTTTGAATGATAATTTTAGAAGATTCCATTCTAAAAATTCTTAATGAAAAAATCTACATTAAAATATGGAACAATATTATCACATGGATCTTAATATATGTATTGAAGAATAGAGAAAATGTTTTTATTAGAAACTTATATTAAACTGAATACTCAGAGATTCAATGATAATGATTAATAATAAATGAATGGTAATACATTCTCTTCTATATGTTTAGTATCTAATGGAGAGTTATCTTTGATATCATTGTGAACATAATATGTGTCTCTAAATTTAATATAACCAACAGTATTGTAGAGGATTGATCTACTATATTGAAAAAAAGAGGAAGAATAAGGATAAGTGATTCACCTGATTAATTTTTTTCATCATATAGCCTATAAAAAATAAATAGAATACTACCATATAATATCTTTATATTGTAAATACTGAATAATATAATATAAAACATTCATTATTTCATAAGTGATAAAACTCAGGTATTTTTTTATTTAAGGATGACCTGTATTTTTTAGTGCATTGGGAAATATGATTAGAAACATCTAATTTTTTAGGGAAACCTGACTTCAGTAATGATATAAAGAATGGTGATATACTATAAATAATGTATTTTTAAAAGATAAAATTTTTTATTTACATTTTTCATGTTTAGATCTAGTATAATGGGTTTAATGATGTACATTTTTTCATAAAATTTCATAATAATAAAATAATATTTGTCTATACATCAGATAAAGACCACAAAACATTAGGGATATAGTTACTCATACTAGGGGTAACCTCACGAAAATGTCCATGTAATTTTTACTATATTATCTTTTGTGTCTACTTTCATGTATTGCAATTAATTTAATTGATAGTGAGATTTATTAACAATGGAATTCATGATGAAATGAAGGGTGAGTGTTTTAATTTGGTAATGTGTTACCAACAATTATTCACCCCCCCACCTATAAGGAATTTATATACCCAAAATGATCCTACATTGTTGAATTAGAGAACATGGGAAAACATCTTATTTGATTCACAAAAGTATTTCAATTTAAAAAATATTTATATTTTAAATTTTATCTTTATCAATTCATGATTAAGGGTTGTCTTAGATTAGTGGTGTCTATTTTTTACCAAGATTCTATCTCTATAGATTTTTTAACAAAAATAATAAATAATTTACCAATTATTATAGAAATAGGAATAAGAATTATATTTCCCATTCTCTAACATTATTGAAAGATCAAACATGGAAGAATATTAGATAGTTACAAAATTTTCAAATAAGATTTAAAATATCTATAACTCATAAGGTTCAAATCATATTTTGGGTTAAAAGAGGTAACTGATATTTTTTAAAAAAAGAATATAGATTAGTCAAATTAGAATGTATAAAGACCACATTTTTCTAATTTATTAGATGAATCAATATCTACCTTAAAATAAAAAATATATATTTTTCTAGAAAACATGATCACCACTTTTGTGTAAATTTTAAAATCTATCAGAAGGAGATTACTAAACAAAAAGTATAATGTAATAAAATAGAGAAATTTTACACAGAAAAGGTGATGATAATTGTATGCCTCAGTAAGAAAATGTAATGCCAACAATGAAATAATTTTTAATATAGATGAAATATTTTATAGTTTGAAAATAATTTCTATTAATGTAATCCTTATCAAATATGTATCCACTAAAATGTTTTTTGAATAGTTTCAAAAATTGGGGTAAATTTTCTTTTTAATTGAATTAAAAAATGATCAATTTCAAGTCACATCCAAGAAAATTAATTATATTGACAGTATTTTCAACGAAAAAAACAACATTCATGAGGATATAAATGATAAAATTAAAAATTATTGTGAATATTGACTAATATAAATGGGTTGTGAGAACAATTTCCAACATATAAAATATTATGAGCTTGAAGTTATATTAGATAATATAGAAGAAGTTAAATCTAATCCATCACAATAAGATGCAAGAAAACTACTACCGATCACCATTCCAAAGTATTATCTTAGCATATAAGACTTATATTTGATGGAAATAATATCAAGACAGAATTTAATGACAAATAAAATATGCACTATAAAAATATCTTCCATCCACTAAAGTTAACTATGTTTATTATAATTATTGTTTCATATAACGTCCTTGTTATAAAATTAAATCTATATTAAAATGGATGAGTCAATTTAATAATAAATTCACAAATAAATATATTTTGGTTTTTCTAAATTTTGTTAGATACTGTTCCTTAAAATAACCCAAAATAAGGAATAAAACTTCCCAAAAATAATATTCACACAATTCTATCTATATTACATCTCAAGATAAGAGATTATGAATTATTATATTATACTATTGTGTTGAAAGGATTAAGAATAAAGATATTGGTTTTTGGTGTATTATTTCCACAAATATAAGACAAATAAATCCTATATTAAAATATATCTATGTTGAGATAAATAAATTTCCATGTATGAATAGTAAGAACCTATCTTTTATTAATGTATTTTAATCTTTAAAGAATTTGTCTATTTTTACAATTGAAGTGGTCAAAATTTTATTTGGTTGTTATTTAAATAATCTAATAATGTGTTAGAAATGGATGATAATAGAATATTAAGGATGGTAATTAAAGTACATAAACACTCCTTTGGAAGAAAATCAAGATACAAATTCTAAAGAGGGAATTCCCATGGTGTTGGGAAAAACTATTTGGGGGTTAACATTTGAATATGAAAATAATGATAATTTTTTTAAAAAAATTGAGGTATTTTAAGAATTGTGGAAAACAGAAAACAATACATGATTCCATTATATAATAATTGTGAACAACATGGACATTTATAAAATTCAATTTGTGATGGTATTAATGGAAGTAAAAAAATAGAATAACATATAAAAATTATAATATAAGTAAAATGGGACTGGTTTAATGAAAAATTTATTATTATAGTCCATGTGGATGGTCAAAAAAATATTACAATGTTTTCAAATAATTATATATCATATGGATATCATATCTATAGATATAATTAAAATGGGGAGATAACTTATTAGGAATAATTATAAATGGAAATAATTAAGAAGTTTCATTTTAGGAGAGTATTTAAATAGATAGTGAAGTAAAATATCATTAGGAACTGTATGTAAGTGTAAGAAAGTTGGTAAAATATGAAAGGATTGTTTATTAATATTTCTATATAAATAATAAAAAATCAAGAATATTTATCAAGAATGAAATGATTCGCATGACTTCATGGTTATTAAGAAAATAATTTTACACCCAAATAAACTCTTAAGAAAAGAATGGTGCTTATTTTTTATAGAGAGAACACTTCTAGAATAAGAAAAAATACATAAAATAAGAGTTATTCCATTTTTAATGATATAAATTGTCACGACCCATCCCCCATGGCCCATGTCGTGACTACCCCAAGCCCTCCATCCACGGGCCAGGGGTGGGTGACTAGCACCAAAGGCATAAATCCCTAAACTGGGAAGGCATTACCTTTAAAACATGAAAACACACACAATAGAGTACCGGTTGGAAGCCAAACACTATGTAAAACTATATAAAAAGATTTTTGAAAGTAGAGGGGCTAGAATACAAGCCCAATAGGAAAATAAAAGTACAAATGAAAAGGGTAAAAGATCTGAAAGGTGAAGAGAAAATGCTAGATCATCCACCAAGGATCCTACCTCAAGGGTAGGTATATATAGCCTCCTAATCACTCCACATATGTCGGTATCCTCCGCGTACCAACACGTCGTATGGTCCACCTCCAGGTACCATCCAGTCTTGGTACTCTCAGCCTCAGTCAGCGCTGTCGGTCGTCTGCAACCAACACAACGAGGTGCGAGTATTGACTGTGCAGGGGTGAGTATAAAGATACTCAGTAGGGACCCCGATACCCTCAAAGTATCACAAAATAAAAAAAGGATAAACCAAAAAGTATGAAATCAAAAGATAACCCCACTTAGGTATACACCCATACATATACCTAAGTTATCAAGTAATCCATCTCAATCATGGGATAAACACAAAAGTTACTGACTAAACTCAAACCAAGATTTTAATCTAGGGGTAGTATCAAATAACATCCCAAGTCACATTGTCGAAACCTCGTCTACTATAGAACTCCTCCTCTATCAAGTACAATGAGCCTACCGTACAACCAAGGGTCCCGCACCCGTAATCACGGAGAATATTCACTAACTAGCCTCATAGAAAGGTAAGAGTCTGAAAGAAGCCACCGGGTAACCCACTGCCCATCCCAGATCGAGGGTAACCCAAAGAGGTCGTCGGATAACCCATTGCCCAGCCCAGCTGGAGGTTAAACCCTAAGAGGTCATTGGGTAACCCACTGCCCAGCCCAACTGGAGGGTAAACCCAAATGTCAATGGGTAACCCACTGCCCAGCCCAGCTTGAGGGTAAAGCCTAAGAAGTCGTCGGGTAACCCACTACCCATCCCAGCTGGAGGGTAAAACCTAAAGGTCAACGGGTAACCCACTGCCCAACCAAGCAGGAGGGTAAACCTGGAACTGGTCTGATAACTCTGCAATATGCTTTCTCATCTCCGGGATGATCTGCTCCACGGGCTACAAGTCGATACTCCAACTATCATGAAGTCTTATGAAGAAGTATCTCAAAGGTTCGCCTCATCAAAGGGGGTCTCAATGCAATAGACGACACGTCAATCGGGCAATCGGTTTGTGAGTTATTAGAATATTAGTCTCAGGGGCCCGATTGGATTCATGTACGATCCAAATTGGTTGTATCTCAAGTTTACCCCGAACATCAATGGGGTATACTCTGAGGGATTTTCGTGCTCCAAGAAAAACCGCGCCACTAACGATTCGTCAAACGGCCATCTGCTACTAAAGTTATGGCCAAAGAAATTAAAGGGTAAGTAATGGGCCTGAGTCCAGTCCGACCCGGACGGACCGACTCGACCCAACCCAGTCTGCACCGACCCGGTCAGACCTTTTGGGTCTAGACCGGCCCATTGGTCGGGCCAGCCTGTTAGGTTTGGTTCGGCCGGCTGGGCCCAGCCCAGCGGGCCGTGAGGGTGGTTCGGCTCGCGAGGGCATAGCCCGACGAGGCTCAGACTGGAGGGCGCGACTGGGCCAGTTTGTATAGGGCGTCGCGAGGGGGCAGGGACGTCATCTCGTCCGGGAGGCCGCAAGGGGTCCGGTTCTCCGGAGTCGCACGGGACGTGCTCGGAGGCCGGTAGGCAGTCAGATCAAGGGGCGCGTGCAGAGTCCGGTAGGGTGGCCGGTTAGGGGAGGCCCGCTCGGAGTCAGTCAGGGTGGTCGGGGAGCGGCATGTCCAGGCGGCACGTGGCCAAGAGGGGCGTGTCGCGGCCAGGCGGGGCGCGACCCGGCGGGGCGCGGCCAGGCAGGGCGCGGCCCAGCGGGGCGCGGCCAGGTAGGGCACGGCCGGGTGGGGCACGACCCGGTGGGGTGCACCCATGAAGGGTACGGCCGGGTGAGGCACAGCCTGGCGGGGTGGTCTGGGTGAGGCGTGGATCAGCAGGGCAGGCCGGGCAGGGCGCGGACCGGAAGGGCGGGCTTGGCAGGGCGCGACCCTACGGTGAGTGATTACACGGGGTGCAGCCCTGCGGGGCGCAGCCCGGCTGTGCGCGTCCAGGCGGGGCGCGGCCAGGCGGGGCGTATCCTGGCGGGGCACAGGTAGGCGGGGTAGGGCTAGGCGGGGCGCTGCCAGGCGGAGCGTGGCCTGGCAGAGCGTGGCCAGACGGGCATCCTGTTAGGCCGGGGCACGCGGGAGGTGTGGTGTTCTTCCGGGGAAGCTGGCAGCGGTGTGGGGCAAGGGAGCTTGGTCGGTTCGCTGGAGGACGGTGCGACCAGGTCGGCTCGGTAGAAGGGCCGCGGTTCGGCCTGGAGCAACGGAGCATCACGGGGTAGGCATGGTTCACAGAGGCCGTGGGTAGCACGGCATTTTTCTTCGTCGCATTCGTCATTCCATCGCCTCATCTCCATGCTATAGATACATCACCAATAGATCAGCGTAGGGTGTCATGCCATGTTATTTTGGCCCGCACCCTCCGTGTTTAGGGGTGATAGCCATTGGTTCATCGGAGGAGTATGATGAACAACCATAATTTACAATACATCGCATCGATTCCTTTAAAATGAAGATGAGGAAGAGAAAAGGAATATTACTCAAACTAAACCCCCTACTTTTGTTTCGTCGTTCGTCGTTCGTCATTCGTTGATGGAATCGCTGAAAGTAGATGAAGAAGATCATCATTCGTCGCATCTGCTGCACGCTTCCAATCCTGATCTGCATCGACTCGTTGACAACGATGTGGAGAGGAGGTCGGTTGAAGACGTCCCACGTAGGTAGAAACTCCGAGGAAGAAGTCGAAGAAGGATTGTTGTCGGTGTTCTTCGTTGGAAGAACGTGTTCTTCATTCTTCATTCTTCATTGGGATAATTCCAATCCTCCCATGCTCTCCTCTCAAAACACACAAGGTTTCCACCGTAATGAACAATTCCAACTAAAACAATAATAGGTTTTCTATTATTTTAGATATTGGCACAAAATTCAAAAATAAAGAATTAATTTACTTGACTCCCCTAAATTAATTCATGGGTGTTAGAACAATTAATAAAATTGGAGTAGGCTCCATTTAATTAAAGGGAAGGTGGAGAGGCTCTCCCTCATTAATGAGGGAGAGTTGAGAGGTTTTACTCTCCTCCATCAACAGGGGGGTTTAGCCCCGTGTGGTCCCCACATCATAACCTCTCATGGGAGGTTATGCTCGGGTGGGCCCCACCACCATAACCTCTCATGGAAGGTTAAGGTGTGGTGTTCCCACCTCCAACTTCCATGAGGGGGTTTTAACCTCCAACACCCACATGGTGGCTCAAATAAAAATAAAGTGACTCACTTTATTTTTATTTAATTCAATCCCAAAAACCCAAAAAAACTATCTTCTATTATTGAATCACTATCGTCAAGGTGAATGTCTACTTAAGGGAATATCAGTACTACGAGTTCAATGGTGCCCTCGTATTTCAATTCTGAGAACCGGTTCAAAATTTATAAAAACCCTCTCGTACGTTTACTGAACGTACCCAAACAAAAAATCCGAAATTGATTCTGGGCACACCGGGGCTCGGAATCAAGTGCCGTAAATTTTCAAGGACTTGTAAAATTCCCATGTATTTAAGAAAAACAATTCATGGAATTTCTGGGTCTTTACATTATCCACACCTTTGGGCTCTACGTCCCCATAAGCCACAAATCATAACTAAGGAAACAAGTGGGGGTACATAGCACGCATCGGAGCATCCCGCTCCCATGTGCTCTCCTGGAGGTTTCTGTGCTGCCGGCGAAGGCGCACCAAAGTTATCGACCATCCACATAGGACCAGATTCATTCGATCCCTAATCTCCACTGGAACCTCCATGAAAGTCTCCACATCATCGATGTCCAGCTCATTATGGTTGATGATGTGAGAAGGTTCGTGCACGTATCTCCTCAACTGGGATACATGGAAGACATCGTGCACCCGGTGAAACTGATGTGGAAGAGCTAAGCGGTATGTCACCTCTCCAACTCTGCTGAGGACCTGAAAAGGTCTGATGAAATGTGGAGATAACTTTCCACCTCATCCAAATCTCCATAGACATCGTCGAGGTGAGACTCGTAGGAAGACGTGGTCGCCATCCTCGAAATCCAGAGGTCTCAATATCCTATCATCATATGACTTCTGGCTGCTCTGTGAAGTTTTCATCCACTCCTGGATGATCTACACCTTCTCTATGGTAGCTCATTCCATCTCTGGTCCCACTAGTGCTGACTCCCTAGGGTCAGTCCAGCACAAGGGTGGTCTGCAAGGTCTCTCGTATAACGCCTCGAAAGGTTCCATCCCGGTGGTGGAGTGATAGATGTTACTATAGGAAAACTACACCAAAGGAAAGTGATCCTCCAAGCTATTACTGAGGTCGAGGACACAAGAACAAATCATATCCTTGAGGGTCTGTATGTTCCGCTAAGTCTGACCATCCGTCTGAGTTGGAAGGCGGTGCTCAAACAATGTTGCGTCCTAAAAGCCTCCTGTAACCCCTTTGATATCTGGGATGTAAACCGTGTGTCATGATCGGAGACAATAGAAGAAGTTACTCCATGTAGCCAGACAATATCCTGCACAAAGAGGCGTCCCAATCTCTCCACATAACCATGTTCTTTGATCGGTAGGAAGTGGCATGACTTGGTGTGTCAGTCAAAGATCACCCAAATCGAGTCATGACCCCAGGATGTACATGGAATTCATGTCACAAAGTCCATGGATATCCCATCCCACTTCCAATCTGGGACCTCTAGAGGCTGAACCAAGAATGTCGGTACCTAATGCTCTACCTTCACTTGGTGAAAAGTGAGGTACCGAGAGACAAAAATTGAAACTGATTTCTTCATTCCCGGCCACCAGTGCTGTCATTGGATATCTTGGTACATCTTCACCACTCCTAGATGTACTTCTAGAGGAGATGTGTGGAACTCCCTCAACACGTACTCCTGAAGTGACACTGGTACCATGGTACGTCCTCCGAAGAGGATGATGTGCTCCCCACATTTGTAAAATCCATCAGGTGTTTGTACTGTGGATTTCTAAGCACGTCGTGCCTTGTAGTCAACATCCCTACGCTGCACCTCCCTGACTCACTGAAGAAGTGGGGGAGTGATTGTAAGAGACTATAGAAAAACCAATCCATCTCTATCCACAAAGTATATATACAAAGCAGCTAGCTGATCTGACTCCTCACTCAGTAGATGCAAGCCAGACCTCATGTTGAGTGTGTTTGCTACCATGTTCCCCTTCCCATGAGTACAAACTATCTCAAAGTCAACTTTTTCTGCCACGAGTGTGAGGTTAGCCGACTCAAGGGTGATTGGTTGCACCCTCCTATGCATGAGTTTATCATGTGAATTTTGGGTTTCCTTTTTCAACGACCAAGGAAAACCCCACCCCAACATTGTAGATAAACCACAACCTCTCTTCCTAATACATTCAATCTGAGTGTGAACTATGGATGTCAAGTCCAAACCCAAACTAATGTCGTAAGGCCTCGACGCTGCCACCAAGAGATTCCAACCGAAACTCTCAACTCAAGGGTTAGATCACAATGTCATCGTAAGTGTGATTATCGAGTCTCCTTCAAAAGGTATCTCCAGACGTGAGGTTCAAGTCAACGATTTAACCGAAAACTCAAGTTCCTGGAAAAGATTCATGGAAGGAATAAATGATTGGTACCTATGTCTATTGATATGGTAGCTAGTAGTAGACATAGACCATACCTCGAATCATTCTTATAGCTCTTGGGTTGCATAACTTGACCACATTAAACAATTCTCTTCCCCTGTCCTCTAGCTCCTTGATCCTAGAAGAGTCTACAAAAAAAAGGTGGTTGTAACATGTCGAAAAGTACACCACCACATGCTGCTCTACTAGCTCTACTTCCACGTATATTTCCCTATAGATTTATCTATCCCTAAAACTTCTTCTTCCCGAAACATTTTACATGACCAAGTCTATGTGACTGGTGCCAGTTTCCTACTTTCTCACTGGTAACAATAACCGGTTGTATCCGTTCAGCCAAAAAACCTTTAACCACAAAGGTTCTGCCTAGAACCCTAACATAAGTAGCAATGCATATAGGAATAGTGTTGTCTCAGATGTCCTTTAAACACGCCTTACCCAAAATTTTATGCCTTGAAGCACTAATAATATCGTACTCATCGAGTACCAGGAAAGATCGGTATGCCTTGATGAATACTCAGCTACCATCATTTCGTCCTGCAGAAGCTGTAGAAGATCAAGAGAACTCTCAGCCACCTCCTTGAGCCAGTCCTCGGCTGCCTGTGAGCCATGCTCTCCTTGGAAGCTGAGTGGTATCTGATGCTGAAACACGTGTAAGGCACTAAGCCTACATGTTTCCTCTACCAGTACCGCCGGTTGTAACTATGGTCCAACGGGTAGTCATATATCTGGCACACTACCCGAAGGTACTATCTCGGGAAACGGTCCATGTACCGAAGCCTCATCACCATGCAGATCATCCTCATGGTCACTCAATGAAAAAGACTAGTAGATAAGATCACTGCCTGATCTACTGGTGTATCAACTAGACAGGAATCTCTAGCAATTGCCTCCAGCCAGCCCTCAGCTATGTGGGAATCTATCTCGCCTCGAAACCTAAGAGGCCTCTGCAGATGGAACTCATGCAACGCACTCAGTCGGTGTGCACCGTCCTCCAGTGTGGCTGGTGGTATCTGCTACCCAATGGGTGGTGGTGCTGCTGGTACACAACCTAAATGTTCCAACATAGTAAGAGGGCCCTACACCGGAGCCTCATCACTCAGTGGGATTTCAGTGCGTACAACTCTCATAACTCTAACCAGCTGACTGCATGGAGGCATCTAGAAAGAAACAGATGTGACACGATCAAATGATTATACCTGGTGAGCTGACCTGGTGAGCTGACTTAAGAAATCACAAGGAAAACACACACACAATCAGTGTTTTCGTTCACTGAGTTGGAAATCAGAAGTCAGGGTCATGGTGTATGGATACGTCGACCGCCGAACCAACACTAGACTTCCTAAACTGAAAACTACACTCACTACACTTAACACTATTACTTCATAGAAAAGAAATATTAGAGTCCTAAGTTCTGCGATAGAACCGACTCCTCTGATACCAATTTGTAATGACTCGTCCCCTAGGGCCCATGTCATGACTAACCCAAGCACGCCTTCCATAGGCCAGGGGCCAGAAACTAGCACCAAAGGTGTAAATCCCTAAACTGGGAAGGAATTTCCCTTAAAACATGAAAACACACACAACAGAGTACGATATGGGAGCAAAACACTAAGTAAAACTATATATAAGGAGTGTTGAAAGTATAGGGGCCGGAATACAAGCCCAACAGCAAAATAAAAGTACAACAGAAAAGGAAAAAAGTACTGAAAGGTGAAGAGAAACTCCAAGATCTTCCCCCACATATCCTACCTCAACGGTAGGTGTAGATAGCCTCCTCATCACTCCACATCTGTTGGTGTCCTCCGCGTACCGACACGTCGTATGATCCACCTCTGGGTACCATACAGTCCTGGTACTCTCACCCTTAGTCAGCATTTTTCATCATCTTCAACCAACACAATGAGGTGTGGGTATAGCCCGTGGAGGGGTGTGTATACCGATACTATGTTGGGACCCCGAGACCCTCAAGGTATCACAAAATCTAACAAGGATATACCAAAATGTATGAAATCAACAGATTACCCCACATAGGTATATTCTCATACATATACCTAAGTTATCAAGTAATCCATCTCAATCATGAGGTAAACAAATAAGTTACTGACTCGGCACAAACCAGGATTTTAATCTAGGGGTAGTACCATATAACATCCCCAGTCACATTGTTGAAACCTCGGCTACTGTAGAAGTCCTCCTCTATCAATTACAGTGAGCCTACCATACAACCAAGGGTCCCACTCCGGTAATCATGGAGAAAAGTCACTGACTAGCCTCATATAAAGGGCAAGGTCTGAAAGAACTCATCGGGTAACCTACTGCCTAGCCCAGCTGGAGGGTAAACCCTAAGAGGTCATCGGTTAACCCACTACCCAGCCCAGCTAGAGGGTAAACCCTAAGGTCAATGGGTAACCCACTGCCCAGCCCAGCTGGAGGGTAAACTCTAAGAGGTCATTGGGTAACCCACTACCCAGCCAAGCTAGAGGGTAAACCCAAAAGGTCAACGGGTAACCCACTGCCAAGCCCCTCTGGAGGGAAAACCTTAAGATCAATGGGTAACCCACTGCCCATCCCCGCTAGGGTGTAAACCCGGAACTGGTCTGATAACTCCGCACTATGCTCACTCGTCTCTGGGAGGATCCACTCCACGAAATACAGGTTGATAATCCAAATATCACGAAGTCACACATAGAAGTATCTCAAACGTTCGCCTCGTCAAAGGGGGTCTCAACGCAACACACGGCGTGTCAATCGGACGCTCAGTTTGTGAGTTATTAGCCTTTTAGTCTCGGGGGGCCTGTTCGATTTGTGTAAGATCCAACCTGACTGTATCTCAAATTTACCCCAAATGGCATTGGGTTATACTCAAAGGGGACTTCGCGCTCCAAGAAAACCAATGCGACTCACGGTTCGTCAAATGGTTACCTGGTGCCAATGATATGACCAAAGAAAGTAAAGGGTCAGTAGCGGGCTCGGGTCCGGTCCGACCCGGTCGGACCGACTCAGCCCAACCCAGTCTGGGTCGACCCGGTCAAACCATTCGGTCCTGGCCCGACCCATTGGGCGGGCTAGCCTGTTATGTTCGGCCTAGCCCGTTGGGCCCATCCCAGCAGGCCGCGAGGGAGGTTCGACTCGGGCTCAGAGCCAGTTTGGCACGAAGTGTCGCGAGGTCCCGTCCTGGTGCGGCTCGGCCCAAAGGGCGTGGTCAGGCTGGTTCGGACAAGGCGTCGCGAGGGGTCTGGGACGCCGGTGTGGCCGGGAGGCCGCAAGTGGTCCAGTTCGCCAGAGGCGCACGGGGTGGGCAGGGAGGCCGGCAGGGAGCCGACTCACGGTGGCGCGTGCGGAGGCCTGTAGGGCTGCAGGTTTGGGGTGCCATGTGTGGAGGCCAGCTGGTTGGATGGGGAGAGGCTCGTCCATGTGGGCCGCGGGCGACCGAGTGGGGAAATGCCAGGTGGGTCGTGGCCTGGCGGGGCGCGGCCGGGCGTGGCGCGGCCAGGCGAGGTGCGACCAGGCCAGGCGCGGCCAGGCGGGGTGCAGCCAGGCGGAGCACGACCAGTCGAGTGGCCAGTTAGGCTGGGGTGTGTGGTTGGCATGGGGTTCGGAAGGGGAAGTCGGTGGCGGTGCGGGCCGGGGTAGCTCGGTCAGTTTGTCGGCGGACGGCGTGGCCAGGGCGGCTCTGTCGGAGTGTCGCGGTTCATCCCGGAGCACCAGAGCGTCGCGGGGGTGGTGCGGTTTGCGGAGGTCGTGGGTAGCACAACCATTTTTGTCACTGCCTTCATTGTTCTGTCGCCTCATTGCCATGCCGAAGAAACATCAGAAAGAGATCGGCGGAGGGATTCGGGCCAAGTTAGTTTGTCCTGCACCCTCTGTGTTTAGGGGTGATAGAAATTTTTTCATCAGAGGATTATGATGAAAAACAATTATTTACAATACTTCACATTGATTCCTTTCAAAAAAATGAGAAAAAGAAAAGGAATATTATTTAAATTAAACCCCCTACCTTTGTTTCATCGTTCGTCAGTCATCGTTCATTGATAGAGTCGAGGAAAGTAGATGAAGAAGATCTTCTTTCATTGCATTCGCTGCATGCTTCCAATCCCGAGCTACGTCGGCTCGTTGACGACAATGCGGAGATGATTTTGGTAGAAGATGTCCCATTTCAGTAGAAACATCGAGGAAGAGGTCGAAGAAGGATCGTTTTCGGCATTCTTCGTTGGAAAAATGTGTTCTTCATTATTTATTGGGAGAATTCCAATCCTCCCAAGCTCTCCTCTCAAAACACCAAAGGTTTCTACAATAATGAACAATTCCAACTAAAATAATAATAGGTTGTCTATTATTTTAGATGTTGGAACCAAATTTAAAAAGAAATAATTAATTAACTTGACTCCCCTTAATTAATTCACTGGTGCTGGCACAATTAATAAAAAGGGTGTTGGCTCCATTTAATTAATCGGAAGGTGGAGATACTCTCCCTCATTAATGTGGGAGAGTTGAGAGGTTTTACTCTCCTCCATCAATAGGGGGTTTATCCCCGTGTTGTTCCCACATTAAAACCTCTCATAGTAGGTTATGTTCGGGTGGGCCCCAACACCATAACCTCTCATGGGAGGTTAAGGTGTGGTGGTCCCACCTCTAACTTCTAGGAGGGGGTTTTAACCACCGACACCCACATGGCGACACAAATAAAAATAAAGTGACTCATTTATTTTTATTTAATCCAATCAAAAAAACCCAAAAAAATCTATCTTCTATTCTCGACTCACTACCCTTGAGGTGAAAATATTTTTAAGAGAATACATGAGTTGTAAGTTCAACAGTGCCCTTGAATTTCAATTACAAGCACCGATTCAAAATTTATAAAAACCCGTTCATATGTTTGCTGAACGTACCCGAAAAAACTTCAGAAATTGATTTCGGGCACACCGGGCCTCGGAATAAAGCGCTGTAAATTTTCGGAAACTCGTAAAATTCCCATGTATTTAAGAAAAAAAATTCCATGGAATATCTTGGTCTTTACATAATCAAATGGATATGTTTTTTGAATATAAATTCACAAGCCTAATGGTCTCATGAAGAATCAATAAAGTTCCCCCAAATTTATATACACTTTGTTTCTTTATTTTTATGGAATTAAAGGTGATACATATATTATATGATAGAACTCATAAGGGAAAAAACATTTCCATCAATACTGGAGTATATATATAAAAATTTACTATCATTAATTTATAAAATAGTTCGTATTATAATGAATCTTATTCCTTGAAAAGGACCTATCTTGAGGGTGGTGAGTAAGCTATTAATATTATACAACCAATTAGAAGATACAATTTTGTGTAATCTGAAAAATTGGAAACAAAAGGGATATTTAATAAATATAAATATTATATGGAGTGAATATTGTGTATATCCATTAGGGAGAAGTATTTTTAGAAGTTGGAAGAATTATTTTGATTATCAAAATCTAAATTTCTAGAATTGTTTTAAAATCTGCATTTAAAAAAGTTTTTTTTTATTACCACATACTTATGTGGAATGATTAAATTTAGTTTTTGAAGGGGATAAGATGAATTAATTAGTGAAATAAAAATAATAATATGTTCCATGTTTGATTTCCGAATCTAAATCCTAAAAGTTATCTTTTTAATGGTTATCTTTTATGATAATTTTGTTTTATAATTTTATATTAAAAAAATATCATATTTTTTTAAAATTTGGATAATTTAAATTCATTTAGTAATTTATTTTCATACTAAAAACACTTAACCCCCCCCCCCATAAAATGTAATTTTGAGTTACAATCATATTATGTTTTCTTATGGATAATTATTTTCATAATATTATAACATTTTTTTTATAGTGAGCATAGATCAAGTAGTAAAATATTAGAATAATTGATGAAACATTTCTATATGTTAATTGGTTAAATCCTCTCTAATGTGTCATTTTATTTATTGTCAATAATAAGGGGAGAAGAAATTTAAAATGGATGATAATGAGGATAAAATGATTGAACATGTTGACTTTAATTTTTTACCATTAATATTGAATAATATTACAAATGGGGAGATTGTTGCACCCGATTTGTATTTTTATTATAAATTTTTTCAATGTGAGTGAAGTATATATGTTTAATTTAAAAATATATTAAAATATTATCATGGAAATAAGATTTTTTTTTATTCATATTGATAAAATTCATGATGTTTCCAAAATATTATATATATATATATATATATAATATTTTTTTGATTGGGGAATTTCTTATTTGATTAAATTAGAATAATAAGATCTAGGTTATCCAAGAATAAAAATGAATATTTGATTTCTTACTATTATTAATATGATAATAATAGTGGGGTTTTTTATAAAATAACACTTGATAAGTTATTTTACGTTCTATAATTGAATGATTGTTTGAGGTCAATTCACTTATGGTAAAGTTAGTTGAACGTAATCTTGTTATAATTTTATATGAAAAATATATTTAATGGATTTCATAAATTGATGTTTATTGGATTTTATTTATTAAAAAATATTATTTATCTATGAAATTTTCATGTTTAAAGCTCCATACTTTTTCATATCCATCATGAAGAAATATATTTGGATGATTATTGATTAAGAATTAATATTGAGGTAGTGTATGCGCATTAATATATTTTAAAGAATATTTATATACTATATAGAATTTTTGGAATAATTCTAATATTTTTTAGATGTGAGATAGAGATAATCTAATGGAATTTAAAGAGGATGAGATAGATTAGAGTTTTCTTGAATAAATATTGTTAATATTTACGAAACATAACAATTGGATAAGTCTTGAATATTCCATAGGACATGTTGGTTTTATAAGTCTTGTGGGAACTATAAAAGGACTTCAATGCTAAATCTAAAAAATGGAATGATCCTGAGAATTCTATAATAAATATATTTATTTCATAACACATAACTTCATTTTCTAATATTTGAATCTATTTTGAATACTTTTTATGTTTTCATAATTTTTTATGGTAATTTTTCTAGACTTCATAAAAACATAAGACTTATGTTATAGACCAAAGTACATACTCATATCAACATCAGACCCTTTTGGTGGATAATGGTTTTTGAAGGAGTGACCTTTTTCAGGGTTTCATATGATTAGCAGACTATTTTTTACGAATAAAAGTATCTCATAACTCACCAATTCGATAAAAATTGTAAATAGAAAATTTTTTAGGACTCATGGTCATTTCATAAGAAATTTGTTTCTTTTAAGACTCTATAGTTTTTTAAATTTGAAAATTTCATGCGTTGAATTATTTTCTTGTCTTATTCAAATATATTTCATTAGTAAATGTATCAATTTATTTTGACTCGATAGTTACACGAAATTTAATTTTTTGGGCTATGAACGTTACATTTTTTGAAAATAATTGATGAAACTTTGTGTTGATGTGAAGAGTGAGAGATTTGTGTGGATGATTTTGATATGCATATTGAAGAAGTAAGTCATTCCATTAAGTTTATTGAATGGAAATAGTAGTAAAATATTTATCTACCATTTTAGAATAAGTGAGGAGAGGATTACACTTTCATACTTTATTGAGATATATCAATATAGGGATATTCACGTCTCAATATAAGAAACCACACTAAAGGGATCATTGTATACAAACATGGATTGTATCAGGGATTAAATGTATATAGACTTTGTGGTGTCGAGAAACCCCATAATAATTCTAAGAACACAAGGATATATTAAATATTAAGTCTCATATATGTTTTAATGGAATAAATTAAGTTTTTTAGTGATTATTTGGGTGGATATTATGATTCCATTTTAAGGAATTTTTCCATATTTAAAAATTTAAAAGTATTATTACATGGTTCTCAAAATAAGGTTGAAATAGAATTAATTGGTTGTCCAGTACTAATATTATCTTTTATGTTATGATATTTGAAATTGGAAATGAATAAAACCCATATATTTATTCATATTACATACCATTAGTATCAAATAGATATCCAATATTGTACTTATGGTTCAAATCCCATGGGTCGATGAAATGAATACATCTAACATTGCATTGAATAGTTTATCCTATGCATTGGAAAAGAAGAATAATAATTATTATAAATTGGTCCAAAAGTTTTTTATCATCATAGAGAATGATGAATAATAGTATTAATACTGGCCTAAAATATATTTATACAATAAATCCTAATGAATAAAATAGGTAACCTTTAATATTTTGGTTGTAATATTTGCCTTATAATATTGTGTTCAAGGAATACCTGGTTATTTATTCCCATTGGTGAAGGTGATTAGATATATCACATTTAAAATAGATAGTTATTTTCATTTTTCATCCAGTTCAAAGTTTAATGATACAAAACATTTTTTTAAAATGTTTAAAGTTAGTTATTTCATTAAATATGTCTACTTATAGGATTATGAGTCAATTGATATACCCATGAATAAGATACATCATGGTAAAGAAAGATTAACTATGCTTATATGTGATAAAAAATAACACATTAGGAAAAAAATTATCCATACTCTAGGTGAAACTAATTTTCAAATCATAGTGTCCTTGTTTTAATGCATTTATTTCTTCATACATGAATGGAGACAAAGAGAGAGAAAATTTAGTGAGATACATTCAAAGAAAACGTGAAATGGTAAATAAGGTAAGTATTTTTAATTTGTAATGTGTTAAGAACACTGATTAACCACCCCCATCTTGGTTTTTTCCATACACTAACTGATCTTCACACATATAGAGTATATATTCGATAGATATATTATTTAATAGTGATACATTATATGAAAATAGAAAAAGTTATTCAATTTAAATCATGAATTATTACAAAATTTTACACCGAAAAATACCATAATGTCTTTATTCAAAGTATATTTTGAAATTATTTAAATAACACATTTACTTAAAACAAATATATAACAAAATTGTTTATTACTTTCTTAAAATGTTTCTCAAAATCCATATTTTTTCTAAAACTGAATAGGATAACCTAGGGATGTTCATAAGAAAGCGGTGATCTATAAATCCAAGTAAAGGAATAAAAAAGAAAATAATATGGTAAAATAGAACATGTGATCCAAAAGGAACATTCATGTAACATAAGAGGTAAGAGAATCATAATATTTAACAATGAATCATGAAATGTCATTACATCATATAGTTATCATGGGAATGTGGAAAAAAATCATTTCATAAACATAATTCAAGGAAAACTTCCACGAAAATGTTGTGTCGAGGATAGAGTCCTGTAATGGATTAGTTTTATTACATTAAGAAGATACATTACTTCTCATGAAACAAAAACATTACACAATTCATTGGAGCCTTAACTCGGAACACCCATCATAATATGCGCATGCTAATGCATTCCACATAGAGTATTCAACATAAATACATATTTAATCCCTTTTAATACTAAGATAAATGAGTACATGTTAAATAAAAAAATCCAAAAAATAGTTATATATGGATATATATAGGTGAATATCCTTGAGTGTAAATGGGTACACATATGCACTACCAAAATGTTTGGGATAGAAAATAATAGGATAAATTAGTCCACATATCAGGGGTACATAAAAGTTAATGAGAGTGATTAATGAGATTAAATGTGGTTTATCATCATTTGAAAATCATACATGCAGAAATAGGTATGTTTTAGAGAATATTAAAACATGAAAAAATGGAAAAAAAGGGAAACCATAAATGAGGTTCTTGAATAAAGAAGAGAAGGAGAGGATATATTACCCAAGGAGAGTGCTTCAAAAAATTTGGGTTGAGAATAATGAGAGCATGGGTAACCTTTTTATGGATATAGATAAGGAATATAAGATAAATTTCACGATCAAATTGTTATGAGTTAATATAAATTGGTTGTTTTATAGGTTTATATAGTAAAATAGATGACATATCTTTAGGAATTCCCAAACATTGCTTTTGTACTCTATATGCAATGTAATTAAAAAAACAAACCATCCCATTGGTTTCCCATTTTTTCTAATGTTTATTTTTTTCATTATATGACATGTTTATAAATAGAGTTCATTAAAATAATACCCTAGCTTATTTGGATGTGATTCAAGTTTAAAAAAAATTAATTTTAAAACCTTCAAATATAATAAATATTTTTAATTATTAATTCATGATAAAAAATTAATAAAATAACCTCAAAAGAAATTAATTTAAAGGTGAAGTATATATTTGTCCATGGAAACCTTTAATGGAATATGTTAAATCACTTTTGGGTAATTATTTTTCCATTATAAAATCCATATTTTTTTGTTTATTTATTACTTAAAAATTATATTTTATTAAAAAATTATGAAAAAATCACCAATTTTTTAATTTCAATGTGATGATTTAAAAAAACTATGTAAATTTATTTAGGTGTCATAAGTTAATCATTTCCTTCAAAAAATCCACATTTATTGAGAAATATTGATTTTTTACACTAATATTTTTTAGAATCTTATAAAAATTGATTTTGACTTTGTGGAATTATATTATAATTTTTTTATTAAATATTATTTAATAATAATATTTTATCAAAATATCATTCATATTATAAATTATTTAATTAATTAAAAATATTGACATGATTAAAACTATATATTTTCCATAAATACAAAATGTGTTTCATAACATTGAAATCCTATTTAATTGAACTTATTATTTAATCATTTTAATACAATAGAATAAGGATAAATATAATAATTAATTTATTGGAAACACTATACATAAAAATTCATACTGTTGAGGTCTAGATACATAACCCTTAATTACACCACTGAATTCCCAAAGGTTATGGTGTGTGATTGTGATATTTTCTTTTCATGGTTCATCATACAAGATTTGGTCTATAATCTCTATAAGCTCTAACTTCTCCCATAAATTAATATTTTGTTTCTTTAGTTTTTAAATCTCGACATATAATTTCTTAATGGAAATGCCTAGTGATGTTATAACCCTCATAAGATTTAAAAAATGGGATTCATAGGGTGTGACCCTACTGATCGTGTCTATCACTTACTTCTTCTATATCAATTTGAATTTATCATAAATCTTTAGATATACTTATTATAAGATCACCATTTAATTGATATATTATCAAAAGATATAATTCTTATGTGTATTTTTTATTTTTTATACCTCATATTTATTCTAAATTTCAATTATCATGCATTTGTTTCTATAAAATCACTTTAATATAATGTATTTACTAATTTTAAATAGGAATTTAATTTATAAAATATTTGGTCATCACATTATTCTCCAATCAGAAGCGTAACCCTAAAAATAAAATTTCATATACTAAATTAAATGAGTGTACTTTTGTTTCTTTTCTTCTTCCGAATACCATGTCACTTCCTCAAACATGTGGTTCTGCCATAACTCTTTAACCAGGTGATTTCCCATATTACATAGAACATTGTCTCGATGATTTAATATCTTCACCGAATAATCACCATATGAAGGATACTTTTCTAACGGTTCCACCTTCAGATTTAGTACATGTAACGGGTCTGGTATTTACCTCCTCAAAATAGATACAATTAACATGTCATGTACATGAGGTATGTTTGGTGGGAGTTCTATTTTATATGACAATGCTTTGATGAGATCATGAATCTCAAATTGGATGATGTATCTTATTTTAAGAATTCCCTTCTTCCAAGTCACTTGACTTTCTTCCTTGGTGATATATGATGGGACACTTTATCTTTATCCTTAAACTACAGGCATCATCGATGATTATATATAATACATTTTTTCAAATTTTTATTTATTTCATTTGGTACGAAATGATTTGAACCTTCTCAATTATCTCAGGGATAATATCAGTTCTCATTTGATTTCACCCACCAAATTTAACCCAATATGGCATATTCTAACAATTATTCCCATACATATCCAAATTTGGTGACATTTTGGTGTTACAATGGATGTTTTTTAATATATGGTAACTCATCTAGGGTGATGTGTTGATCCAAAAATCCTAATAAATCCATTGAACATGACCTCATCATATAATCCAGAGTCTAAATAGTCCTTTTATAATAATCATACATTTGAGGTTGATGAGTATCACTAAAGTACAATTCTATATCCAACTATTGTTGAAGGATTCTCCAAAAGATCAAGTTAATATTTGAATATTCATAAGATACAATAGATACTTGAAATACATTTAGTAATACCACTTCCCTTATTCATATCATGGTGAGTTTTTCAAGAGATAAATCATCCTTGATAGAAATGAAAAACATTGTCTTTTTATAGAAATAAACTACGATCCATAAGGAATTATTTCCATTATATATCATTGGGAGTCCTATAAAGAAATCAATTGATATGTTTTCACATCTTTTACTAGTATGAGAAATGGATGTTTCATACCCTTTGAATTTTAATATTCTTCCTTGAATAGCTGGAATATTAATCATCATGAAACCAACTCCTCAATATCCCACTATATTTTATCCCACGTGAAGATTTGAATAAAATGTGAACATAACTTAGTGCTTCATTGATGAATAGAGAAGTATGAGCGATATACATCATCCATAAGTTCCATATTCAATTATGGTTTTTATGGGACACATATTCGGGTTCTGAACTATATGAATCTCTCCTCAAAAAATGTTGAACTCCAAAATATTAGCTACCTTATTCTATATAACCTCATCATATTTTTTATTCTCCATAAAACTATCTGGAATAGATATTTGAAATTTTATCTAGTCACGTAATAATGAATATCCTTTTATTATTCACATATCCATAATTCTTATACCTGAAAATAATTAATCCCTTGAAATCATCTTCATGAATAGCGTTGTGATATTCTTTCAAATTAGAATATCTTACACATTGTTTTCATTTCCAAAATTGAAATGAATTGAATAATCACAATCCTTTATTAGATATAACCACAGTAATTGGAGCATATTAATCATATTTTGTGTGAATATATAATTTATGGATTTTATGGTCTATGTATATGTCATTATAGTGACACGGGCTTAACATATATGGATACTACATCTCATTAGATGAATATTCTATACATTATAAAAATTCATGCCTAAGAATCGTAATAGTATATTATCTATGGTAAAATTGAAAAAAATATTCTATCCTATCTAAATATCATCCACATATCTGATAAAGATATCAATTTTAAGACTTCAACCTGAAACCAATCTTTATAACCCAGGGAAGGAAAAAAATAAATGCCTGAGCTCAGATGCGCAGAAAGGGTAAATAATGAAAATGCATAAATATAACATGAAAAAAATGGTATGAAATGGGGTAATAACATTTGAGTATCATACCCTACATATCAGATATCATAATAATCATTTCCAGTCCATAAGACATGAATCATAATGAAATAATGAACTTGAATCTTGAAACCATTACATAGGAATAGAATATATAATTATTCCAAACACGTAAGCATATAAAAAACCTATGTCTAGGCATCCGACCAATTCCATTGTAACATGGTATGATTGGGTTAATCAACTATGTACATTCTTCTATCTCGGTATGTCCTCTAGTGTAACCTCTTGTTTTAGTCTTGGGATGTCCTCCTGTGTACCCTCATGTTTCAAGTATGGGGTGTTCCCCTATTTACCATCATTTTTTGGGCTTGGGATGTCATCTTATTTACCCTCTTGTTTTAGGCATGGGATATCCTCCCATGTGCCCTCTTGTTTCAGTCCTAGGATTTCCTCCCTTCTATCCTCTTGTTTTGGTCTTGGGATGCCCTCTTGTGTACCCTTTGAGCTTAAAAAACATTAATCGTTACATAATTCTTTGGAGGGAGATATAGGTCTCACTCTTCAAATAATTAAATCATACATATTTGTGCCCAAAACATACATCATATCATGACCCATGAAAAGTGATGGATTTTAAAAACATAAATTCATAACCCATGAAATGAAATGGGTATCATAAAAAATTAATCTCAACATAACCTATGTAAAAGATATAGGTTTCATAGTCATCTTATCAAAGCATAACTTATGAAGATAAGCAGCATTTAAAATCTTAGAACCCGTGGAAGTGAAATGAGTGTCATAATATTTATTCCATAAAATCATAAAACATTCAACAATGTATATGAATGGAACTTTTGGATCATTTCCTATAATAGATTAATTAATATTAAATTATGTCATCTTAGATATAAAATAACTTTGAATGATATTTTATAAACATTTTATACGGAAAATATCATTTCTTCATAAAAAAGGGGTTTTAAAAAACATAAAAACTTTCTGAAATTTATTTTCTCAAAAACACGTTGAAAAAAATATAATGACGTATTGAAATTATTTTGAACACAATTATCGTTTATAAATTGATAAATGATCTTGATAACCTTTTGAAAACCTCTTTCCTTGAAAAATTATAAAATAATCTTCAAAATATTTTAAAAATATTTTTTAGTGAAAACACCTAAAAAATTATAATGAAATATTGAAAACGTTTTGAAAACCACTTTATTGGAAATAAATTTAAAAACATATAAATAAATCATGAAAAAAAATTTAATACCATTTCTTTGAAAACACAGTTAAACAAACTTTCTTAAAAATTTACTTTTTAAACATGAAAAGTCTAATTCATAGAAATGAATATTGATAAATCCAGACATTATGTACGATGTAAAAAGGAACATTCCTTTTTCATGGTAAAAAGGGTAGAAAAATGCATTGCCTAAAATTAGAAAATAATATTCCTTTAAAAACATTGTTAAAACACAAAAATGGGGAAATTACTTTTAATTATTATAAGATAATTCTCGTATTTTCTTGGAAACCCTTTTCAGAACTCATGGTTTTGAAGGAACACATATTTCTAACTGAAGGTATGTTAAAGTTGGGCTTTCATAGAAAAGTTTCTTAGATATTTTTTATACCAAAGAGTTGAAAAGTGGTAATAATGCCTTAATAATTCATAAATAAACATAGGATAAAAATATTCATGAATTTTATTGTCATATGGATCTTTATATTTCAACAAAGGAATAAAAATCACAAAAAATATCAAAAAGTGATGAGATTGTGCCAAAAAAACTCTTACCACTTGGTAAGTTTTAAAAAAACTACCCATTTAAAAAAAATTAAATTAAATTAAGCATAAAATATAATAAAAATAATTAGATTAATTATATAAAATTTCAATGATATTATATACACCTCAGGGAATTATATATGTGCATCACATGTCATGTGTCTCAATGAAAGAAAATTGAGAAAAAATTACTTTACCAATTTTATAACTTTTTTAAAAATAAAAACCCAAAAAGAATGATCATAAAATGGATATTTAAATAACCATAAACTTAATTATAATAATTATATAATTAATAAATTTTAATTATACACACTTCTCAAAAGAAATGGGTTGTGAATAAATCATGAATCTTATGGAAAGGAAAAGTTTGATGAAATTCCCTTACCTTGTATCTTTACTTTCTTCATACTTGATCAATATTCATGTATAATAAATATAAATTTATTTTAAATATTTTATAGAAACATATTATTATATATAATACCCTATATTTATTTATTATGACTTTATATTACCCTTTTTTTAAAAATTCCATGGTAAGGTTATGCTTCTGGTAATATTCGCTTGGTTTTTCTCATGTGCCTTAATTTGTTATATAATTGGTCTCTATACTGATATCATGATTTAAAAAAAGTAAAACATGATATATATATTATTTTTAATAATTATATTTTTAATATAATAATCTATATAATGTAGAAATATTAAATGGAATATAATGTTCCTGTGGATGGTAAGTTGTACGTATGCATGAACATTGTTTCCCCTTTTTATGGTCGTGTTGAAGGAAACAAAGTACATGAAATATTTGTGTGTATATATATATATGATTGTTTATATATATATATCATTATTAATGTATCATTTTTATATCATATATATTATATAAGTTCAATAAACCCGTCCTTATTACATTCCAGGTAGCATGGGAACGAATCACATCGCTTTGAGGGGGTGGTAGTCCACACATCCTCAAATGAAATTATAAAATTTACACCAAATGGAAGTTAAAATATATATTTTTTGAAGGATAAAATAATATGTATTATATATCAAATATAAAAAAAAATCTATCTTAAATTCCACCATGAGAGGTGGTAAAGGAAAAAATTAAGAATAACTGGTTGGTGAGGAGGTAGTTCATCGTACACATTAGCAATATGTTCGTTACCCATTAGATTTATTTGTTTTACAGTTTAGGTAAAAAACATAGAATAAAAACATCATATTATATTTAATATATTGTTGTTTTTATAAAATTATGGAATAAATGGTGTGGATGGTGTAGATAAGGAAAATAAAAGAAAGGATCTTTAGAGAAGAGGATACCTCTTAATCCGGTAACTCCTTTTGGTTTGAACCAAAAGGATTCATTGGATCTATTTCATCCAAGGTATATGCTGGTAGATGGAAATTAGGTATTTTTAGAATTTTATTGGGTTGATCTTCACTGATCCTAAATAAGTTTAGAGGTGTTAAAAATATGTGTTGGTGGTGGCCTTTTATAGGGACAGAAAATGACTCACTTAGAATTTTGAATACAAGTTAAGTGTAAACATGTTAATAACTAAAAAACGTTATACCAAACCAACCAAAATAATTAAAAAAATGTTTATTTCCATAATATTTTCGGCCAATGGGTGTTGGATCGGCGGATTGGTCATTTAGACCCCTAAGATTAAGGATTAGTCCCTAATTAATGTTAATTTGACCTTAATTATTGTGACTAGTTTAAACCTCTTTTACTACAATTTTGAAAGAAATTAACATGATATAATTAGAATATAATTATTATAATGATTACAATGATGTATGTACATTTTTTAAATTCATCTCATAGAAGCGTAAAAATTAATATTATTGCTAATCCCGAAGATGGGACGAAATAATAGGTGTTTAATGTAGAAAAATGTTCAATGGTTTATTATGTTTTTAGGTTCAATTTCATAGTGAATTTGATTATAAAGAAATAAATTGTATTAATAGATGCGTAATTGATATAATGATACCATAAAATAGATTTCATATATAATTTAACATTAATAATTATTTAAACGAACATGTAGTTAGTAACAAAAATTCAGTAATTTTTACTATTAATCAAAAAATGATGTTTCACATAAAAATCCAAAAATTCACAAAAAAGATAATTTCGGAATTCTAAATTTAACAATGATGTTAATTTTATCAAATTAAATTTCTTTTTTTTATTTTTTTCTTCTTCATTAAAGGACATGAAAAGAAATTCATTCGAGAAAATAGTATTTTTAAACATATAAATACATTGTAAAAAATTTTCATTATCAATATGTTTATTTATGTAAAACCATTATAAAAATATTTTAAAAGTTTTTATTACTGTTAATATTACTATGTTTTAATTTTGAGGATATAAATGACTCGTTTAAATATTTATAACAACAAAATAATTTTTTGTAGAAACTCGGTATTGTTTGTAAAGTATACCAAGTTGGTATTGTGTGCAGCACATGCCAAGTCATTGTTTCATGTAGCGCAAGCCAAGTTAGTTTCATGTGTAGTGATACAGGTTTTCTCTGTATAAAAATAATGTTTGAATTAGTGTTTTAATATATATATATATAATTATTTCCAACGTCACGTGAAATGAAATATAAAAAAAAAGATAAATTAATTTAAAAAATATATTTCGCAATGTCTTTGGGTGTTACATTCCACCCCCTTTAAAATGAATTTCTCCCTTGAAATTCTTATAGGTTATCAAAGGTTTAATACTTGAAATTTCATTTCATTGAAACCTACAGTATAAAAATTAATACTAAAACTTCCTTTAAAACTGAATGTTGGAACCCTAACAGTTACCCAAAGTAACATATAACTAGGTTTCCACATAGGACAACATAGGTCGGGAGTAAAGATCGGATATGGATTAAACGAATAAATACTTATAGGGATTTATTGAGGTCATTAATCACAAATAATTGAATGATAAATAAAATTTCATGGCCTCAAATTCATTAATCTGTGATGATTTAAAAATCCATCAGTTTAAAAAAATAAGGGATTGGGACAATATATTTTTTTATTAGTATCCTAACATTGGGTAATTATTTTATTCACTATAAATATAAGGAAATATACATACTTGATATATTTCAATAAACAAAATTTCATTATTTATTTGTTCTTTTATCTATTTCTAATTCATCCATTAAATCAATAAATGGATGTCTAGAAATTAACATCGATGCCTGAGTGATAAAATAAACTCTTAGAAAAACATAAGGCCTATAAAAGAATGAAATATTTAACCATTTTCTCTAAATATTCTACAAAATCAATATGGTTAACACATTAATCTGTGAACATAAAAAGTAAAACTAATTTTTCATCATAAATTATTACTCATAATAAATAAATATGCATAACACAGACATCGTGTTGGCCAGTGGTAGGCATAAAACCCCTTTAATCCATCAGTTATGGGATCAAGAACTATGTCATTACAAGACATGATTGGTTTTCACCTAACGTACATTATGTCTTTTTCTATAACCACATTAATATAATCTCCAAAATATGAATTACATTATTTAAATAAGGTTAATCACTAAATAGACTTTTATATGAGGTTTTCCATACAAACCCAGTACATAACTACTCACTCGGAATTTTAACTTAAAACTTTCATGAATGGTTAACATTATATCCATTTATAATGATTAAAATCCAAAACATTATAATTAAATTAATGAAATCAACTAAACATTAATCTCATATATATCACAATGTACCACTTGGTAGTCACTTTCTAAGAATGTGAATACCCTCATAATATTTTATCTCGAAACATGGTAATGACATAAATTACAATGAATACTTCTAAAAAACCTTTTTTATTCACTATTCCAAATATTACATGTCATATTACATAAATAAAATATGTTTTAAACTTCCTCCATTATAGTAAAAACTATATTTCAACATGTATTTAATTATTTCCAAGGTAATATGTGCAATCCAATTGACTTATTTTAAACATTTATTCATCCAAACAACATTATCATAACATAAAGAACACATTAAGGGTTATATTTCCTTTAATCATGTGTCTTCCATGGATATTGTCTTTCCATTAAATCACTATTCTATTCAATTAGATACATTCAAAATATTCTTGTAATCATTACAGAAAAAAAAAATTGAAACTCCTAATATATTTCACTTTTCATAACTATTGAATCCAAATACATAAAAACATTGATTACTTCATCCTTATTCCTTTAATAAGGCTACCACATCCTATTACATTATACTTATTTCCTTTGAAATTTTAGTTGTAGTCTCTTCATCAACATCAATGTAACCATTTCTCGCAACTCCTTTCTAATTCTCTTCTAGATATTTCTTCTTGGGGCATTGAGTTGCATAATGATCTTTTATTCCACAATTAAAAAACTTAACAATTGATGATGTCATAGGGAGTCAAGTATTCCCATACATTTATTTAATTGAACACATCATTTTTCCATTATAATCACTTACTTTGTTTACTTATTTTCCATAGTCGAAACATCTTTTTGATCATATAATACACTCACATAGGTGATTCTTTCTACATTTTTTACACAAATTAAACTGAATATTCCTACTCATATGGTCTCTATTACACGCACTCTTATAGAAACCTATCTTTCTATTCCTTGGGGAGCCCAAGAGTTGGTTAATATATAAATTGTTAATAATGTTTTATAAAAATAGATTAGGCATGATCACAACATATATTACTATAGTGATCATCCTAGTTATATTCTAATTAGCCTACCATCCATCAGATTCAATGTTAATACATTTCTTTCTAGTTATCACCATTAACTAAAACTAGAAGCATATTTTGAGCATTACTTAACATAGAAGCAAACCACATGTCCAGAAAATAATTACTTATATAATGTATAAATCATGAAACCTTCGTTAGTATATGACATCCGAGGTTCATCCTAGGTTTTTATATCCAACTTATATTTAAATCCTTAATGATGGTTTGCAAAGAGTTTTGTGAATTTATAAATCATATCCCTAGGGTGTGTCAAACCTGGTGTGTAGTATGGCCTATTTCCATGTACCATATTACCCTGACTAAGGCCCCAAACATCATTTCGTAGTTGATACCCCGAGGTACATCTATTCCAGAGCAACATCCACTTATAGTATCTAGAATGGAATTTATTTCTAGGAAACCAATCACTCTATAATTTATGAAAATTAGAGTACACTTTTCTAAATGTTAACTCATCCTCATACATATCCTCAGATACATTCCTAGACATATCATTATAAATATAACTAGGTATATAACTAATGTTTTATCTTCCTAGATTCCAATGGTAGACTAAAAATTTCTATTGATACCAACATTAACAACTTAGGCTTAACCTGTATGGATACTACATCATTTTAGATTAATATTTAGTTTATTTTAGAAATACATGTTTGAGGACCATAATAATTTAGCGTCTCTAGAAACATGGAAACAAAATCTTATATCCTAGTGAAATATATTCAACATATATAATAAATATCACCACCTTTAGTACTTATACCTAATAGCATTCTTCATAACCTTAGGAAAGGAAACATTGAAAAGAGGTGTTCTCAGATGCTCAGTAAGGATAAATAAAGGAAACGCATAATCATGACCTGAACAGAAGGGTAAGGAGCATGTGCCTAACATTTTAAGTTCATAATATACATATTAGAGATCATAATAAATCTTTTAATTTTATAATAAATGAATCATAAGGAAATAATCAACATAATACATTAAAAAATATCATAGTAATAGAACATGGAATTGTAGAAAACACGTAATCCTATAAAAAACTATGTCAAGGTGCCATACTAAGGCCTTTGTAAGATGTTAGGCTTGGGATAATCACACATATACTTGCTTTAGGATTGTAATTACCTCTCATGTCCCCTAATGTTTTGGTCTCCACATGTCCTCCTATGTACCCTCTTATTTATGGTTTGGGATATCCTCCCATTTACCCTCTTGTTTTAGGTATGAGATGTCCACCTGTTTCCCCTCTTGTTTGTGTCTTGGGATATCTTCATGCATACCCTCTTGTTTTGGGAATGGTATGTCATCCTATATAACCTCTTATTTCCATCTTGGTATGCCTTCCTGTGTACCCTTTGATCTCATAAATAATTTATCATTACCCAATGCATTAGAGGTAGATATAAGTCATGTCTATCACATAATGAAATTATACATGCTTATTCCAAAACAAAATTCATCATATCATAACCCATGAAAAGGGATGGGTTTTATAAACACCACATCCTATCCAATTAAATGAAATGGGTATCATTAAAAATATTCACAGAATAACCGATGGAAAAGATATAGGTTTCATAATCATTTCGTCAAAGCATAACTCGTGAAGAGAAGTGGGATTCAAAATAATATATCTCTTGGAAGTGAAATGGGTGTCATAAAAATTATTCCATCAAAACATAAACCATTGAATAAGGTATACGAATGGAACCTTTTGATCATTTCATATAAGGGAATCATTAACACCAATAGATTTCATCTAACATGGAAAATAACTTGGAAGGATGTTTTGAAAATATTTCTTGGGGAAAGAATACTTTCTTCTTTGAAAAAATGTCTTATAAAACATAAAACCTTTTTGAAATCCATTTGATTTAAAAATACATTGAAATCATAAAAAGAAGTTTTGAAATCATTTGGGAAAAAATTTCCCTTGAAAACATAAGAAATAATATTGAAGACCTTTTTAATACCATTTTCCTTAAAAATTTAAAAAAATCTTCAATATGTTTTAAACACAATTTTCAGTGAAAACTCTTTGAAAACATATAAATAAGTCTTGAAAACATTTTGAAAACCATTTCTTGGAAAATAATATTGAAAACATATAATGAAATATTGAAAATGTTTTGAAAAAAATTTCTTTGAAAATATTTTTTTAAAACAATATTAAAAATTGTCCTTTTAAAGATGTAGAGGAAGCTTCATAGAAATGAAGGTTGGTAAATAAATAAGGAAAAATGAATGTTATTTTTTCATGTTAAAAATGGAATAAAAATACCTTTTCATAAAGAGACAAGAAGATTCATTTAAAAAATTGGTAAAAGACAAAAACTAAAAATGAAATTTAACTATTAAAGTAGAATAATAGAACATTCTTTCCAACCGTTTTTAAAAAAAATATGAAGAAACACATATTTTTGACCGAAGATAGGGTAAAGTTGAAATTTCTTAAAAACACTTTCATAAATATCTTATGTAAAAAAGAGTAGAAAATGGTATCAATACATGAATAATTCATGAATAACTAGAGGGGAATAAAATTAATGAATTTTTTTCAGCTATAGATCACAATATTTCATTAAAGTAATATAATCATAAACAATCTTGAAAAGTGATGAGATTATTTCAAGTATCTCTAACAATTTGGTGACTCGGAACGTAATCCCCATTTATGAAAATGAAATTAAATAAATCTTAACATATCATGAAAATAATGAGATTATTTTTATAACATTTCATTGGTATTATATACATCTCGCGGAAAACTATTGGGGCATAACATGACATATGTCTCAAAAAAGGAAAATTGAGATAAAAATACTTTAATGATTTGGTAACATTTCAAACATAAAACCCATGAAATAAATATCATAAAATGGTTATTTAAATACGCATAAATTTAAATATAAAAATAATATAATTCATACATGGTAATTATACACACCACGAAAATGTAATGGGTGGTGAATAAATCATGTATCTCATCGAAATGAAAATTGAGATGAAATTCACTTAACTGGGGTCTTTACTCTCAACGTACACATTCATACCTCCTATATAATAAATATAAATTTATTATAAATATCTAAAATAATAATATTCTTATATCTAATACCATATATGGTTGAATTATAGCTTTATATTACTCTCTTGTTGTAAATTTCATGTTAAAGTTACCCTTTGGGTGTTACTCGCTTTGTTTTTCACTTGTGTCTTAATTTGTTATATCACTGGTCCTTATACATATATAATGATTTAATTAATGTAAAACATGATATAAATACCATCTATATTCATTATATTTGTATTATAATTTTCTATATAATATAGAAGTGTGAAATGGAATACACCGTTCATGGAGACGGTAAGCCGTATGTACAGATGAACGATGTTTCTTTTTTTATTGTCATATTGAAAGAAACCAAGTACATGACATATATGTATATATATATCATTATTACAATATCATTATTATATCATATATATCATATATGTTCACTAAAACTATCTTAAATATATTCAATTAAGTGAGTGAATGAATACAATCGCTTTGAGGGGGCAGTAGTCCACACTTCCTCCGATGAAATTATCATATTTAATCCAAATAGAAATAAAAAACAATATGTTTGAAAATGAATAAATACACAATAAATACATAATAAATACAATATATAAAATGAATAAAGATATATTCCATCATAATATCTACCATGATATGAAATAAAGAAAAAAATGAACAATCAATATTTTAGTGAGGTGGCGATTCGTCGTGCACATAAACATTAGGTATGTTACCCACTAGATAGATGTATGTGTAGGTATAGGTTGAAAAAATAGCACAAATACATAATATTAAATTTAAGATATTATTTTTTTATACCAAAATGGAATAAATAGAGTGGAGGGGTGGATAACGAAAATAAAAGAAAGGGTCTTAAGAGAAGAGGTTACCTCTTAATCGGGTAACTCCTTTTGGTTTTTTTCCAAAAGGCTTCCATGAATTGATTTCATCCATAGGACTGTATTATAGTAGTAGTGAATTTATTTTTGGAATTTTTTTGGGAGGATCTGGGTCCAACCTATGTGGTTTGATATGTATTAAAGAGGGGGAGGTGGTGGCCTTTTATGGGGAAGGAAAAGGACTCACTTGGAATGTTTTAAAACAAGTTCAGTGTACAGATGTTCTTACCTAAAAAAATCATACCAAACCATAAAAAATAATTAATGGAATTTTTATGGAAGATATATTTATATACAATTGTTTTTTTAAAATTGGATGGGTCATTTATCTCCTTAACATCAAGAATTAGTCCCTAATCAATCTTAATTTGACATTAACCGATGTGATTGGTTTTAATCACTTTTACAAATATTTTTTGAAAAAAAAATTACATGATATAATTAGATTATAAAAATATAAATATAAAAATGGTGATTTTTAGTTTTTTTTTAATCAGAATTCAACGAAGCATAAAAATTAAGATAAATCCTAATCCGGTATATGGGATGAAATAATGGGTTTTTAAAGTTGAAAAATGTTCAAAAATGTGTTATGTTTTTTATTAATTTTATAAGTTAAATTGATTATTATGATGTAAATTTTATTAATATATGTATGATTTAATCTAATGTTTCGAGAAAATTTTTTAAATTATAAGTTAACACTAATAATTTTAAAAATAAAATAGTTTGTTATTAACTAAAATGCAGTAATTATCACTATTAATCAGAAAATGATGTTTCTCAAAAAAATCTAAAAAATTCTCCCTAAGATAATTTAGACATTATAAACAAATAAATGAATTTTATTTTATCAAATTAAATTTCTATATGGGATAAAATTATTTTTTTTCTTCATATAAGGACATGATAATCAGTTTATTAGAGGAAATAGTATTTTTAAACATATAAAGACTTTATAAAAAATATTTTTCATTATAAATATGTTATATATATATATATTATTAAAATATTTTAAAATTAAATAATACTATTAATATTATTATTTTTTAATTTCTATTTTATAAATAACTCCTTTACATAATTATAATAATGAAATAATGCCTCGTATAAACTCAGTACTGAGTGTAATGTATGGTATGTCTATGTTGCATTTAGAACATGCCCAGTCGATGTCGCATGTAGCACAAGGCAAGTTAGTGTTTCATATAGCACAATATATGTTGGTTTTAGGTGAGAGGAATTTTTTACAAAGTGTTTTAATATATATATATAGATATATAACTATTTCTAGTTTCACATGAAATAAAAAATATAAAAAAGATAAATTAATTTAGAAAACAAATATCACAAAATCATGGGGTGTTACAGTCACACATTATCCCATAGGGATAATACCGCCAAATAATTAATGAAAATATTTCAACAAACAATTATAGATCATGATTTGGGTAGTAATACTCATGTATTTTTATTTGGTGAGAGGAATGGTCTATAAATTTGTAATCATTCATGTGTACCAACCCCAATCCATTTTTGGATGCATCATTGTATATAACAAATCGATCCCCACTAGTGGTTAATATGATCATAGGTGAAGTGAAAAAAGTATTCTTTAGATTATTAAAAATTACATCAAATTGGTCATTCCAAATATCCTTTACTCCCTTCGAAGCTATATTTTTTAGTTTGACTAATAATCATGTGATTTTTAAAAAAATATTGAATATAGTTCTCAACTAATCTAGGGAAACAATAGATATAATTCATAGATGCTGGTTCAGGTGATCCTTCAAATGAATATTTTTAATTTTTATAGATATATCCATTAGTCAGTGATAACATTCCACAGTAATGTTACTTATTCCAACCATAATTATCTTCTTATATACTTCGCATACATCTTTCCTTTCTGTAAGGTTTGTAGTACGATATTAAAATTATTACCATATTCCTCATTGATTTTGGAATAGATGTGAAGGTCATATTTTAGGAAAATAAAAAAAATATTATGAGATAATATATAAAGACTCTATTCATCCATTGCATGATGATTTATAGAGAATTAGTGAATCAAAATGGATCACTACAAACTTCTAGTACCCTGTAATTATAAAAATAATATAATTATGGATATCCTCCTTCTTCACCTTTACATGATAATATCCCAACTGAAGATCAACCTTATTGAAATAATGGGCTCCACCTAGCTGATCAAATAAGTCATAATTCTATGGAATATGGTACTTTTAATTTATCATGATCGTGTTGAACTCACAAGAATCAATTAATATGATCATTGAACTAAAATTATTCTGAATGGAGAGGACAGGTGCAACCCACAATGAATAAATTGGGCATATGAACTCTTTATTTATAATCTCTTGTAGTTTCTTATTCCACATATCATGTTTATAAACAACCATTCTATATGATATCTTGGGTATTGTTAAATCACATGGTATAATATATATTGAAAAAATTGCATGGATATTAGAAATCCCAGTAAATTCTTAAGAAAACACATTGGTAAATTTCCATGAGAAGGTAAAGTCAATAAGGATGTTTTATTCTTTAGTCTCAATCATTTATTCTATATATGATTCATCATATTGTAATAATATCCATGATTTATATGAATATAATAAAGGTTATTGATCATACTCCATTCATTTTTATAAAATCTGAGGGCGATTTATTACAAAGAAATTTATTTCAATATCTCTTAAATTTTTGTTGGATTGGTATAAAATTATATTTGTATTCTGGATAAATATTAATTCTTCTGAAGGATATATCACAAGGTTCATTTGTAATTTTATCCCACAATTATTTTACAATAGTGGAGTTATGTACATGGGATTCAATAGTCTCCAAATTTCTAATTTTCATCAAAATATTTACTTGCAAGATTTGTTGGGTACTTTAATAGTTCTACTAAAATTACATGATATAAAAGAACACATATAACCATAATCAATATGTGTGTTTGTTATCTTGAATGAAAAAATAATGTACGTTTCAAAAAAAATTGTTCGGATTAAACTTATCAGGTGTGATGGAATAATCTCACTGATGATTCCATGGAGGTTACTACCATTGATTGTCTCTTACAACCCATCACTTAGGGAATTGGTTTACATAATGTCCATATTACTTTAATTTTAAAAAAAATTAATATTGGGTGGTGGTTGACTATATCATTACTTTTAGCCATTATAGTGGTGGGTTTCTCCCATCAACAATCACTATATAGGTTCTCTTCCTTTATAGACAAGGAACATTTCTTCATCCCCATTACGAAATTTACAGGATACATATTCCCCCACTTTTGATAAGTGTGATATTGGAATTTCTTTATAAAATTGGATTTCTCTATCATCCCAGAAGAATGTGACCCTATTTTACACTTCCATCCTTATGAAAACTATGATATTCTCTAAAATATTTTATCTTTGAGGGAAAAAAAATAGTTTATTAATAGTTTTAAATTTATTCAATGGATAAATATTTTTATGTACTTAGATTTCACCCACAAAATAAGAAGTAAACTTTTCCTTTGAGGTTAATAAAAATTCTAGAGGCATATCTAACATGTATTCTGAATTCTTCCTTGTATTCAGTGGTGGATTCCTAATATTTTTTGATGAGGCTATGTAATTCCATCTCAATATTCTATTAAAGAGTGTAAGGAAAATACTTTTCAAAAAAATCATGTTATTTCTTCCACTTCATCGTTTTGATCTTCTCCACTAGATTTATATTTTTCCCCCAACATTCACCATTGATAAAATTTCCACTTCCATAAGATAAAAATCCCATATGACCATATATTTCTTTTAGAATTGAAGGATTCATAGTATATTATCAATGTATTTGATTAATTTCTCCATTATTAAGGGATAATAAGATCCACAAAAAGTAAAAGGACTTTAGATTCATAATGGTCTCAATTATAACATTCTCTTTCTTATGGGTATTCATGCATTCCTCCTAATTAAAGTTTCAGTTAAAAAAGTGATCAAATTAAGAAAGAATTTTCATGAATTTCATGATTTGTTTTCCCATAATCATTATAATTTATTTTTTAAAGTCAACACATTTCCCCTCACAATGGTTGTTGGTTCGGTTTCACCTACTCCCAACCATTTACTAGAATATATAGAAAATTAGGGATGGGTACTTTTTAATCTCAGAAACATATAAATCGTAAACCACTAACATTAAATGAATAACTCATAAATAACATATTTTTCTTATACAATGAATTTTTTGGAATAAAGAAATGTTATTCATAATCAATTTCATAACATAATATTTTATTAGAATTTTTTTCGCATAATAATGGTTCAAAACCCACATTTGAATTTTTAAAATAATATCCCATGTGATTTGTGAACTACGTATATATAATGGCCCATTCCTATGAACTAAGTGATGATAAATTCTTTCTAAACGTTCCCTTTTAGGGTTATTACCTCTATATACCTCTATTTTATAGCTAAATCTAATTACAGTATACTAAAAGGGATTATTTTTCATATAAAAAACATAGTATTTTCATTACCAAAATTTCAGGTTGTTTCTTATGTATAGTCTTATACAAAAGTCTTTCAATAGAGTTTTCCAATCTTAATCCAAAAAAAATAAAAACAATTTTCTTCGATACCAACTATGAAAACACGTATATTTTTACCAAAAAACCATGATTTTTAACATAAAGTTACAAAATATTAAATACCAAAATATCATGGAGCCTATTCTCTTTGAGGGATTAGGTACATAACACAAAAACATGACACATGGATATAATAAATTTATTTAAAGCATCCTCAACATTATCTTAATAATCATTCAATCCTCTAAAACTACATGAGATTACTTGGGGGCATAAATAAGAAATTTCTTTTCCATAAACCCTAGTATAGGATTAATCAAAGTATATAATATGGAAAAGAAGTAGATGTGAAAGAATATGAATATAAAGTTATCATAATAGGTGTGATAATATTTATCTTAAATCATGAAACATGATATACAATGATAGAATAAGGACAACATGGTAATGTTACAACAACATAAATCATGTCATGAATGATCATTGGATAGAAAACATTACATGGTAGATAGGCTCCCATAATGAATTATATTAACTTCTATAGTCAAATTAATTATTTCTCATGAGACTAAAATAGTTCCCAATTCATTGGAGTTATATTTGGGTGCACCCATCACAATATATACATTTTCATGTTGGTCACATAGATAATTCAACATAATGATAAATTTCAACACATTTAATCGCAAGAATAAAGAGTTTGGGTAAAATCCATATAAGTTCCTAATAAATTATGTATATATATATCTAGGTGAATAATCATTTGTATAAATGGGTTTTAGAGTTCAATATATAAATCCCTGTTATGTAAAATTGAATGATAATTTAGGCCACATAACATGTCAACAAAAAGTATCATTGGATGGTATAATAAGGGTAAAATGGGTTTCTCATAAATTATAAATAATAATAGTAGGAACAGGGACGTTTAAGTATATATATAAAGATGAAAAAATGGGAAACATAAGGCATAACATAAAAAAAGTTTTTGGACTAATGAGGATAAGGATAGGGTACATTACCTTGAGAGGACCTTTATAATATTTTTTCTAAGTGAATATAGAGAGATGGGGGACCTTGGGATGGTTATAAAATAGGAAAAATCAAGTTAAGTTTTTCTCTAAGAGTTTATTTTTAAGATAAATGGGAGTTAATTTGTGTTTAAATAGAAAAAGGGAGGAGAGTTCATTATTAATTTCTAAACAATGATTTTTAGACACTATATGATAATGTAATCAAAACCAAAAACAATATATTGTGTTTTCCCATGGTATCTTCGAAAGTATTGTGGTTTTTGTTATCTTCACATGTTTAATAACTAAGGTCATTATAGTAATAACCCTTGTGATGTGGAAATGATTCATGATTAAAAATAATTTATTTTAAAACCATAAAATATAAAATAGATTTAGGTGGAATCATTAGGGCATTATAAAATTAATCAAATAACATTAAAAACACATTAATTTAAATGGGAAATAAATATTTAGTCATGTAATTATTTTATGTCATAGATTATATCTCTTTCGAGTCATTATGATGTCATAATACATATAGTATATTTATATGATATTAAATTATGTCCCAAAAATTTGACTATCACAAAAAATTATGAAAAATATACCACTAGATAATTTAGCTATGTTTCTTTAAAAAAACAACAATATTTTATCAATAAAATTCCCTATGTATAGTAATTTATACATTTAGATCAAAAAAATAATTGAAAAATTCCGGTTATTTTTTCCATAATTATTTATATACCATTATAAAAATTAATTTTGAAGTCATAAAATTAGCTTATCAATTATATTTGATTAAATATTTTTTTTATAATTTTATTTTATAAAAATATCATTGATATAAAAAAAATATTTAATTTAATAATATGAATTTCTTTTTTGAGCCTTGATATTTCCCATAAATAAATTTTTTTCACTACATTAAAATGCTATTTTGTCAAATATATTGTTTAATAATTTTAAAGTAAAAAAAATAAGGATAAATTTAATCTTTATTTAATCAGAAAATAATATAAAAGTTCACACCATTAGAGTCTTCATAAATATCCTTTTATTACACTATTGAATTCTATAATAGGAAGGGGTGTTTGGGTAGGATGGTTTTTGGTTGGTTTGACATACATGGTTTTAGAATAATCAAGATGATCTTGAACATCCCTTATAAAAAAATTCATTTATTATTTTTATATTTATTATCATATTTAGATTTGTCAATGTGAAATCCCAGGGATGTTGTCTCCCTTAGAGGCTCTGATTAAAGAGCTTTATAATGTATGATTGTAATGGTATTGATCATTTCTTCTTTCATATGTGTCAATTACACTTTATCATAACCCATAAAGTATTCTAGTTATAATATAACTATTCAAAAACAATATTATCAATGGTTATGGTACTTAATTCTATTTTTGAATTTGAAGGACTATATAATAGTTCAAAATAGCCAATGTAATTAATGGGTTTTCAATAAAAACATTTCTTAATAGATTATTTACTCATTTAAAAATGGAATTTCAATTTATAAATTATATTTTCATTATAGGAGATATGATATTTATATAATGTATCTAAAACCCTTTAGCATTCCTAGAAAATTCCTTATAATATGGAAGTATTTCCCTACCTCCCTAACATGTTTTCAGGTTCTATTGGTAATGGATAACTATTGGATAGATACAATATTTTTTATTTCAAATAAAACATTACCCTTTTTTATTATTAACACATCAAAAGAGACTATTAATAACATATATAGATAATTTACTCTCCACAAATAGATAAAATATGATGAGATGTTACAAAAAAAATTCACTATGATGTATCATTAACAACTAAAACAATTTCATAGTAAGGACAATACTAAATGGAAACATCCACTATCTCAAAGTCCATGTCTTCACTAAATCCAATTGAGTAAATGAGTATATACTAGTTTTAATTATATTAACCTTTGACCAATTCCTTTGAAACCATAAGTGAAAACTTTTATAATTCATAAAGGGATCCATATTTCATATTTAAATAACTTCTATTAAATATTACTTTGTAAGGTTTTCCTATATCTCTTAGTTTTTTTAATTATTCATTCTTAATAATATTTCACAATATTTGTACTAATATGAGATGTTTTCTAAAAATAACCTACTCATTTCTATATGTTTAAACTCTAATTAAATTTTTTATTTTCATTATTTTATTATCTATAACATAATTTTTTATCTGTTGATCATCATTTTTAACATTTACTTCATAAGAAATTATCTAAAATGTACTCCCCTGAAAAAGATAAAGCCTTTCAAAAAGATCAAAACTCTATGTTTTCCACTATACATATTTAGCTAAAAGATAAGTATACATTAGTGATCCTCACACCACTTGACTATATGGGCGTGCAATTATACAGATCATATCATATATTATTATTGGGTTATTATTTTCACAATTATTTTTTCAATATATCATTTTACTAAACTCAATAATATTAATCTGGTATTTAATATCTTATATTAACCCAAATAAGTGTAACCCAAAGCTCATAGAGTTATTTAGTTACTTAACTAAAAGGTTTTTAAATCACCTAAGAACTTATAAAAGATAATTCAAGGTCGCTCATCTTTAGAATGACAATTCCTGGTTGGATGATCAAGGCCCAGACATTTTTTTCCTTAGAAAGAATTTAACATCCAATATGTTTATTATGGAAATTTAATCTCGCCATATTTTTTGAAATCATTACCTTTACATGTATTCATAATTTTATTACATAGGTTTAAATCTTATTGTTACCAAAAATCAAATTGTCAAGAAAATTTTTATGTGTAGCATTTTAAAAAACTCATAGATTTTCTTACTAACAAAAATTAAAACCCTTCTATAATTATAAATTTCAAAATCTATCCTTGGTATAAGGTAAGTAAAACCCATAAATGAAGTGGATTAGAAATATATGATTTCTATAATCACCAAAAAAATTATACATGGAGTGAAACTTTCCAAACTCCAACATCTCTAGACAAGGATAAAGCCTTTGGGCTAGTGAGTAGTCCGACCAAAAGGCTCATTATCCAAGTATTTTTCACTCAAGAGAGTCATTAATTAATTCATAAATCAGAAGAATGATATTTATAAATTATATTTAACCATTTAATTCAATATTTCAACCTAGTACATTAAAAATACAAGGTAAATGAAGAAAATTCCTTGATCATAAATACAATTTAACTCCAAAAAATGCATTATAATATAAATTAATTATAAATATTCAAACTAAATAACATATAATAATTTTCAAAATAACACTTTGTATCTATTAATAAATAAAGGAATAAAAAATAAATGATATGCTCATTTATTTAATCATAAGATAAAAATATATGAACATTTTATAAATAAATTTTAAAAACTTATTTATTTATTCATGGATAAACATGAATAATTCAGTTTTATCCTATATTAAAATTCAATATTATCATTTACATGGTTTTAATATTAACATTTAATTTTTTTTAAATTTTGATATTAAAAGACGATTACTCTTATTATAGAACAACAAACATTAATATTCATGAAACAAATTACATAATTTAACTTCAAACATAGAGGATTATTTAAAACATTGAACACATCATTATCCAAAAAAAATTGTGAATATATTAAATATTTCTTCCAAGTAGAGTTTTAGTATAAAAATTTCATACTTTTATTTTTGAAATATACATCAATGAGTATAAACCCATTTATAATTTACATTATTTAATTTATAAATTTATTATTAATTATAAAATCATGAAAGTACAATTTAAATCCAGATTAAATATACCAATATTCTATGGGATCATATAGGGAATATTTCTTTGATATTTTTTTAGAAAAAAAGTTATTTTAAAATATTTTCCATAAAATCATACATAATTGAATAGTGTAGTCCATTTGTTCCCCATAAATACCATATGTATTAGTTGTTTTGGAATTCATTTTGATGATTTTTTATTACACAATACAGGGTGTTTTAGGAAATCATGTTTAGATTTACAAACAGTTTTGAATCTAATGATAAACCATGAAATTGATTCAAACTATTTAATGTCAGTCTTCAAGGTGAAATTCAACAACAACACTAAAAAATAAAAAAAAATGAGGAAGTGGACCTCTCACGATACTCTTTTTTATAAGAAAGTTTTTGTATAAATTCAATGTAATTATTTCACATTGACCATATTGAATAATTACCTTCATATAAACATGAAGGAATGTTTTACATAATTCTTATGTCATGGTACTTAGATTTGAAAAATATAAATTCAAATTTTTCTCTTATTTGTGCCATGGTATTTGGAACAAAACCTTTTCTAGATTCATTAATCATCTTAAAATCCTACTATAAGTTGATAGATTGGATTTGATTTTATTAAGAGGTTTTAAATGGATGTATAATATATTAAAAATGGTGTAAGAACAACTTAAACCATCATTAAGATCAGAATATATCTATATATTTGTAAATAATATAAAATAAGAATAATAAAAATATACATCACACCAGTTGATATGACATGTCAAACATTTTCACATGTTTTTTACTGGGAACATTTTGAATTAAGTGATAGACTCCATAAGTTGGAGGAATCAACAAATTATGAGAATCAAATTATACTTAGGTAAGTCATATCTCATCTCCATGGTATTATAGAACATTATATAATAGTTGTATTGAAATTATATCATGATATTATTTTCTAGGTTTTGTTATAATGATCATTATATACATATAAAAGGATTTATCCAACTTATATAGGTACCCTATAGACTTAACTGGAACACCTTTTTTTATTAGCTGACTTGTAAATGTCTCTTACTATTAAAAACACTTTGTGACATTAAACCTATTTCTTTATCAATTCACGATACATTTAAACATAAATATTTATTTTTAAAAGTCTCATAGTTATTATCTCATTATCATTGTAATAAGGTAAAATTTTAAGATTGTAACATGTATGATATAATAAGAACTAGACAAAAATACAATATTTAACTCATAGAGAGACCATGGAATTGTGTTTTAAATGTGTTTTGGTTAACATAAGGGTAGACTATTGGGTGGTAAAACCGACATATTATAGTAATCATTTTATTGAAAATTACCCTCACTTCATTGGTATCATATATGGGTTTTTTCTCTACATAGGTGGTATGAGAGATACTTGAACAGAATTTTCCCCAAGTATTAATGGGTTTTGACTAGAAATAGTCAATGGTGGATGGGTTCTATAGAATAGGAACACCTAATCCAATGGAATGAATATACCCATTCAGTGTTATTGTGATAATAGTGAGGAAAATGGTGGTTGGTATATTCCCCATGATGGTAATTATGATATGTAGCACATTCACCTTGCATAGGTGACATGTGGATATGAGTGTCTTGAGGTTGATTTTCCTATGTGTAGAAATTCAAATACATTATTCCATATTGATGTTATTATTAAAGGGATATGATTTCTAGAGAGAGGTGATAGAATTATTGTAATGGGGTTATTAAATATAACCTAGTGATGTATCATGAATTTAAAAAAAATTAAAAAATGGATTTTATCTTTAACTAGATTGATATTTCTTAGGATGATGAATTCTTAACATGATGTAAATAGGTAGTGGTGAGAGAAGATAAGTGATATTATCTGATCATATTGATATTGATCACTACCTAGAGATGTAATTTTTTTTATTTTTTTTATCTATATCATTATTTTAAATGTGTGATGTATAATATTCATGATTATTTTTTGGGGAGACCTTATAAAAACACTTTGATTTTATTTAAGTGGTCTCTAAAAAGAGATTAGAAGTTATATATTATATATTAAGGGTGGAAAAGGTTGTTTTTGTCCTCTTATGGGTAACCTTTTAATTTTTCATTGATTGATATGTTTCTATATTTATGATTATGTGGGTGTGACAACCTATTATTTTCTTAGTTTTAGATATTCTAGGGCTTTGAGATAACTCTTGATTAGTTTTTTGAGATGATATTTTTTTATGATCGTATTTATTTTCATGTAGAACCGTGTGACTTTATTTATTTGTGGGGAGCATGATGCTCTTCCGAGGAGGGAATGAAAATGCTGGAAATTTATTAAAGAATGTGTTGAAAAAGGTCACATGCTCAACTGATTAATATTATATGTTATAGACACTGATTATTAAAAAGTGTATATATATAATGTTTTACTCCATTTTTTAGGTTAAAAATATATAAGGGTATGTTTTTATGTGGGAATGTTTTTAGTTGAAAATTTGATTATTCTTATAAGGAAATCCTTAAACTATTTATTGGAATTTTTCACTTAATATATAGCTACACATTTTTTTCTATTGTGGGTAATAAAATATTAAATGATTATATCAACTAGTTTAAATAGTTTATAAATTTTTTGATAGGATTTCCATGTATTTATTATTTATAAGGATGATTGGTTTTATGGGTGGGGGGATTTATTATTATCAATTTCTTCTATAGGATTTATTTTATAATGATTAGAGAGTTGCACTAAATTTAATTTTTCTTAGTTTACCACCACTAATTTAAATTTTAATTACATTATTGATTATAATTATTTGTCACCATTATAAAGTTTTCAAAAAATATAAATTTTTATTTATAAAAGTAAGGTGATAATTTCAATTCAGAAGGGGAGTAAAATTGGAAAATAAAGTTTGTTATTTACATTGAAAAAATTTGCTTACCCTAGGGGTTTTTGTTTCAAATAATCATGGTATAGTTGAGGTGGTGTGTAGAGGTTTAGATATTATTTTTATACCTAAAATATTATTATAACATATAAATTATAATTCACTATTATATGAAAAATATATATTCATTTATAGAATGTTGTATTTCAAAAACCTTATTCACCTAAGAGATAAGGAGAGATGGATTCTATTTATAATAAAGTTGGAATAATATATTTGGGCTTTAGGTATGACATCTTTGATCAATTTTATCTTCATTCATGTTATATTTCATTTATGAAACTTCAATATTTTGGTTTATAAACTAAATCATTGAATTTCAAAATGAAATTAGAGTATGTGATAATGGATATGATGTAATAAAAAAAATTAAACTGGTTGGTTGGAATTAGATGAATGGGTTTTCTGAAAATGCATCCATAATTTTAGATTATTAAAAGTCACTTTATATTTTAGTGGTGAAAATAATTGAATCACAATATAAAATATAAGTATATCAATCTATATATCTAAATAATTCTAATAGAACAAATTTTTCTAAATTTTAATATTTATATTTTAGAAATAACTTCATGATAATAATATTCTTATAATTTCTATATCTTCTATAATTTAGGATAAATTAGTGAACATGATATATAACCCTAAACAGTAGTTGAATACAAGAATCTAATGGATTTTTTATAGATTATTATATAATCACTTTGAAAGTCACCTAAGGGTAAATTGTTCCCCATTATGTTTCTATCTCTAAAATATATGTTCATTAATTATTAATTAATGTGATGAATCAAAAATTCATATGATCCTCATATTGAGAAGAGTATTCTAATGACTTTTTAAAAAAACATTCACTAAAAATCCACCACAAATTGAGTAGTGGTTCACGGTGGATCAGTTTGAAGAAGGAACCTAGAATTCTAGTTCATATAGTAGATAATAAAAAATATTCCACATATACTATATAGATATGGAGTTTCATTTATATCTTTTTGTTGTTTCAAATCATCAAATATATTTGGTTTGATGATCATATAGAATCTACTAGGGCCATATAACCTTAGTCGATGTGTGTTTAAGATCACACAAGGAACCAAATACATATATCTTTGTTGAATGATCTATAGATCAGATGAACTTTAGTCTAATTCATGGGTGGAATGATGTATAATTGGTGTACCCCTTCCCCCCAACAGTAATCTAATGATAAAAAAATTACATTTGCTCAACTCTATTGAAACCCAAACTCTAGGAACCCAAAGATGGTGTCTACCATATTTCATTATTATAACATAAAATGATATAATATCAAAAGACCAATTATTTTTTTACTCTTTAATAACCCAATACATACATAAGACCCATATTATCTGGTAAATATAAAATTCTTACCATAAAAACATTCTTGTATCTTTGATATTATTAATAATATTTTTCTTAATGTACTGGGAATAGAGAAACAAATAAAGTTTTATATTATATTCTCATTAATAGTTACATAAAATAGAACCTATTATAAATCCATAATAACTAATTATTTTGTAAATGAAACTTACTGAATGAAAATTACATTGAATCTGTAACCTAAGTACAAAATGCATGGATGGATAATATTAATTTAGTAATCTCAGGGATAATAATAACTAAATTCTAAATTTTTTAAATTCATAATATTAGACATCATGATTTCATACATCATGATATCTACACCATCGAATCCTTATACCAAGACATGTTAAAAAATGGGTTGGTATACACCAAAAATCCATTTAATTTATCTTTCATATTTTTCTCATATAACTAGTCAGGAATCAAGGTGATAACTATAAAGGAGACCCACAAATTACTTCATGTCCTTGAAATCACCATATATTCATTTTTCAATTATATTCATAAATAATATTCCTTATTAAAAATGTCTATATTTGATGAAATATTTTATAATATCAATACTTCCCTAGTCAATTGAATAAAAAACCTAAAAAACATTGTATATAAAAATGATTTATTTTTTACGAAATAATCATTTCCCAGATATATAAAATATTTATATTTAAGAGAAATATAATTTCCAATTATCACAATAATGTGAATTTTTAAAGATAATTTCAATGACCACAAAATTAATAAAATAAGACTTTCAATTAAAAATTAATATAGGTTTGTTAGAAAATAATGTCTTTTAGAAAATTAAATTTGAATATTATAATAATATTTCTATAAATAGTTTTCTTCCAAAAAATATGAAATACTTATATAATAATATAAATAGAAAAAAATGGTTATGATAGTTTAAAAAATCTATTAACATTTTACACATTAAAAACTAACATTCCTTTTGTGTTTTGTAAAGAGAGATGAAAATGAATTTTTTTGAAAAAAAAAATTAATAATTCCATTAAAAACTTCTAAAAAGTAAAGAATAACAATAATTGACCTTGATAAGTCATTTTTGAATCTCAATAGTCTTTTATAAATATATTTTTAAAATATATGATCATAGAAGAAAAATATATCTTATCAAGAAGAGAAATATGGTTGGATTTTGTTATAGACATTTTTCTTGTAATATTAACTTGAATTAAATCATTAATCATCCTGAATAAATATATATATTTGTTAAATACTTCAAATTTTTACTATATACACCATATAAAATTATATATTAAACCCAATTTGTATCGATGAAGGTGAAATTGAGATGGGATTCATTACATCCTTTTTAGAATGCCTCTAATTTATTTTGTCCTCCAGTACAATAAATTTATATTTATTATCCTTATATACCATAACCATATACATATATATAATATAATTTACGATCTATCTATAACATATTATCAATTATTTTTAAAATAATATTACTATTATTGTTTCAGGAATTAACACCGTTGTTTTCAATTTTGTTTTCATTTGGTAGTCTCGGTCATTACAGATTGAATATGGTATCATCCTCCCAATATTTTTATTCAGGATATAAATAACCTTTATAATAAATATATAAATATTAATAATATTCTATAAAATATATAGATAGAAAAATTAATTACATAGTTCCTGGAGATAGTTTGTCATATGTAATCATGAACCGTGTTTTCTCATTTCAATGAATGGAATGAAAAAAAGGAAAATAGTAATTCACAGCTATTAAATTATAACTATATTATGTATATTATATATATTCATTAAATTAATCTATATTGATATCCATATAAATATTACATGAAAACTAAATCACTTCACTTTGGTGGGGTGGTACACCACACATATGCACGAGAGACGTAATAATTTTCAAACATATTGGAAGGATATAATATATGTTTGTGTGTGTGTGTCTAAATGAGTTAATTATTATATAATAACAATTATTTCATTAATATATTTTTTATTTATTTCTCTAACTTTATATTAGGCCATGTTAAGCAGTAATTTAAAAAAAATACATCGATTCATGAGTTGATAATATTTTGTACACATGAGAAATGGTTTTGATTACTATTTATTGGTGAAGGATATAGATAAATGTTATGAAATCCAAAAAATAACAATTTACTATATGGTGAAAATAGGATCTATTATCCTATAATGTTTATGACATAATTTTGTTTTGTATAGGAAGAAGAAAAATGAATGTTCTTAGTGAAAATGATTATACATTCTTTGAATGATATCCTTTAGATATCATCATAAGGGACCTATGGTTGGTATTTTTGGAAGAAAATAATCTAAAAACCTTGAATAAAGATTTATAAAGGAGTATTTGGAAGGGTTTGTAGGGATATATGTATCAATGTGATCAAAAGAAAAAAGAGAAGAGGTTTTCTCTTATAAGTGAGGGTTGGGAATTCTTGGATATTTTTAAATTATTATGTTAATCTAAATTAATTTTCATCTCAAAATGGATATAAATTTATATAAATCAATTCTAATATGAGGAGTTTTTCAAAGACATTTATCTGATAAAATATGTAATTGTATTGGTAATTTTTTAAACCATATCTTTTAGGTTTAACTCCAATTAAAGTTGTTGACAATTACAGCTATATTAGACTTTTCTACAATTTAATGGTCAATAATATCATCACAATAGGAAAAAAGAACCATAAATGGAAAATGGTTGATGTTTTCATCCATATACCATTCACATTGATAAATATATTATTTGTTGGATTTTGAAACATTAAATAAGTATTATTTAATATAAAATACCATTAAGGTCAATATATACACTATTCATTTAATTTCAAATTAAATTCATCAAGAAAATTTTTGAATTAAAATATTTTAAATTAACACATCCCTAAAATTTTATATTCTTATATATAATTATTGGATCACTATAATGAAACGAATTTACATTACTTGTAAATTTTTTAAAATCCTTTATTTTAATCTTGATATAGCTGAATAAATATTGTTTCTGTAACAACCCGAGATTTTTTAAGATATATTCTTTTTAATTTCATTCATATCTTTTGTTGTACGCTACACCAAGATTATCTTGCACTATACGCAACACTGTTTTAGCTTGCAGTATTCGCAACACTAATCTTGGATCGTGTTACACACAATTTCATGTTTGTTTGATAGTATTTATTCTACGCAGCATTGATTATATATATATATATTAAATGTATTTTTTTATACACAACAACAAAGGACTCGTGCACTACACGCAACCCTGACTTGGCTTCCATTACACGTAATCACGACCTTCCTCGATAGCGTGTGTTGTACGCAATACTAGATTTTACTAAACAACGATATATTATTATAATTTTATTATGAACTAGCCGTTATGAATATTATTAACTGAATTTTGAATTTTATAACATTATTATTCATCTTACACATTTTCTAGAACATGGTATAAGAACAAAATAAATTTTTCGGGTAAAATAAGTATTTTTCAAAAAATGCAGTTTTGCCACCTTTTAATGGCGCACACACATTAAATCTAGTTTTTGACTTGTTTATAAGTTTAATTTGAAAAAATAAAATTCTTATTTTGAATAGGGATATAAAAATTTACATTGGATAAATTTTTTATATTTTTATGATAACTTTCATATTTTAATGAATACTAAAAACACGCTATATTTTAATTAAAAACAACTTTTTTCATCGTATTAGTTTATATGGTTAAATTATAATATTGAATGGTTGTAAAGTATAAATAGAATATATTTTTACCATTTAATATAATTTATGTCATTAGCATTGATTTTACCTTGAATACGTAGGTTAAATCAATTCAATCTTTTGCAATGTTTTAAACAAAAACCTGTATTCTTTCGACAACGGGATTAATTTTAATTTAATTTATGAAACTTTTGTGTATTGAATTTGGAAAAATTGATTCTATATTTTGAATCAGTGGGTTCGAATTATGTTAATAAGCTAATTTTTATTTTTGGGCATTATGAATAGGAACTACGGTAAATTTTATTTACCATAGTTAAAGGTAAATCGGGTAATTAAGGGTAAATATAAGATTATAAAATTACCCTAACACCTATCAAAATCCTATTTGATGACTAAAAGTAGACCCATATCACCTAAGGGTCTAATTAGAATCATTTAATGGACTTTTGTCCATGAAAATAACTAAATTATTATTAAAACCAAAGAAAGTGACAACATGTCACTCTCTTAAATCTTATAAGTATATTAATTTTAATTTAGTGATAAACTTCATGAAACTCTGAACATGAATATTCTCCAAAAATATAATGAAATTATATACATCATATGAATTTATTTATAATTTTTAGGGATTAAATAATTATCTTTAATTTTTACACAATAGTAATGCAGAAATTGTTTATCTAGTGAAAAATCAATAATATAGTTTTTATTAAACTAATAGTGACAATAAAAGGCACAAAACCCTGACCAAAACTTATTGGTCATGAAAATTTAAACCATAAGCATACAATGGTTTAATATTTGACCATTTGGAACCTTATAAAAGCGATTATGACACTTATATTATTTTATTTTAGATGATGCCAAAGTTGTCACCTTCATAATTTATTAAATATAACAATTTAAATATTGTGATTTTAAGATGATAAAATCGAGTAAAAGTATTATTGTGAAAGGTAATAGATTTATCTTCATCATATGATTTTATTTTTAATTTATATGCAACAAATAAGTATATTAAATAATTATAAAAAAAGGTGTAGTAATTATTTTATTAAGAGATAAACCAAATAAATGGTTTTAAAAATAATAAAATAAATATTATATGAACTATTTAATGTTCTCCACTAATTTTCTAGATACATATGACCCTTTATTAATATATTAAATCTTTTATTTTGAACATATCTTCTGTATATATTTTATTTAAATTCAAATAAATGAATAGTGTCAAAATTGACACTATTGTTATTTTATAAAAATAACATATTATAAAATTGTTTAAAAATCACAAAAATATTTACCAATTATAAATTTAAATTTATATGGTATAAAATGTTATAAGGTATCCAATTATGGACAATTCACAACAAATAAGTAATTTTTTGTTATAATTTAAAATTTAGAATGTTATTACCACAAATAAAATTAAATTGATTAAATAAGGATAAATCAAGTTGATAATGTTTAAAATAAATTCCTAACATGTCTAAATTTTATTGTTTGATGAGATTACAACCCTATATCATCTAATATTCAAATACGAGTCATTTTTTGGAGGTTTTTAAGTGGGGTTAGATTTATTATAAATTAATATTTTTAAGATTTCCAAAGGTGCCCCTCTCCTCCCTTATAAAAGGGCACCTCCTCTCTCTCATCCTCACACCAATTTGAGCCTTCAAGATCAGCCAACCCCTGCCCATTTCACTTCCCCACTTCCCTAGAAACATAATATAGGTCTTGGTCTTCTTCAAAGACCAATTTTAGTACCCTAAGAGGAGATCTCAAAGAGGTGCTTCAAAGAAGAGGTAATGTCCGTTACCGATTATTTAAACTTTATTTTTTCTTCTACTTATTCTTCTTTAGTTGTTTCATTATGAAGTAATAAAATAAGTATCACTCATATACTGAAATTTTGTTATAATTATGAAACAACCCAATTTTACCATCTATCCATCCTACGGAAAACGAAATCACCGCGCATGCGTATGTACGGAATACCGTCTCCACGCCGTGGTGTAATCTATTTTCCACCACCACCTTACTTGGATGGGTATAATGGTGTAAATAATGACTACATATGATTATTGTAAAGTGATACTGATTCTGGTATATTAGACCATCCACTCCAATTCTATTCAATAATTATGGGAACGATATCATCGCTTGTGCGTACGTACGGATTACCGTCTCCACGACGCGATGAGATTCATTCTCCGTGATAACCATACATGAATGATTACAAAGTTTATATAATGAATAATAATGAAATATATGAAATAATAATGCCACTGTATTTATGTATATATATATATATATTTATGTCAACTATTTAGTTTCATTCAATTCAATAAGCAAACGAAAACAGCATTCATGCGTACGTACGACCTACCGTCTCCATGAACGGTGTATTTCATTCCTTTTATTGATCTATAATATATATGTATAAGATTAATATATATTATATATAAATCATGTTTTACATTATGGAATTATGTAAATCAGATTATAATTAATAATATCAGGAAGAACAAGTTGAAACACATACGATAAATGAAATGATTTAACCCAAAACGCTGCTTTCACATGGAATTTACAAAGGAACGGGTAATATAAAGTCATAAGTGAAACATATATGATATCATAATAATGAATATAATTATGTAATAAGTCAATGAAATTATTTAAATCATTATACAGGAGGTTCTGATCCATACGAAGCATATCAGACCTAAGGTAAGGGATAACTTTTCAAATCACGTTTTTATCCGATATTTTTTATTCGTAAGTATTTACTGGGGTTATGATTATTATCCATGTCCATATGTTCTCCAAATGATTTCATAAAATGTTTACATTTCTTCGATATATCTTTAAAGTCATTTTTACCCTTTTCTACTTTTACCACAACGTATGGAAGGAATATTTCTTTTACGGGGTACTTTATTGACTTTTCTGAAAAAAGTACGTGAAGAATGTTTTTTTAACTTATACGGCATGAAAGTATTTTTACGGTTTTATAAAGCCTTATTTTCTTGAATATTCCTCCAAAATATTTCATGACTATTTTCAAAAAAATCACTTTTTTTTAAATTGCATGAAATTTTGTGAAAAGAAAATGATTTTGAAGAAGAAAGGATATTTTCCTCAAGAATTCATTTCAAGTGTTTTATCAAAACCATTTTTCGTCTAAGATGAAATTATTTCATATGTGCATGTTTCAAGTATAATGTCTCTATGATTTAAATAGTTTCACTTTTATTATTATGAAATGATATCCATTTCTTTTATATGGATTATGTGATGATGGGATGATATTTAAGAAACCCATTTTATTTATTGGGTTTTTATGAATGATTTATGTTTATTTTGTCGCACAAGTAAGAATGATTTCATTATGAGATGGGTGGGACCTATATCTCCCTCTAATGCATTGGGTAAAGATTTATATCTCATGAGATAGACATGTCTGTAATGGTTAGTTAATCCGGTTCAGTGTTATAGGACTGAAACGTGGAGTGAACTCGATTCAGAATGGGACTTTGTCCACTAAGATGGTCTTGGCAGCAATGGCTTGGCTACTATGTAAATCATAACAAGTACTGAATGGTTTCCATAATTAAATGTTTTATTCCCATTATATTTTATCAAGATTCCTTTATTATATATGTCTTACATACTTCCAAGATTCGTGTCTTTGCTCAAGCTATTGATGTTTAGATTTTATGTTCAAGTTTTTGCATTCAAATGTTTATGGATTGTTTTATGTTCTCTATGTTTACCCTTATTGGGCATTTGAGCTCACCCATTTTATGTTTTATTTTCCCTAGGATATAAAGAAAGGTTTTAGGTAAGAAAAAAAGGGGGAAGATCTTCATTGGGAGATGTTGAAGATCTTTCACCACGATTAGAAGATTTTATTCTGAGTTTCGAAAGACACTAAACTATTATGGTCCTTGTGTGTCTGTTTTTGTTATGTATTAAGTATTCCGCAAAAGTAATGTAAGGTCCATGTACGTCAAGATTCGGGTCTCTACAGTTGGTATTAGAGGAAAGTTATAGTCAACCTTTGGAAACTAGGATGCGAAAACGTTAGTGAGATCCCTAGAAATATTTCTAAGGTATGTCTAGGGATGTCCCTAAGGATAAGTATACGTATATGATATAGTCCTAGAACTACGGTAACGATCTTAGAATTTAACCTAAGATGTTAGATATTGAGGGTACTCTCCCTTTACTATGTTTTTTTTCCCTAGCATGATTTTTTCCTCTCACAGAATTATTTTTATGTTTTAGTCAATGGAGGGAACCATAAGGAATTCAGTTAACATTGAATCCAATGGACAAATTGGTGACTACGAGCAATGAAATTGTGTAATTCCTAGAGAGAAAGATATTGTGATTATGCTGAATCAGTCATCACGATATATGATTAACAAGGTGAAATTTAGTGGTATTCCTAAGTCATCAAATAAGAGGAAGATGGAATTTTATGCATGTTCGCATAGTGAGGAGCATAAAGAAAGGAAGATTGAGATTTCTAAAGAAGGGAAGAAGAACCTTGAGGAATACCTAAAATGGAGGGACAGATGTTATCTATGTAGAGAAAACGGTCATAGAGTGATAGAATATTATGGAGTTCAATGTCTTATCTATGGAGAACATGGGCATTACCCAACTCAATTCCCTAACCTAAGAGGTTACATCTAAATCAAGGAAGGACTTATTCCATGACAATCATTGAAGATGATGGTTTGAAGTGTTTATGTATTGGTATTCAAAAATAATGTTGTTGAGGTACTTTTATGGTATATTGGAATAACTATATATTGGTCCATTGTTGTTTTCCATAAGAATATGGCATCGGTAACCATGGAAAGTGATTGAGATATTTTTTGAAAGAAGATGATATGCGCATAATGAGGGGATAAAAAGAAAATGAAATGTTTGACAATATTCATGAGCTCATGATTTAAATAAGGAAAAAGTGATATCATGGTTTGAGTATAAATAATTTTGAGGATTTTCGTATGTGGAAAGTGTTAACTTTTAACTGCATTCATGTTTTCACTAAGGTTCAATGGGTATTCATTCTCCAAGAGAATACATGATTAAGGTATTCAAAACTTTGTAATTTGACCAACAAGATATATCTTATGATATATGGGGGATAAATGATGGAATTCACGTGATTGTTATGTGACATTTCAAGTAATCATTTTCTTTATACTATGAGGTTGGACCAAAGTCTTTTAGATAAGCCTAAAGATTGGAATGGATTATGTTGGACATAAGTTAGTATTGTTTAAGGATAGAACTTTTTTTGATATTATTGATGGGATTCTATAGTAATGCAATTTTAGAAAAAAAAAAAGAAAACCTGCAGGACGGGCGAAATCCCATTGCGTCGGACAAGGCTGTGGGAATCGAACCCACAACTGAAGTGCGACAGGCCTTTATCTCCTACCACTGGCCTACAGGAAGTCCCTGGTTAGTGGAAAGTAGTTTTATTTTATTAAGTGGTATGATAAATAATGTATAAGTCCATTTTGGAACCATATATGATTAATCTCACCATAAGATGGACTTATAACTTTTGCTAAACTTTTGTTTGAAACAGATGGAATGACCCATCATTCTTTCACATAATCTCCTAATGCTTCACGAATAACAAATTCAACGTCATTTCTTTAAGATATGAAGTGGAAATTGTTCAATTCACGAACAACAGTGAGATTGTACCAAAATCATGTAAGTATTTCATTTAATTCATCAACATTAGGGAAATGATCTTGAAAACCAAAAATGTTGTCCTAGTGCTCTTATATCTGATGAATCAGATGGTACCTCAGATCATCACAAATTTATGGCTTTGTTATTGATGGCTTTTTCATAGCCATGTTATCTACCACTCTCCATCAGAACATGGTGGTTAGATTTTTCTGCCGTATCCATATTTTCACCTAAGTTCTCTTATGTGGAAACCCAGGGATGAATTAATTTATGTAACCAATATGTTTCATACTTCACTTTTTAAAATGAAGTTTTAGTTTTCCTTTTTACGATGTGGGTTTCTATGAATAGTAAACGATTTATAACCCCAACGAATTTCGAGGGTGAAATTCATTTTAAGGGGGGTAGAATGTAACAACCCGAGATTTTAAAAGATATATTCTTTTTAATTTCTTTAATATCATCTACTATACGCTACACCAAGATTATCTTCTGCTATATGCAACACCGTTTTAGCTTGCAGTATACGCAACACTAGTCTTGGATCGTGTTACACACAATTTCATGTGTGTTTGATAGTAGTTATTATATGAAACATTGAGTATATATATATATATTCAATATATTTTGTTATATGCAACAACAAAGGAGTTGTGAACTACACGCAACCCTGACTTGGCTTGCATTACACGCAATCACAACCTTCCTCGATAGCGTGTGTTGTACGCAATACCGAATTTTACTAAACAACGATATATTATTATAATATTATTATGAACTAGCCATTATGAATATTATTAACTAAATTTTTAATTTTATAAAATTATTATTCATATTACACATTTTCTAGAACATGGTATAAAAACAAAATAAATTTTTCGGGTAAAATAAGTATTTTTCAAAAAATGCAGTTTTGCCGCCTTTTAATGGCGCACCCACATTAAATCTATTTTTGACATGTTTATAAGTTCAATTTGACCAAAATAAAATTCTTATTTTGAATTAGGATATAAAAAATTACATTGGATAAATTTTTTATATTTTTCCGATAACGTTCATATTTTAATGAATAGTAAAAAACACGCTATATTTTAATTAAAAACAACTTTTTTCATCGTATTAGTTTATATGGTTAAATTATAACATTAAATGGTTTTAAAGTATAAATAGAATATATTTTTACCATTTAATATAATTTATGTCATTAGCATTGATTTTACCTTGAATTCGTAGGTTAAATCAATTCAATCTTTTGCAATGTTTTAAACAAAAACCCGTTTTCTTTCGACAACGGGATTAATTTTAATTTAATTTCTGTAACTTTTGTGTATATAATTTGGAAAAATGGATTCCATATTTGGTATCAGTGGATCCGAATTATTTTAATAAGCTACTTTTTATTTTTGGGCATTATGAATAGTAACTACGGTAAATTTTATTTACCGTAGTTAAAGGTAAATCGGGTAATTAAGGGTAAATATAAGATTATAAAATTACCCAAACACCTGTAAAAATCCTATTGGATTACTAAAAGTTGACCCATATCACCTAAGGGTTGGATTAGAATCAATTAATGGACTTTTTTCCATAAGAATAACTTAATTATTATTAAAACCAAAGAAAGTGACAACATGTCACTCTCTTAAATCTTATATGTATATTAATTTTAATTTAGTGATAAACTTCATGAAACTTAGAACATGAATAGTCTCCAGAAATATAATGAAATTATCTACATCATATGAATTTATTTATAATTTTTAGGGATTAAATAATAATCATTAATTGTGACACAATAGTAATGCAGAAATTGTTTATCTAGTGGAAAATCAAGAATATAGTTATTATTAAACTAATAGTGACCATAAAAGGCACAAAACCCTGACAAAAACTTATTTTCCATGTACATTGAAACCATAATCATCCAATGGTCGAATATTTGACTATTTGGAGCCTTATAAAAGCGATTATGACACTTATATTATTTTATTTTAAATGATGCCAAAGTTGTCATCTTCATAATTTAATAAATATAAAAATTTAAATATTCTGATTTTAAGATTATAAATTCGAGTAAAAGTATTATTTTAAAATTTAATAGATTTATATTCACCATAGGATTTTATTTTTAATTTTTATTCAATAAATAAGTATATTAAAAAATTATACAAAAATGAAACAGTAATTACTTTATTAAGAGATAAACCAAACAAATGGTTTTAAAAATAATAAAATAAATATTATATGAACTATTTAATGTGATCCACTAATTTTATAGATACATATTACCTTATATGAATCTATAAAAGATTTTGTTTCTAACATATCTTCTGTATATATTTTATTTAAATTCAAATAAATGAATAGTGGCAAAATTGACACTATTGTTATTTTATAAAAATAACATATTATAAAATTGTTTAAAAATCACTAAAATATTTAAAAATTATAAATTTATATTTATCTGGTAGAAAAGGTTTTAAATTATCCGATTATGGAAAATTCGCAATAAATAAGTAATTTTTTGTTATAATTTAAAATTTATAATGTTATTACCACAAATAAAATTAAATTGATTAAATAAGGATAAATCAAGTTGATAATGTTTAACATAAATTCCTAACATGTATAAATTTTATTTGTTGATGATATTACAACCCTATCTCATCTAATATTTTAATATGAGTCATTTTTGGAGGTTTTTAAGTCGGGTTAGATTTATTATAAATTAATATTGTTAAGATTTCCAAAGGTGCCCCTCTCCTCCCTTATAAAAGGGCACCTCCTCCCTCTCCTCCTCACACCAATTTGAGCCTTCAAGTTCAGCCAACCCCTGCCCATTTCACTTCCCCACTTCCCTAGAAACATCATATAGGTCCTGGTCTTCTTCAAAGACCAATTTTAGTGCCCTAAGAGGAGATCTCAAAGAGGCCCTTCAAAGAAGAGGTAATGTCTGTTACCGATTTTTTCAACTTTATATCTTCTTCTACTTATTCTTATTTAGTTTTTTCATTATGATGTAATAAAATTAGTATCACTCATTTACTGAAATGTTATTATAAGTATGAAACACCCCTATTTCACAATATATCCATCCTATGGAAAACAAAATCATCGCGCGTGTGTACGTATGGAATACCGTCTCCACGCCGTGGTGTAATCTATTTTCCACCACCACCTTACTTGGATGGGTATAATGGTGTAAATAATGACTATATATGATTATTGTAAAGTGATACTGATTCTGATATATTATACCATCCACTCCAATTCTATTCAATAATTATGGGAAAGATATCATCGCTCGTGCGTACGTACGGATTACCGTCTCCACGAGGCGATGAGATTCATTCTCCATGTTAACCATACATGAATGATTATAAAGTTTATATAATGAATAATAATGAAATATATGAAATAATAATTCCACTGGATTTATGTATATATATATATATGTATTTCAACTATTTAGTTTCATTCAATTCAATAAGGAAACGAGGACAACATTCATGCGTACGTACGGCCTACCGTCTCCATGAACGGTGTATTTCATTCCTTTTATCGATCTATAATATATATGTATATGATGAATATATATTATATATAAATCATTTTTTACATTCTAGAATTATTTAAATCAAATTATAATTAATAATATCAATAACGACAAGTCAAAACACATAAGATAAACGAAATGATTTTACCCAAAACGCTGCTTTAACATGAAATTTACAAAGGAACGGGTAATATAAAGTCATAAGTGAAACATATATGATATCATAATAATGAATATAATTATGTAATAAGTCGATGACATTATTTAAATCATTATACAGGTGGTTCGGATCCATACGAAGCATATCGGACCTAAGGTAAGGGATAACTATTCCAATCTCGTTTTTATCTGAGATTGTTTATTCGTAAGTATTTACTAGGGTTATGATTATTATCAATGTCCATATGTTCTCAAAATGTTTTAATAAAATGTTTTCTTTTCGTCCATGTATTTTTAAAGTCATTTTTACCCTTTTCTACTTTTACCACATCGTTTGGAAGGAATCTTTCTTTTACGAAGTACTTTATTGACTTTTCCGGGAAAAGTACGTGAAGAATGATTTTTTAACTTATACAGCATGAAAGGATTTTTATGGTTTTATAAAGCCTTATTTTCATGAATCTTCCACCAAATGATTTCATGACTATTTTCAACAAAATCTCTTTCTTTTAAAATTGCATCGAATTTTGTGAAAAGAAAATGATTTTGAAGAAGAAAGGGTATTTTCCTCAAGAATTCATTTCAAGTGTTTTATCAAAACCATTTTTCGTCTAAGATGACATTATTTCATATGTTTATGATTCAAGTATAATGTCTCTATGATTTACATGGTTTCAATTATCTTATTATGAAATGATATCCATTTCTTTTATATGGATTATGTGATCATGGGATGATGTTTATGAAACCCATTTTATTTATTGGGTTTTTATGAATGATTTATGTTTATTTTGTGGCACATGTAATAATGATTTCATTATGAGATGGGTGGGACCTATATCTCCCTCCAATGCATTGGGTAAATATTTATATCTCATGATATAGACATGGATGGAATGGTAAGTTAATCTGGTTCAGTGTTACAGGACTGAAACGAGGAGTGAACTCGATTCAGAAAGGGACTTTATCCACTAAGATGGTCTTGGCAGCAATGCCTTGGCTACTATGGAAATCATAACAAGTGCTGAATTGTTTCCACAATTACATGATTTATTCCCATTATATTTTATCAATATTCCTTTATGATATATGCCTTACGTACTTCCAAGATTCATGTCTTTTCTCAAGATTGTGATGTTTAGATTTAATGTTCAAGTTTTTGCATTCAAATGTTTATGGATTGTTTTATGTTCTCTATGTTTACCCTTACTGGGCATTTGAGCTCACCCCTTTTATGTTTTCTTTTCCCCAGGATATAATGAAAGGTTTTAGGTAAGAAAAAAAGGGGAAGATCGTTATTGGGAGATGTTTAAGATCTTTCACCACGATTAGAAGATTTTATTCCGAGTTTTCAAAGACACAATCTATTACGGTCCTTGTGTGTCTGTTTTTGTTATGTATTAAGTATTCCGCAAAAGTAATGTAATGTCCATGTACATCAAGCTTCGGTTCTCTACAGTTTCGGTGTTTCATAATAATTTAAGGTAATTATTAAAGAAATAAAAAATTAAAATATGTTTACAAGATTAAATATTTGATATATATATATATACAAAATTTTAATATTTAAAATTGATCATAATGTGATTTTATTTATATGGAAAAATAATAAATCTAGATTGAAATTTTGGACTTTATCCCATACATAAATATTACATTGGTAAAAATGAAATATAAATGAAAAAATGTCATATTTTAGAATTATTCATTATTAAGGATTAAGTAAACTCATCGAATTAGATAAATTCATGTTTGGTACATATTTTCAATTTCTTGCTACATTATTTGAAACCATAATTACATGATTTACCCTTTATATAAGTGGTATGTTTTACCACAGTTAGTATTCATAATTCCTAAAAATAATAGAAACATATTTTCCAAATTTAAAAAATTTAATTATCAATATAAACTAGGTTTTATAAATTTAAATTCATATATGTTTCAAAAAAATAAAGATGGAAACACCAAATGCAAGGAAAATTAGTTTTTTTGAAAAATTTTTATTAACTGAAATTTTAATATATACAAAAATATGGTGTAATAATGATCAAATTTTATTTAAAAAGAATATTTATAACTAAATTAGGATTTTTTTTATTTTTCTATTTAATTAAATTAAATATGAAGTTTTTTCAATTTAATTAAATGACAGTTTAAAAAAATCAATATTCATCACTATTCATTAAAAAAATAAATCTTTTCAAAAAAATCCAAAAATATCATCCCAAAGTAATAATAACATGATGAATTAAAAAATTATATAATTATAACATAATAATACATAATATTTTTTTTTAATTTTAGTGACTTATACAAAGAAATATATAAAATAAATTTATTTAAAGAAAAATATATAACAAAATTTACACATGTTCATTTTTTCTCCTTACAATAATTTGTACCGTGAAATTTATATAATAAAATATAAAAATTTAGGAGAATTATTCCTCATCACATCATTTTTTCCAAAAAGATTTTTCTATTTTTTATTTCTCTATAACACATTGACCACATGAGCAGACTTGTTTCGAAGCACCTTTTCTTCCTGAGGTAGAATTTCCCCCAGTAGGTCCTAATAAGTGATATCTTACACCAATGGTTTGACATTTGATATAATTATTTTTGAAGTATTAGGTATCCAATTTTAAATGAGAGATACACTGAACACATTAATAATAATAGATAGATTTTTTGGATTCTCCAATTGGTAAATACTATCCTCACATGATCACGAATTTCAATGGTTCTAATAAATATAGGTCTTAACATTACCTTATTCAAAAATATAATAACCTTATTCTAATGAAATATTCATAGGAATACCTTTTCACCCAATTAAAACTTTATATCTCACTAAATATTGTCCACATAACTATTTTTCTAATATTGAGATACCATAATGTTTTGTTGAATGTGTCTAACAATGTATACCATTTTAATAGATAAACCATGCCCCAATAGCTTTATTTTACTAAACCATCCTCAAAACATTGTATACAGTAGGTGGGTTCCACATAGGTCTTCATAGGATCCATCTTAATTCTTGATTGAAATATATTATTAAATATAAATTATATCAAGGGGAGGTTTTGGTCCCAACAAAAATTCAAATACAGAGAATAAGATCTTATCATGTATTATAAAGTTACAATGTTCCTTTCAAACTGATCATCTTTATAATGATTATAAGAAGTACTGAACCACCACTATGTACCTATATCCTCCTGATGAATTACCCAATAAATTCAGTTAAGCCTCAAATATTGATAAGATATGATTGAAATTATAACTCCACGAAATCTCAAAACACAATTAATGTATAATTGAGTAAGAGGATAAAGGTACAAAACCACTCTAATAGAGATTAAATGAGTTGATTTTGTACGATGATTGAATACAAACCAAGTAGAAGTTTTCACTTTAATTGTTTTGGTGAGTTTAACAATGAAATCTGAAGTAATGTTTTCTCATTTCTATTTAGGTGTGGGAAATGGTAATAAAATTATATTTGAATTTTAACTCTCATACATATCGTGATGAAACACAATGCATCGAGATACATACTCTTCAATGTATATTTCCATATTATCCCGTCAAAAATATTCTTTCAAATCTGTATACATATTCATACATCAATGATAAATTGGGAATGATGAAATATGATCATCATACAATAAATCCTTCATTACCACCGGTATTGATGGTACACACACTACAACAAAAGCGTCGTTTAATGGCGGTTTTGTAGCGGCAGTTTATAACAAACCGTCGTGAAACATTTTTTTTTAACAGCCCCAACCCTTCTCCCCCACCCCGACCCTCCTCTTTCTCACCCAACGACTGCGATTCCCCCAATCCCCCGCTTCCCCTGCAACCCCGGCCCCCCGCGACCCCGGCGACCCCGCGACCCCGGCGACCCTGCGACCTCGGAGACCCCGGCCCCCCGTGACCCCGACGACCCCGGCGACCCTGCTTCCCCGGTGAGCTATACGAACCCTAGGGTTTGATTTTTAATTTTTTTTGTTGTTTTGATATTATTTATTTCTTTATTATTATTGTTTCTTATAATAAATTGTAATGTTGTATTTATTGTATTTTATGCAGATGTTTTTGTTTATGATTATTTTTTTCTACTTATTGCATGTGATTTTTTATATGTGTTTGTTAGTTTTTATTCTTAAGTGATTGTTTTTCTATCTGCTTGATTTTTTGTGCTTGTTTGATACTATACTCATGGATTGTGATGGATCATGGTTACAATACATGCATATATTATGGGTTATAATGGATTATGGTATAACATGTACACATTTCCCTATGTTGTGATGGATTTAAGGATATGTCATGTTTTTTGTTGTGATGGATTGAGGTTATAACATGTGTCATTAAGGAAATGATGTGGAAATTTAGTGGATGTTAGGATGGTTAACACTGGTTGAGAGTTGGACTTTCTTGTTATGCTGATGTGATGATGATGAGATGATTGACATAGGTTAAGAGTTTGGATTACCTATTTTCTAGCTAATATGATGATGTGACAGTGAAGATTGACACATATTAAGAGTTGTGTTTTCAGTTTTGTCGAAAATATTGATGGTTTCCATATTATGAAAATTTTTGTGAAGTGGCATAATTATTCGATGATGATGTTATAAATATGGAATCTATAAATTATTTTTATAATTACATGGAAATAAAAATCCCCATTTCTTACTTTCTTTTGATAATCCATTGGTTTAATATGATAATACCTTTACAGGTGATATGGTTAAAGAGAGAAAATATATATTGTGTTACATTTTTTTTAGCATAACCAATATTCTAGTATTGCTTAGTTGTTTCACATATGTCTATTCTGGCACATATATCTTGCATGGATATAGAACTACATAGAAATATATTCCTACTGAGTAATCCCAAGTGTCCGCCCCCTCTATAGTGTTCTTGAGTTGTTTTTCTGGAAAAATCGATAGAGATTTTAGATGATACTATTTTCAAAGCCAGATTAGATCTTAAGAGGTCTTTGTTCACTATTCTTGATGAATTATATTCATTATTATATAGATTTTATGTTTTATGAAATTTTTTATTTATTTTATTATATATATATAAAAATATATATTTTTTAAGTTGATTGGAGGTTCTATTTTTATACCTAGGATATTAAGAAGTTGATTCCTCTCATACGTGTCACCCCATCTAATAATTTTCTTGTTTTGATGTCATATAATGTTCATTGATCTTTATTGATTAAATATTTCATCATGCATTTCCATAAACACCACCACTTATCATGCCTCAAGACTATCCCTCATGTGGTTCTTGTCACTCCAAATTAACAATGTGTTGAGTTTTGCAAGCATCATAAGGTTTTCCCTAAACATTATTTATAATAGATTTATTAGATATTAGAGTTTTATATAAAGACTCTATAGAGAACTTAGGTTGGGGTTATTCCAAATTAACAATATGATTTGGTTTTCATTGTAAAATAGCTACCACGTTGTTAGCACACTGTTTCTCTTTACCAACGAAAATTCCCCTATCCCAAACACTAGAGGGTTCATATCTAACTCAGGGGCTCATCTTTATTATATTATGTTTCTGTAATGTTACGCTATCATATATATATATATATATTTCTCTATTTAGTAGTAACTATGTGTTTTAATTATTTTTATTATTGTGTAGGCACATTGTGATATACGTGGATAAAAGATAGATCACATTACCGAGGAACACACCTCAGTATGTTAAGGTTTTGAATGAGTTATTAGATTTTGAAATTTCTAATCGATACTTTGAAGGGAGAATAAATTTTCCATGTCCTAAATGTAAATTTAGAAAATGGTTGAAGAGAGATGAGGTTTATTAAAATTTAATACTGAAGCAATTCCCTGGTCAATATTTGTGTTGGATTTGGCATGGAGAATCAAATGTTACAGAATAATTGACCACTAATGTTAATCCATAGAATGAGGTCCCAAGTTCATCAAAAATGTAAAATGAAATGAAAAACATCATAAATGATGCATTCGGTACTGCAAGACACCACTATCAGCATCAAAACATATCAGAACAACCAGAAGAGGGTGCTACAAATTGCAACATGACAAGTGATGTTTTTGAGACTGTAACACAAGAAGATCAAGATTGTAACATATCATTAGATCCTCCTCTTGATTATGTGGAGCCAAATGTAAGAGAAAACTTCACTGAGGAAAATTCATTTCATGATTTAGTTGATGATGGAAATCAAGATTTGTATAGTTGGTGTTTGAAATATTCAAATCTTTCATTTCTGCTAAAGTTTTACCATATCCAATGTCTATATGGAATTACAAATGAGGCAATGTCCATGATATTGGAATTGATTCATTATGCATTTCCTGAAGCAAAAATTCTAGAATCTTTTTATGATATGAAAAAAGTTGTTAACAAGCTTGGTCTGAATTATACAAAAATACATGAATGTCCCAATGATTGTATGTTTTATTGAGGAGAGGATTCAAGTAGATATAATTGCAAGAAATGTTCTTCTTCTATATGGAAGGAAAAGGGTGATGTTAGAATTATGAATGAACATAATTTCATAGAGAAGAAGAAAATGAACACACCTACAAAGGTTTTGCGTTACTTTCCTTTGAAGCCTCGACTACAAATATTATTCAGGTCATCGAAAACCGTTGAATACATGAAGTGGCATTCGGTAGATAATAATAATGATGGGTTAATTATACATCCACGAGATTCTCAATCGTGGAAGACATTTGATTCATTACATCTCGATTTCTCAGCTGTTCCTAGGAATGTTCGATTGGGATTGGATGTCGATGGATTCAACCCATTTGGGAATTTCAGTACCAATTATAGAATTTGCCCAGTTTTTTTTGTCTCTTATAATCTGCCTCATTGGATGTGTATGCAACAAACATATTTTTTACTTTCGAGGATTATTCATGGAAAACAAATGCAAGGAAATTATATTGATGTATACTTTCAACCTTTGATTGACGAATTGCAGGAGTTATGGAGCAACAGTGTTGAGACATTTGATGCTTCTTCTAAAACAATGTTCAAAATGCATTATACTTTAATGTGGACCATTAGTGACTTCCTAGGGCTTGGGAATTTATCTGGTTTGAACACTTATATGGGTTTGTCTTGTCCCATTTGTAACTTTGATTTTGATCCCAAATGGCTACCTCGTAGTAGAAAATGGTGCTTCTTGTGTCATCGAAGATTTCTTGATGCATCTCATAGATTTCAGCTGAACAGATCAAAATTTAATGGTTCCATTGATCGTAGACCACCTCCAAAGTTGTTAACTGGTTCTGAAATATTGACATAGCTTGAAAATTTTGAAATATAATTTGGGAAGGTTCATCATTTTAATGAGAGCGGAAAACGGGTCTGAAGTGCATCGTCAAGAGAAACTGGAACGCAACAATGGAAGAAAAAAGTATATCATTCAAACTTCCGTATTGGGAATTTAATTTGTTGCGGCATAATCTTGATGTGATGCATATTGAGAATAATGTCTGTGCCAATTTGATATTCACATTTCTTAATGAGCATGGAAAGTCGAAGGATCATCTCAATGCTCACAAAGACTTACAAGCAATGAACATAAAACGCGATCTCTGGCCAGATGAGAATGAAAAGTATCCTTCGTTACTTTTTGCAATAAAAAATAGGGATAAAGATACATTACTTCAAATGTTAAAGAATGTTAAGGTATCTGATGGGTACTCAAGTAACATCTCAAGGTGTGTTGACTTGAAGAATCGTAAGTTACATGGATTGAAAAGTCTCTATTCACATATTTTGTTACAGCAGTTACTACCATTGGCATTGCGTACATTATTACCTGAAAAAATTACGGTTGTTGTACTCCAATTGTGCACATTTTTGAGACAACTATGTGAGAAATCTCTACATCCATTTCATCTTGACAACCTTCAGGAGAGGTTTTTATTTACCCTTTGTGCAAAATAGATGATCTTTCCTCTGTCGTTTTTTATTGTAATGATGCATTTAACTGTGCATTTTGTTGAGGAAGCTAAATTAGGAGGCCCCGTTCATTATCAATGGATGTATCTAATTGAGAGGTACTTTATTCAAGAGGGATACTGGCTGCAATGAATGATCTATGACTAAATGTGAATTGTGTGCATCAACTGAGAGGGTTACCAACTCTATGAATGGAGGACCCATGTCATATCACTATGATAGGGTTACGTGGTTCAGAAAATAAATAGAGGACTCATTCCTTGGATCCATTATGCTGCCAGGAGGGATATCGACCCGATGGATGCTCCAATTGTCCACCCACACCTATCATAATCCCTAAAAATCTATAAAGCACCATCTACTTGTATGTTATCAATATAAATCCCAGATTATGAATGCATGTGTAACATCAAGTTCTTTATTGAAAAATTATTAGAATGTACTACTCATATGTCCCAAACTAACAGTCTAGTGAGAAGATATATAAATTTCTAGAATATATCTAGCACACAGGACCCGATGGATTTTTTTGCAAAAAAGGTACCACCATTTGTTATACATCTATCATGTATGATTGATGCTAGTTGTACTAAGTTTCCACCACAAATATTTCATGATAATAGATTAGAAACACAATAAGAATCAAAGGGTCTCATCCATCCTAACAAGTGATTCACAGGTGTCCTAAGTAATGAAAATTGTGTCATTCCCAATTAGAGATTCTTATGAATCTTTTTAAATATCATGAATCAAGAATAAATATAAATATAAATAAAACCACGGTCAACCGAACACCCATTCCCATAATTATCATCTTAGCTCCATCAGGCATCCACATTGGTTTAGGTTCTATAGTGACACCTGTAACCATCTCTAAAAAACACGCGCACCTGTTCAGGGTTAGTCTATCTAATGGGAACCCGCATGGGTCCTCTAGGTCTGTATGTATATAGGAATCTCTCTTGATATCCTTGTTCATGGACCACTATCTCAATCTAGTACTTTTCATTTGATAAAATCACAATTTCTAGTAGTGTCAATATATAAAATAACATCTCGGCCTCAATGCGGAAACCAAATAATGGGTTTTCCATGAATATGGATCATAGACCATCTTAATTAGAAGGTTCCACTTAGATGGTCCACTCAGAAAACCCAATCCTAGTCCATCCTATGTTCATCCACCTAGATTAAATCACAACTAATGGAAAAGGGTTTGGTCAATACAAACAATTACTATGATTTCATAACTTGATGGTTTACCCAAGACATATTCCAGACTAGATAGGCCATGGTTTCTAAGTCAAACATTACTTAATTGTTGGAGGTATCTCAAGGGTCTTAGATAGCCCACATTGGATGGTCATCTTATGTCACAAAACACCCCCATAAAAAGGTATACAAGGCTCATCCTCTAGGGAAAAGACATCTCAAAAGGTCCCCCCCCCCCCAATGAAGGGGTCAAGAAGTCACTTGAGATCTCTATGTTCAATGACTCATCCTTTAGAGACTAAGGAATCAGGTCAGTACACAATCTTCTATTTTTTCCCTAGCACGTAGTTTAGTTTTCTCACGGTCTTCAATCACCTTAACATTTTAATTTCAATTAACAATTTAATTAAAAAAATAATTGGGTTTATAGAAGGAGAATGGAATCCAATAGAAATATTACACACCTCAAACCACAAAAAATAATAATAAAAACAATAGGTCTAGAACATTAGAGAGCGTAACTCATTTTGAAGCCCCTTTCCATTGAAACACCACTTAACAGCTCATGGACAGACCTCACCTCCAAGCTTTCCATGGACCAATCTTTTACCACCCATATTCTTAGGTCCTATAACATACAAAGGAATCATACATAATTAATTATAATATTTTATCATCAGTTATAATTAATTAATCCATTTTAACCAAATATTAATAATATATAATTACTTACCAAATGATTTTTTCTGGAAAGTGATGTTTTGGTGTGTGATTCTCATGTTTTTATTTTTGATATTGAGGAAGTGATTGTGGAAATGTGATGAAGTGAAGGAGGAGGGCTAGTGATGATGATACATGATGTTGGTTATGCATGGTAGGAGGGTTATAATGTATCTCAGTTGGTTTATCTTTCTAGTTTGAATTGTTTTTTCAGGGCAGTGGTACAGCAAAAGCAGAAAATTTATTTTTTTTTCCGGGCAGCATTTAGCGGCTGTTTTAACCACCACGACATAGTCAAATCATTGCTTCCTCATTCCGCGGCGGTTGTCGTGACTTTGGAAGTGGTTTTACGGCCACTGAATCTGAGTTTATTAGCGGCGGTTATAACCGCCGCGAATAAAGTGATATCCAGGGATCGTAAAAACAGCTGCTAAATTTAGGAAAATCGCCACGAAATGAGGCAGCTATGATTCTTTCCTTAAACCACCGCAAAATAGAAAAACTACCGCGAATAGATTGGAGACACCGTATTAGGTGGTAGTTTCTGTAAACCACCGCCAAACCATGCCGCGGCGGTTTAAACCGCCCCGAAACGCAAAAAAAATCGCCGCTAAACAGTGATTTTGTTGTAGTGACATAATCGTTTCTTGAACCATATCATTCAAGTATGATCATAGATGTAAAATAGAATATTCCTAACCTTGTTATATAATTCACAACTTAATTTTATACCTTTTTAAACCGCTCATGGATGGATGGGGGAACATTCCACTAATTACTATAATATCTTCTCACCTTAATTGTGATTTCAAGATCCAACTTCTGTAAATCCATTGATATTGGTTATCTTTCAATAATTCTCATAGAATAACTAGATTTATCATTCTAACACAAAGAATCAACAACTATGTTTTACTTCCCATGGTAGTTTGTATTGAGAAATCATATTCATTGATAAAATATGGCCAACGTCTCTTATTGATATTCTACTGTTTCTATATAAATATATAATTCATTATATTGAGATCTATATATATATATATATCACATTTCACCATACAGTAAATGCCTCTATATCTTCAACATAAAAATTACCACTACTGACTCAAAATCATGATTTAGATAATTCTTCTCTTGAATTTTTAATTGCTGATAATAATCTATCTTTGTATCATTCTTCATGTGGACATATCACATCCCCTTCTTTTATGCATCAATAAAGATAAAAACCCCTTCTTCACTACATTATTGTGTATACATAAACAAGATAACCAACCTTATCATTAGTTCATTGGATTTATATTCATATTCATTAATCTAAAATAACATTACCAATTTCAATGTATACTTGGTGAGTGGATTAGATGATCATGAGAAATCTCTCACAAATTGTCAATAGTTACCAACCTACCCATAAACTAGATAGATCTTGGTTATTATGGATCATCTAGGACATCTATCAATAAACTTTTTTCATGGAAGGATCCACTCATATATGCTCACATGAGATTGTATGTGTCAATCAAAAAACTTTTAAAACCAAAATTCACACTTGGTAAATTTACTATAATGATTTTCTTTATCAGGTTCTTTTAAAAATTTCAAAAATATTCCTCATGATCTTCCATTATCTTTTGATATATAATAAAATTCTCTATAAGTACTTCCAAAAAATGAAAATTTTAATATCCATAGACTCCATTTATTAAATACATTAATATAATCTGAGCATTGGTATGCCCAAATTACATTTCATTTATAATAAACATACCTCTTAAGAAAGGTTGTATTAGTTATATACATTGTGATACTTACCTAATAATATCCATATAAAATAATAATATTGAAAATATATTGATCTTCTTATAATCGATAAAATAGATCATTAATAGGTTGTTGATTATTTTTATTCATTATTGTGATCTGTTTTAGTTCTCTGTAATCAATATCGAGTCATGTTGATCAATCTTTCTTCTTAAAAAAACAATGGGTGAACTCGAGGGTGTAGTATTAGTTTGAATAAATCCATTATATATATTATCCCATTTTTTCTTCTACAATTCCTATATCTCAACTAGGCCAATTCTATTTGGAGTCATTGAAATTTTTGTATCACTTACTATGAGTTTTTTTGGAAAACTAAACTTCACGATTTGGGGAACGACTTGGAAACTCATCTATAAGTACTTCAAAAAAAACATGTAAACAATAGTAATATCATCCATATTTATTATCTCACAAACAATATGATATTTATATCCCTCATAAATTTTTATTAATACTCATATAATTGATGAAATTTCCATTGGGTTTTAGGGTTCATCTTTTCATCGATAGATTGTCAAATTTGGAATAAAAATATTGAACATTATTTCCCTTCCATGGAAATTCATATCGAATCTCTACTGAAATATCCAATACATTCCAAATATTTAAAAAAAAGTAAAACTTTAGTTAGATGAAAAATATTTTATATAAATACATTCCAAAAAAATATATTAGAGAGAAGATATAGACATGAGATTTAATTATTCAACCATTGGTAGTTTTTACTACCAAATCAGCATTTAATCATTGAGGTGGTGATGTGATAACCAAAGAAATATTTTTAGATATTAACGTGTATATAGAAACTAAATAAAATAAAAAAAATTAAGTTATAGAGAGGGTTAAAACTATACATTTCACCGCATCACTATGAAATTCTAATTCAGCTGTGGTAATTTAGTATTCAAGGCCTTCTCCCCTTGGATTATTCTGTTGTAATTTCCCTTGAGACTTGAGGAACTTGTATGAATAATTATATATATAATTACAATTTAATCCATGGATAGTAAAGGTTTATTTACATTAAATATATTTATTATCTAGATGACCCACATATCTACAATTATAATAGACCCTTATTCCCTTCAACCATTTCCCATGGTGATTCATTCCATAATTTTTATATCATAGAAATTGATTAATCCCATTTTTATTCAATGAATGGTACCCATTTTCCTAGTTATCATCCAAAACCTTTTCTATTGATTCCCCTTAAAGATTTTGGATTGAGAAAATTTAATATAAATTTTGATTTCAATTGATACTAAATCATTATATGATGAAAATGTTTGAGAAACTAGTTTCCCTTAATTACATTGCTTAATCACGTCAATGAAACTTTCAATCATGATATTTTAGATTATTTATATTGTATATGGAATTCATGGATAATGTGGAAATTTTTTATCAAACTCTACCACACATTATTCTTCCATCTGATTTAATGTTAGGAAATTCCTCTCTATTTTAGCTCACTATTCTCGATGGAAGTGTTTCTAAAAAATAAATTTAAATCTTATCCATTAATTATTTACATTTATTTTACCACATTAATGTTATGGATCAATGACAACCATTTATCTATATACATTTTCAATAAATATACAGATATAATAACATTTTAAATTTAATTTCATCCCAATGTGAAGAATAGATTTTTGAGATACTCAATCTATTTCACAAATACAAATGGTTTAATTGTTCTTTTAGAAAAAGGAGGATTCTATTATATGATATGATCCAGCATAGTATAATCACACTATAGAATAAAATGTTCCTCCATTAGGGAAATGTAATTCATTATAACTTGTCAATTGTAAGTAAATATGTCCATGATCTTCTTAAGTCTAATAGTAGCTATTTGGCTTGCATGGTGGGGAAATATCTATATTTTCTAGAGTTTTTGATACTATTTATTCTATTAGACACCATAAATGAAAAACTTCCAATATTTAGTTGTATCATAATCATCATAAATATTGAGATATAAAATAAAAAACACTATAATGATAAGTTTTTTCAAAAACTATAAGGAATTATCATAATTCTCATGTTATTTTGGTTTAATTATAATCCAGTCCACAATGATTCCACCAAACATCCTCTAATAACAACTATAGAAACCCCAACTCCAGTAATCTAGAGTTGCTATCTATAATATTAACATTCTATAAGATATAATGGATCTCATAATGAATGAAATATTAGTTTGGTAGTTTTTAATAACTAGATACACAAATGATTCACATATTAAATTAAAAAATATAAAAATATATTGCATAAATATATTCATGAATCTTTGATATAATTCAAAATATCATTCATCATATCCTATCGAAGGGAAAATAATTATGGGTGACCTCATATTCTTAGTATGATTTATGTACATCTAAATCAATCATTACTCAACAAGGCATAATCAATATGGCTTAGTAAATCATAGAAAATACATACAATTTAATCAAATATTTGAGAATTAAATACATCAATGTTAATATTAATGTAGTAATAAAATGTTTAAAATAACTAAATTTGGAATTAATGAATTTATTAATATTAGAATTCAAGATTTTAAACATTAAAATATGTATGACATCAAATCCTTGTACAAAGAAAAATTAATCGATGGGTATATATACACTAGAAACCCATTTAATTTTCCCTCTGATTTTTTACATGATCCTCATCAATAAATCAAGGGGATATCTATATTTATGTCCCACAATTCACTAAATTTACATTGTATTCTTAATTTACGGATTGATCAATTCAATTCATATACAATATTCCTTATTAAAAAATATACATATTGGATTAAATAATATAGAATATCAATATATCTCTAATCAATAAAATAAAATTCATAACAAAACAGTTTATGCATAAATGTTATACAGTTTAGGAAATAATTATATCCATGATAAAAAAATGGATATTTATGGGAATTATAATTTCCAATGATCATAAGAAATTTAATTTTCCTTGATAACGTTATTGACCAAAAAATTAATGAATGAAGATATTCAATTCATTAGAAATGACAATTTTTTTAGTAAAATATTATCTATTAGAAAATGTAATTGCAAAATAAAAACAATATTTTATTTAGTCATATTATGTTTCGAACTAAGGAAAACCTATATAATAAACTAAATAACAAATAAAATGGTTATAGAGTAAGAAATTTTCATTATTAACCTGTACATTAAAAAATAAACATTCCTTTTGGATATTGTAATGATAACAAAAAATATCCTTTATATAAAAAACTTAATGATTTAATTAATAAATTTTAAATGGTCCAGGATAACTTAAATTTTCATTGATAAAAATTTTGATAAAAAAATTAATTTTGTAAAATAATGTTTAAAAAATATATAAATATAAGAGGAATATACCAGTTCAAAAATAAAAATAAGATCAAAAAATAATTTACAATTTATTCAAGAAATTATAACATGAATTTAATTATTAATAATAATGAATAAATATATATTTATATTAAATACCTTAATGTTATAGTATATAGAACCAAAAATGTAAATAGGTACAAAATACCTAAAATGTCTCAAGGGAGTTAAAATTGAGATGATGTCCCTCACCTCAAGTTTGAAATACCTCATAACTACTTTTTACCTCATGTATAATAAATTTATATTTATTATAAGTAAATACAAAAATAATTTAAATATATATAATATAATATATGATCTATATATAACCTCTAATTAGTCATTTGGTAATAATATTTTAGTTTTATCATTATTATGGGCATTAACTTATTCATTTTTCATATATGTTTTGATTAGGTAGTTATAGTACTTTAAATTTTATTGTAGTTACATAATATCTAAATAGTATTCATGATATAAATATTATATATTATCAATATATTAATATTTAATGACATCCATAACATATAGATATACAATAAACTAAGTGTAACATTCATGGGGAGGGAAGGTCATACATATGCATGAACGTTGGTTTCACTTTTCGACAGATGAAATAAAATTAAGGTAAATAAAAATTCACCTTTCATGAATTAAAAATATATAATATATTTCATAAATATTAATTAAATCCAATATTATTACCATCCATGTAAATAAAATAATAAATAATATCACGTTTTGGATGTAGTGGTCCACACGAACACATGATAAACATTATAATTTTTCAACGGATTGGAACTTATAGCTTTATATATTATATTATAATTATAAAATCATAATATTTTCATAAATATCATCTATATACCCTAGTTCTATCATTGTAATAAAAAATATATAATATGGTAATGGGAAACAATTTATATCAGTTCACAAGGATGTAGTAATTTGTATACATAAGCTATGTTTTTATTTGTCATTTGATGGAAAATGATAAAGATTAATATTATGTAATAAAAAAAATAAAATCTAAGTATATTAGATTTTTTTATAATATTTAACAGGTTTTTAAAAATTTTATGGTGGTAAAAGTGGAAGAAAAATGAAATTTATCGGTGATGATGATTACCTCTTCTTAGATAGAACCTTCTAAGATATCCTCTTATGTGACCTAGGGTAATACATTTGGGAATTCCACAACCTAAAAAACATGTTTAAGGATGTTTATAAGAGTAGTGGGAAGGTATAAATAAACAAATATGTCTCAAAGTAAAGAAAATAAAAGTGATTAATGGTATCCTTTAATAAGTGAGTGGAATTCTTGGAATTTACAAAAGAATTAAATTAATATAAATTATGTTTCTACTTCAAATGGCTCCAAATAGATATAGCTTGAAGATAATATGATAATCCAATGAAATAATCTTATAAAATAAGTATTTAACATTTTTTGGTAATGTTTTCATCGTTTTCATTTAGTTTCAACTCATTCTAAACCAAATTCACAAATTTCATAATATTATAATTTTCTACACATTAATGGTCAAGAACGTTATAATAATATAGAAAATGGAACATAAATATTCTATGGTTGATTTTTTAAACCATATTCCATTCACAGAGAAAAAATAAAGTATTTTTTTAACTTTAATTCATTAAGAAAATTTTCCTTTTAATAAATTATCTTTATTATCATTTTTGAAGTAATTCATTTAATTTTTCATTAGATACATCAATATAAAGTTGTAATTAATATATAATCCTTTATTACATCCCAAAAAAGTCATAGTATCTATAAAATTCATATAAAAATATATTTTAAAAAATTAATATTAATTATAATACTTCTTAAATCATCTATTTCTTTTTATTTTATGTGAATAAATATTTTTTCAGTGTTTCATATGAATTTAAAATAATTATTAAATCACTAAAAATAAAATATAACTTACCATAATAAAAAAAATAATTTATATATAATAAGAACATTGAAAACCAAACATAATATATTTATACCCTTTTGTAAAAAATTTAGAGATATTAAATGCGAGAGAATGATATTTTTGACATTTTCCTTTACATAAATATTATAAATTTCAAAATCAAAGAAAAAGAAAAAAAGTTAATATTTTAATTTTATGGATGATTATGGATGAAATACACTAATCAAATGAAATAAATTCATGGGTATAAAATATTTTTAATACTTAGGTTATAAATATTGCTATGGTTATTATTCATAATGATTAAAAAGAAAAGGAAAATATTCAAGAAAATTGCAACCCTAATTTCAAAATATGTAATTCATTTTATAAAATTTCAATTACAAAATTTTTAGAGATAAATTTTTGATAAAAAAGAAAAATAAAAAAAACGATTTTTTTGGATAATTCCTTTTTATGTTCATAAATGAGTGTAACATAAAATATAGTATAATAATTATTAATATATGATTTGTTGTATTATTTACAAATAAAGAAGTATTATATAGTGTTATGATTTAATAAAAAACATTATTAAGAATTTTCAGTTAAATTAAATGATGGGTTTACCAAAAATATGTATTCTTAACTGTTCACTAAAAAACAATATTTTTCAAAAAAATATTCAAATTTAAACCCATTATAATATAAACATAATGAATTAAAAATTTATTTAATTATCACATAATATTATTATAAAACCCAAATATTTTAAATTATTAACATTATGTTTGATAGTTTCTATTCCATGCAACATCAATCATTGAATAGGACATAACACTGTGAGACATTAAGATATATATCTTTTTAAACTAATTTAATATATTCAATAGATTGTGATGTATAAAACACTTGGATTATATACAGCACAATGATCTATTAAATTATTTTTATTTAAAAAGATAATTTTATAACATATCCATTAAGTTGGTGGATATGAATATTGGTAACTAAATTATGGAAATTATATGGTTTACACATGATGAGAATTTGTATATTGTTCTTAAGACCATATTGAAAGAAAATATTTATGAAAGATATAATAAATGATAATTCCAATTGGAACAAGTTACATTCCTAGGGAATGTTTTCACCATTAACGAGATATATCTAAACACATAAAAACTCATGAAATTGAATAATATCCTAGAATAACATTTTTCATGTATATCCCTTGAATTTATGGGTTAATTAGGTATTATCATAGATTTTTTAGAAAATTATCATGATCTTAAATCCGAATAACCAAGCTAACTCGGATGGGGGTAATTTTTTCCTAGAATAATGAATATGGGGAATGATTTAAAGTGCTGAGGAAGTGTCACATTACTAAACCTGTGGTGAAATTATCAACTAGTGGGTATGGATTTGTGATCTATTGTGGAACACCCCATTTGAATCATTCAGGTTTTCTTTATAACCTATTTTGGTTCCCATTTTTTTATGCATTTTGGTATTTCAGAGAATGGAGATAATATTCACAGGAAAAAAACCAAATGTTTGGATATGTATGCTTTTTTTATTAATGGATACCATTTATAAATGTGTAAATGGATTTATAATGTTCTTATTATTCCCAAAGATACTTAAGATCTAGTTTGGATATTTTAGGTAGAAAACATGGTTAAGTATTTCATACTAGACATATTCATGTCATGAATGGGTTACATGAGGTGAGTCTATTATAGGGTATATTTCATGTGTCTCATGATGTTTTTGAAATGCATAAAACTTGTGAAACTATGAAACAATAAAGAAAATTTGATATATATTTAATTTAATCCTATGAAACACAATTTTGGACGTTTTTAATTCATGGGATTTCGTGTCGTGAAATGGATTCACAATGTAAATTACTTAAGTCTGAAATTTTAAACACACTACATGCCTGAATCTTTTTTCAATTGGTTCATAATCATTCCACTATAATCCTATGTACATTTTGGCCTATTTTTTGTGATGTAACTTCTTTTAGATATCTTTATTCGGTGTTCTAATATATAATAGTGGTTGTGTCACATATCACTTATAGGTGGTCTTTCTACTTTCTCATATACATTGCTCATATAGGTAGCTTTGTCTGCACTTTTGGTTCAGATTCATGACTAGTTTGTGTTTTTTATCATTCATTTGGTGTTTATTTTCATTCATTTCCTTTTGAAGGTCGATCCCTATTGTTATGATCTCTTTTGTCAAAGGAAGATAAGATTCCATTAATATTGAGGAAGGTGTATATATTTAAGTGTTTCTAATTCATAAATTATGATATATTCTTGTTGATTTCATTGTGTTGTTCATTTAAATGGAATCATTTTTTGAGAAATAAGGTTTTCTATTAAATTTTAGTGTGTTTCTTGTAAATAGTTTTGGAAAGCATATATCATTGATAACCTTGATAGTATTGGGAAATGGACATAGGTTAACATAGTGTGTGTGGAAACAATAGGGGTTAATATTGGGATACTGATATACTATGGAAGGAATCTATATCTATTGGAACCAATAAATTTTTATATTAGGCTTCTTATATGTCCAGTATGAATTCCAACTAGATAGATCCCAAATGGTTTTCTTTTCCATTGATACATATTTTTTATCAAGTTGGTTTATTTTCTGGATATTTGATCACATATTTAATAGAACTATATTCTTTTATAGCTAATAAATTTCAAGATTGTGTGAGTATGGTATGAATTTATGGAAAACATAGGAATTTTTTCAAATATTTATATTTATGAAAGTATTTATAAACATGATTTTTTAATATAGAATATGTTATGTCATTTTGTTTTAACATGTTCAGATTTCTTGATGATATTCTACTAGGCCTTATTTTGACACCCTAAATTTTCTTTTGGGTGGTCGTAGAGATTATGTTTAAGGAATGTTAGAAAGGTAAGGTAATCATGTATCATACCAGGTTCCCTTTTCATATGTTGCACTCGTAGTGGGATATATTAGTGGTGATGGATGGTCTCACATGGACTTGTTTAGTTTGGTCAACTTTATCATTCTAGTTTTATGGTGTGAATTGAATTTGTATGTCTAATGGGTAGGTATTTATTTTATCATGTTTTTAATTTGATATTTATTCATATTTATATGATACATTTGGATATTTTACTTTATTTCTCCATGTACCTTACCACATTGGGTGACTTGAAAACTATATTTATGATAGTTTAGTAAAAATTTGTACCAAAGGGAACACCCAGACAAATGTATTTTTCACACTTACTAGGCGTTGTTTGGGGAATTAGTAGACAGGATTTATGACTATCATACTTTTAATAGAATATATATAAATGGTCCAGGGCTATGTCACTTCATTGACTAAGTCCAAGTCACCATGGGTTGTCAGGGATTTTTTCCTAGGTTGATACGAAGTGGTAAAGGTCATTCGAATGAACTATATATGGGGTTCATTTAAATGGACCAGTTCATTTCTTAAAGAATTTATTTATCCAAATAATTCACAATTTATTTATATTCTTATTATTTTGATGCACTAATATTGATACTTGTTTTTTTTCCAATGATTTTTTAATCTTCTCATGACAAATTCATTTTTTTGGATTATTAGACAATACCTCCTAGAGGATAACATCTAAATCTATGTGAGAAAGTTGTCATCAATGTTCCATGGGAAAATACTCATGTTAACCCTTCTTTAGTTGATATTGAAATTTGAAATATTAAAAATGTATTAAAGAAGGTGTCAAGAACCCAAGATGAGGAATATATTCGGACTTAGATGTTACAAAGTCACATACACCTACTTTCTATAGTGAAACATCCCAGGTAAATAAAGAATATCACATTTTCATATATATTAAAATTTTTGAATTAAATATTAAATTTACTATAAAGTGGATTCTATGTCCGATAGAATACCCAACACACAACAATGGGTTTCTCTGAAATATCATGTGTCACACAAGGCTGAGTCATACTGAAAACTAATAATACAATATTATTATTTGAAATGGTAGTTAACGCCTAGCTGTTTTACTAGAAATAATGAATAGAACTAAAAATATTATGATTAAAATTTTTTGTTAAATGTTTTTACATTTATCCAATAAAATTTGGAGGCTTAAAATGAAAATGAATCTGATTTTACACTTGAAAAACACTAATATTTATAAAAGCTCATTTACCACCTTTTAAGTGTGAACCTCTTTTAAATATAGTTTTTACCACTTTTATATGTTCCATTTTAAAAAATAAACTTCTTCTTTAGAATAGGGACATCAAAATTTACTTGGGGTAAATTTTTGGTATTTTTATGATAAAGTTCATTTTTAAATGAATAGAGAAAAATACTGCATTTTAATTCAAAACTAATTTTCAATATAATTTATTATTATCATTAGAATATAATTTTAATTTTTCTTAACATTTAATTGGATTATATTTTTAACATTTAATCCAATTTTGGTAATTATAATTAATTTCACTTTTTAATTAGACATAAATACATGTCAATCTTTTGATAGTTATTATTTTTTTAAAACAGGCTTTTGGGTTTTAACAAAAGGAATTAATTTTAAATTAATTTCTACAAATTTTGTGTTTTTAATTTAGAAAAATGGATTCCATAGTTCGAATCAGAAGGTCCAAATTTTGTAAATGGGTAACTTTTATTTTTAGATATTATGAATAGTAACGTCAAAAAATATTTTATTTATCATGGTTAAAAGGTAAATATGGTAAAAAAGGGTAAAAATAATATTATAATAATATTAAATTACCCTAACGTATATCATAACCCTATTGGATGATACATTTCTAATCATGGGGATCCTTGTGTCGATTTTGGGACCCCATTGAGCCAGTTATAAGTGAAAATGACATTTTATACAAATTAATTAAAAGTTATGGAAAATGTTACATAAACATATATTTTTAGTAAAATAATTTTTATATTTGGTTATATAATTTATTTTTGCAACTATAAATATTAATTAAAATATTAAACAATTTCAGAAATCAAGGTATTTTATTTATAATTTTTGTACATTATATAAGTAAATTTAATTATGAAACATTGGTGATAAAATGATTGCTTCATTAATAAAGGATTCAAAAAAATGATATTATAAATGTAAAAATAAATGTAATTTAGTAATTTTGATATCATCCAAGAAGTTTTTGCATTATATTTACATGTTATATTATTATTTATCAGGTTCTTTTGAATCATTCATGTTGTTTTGGATTTTTTTAAAAGTCATGATATGAATAGTGTCAAAATTGATATAATTATTATTTTAAATTATAAAATATTTTATTAAATATTATAAAATTACAAAAATATTATTCTTCAAAATAGTTATAATAAATCTAAAATTTTATTATTAACTCTTTAATTGTATATTTTTCATGTTTTGGTAGTTATTTTTATTCTCAAAGTGTTAAATTCTTGATAGAACAATAAGAGTAAAAAAGGGTTAAATAAATAAGATAAGGATTAAAAAATATCCAAAACCTATAAAATTATTACTAGATGATTTTATTTAGAATTTTATTAATTTTTTATTAGAATTTAATTATTTTTGTACCTTTTCAAATAGAAAATCATTTTATAATAAACTAATACTTTCAAACATTCTTTAAGAGCCCCTCATCCCTCTTATAAAAGGCCACCACCTCTAACCCATTACTCACACCTCTAAAGACCCGTGAATCATCCAAAATATACTCCAATAATCTCCCAAAATCCCTCTATTACACCTAGAATCCTTTCTTTAGGAATAAAGAAATTCAATAAATCCTTGTGGTTCAAACCAAAGGGAGTTACATGATTTAAAGTTAATGTCTTCTCTCAAGTTCTTTTCTTTTATTTTCCTTCTCCAACCCCCTAAACTCTCTTTTTTCCATTATTTTATAACAAATTTATCTTCAATATACTCGGATGTTTTTATGAGAAGTATTATAACTACACTTCAATGCACCTCCATCTAATGGATATGAACATATTGTTTCTATGGACGGCGAACTACTGCCTCACGAAACGATGATTGTTCAATTATCTCCTACCACCTATCATGGTGGCCATTATGATGTCATTGTATTTATATGTGATATATATTATATTTATATTGACTCTATGATTCAATATTTTTCATTTATAGCATAATTTTTTGGTCTCCATAATGGGTAAATACGATAATTTCATTTGAGGAAGTGTGGACTACCACCCCCTCAAAGTTATATGACTCATTCATTCCATACATGGAATGTATAATGGATAAAGTTAATGAAATTATATATGATATTATACTGGAATTATAATTTAACTAGGTATTATTAATTTTTCATTCCATTAAATATGAAATAAAAATGAATGTAGTGTTCATGGTTACGTACGGCTTATAGTCTCCATGAACGGTGCATTTCATTTATTATCTCCAAATGTTATGTACTATTATAAATACATACATATATTTGATATATATGATATATATGATATCTAAATCATGAATATCAATATGGATATAATGTAATTTTGACCACATTGAAAACTTGTTATTACAAGGCATTCATTTTGGACTCAAGTACCAAATATCGACAAAACAACCATTATTAACTTAAATGGTTATGTAATGTTTCTAACATGCTACTAAGTGTTATGAAAGGAATTATAAAATTGAAAAATGTTCTAAATAAAGTATAAATTATCTTTAGTTTATTATTTAGGAGACTAAATAATGAACGAGTCAAGTCATACATGAGGTAAGGGACTTCGTCTCAATATCCTTTCATTGAGGCATACTTCGATTTATACTCAACTTTCATTTATACTCTGTATAATAAACCTCTTTTACTTTTACTTTTATTCAAAAGGAATATTTTTTTACGAATCGTTTTACTAAATGACAAAAGGAATGTTTCTTTTTTAAAGTACATGGTAGCAACGACCTTTCTACCGTCGTGAGCATCATCTGATATTTGGATTTTTAACAAGATGTAATTTTTTTAAAAGGAAAATAAATACCATATACTCTTTTCACTTATTTTGGTATTGAAAATGGTTTTGATAGTTGATTGATTATGTCAATATATTGAAATTATATATTGTTATTTCAATGTAGAGATGTTATCTATCCTTTATGCTTTTGTTATGTGTTATGATTATATTATGGTTCATGGGCATTATTTACGTATACGGGTGGTTCTATGATAATCCTGGGGAGGGTAATCTTGAGATAGCTCTCAAATGCATTGGGTAATGTGATGGAGGTAAATTTTAATGTTTCTCCTAAGAGAATTAGGTAATGTACTATGATGTTTATTTCAAACAGAACTCCCTACGTAGTTGTGAAATATACAATGTAATTATGTTTTAGATTCCACAAGTTAACTTTATGATTTAATATTTATATTTTTTATTCATAAATCTTATGATTTAATGAGGTGTGTTAAAGATATTATGTTTTGAATGTATTGATGGACTAATGATTTCTTTCTTTATTTTATAACCATTACTGAGCTTTTTATGCTCATCCCAAGTTTTTGAAATATTTTTTCACAGGGTATAAGGTAGGGTAAGAGAAACGAAGAATTAAATAAGATTTATATCAAAAAAAGAATTCTTGTTTCCTTTTAAGAGTTTTTATTTTATGAAAAAAATAGATACTTAATAGAAGTGTCTACTTTATAATATTTGAGATATAATTCAATACTTATGGTCTAATTCTATAAATATCTAAACCTGAAAAGATCCTAAATGTTAATTCTTAACTTAACTCAAGATTATGTTATGTTTAAAGTGTGGGCCTTATAGATGGTATCAGAGAGAGGTTTAGAAAACTTTAGGAGTTAGGATATTGTTAAATTAATATCTATAAATTAATTTATAGTAATATTGAAATGATATATCATTTACATATTACCATGTTGTTTCGCCTAAGATATTTTTGTGTTTAGAATGGTTTTCCATAGAGGAAACATGGTATTTATTATGGGACAACATCAAGTGGAAAACACCCTTATAAATAAGAAACCTGAGATGGTCAGAATCGGAACTAAACAATTTGTGGCATAGATGACTTAGGCAATATGTGGTGGTGGTATCCATGCATAAGATCATCCAGACCAACCATAGAGGAACATGTCAGTAGTGGAACATTTCATGAGGCATCATCCCCCATCATTCAGAGAATCATCTGACCATGTGCTAGCTGAAGGGTGGATTAAAGAACTAGAGAAGATTTTGATGTCATGGGGTGTTCATAACATTAAAAGGTTAATCTTTCTATTTACTATATTGAAGGTGAGTTCGATTGGTGGTGGTCGATGGAGAAAAATATTATGGATAGTGAGAAGATTGTTGCTCTAGATTGGGATGAATACAAAGGTATGTTTCTTGAGAAATATTTTTCTAAGGTGGTTCATCTTAGGATGGAAAAAGAATTCATGGAATTGGGGTAGGAAGATGACTCAGTGGCTTCTTATGAAGAAAAAATCACTCTACTAGTAAGTTATGCTCCAAATTTCAAATGAGTTATTGATCGTAAAATTAATCATTTTTACACATGATTAAATCCAATGTATTGATGGGATTTAGATTCTCATGAGTTCAAAAGTTATGAAAAACATTTTCGATGTGTGGAGATGGTGGAAATGAAGTTTTCTGATGATCAGGTGTTCTTTGACAAATAACATAATAAGAGGTCGAGGTCACAGATGAAAGGTAAGAACTGTTCAAAAACATCCTATGGTAAGAAACTAATGTGTATAGTATGTGGATATTGTTGTAAAAAACACACTAGGGAACACGTTTTGATTTCTGGTAAGTGCTACTGATGTGGTAAAACATGACATGAGGCTCGTAATTGCACTGAAAAAGATTTGGGTAATGGTAAGACAAGATCTGATTTAGAATCAGTAAAACAATTTAAGTGCAATAAAATGGGTCATTATACAAATGATTGTCCAACGAAGAACTCAACTAACGGAAAGCACCCGGACTACAAGCAGAAAGTGATGGTGAAATCCTTTTCAACTACATCAGTATAATTTGGTCGATCGAATGATGTAGTATCATGTACAATGTTTATTTAATAAGATTATCCCAATGTGTTTTTTGATTCCGGTTCTACACATTCTTTCATTTCTGAGAAGTTTTATAGTAAATTTGGAATTCCATCTCAAGAAATGAATCCTAAACTTATGGTAAAAACATAGTGAGGAAATGTTGTGAAAATAATTATAAGAAACTTCCTGTCCTTGTGTGAAGAAAAAATCTACCTACAAACCTTATTGATTTGCCTCTAGTAGAATTTGATGTTATTTTGGGCATGGATATCCTTTCTGTATATCATTATAAGATTGGCTGCAAAGCTAAAAGGTTTTCTTATTAGAAATAACTTTAGTTTCTGTACAATAATGAACCCTTACTTTTGATAACATATCAGGAAGTTAAGAATCTAGTACAAGAGGGTAATGATTGTTACCTTGCATGTATATTTGAAAAAAAGGAACTATTCAGATTAATGATGTGCTAGTGGTAAATCAGTATCTTGATGTTTTTTCTGATGATTTTCCTAGTATAATACCTGATTTGGAAGTTTAATTTACTATTGGATTAGTTCCTGATGCTAAGCCAATTTCAAAACCCCCTTATCAAATGGATCAAATTGAAAATTTAGAGTCAAAGAAGAAATTTCAGGAGTTATTAGATAACAGTTTAATTCAACTGAGCACATCAGCATGGGGTGATCCTATCTTTTTTGTTGAAAAGAATGATGGTTCAATGAGACTTTTCATTGATTATAGATCATTCAATAAAGTCATTGTTTAGAACAATTATCCTTTGACTCATATCGATGATTTGTTTGATCAACTCTAGGGATCTCATTATTTTTCAAAGATTGATGTGAGGCCAGGGTACTATCAGTTGAAAGTAAAGGAATCAGACATTCTGAAGACTAAGATTCATACTAGATATGGCCATTTTGAATTTTTAGTTATGCATTTTGGGTTAACTAATGCACTAGCTGTATTCATGGATCTTATGAATAGAATTTTTCATGAGTTCTTGGATAAGTTATCGGTTGCCATTATTAATGTTATTTTGATTTATTCCAAAAGTAAATAGGAACATGAAATTCATTTAAGGGTTGTCTTGAAAACCATAAAAGAAAAGAGACTATATGGGAAATTTATAAAGTGTGAGTTTTGGATACAAAAAAATTCATTCCTCGGTCACATTGTTTCAAAAAATGGCATAACTATTGATCATATTAAAACAAAATCTGTGGAAGAATAGCCAAGAACCACAAATATAATTGATATCCATAGTTTTCTTGGTTTAAAAGGCTATTACCGAAGGTTTTTTGAGAATTTTTAATGGTTATCTATCCCACTGACTAAGTTAACTTGAAAAGGTGTTAAGTTCATTTGGAAAAAAGAATGTGATGATTGTTTTTAGGAATTGAAAATAATATTAGTGAAGGATCCAGTATTGGAACTACCTTCCAAAAATGGTGAGTTTGTTATCTATAGTGATGCTTCATTGAAATAGCATGGTTGTGTCCTAATATAGAATGATCCAGTAATTGTTTATGCTTTACGTCAGTTGAAACCTCATGAGTAAAATTACCCTACACATGACTTGGAATTAGATATTGTTATTTTTGCTTTAAAAATTTGGAGGCATCATCTGTATGGAGTAAAATTTGAAATATATACTCACCACAAAAGTTTTAAATATATATTTACATAGAAGGAATTAAACATGAGACATAGGAGAAGATTAGAATTAATCAAGGATTATGATTTCACAATTCATTACCATCCAGGAAAAGAAAATAATGTGGTTGGTTCATTGAGTGAAAAAAGTAATGCTATATTAACCTTTTACATTTGGAACAAGATCCTTTGATTAATGATTTTATGAAATTTGGCATAAAAGTTTTTTGGTGTAGGAAATATCTCTGTTTTATTTCAGGTGTCAGTGAAATCATCCCTATCACATAGAATTAAAAAAGCATAGAAGGAAGGCAATGAGTTGTACAAAATGGTAGAGTGGGTTTAGAAGGGTAAGATTCTTGAATTTAACATTAATAATGATAGTATTTTGAGATTTGGGAAGATATTATGTGTGCCTTGTAATTCACAATTAAACAAAGAGTTGTTATGTAAAGCTCATAGTTCTCTATATTCTGTTCATCCTGGAAGTACTAAGATGTACAGAGATCTTCAGGAATATTACTGGTCTAATGTAATTAAAAGAGTTGTCGATGACTTTACTGCGAAGTGTTTGACTTGTCAATAGTTTAAAGCAAAGGGGCAGTTACTGAAAGGGATGGTTCATCCTTTACTAATACCAGAGTAGAAATGGGAAAATATATCCATGGACTTAGTAGTAGGACTCACAAAGACATCTCGAGGTAAAAATGCAGTCTGGTTTATTGTTGATCGATTTACTAAATTTGCTCATTTGCTTACTATTCGTGATACTCTATCTCTAGATAAACTTTCTCAGATTTATGTTAAATAAATTGTTAGGTTTCATGGATTTCCTCTCTCTATTGTATCTTATCGTAATCACAGGTTTACTTCTAACTTCAGAAAAGGCCTTTAGAAGTCGTTGGGTTCTGAATTAAATTTTTGTACAGCATTTCATCCTCAGTCATATGGTTAGTCAGAATGAACAATTCACACATTGGAATATATGCTAAGTGCTTGATCAATATATTACTAGGGAAGTTGGGACCAACATCTTTCTTTGAACACCATTTATTAGAACATCCGAGGAAGATAGCATCACTAAGATTTTGTCTTGACCAATCCCAATATGATATTCAATAACTAATGTTCAAATAAAACCAATTATATGAGAAGTTCAATATCATAAAGATCATATCCCAAACCATTTATGTTGAACCCCACCCCATAAAATATCACCACCCTTCAAATTACCCTTAGGTAGCTCAATGGTGTAATAAAGTGTTTTGTATCTAGAACCTAATAGTATGAATTTGTATATTTTTCTTTTAATAAATTAATGATTATATTTAACCTCATATTATTTATTTAAAATGACAATAAAAAATTAGATTTCAATGTGTTGAAATAAAAATTATATTTTCAGGAAATTTATTATTTCAACTTTGTTAATAATTTTAATAAATTATATAATTTTTGAAAAAAAATTATATTTTAATGAAATAAATTTATTACATAAATTTCATAAAATATAAATAATAATTTAATTTTTCAAAGGTGGAAATAAATTTTATGTAGGTGATAATACATTTATTGTCAAAAAATTGTGTATTATTCAATAAATTTGGATTTTTTCATTCAAAAGATTAAATTTTATTGTTTAGTAAATTATTTTGATAGAAAAAATATTATTCTATTAATAGGTACATTTATTTTATACAATTTTAACTTTTTTCTAATTTTTTGAAACAGCCAAAATTTTGGGTCAAAAATTAAATACAATATAAATATATGGTGTGTATTATGATATCATATTGACCCATAAGTGTTGTAATTATTTATAAAAGGATCCCACAATCATATATATATTTACCCTTTATAATAATTGGTTTTTTGAGGTTATTTTTTTAATTTTATATATCATTATTAAAGCTTCCAAAATCAATATTATTATTTATAAACACGACTCATATCCACATCACCAAGTGTATTATTTTAATGATAAAAGTAATTAAATATGTATAATAATTAAAAATAATAAAGTTTTCATAAACTATGGGATGAAACCATGGGATGGATTGTGGTTTTGATTACATTATCATATGAAGTCCAAAATCTTTTTTTGGAAATTAATAATGTGCCATCCTCTCTTTTTCTATACAAACCCACTTAACCCCTGATTTATCATTAGTAAAAAAATATTTTAGTGTGAAAATTTTAGAGCCTTCCCTATATATATCGTTCTAAAGTTTCCCCCAAGTTCTCAATAATCTCCATTAAATATTTTTGAAGCACCCTCTCAAGAAAGGGGATCATCTCCTTCGCCTATTTATTAAATCAGATTCTTTTTTTATGCCTTTTCAATCGTAATTTTTCATGTAATATTATGTAATGAAATATCAATTTTACAACTCATATGATATCCAAGTGCCTATGAACCCCTTTCCCTATCATTAATCCCTTATAATAATCTTTTAGTACCTGTGTTACAGTGTAAAAGTTTTCCTTCGATTTTCCATGAAAAAAAATTTGTTTTGTGAATACTCATCCCCATTTTCACTCAACAGTATTCAGACATATGAAACTATAATTAATTTATTTGGTACATAAATATATGAACCCACACTCTTTAATCATGGTATTATTTTTTATGAAATATTAACTTATGTTGAATGTTCTATGTTCCAAAGAATTGCATGTTCAAGTTATGATAGTTTCCCTAAGATATCCCTCCATTTCATTTGGTAATTTTTTAGTCTAATGATATTTCATGTATTGGATTTGCGGGAAAAAATAATATATTATAATAATTTTTTGACCTTTTTATGATGTCTTGGAAATTATCCTTGATGTATGTTTATATTGTCAGGTTTAATATAATCTTCATATTTTTGTGTTTCTATTTTTTATCTAGTTATAATTGGCCACATTGTTTAAGATTATGATTATCACCGGTTGAAATGTAACTCGATATTCCTCTTGGATCACACGTACTACTTAAAATTAAGATATTATCTTTTTATTGTCTTATTGGGATTTATAGCTCTATTTTTCATTTATATATACCCAGGTTATCCCATGATGTTTTAGAAGAGAAATGAAACTTATGGAGAATGTTAAATATTTTTTCAATAATGTTTTTGTATCCATGATTCATGTTGATGTGTTAAGTACCTAATTTGAAAAGGAAACTAGGATTCACAATCATTTGGGATTTTATTATGAGTAACTTTATATAGTAAATCAAAAATAAAGATGATATAATATTTGGGTTTTCATAGTCTAGGTCATTATAACCCTTATCTTTTTAAGATAACCCTTGATAAAACTCTTTTAACCTTAACTGTGGAGACAAATATTTTTCTTTGTTTACCATTCATTAAAAAAAAAATTAACCATACCATTATTAAAAAATTTAAAATTTAAAATTCCAATTATTAAATATATTTTATCAAGTTCACTTCAGATATGTGGTAGAATTTAATATAAAATACACCTACAAAACATGTCAAAAAACATTTTTCAAAAAAATGAGTTGTTAAGATAAATATTCATTTACATTAACTAAATGAATAGTAATACTTTTTATATGGATTAATATTCAGATTTTTAGATATATAATCTTTAAATTTCATCTAAATCATTCACCATTAAATATTATTTTAAGTATTTAAAATGGAAAGGAAATATTAATTTAAAATTAGTTTCCTAGATAATATCCCTTTTACCTCCAAATGATATTATCATAATTTATATATAATTTATAGTTAATACATGTTTAATTGTAAATATTATAAAATATTAATTTTTATAAAATTTGGATTAGTTAAACACTACATTTTTGAATATTTATAGAAGCTTATCTCTGAGAGAAAATATGAGAAACTAGTACTCAGAATATTTTTACCTAGTACATTTGTAATAAATATTCATCCTATCAAATTAATATTTTTATCAAATTAAAATAACAAAAATTTCATTGTATTATAGTTTTTTTAAACCGATTTCTCACTTAAACCTCTAGTTTTATAGATAGATTCTATACTATGGGTAATTTGGAGACCCTTTATTGGATGAATAATTAAGTTTAATATTGAATAAATAAGAAAAAAAATTACTATTAAATAAATAATAATTAAATAAGTTAGAAAATAATTTGAGGAGGTGTTTTTCATGGATGAATACCATTTGGTACTTTGTTACTACATTGTTTAATATTATCATATGAATAATGTATCGAATAGTTGTAATAATTGAATGTATTCCCTAGGTGAAACATTAATATTAAATATTAATAAAGATATTTTGTGTTGAGATGTTTTGAACAAAAAAGAGAAGCCTAAAAGAAAACATTAATGGGATTATTATACTAAGGTTGATGGTGATTGGTTAGTATTAATAAATTAGTGACTATAAAGATTGGTTGAACTAATATTAGGTATGTCATTAGATGTTGTAATGATTCTTGTTGGATTATTTCAATGAATCATATAAAAATTATAGAATCCATTATAATACAATTAAATTGTGAAATGGTTAAATATAATTATTTATAGTGTCAATAAATAACATGAACTGTATATAAAATTAATGATAAATTAAAAGGAAAATAATTATATCGAGATATGTAATAATGGTAAATGAAGTGTTACTACTATAAGATTAACCCTTTAATGAAGGATGAGTGGTAGATATGGTTATCACTATGGATATTTCATTGAGACTATTAACATGGACAATGATAGTAAAATGATATTAATATAAGGGAATATATCAGAACATTGTGTGTTACTTAAGTGAATAATTATTTTTCTATACAAAATTGAAATAGAATGAGGTGTGGTAACATTGATATTAATGTATAGAATATTAGAATCCCATATGGTAAGTATTTGGGTGGCTTGGTTGTGATTTAGGTAACTCAATGAGGTTTATTGAGAAGATTTGAATGACTCAAGAATGGATTTGTTGGGGAAGTAATATCCTTTGTGTGGTGATGAGGATAGAACATTATAAAATAATTATATCTATTTTTTATTATATTATACTTATCTTACTATGTTAATGGAGGTTTAATTCATTGGGGAAGAATTAGTGGATTTATGGAAACATGAGACATCGTCCAGAAATTATAATTGTGTACCTTGTTTGTTGTTTGAGTGGTTTATTGTGTGTACTCAACTACTTGATATGTGAGTCATTGAGTGACTAATTATTATTGATGTAGGCATGGAACAATGATGGACCCTAATAACATTGAACAATTTTCTAGTGTCAGAGTAAAATTATAGTGATTGCAACACATCTCATCTTTTGATCTAGTTTGAGACTAAAAATTAATTGTGCAAATATTTTCCACCACTAACCCCCTTCTCATGGATATGATTGGTTAGATACCTCTATGAGATTGTAGGAGATATATAATTCTAAAATAATTTTTTTTGAGATGGATTGAGAGGGGTATTTCATTTTGAATCTCAAAATTGAAAATATATAAGATGGGATAGTTTGAGAGGTATAATTTCTCAATACTCCCCAATATTTGAATGTGATGATGCTAATTCAACCATGTCGTGAAAACCATTTCTTTTCCTACTACATGGATGTTTGAGGATGATAATGCACTCGATATTATCTCTTATCCTACCCAAAAATCTGTGACATAGGAGGATCAAATATTCAATAACATCACTTAAGATTTATATTTCTTAATGTATACCAGTATATAACTATATTCAAAGACATGTGTATTTAATCTTGAATTTGGACATGTATATGTTTGTATCTATAATGATGGGAATTTCATCTAGAAAATATTTTTACTTCACCATGTACTCAATGATGGTTGGAGATACATATTTTCTTAATCGTTTACAAGATAGATGCAGACATGTATTTCCTCCACCATATCACAATTATAGATTCTATGGTGAATTATTGGACTATGAATCAATTATTTGAAATATGATCGATTATTATTTTCTTCCATATTATATATATATATATAATGTTATTTTGTTAATTTGATTGTGGTGGGGTACATTCTTCTTTGATGAGTTTGATAATGATTTCTTTTGGTTTTTCAAGATATATTAGGGATGATAGATTCCTACAACACGTTTATGGCTCTTGAAAAATTACACTAAATGTATTTTAGGTCTATACACTACATGGGGAAACCATTCTAGATATTGTTATACTCACAATTTAATGTGCACTTACACATTTTTGGTCTTACGCCATTGAATATATGATGATGTAGAGAACTGATGACCATGGAGGTGGATATGGTTATATATATGGATAACTAGTGGAGTGGATGTCATTATAATGACCTCCCCCAGTATTTTGGGTTTTCCGTATTGATTATATTATATCATTTCACCTTGAAATATGATGTTTATAAGTGTCAAATACATTATTTCATATTTTCATTATAGAGAGGTATTTTGCTTACTATTAAATTAATTTTAATTCATGTATGGTGGAAGGTGATGTTTGGTAGATTGTGATATATAGATTTAGATGTAATTCCCCTCATTTTAGGTGGATACCTGAACGCTTGTCTCTAGCCCCTAGCTAGGTGCTGACATAAAATGGGTGATTATTTATTGATTAATTAGAAAATAATATTTTTTATATCCCTTTCCGAGATACAATATAACTCTAAATGAATATAATCCAAACAAATAAATTAATTATAAGAAAAAATTTAACTACAATGATATTTTTCTAAGAAAATAACTTCCCGAAAAATATAGGTAATAACCTAATCTACACTGGATAAAAAATCATGTGAAAGTAAACATAATTATAACTATATTTAACATAAATATACTAAAATATAATTTTCTAGCAGTTAGTGTATATTAAATTGTAAATAACACAAAATATTAATGTTTCATTATCTACACAATATATTCACAAATAAAAATTTTAAATTATTTTTTAATTAATAATGAGTTGATATTTTTCTATATAACATTACTTTAAATTTATTAAATATAAGTACTTTATAATTTTTAAAAAAAATTATCTTCTATCATTACAAATATCATTTATTTTTAAGTTTTAAATTACATTAATAATTATTAAATATTATAATTAATATTTTACATTATTTCATGTGTATATATATATATATTATTTTTAAATTTAAATTTAATTCAAAGATTCACTATGACTTCATAATGTGAAAATATGACACTCTCATTAAAAAAATCATCAAACACACAGACACATGCACATTTGGTTTAATTGTAATTATACAGTTTATTGATTCATATCAGGAGTGTCAAAAAAGTTACAACCAGTTTTTTAGGTTTATGATGTAGTGAGAGAACAATATTAAGTCGATAAAAACATAATATTTATTAATATGACGTTTTTTTGTAAATCATGATTTTTTCATGTGCATATATACATAATACATATGTTTTTGTGTATTAAAATATCTAAAGATGTATGAAAATATTTAATTAATGTTTATATATAAATATATATTCTATTTATAATATAAATACATACATTTATTAGGTATATAATATTTTATTATAAATTGTATATAATATTTTTACAAAATATTACTATGTGTGTGAATTTATATACATTTTATACTTTATATATATATATATAATGTTGTTAAATATTTTTGTTCATAGTGATGATTTATATATATTATCTATATAGAATTATATATATATATATCATATATGTATAAATATTAAAAATTATACATATTATTTAATGATATAAATATGTTTTAAATAGAACATGTGTGTGTTTGATTTTTATAATTTATTGATACCAATATTAGAAATATGAACAAAAAATGGGTAAATAAAAATTATATTGCTAGAGAGTATGAGGATTGTTCCAAATAATGAATGAATAATGTGAAAACATACATTAAAATTGAAGATATTAATGTAGATGAAATGATTTCACTGGTGAAAACATTCCAAAGGATTTGATTATTTATATTCATTGTGGTTCTAGTTATGTTCTGTGAATTCCAAATATGGACATCAAGTAATCTTTTCATAATTATTTTCATGAAGAGTAAGATTACATGGAATAATTATTTTGATTTTGGTTGCATGAGGAAAAGAAAAAGGATATTTAATTTATGATATCACTTAATGGGATAAAGAAAATATTCTTAGCTTAGTATTCTAGGCATTATTAATTTTTTTTAAACCATATAATTCAACATGGAGGAGTTAGTCATAACATCCATGTCAAAAATAATTGTGAATAATTTATTATGCTACTAATTTATTTTGATAATATAATATTTAGAGGTTTAAAGGAAATATAATGTAGCAAATATTTGAAATACATGGGGATTTGATATGAAATTTCATTGATTTGTTCATCTAAATATCTTATTTGTGTTTTAGTTTTCTTAAGGAATGTATCGTTCTTCTATATCATTTTTTGAAAAGTATAATGATGTTTAAAAAATTAAAATGGTGAATAAATATTTGACAGCCCTTTTAGCTACCAATATGAAATTATAAATGGATTTTGATGGAAATATGGAGGACATTACCAAGCATTGAAAATTCATTAGAATTGTATTATGCAATAGAATATTGATACCTGATAATGTTTTTTCTATATTTCTATCATCACGATGTCATTATTATAAAAAAATGGATACATGATTTTAACGAAAGGGACACTTTACTATATTAAGGGAATGATGGATTTTGGTTACAAATAAAAAATGATGGATATGTTTTTGGGTAGAAAATAATACAATTCAGATGATTTAGTGGATGATGAAATTCTACATTGGTAGGATCAACCTATCTTGGAGGTTTAAGTATATTTTAATTAATTAAAAAATAATATTTCATATCATTGGTAATCACTAAATATGAATATATTCCCCCAAACAAAGTGTGTACCAAACTCTTATGGGTGAGACAATAGATAAATACCATTTTTTTGTGTTAAACATTTTTTTGATTAATTTTTATAAGAAAAATTTAACAAATCATGGAAAAACTGAGTACATCATTAAATGAAAAATAACATTGAGATAATGTATAATATTTTCATGTATAAATATTAATAATTTAAGGTGAAATCATAGTAGGTGTATACTCAAGTTAAGTTTATAAATATCATAATTCCGATACTATTAGATTGGGTCTCATAGTAGCAACTCTATGTACATTTATTACATGTATATTCAATTTATATAATTTTATTAAAACATATTATTATAAATTAATCATTTTTCTACATGAACGTAATTTAATATTGTCTAAGTATATATGTCACATTAATAATGGTACAAAAATTCTCTATTGTAATGAGAACCTTAATATTCTTTAATGATATCATTAATTAATGTTTTCTATTTGGGAAATGTATAATAATGGGACACATAGTAAATAGAATATGAGGTTTGAGTACTCCTAAGGTAATGAGGCTTCTTCTCATGATGTTTTGAAATGGTAATTTCTAGGATAGTAGATTATGAGGATAGGCCCACCAGTATGAATTTTATATATTTTTTGTTTCAAGATATTGATATGTGAGAGCATTTGTAATGGTCTATAGATGTTAAGATTGCCATTAATTGATTTTATTAATTACACACTTAGATTTACTAATTAAAAACATGATGAGAAAATTTTATAGAGAGGTAGGGTATGTTTGGACCATTTTGATTGATGTTCCATTAATGGATATATTAGGAAAGTATTTTCCCCTTCAATAATTATAAAAGTTGATATCTCGACCCTTTAGTTGGAATAGGACCCTGTCCCGATATTCTATGTCCATGGTGTAATTATGATTTTATATTAGGTATTTAATGAAAAATATATCAAGCATATATAATAGCATAAATTATGTGAAATATTAATAATGAGATATTGTGATAAAGGAATTATATTACAGAATGATTATTTGAAGTTGGTTTTCTTCATTGTGAAATTAATTTCATTCTCTTGGGATCCTTGACCCATTTCTATATAATCATGATGGATTTTAAGATATAAAGAATAATTATAATGAGAATGAGTTCTATAGCATCACACACTATGTTCTTTCAATGATCTTGGTTAAAATCTTTTTTGAATTTAATTAATTTGATAAATATTATTCTCAAGACTGAGAGATAATTTTATTCAATTTTTCCTGATCAAAAAAATTATTTTTGAATGAAACATTTAATTAAATATTTATTCTTTTATTCAATAAATTTTAAAGTATTTTTAATATAACCATATTTATTATGGTGAAAAATATTAATTAAACATCCAGTTAAATAATATTAATTGTTGTGAAAGTTGGCATACACCAAAAAAAATTTATAATTAATATTATGTGGAATGTGGTTAATTAAATATTATATTATTATTTAAGTGTTACCATGTAATTAAATAATATTTTAAAAAACCCAATCTCTATAAAAAAAATATGGTTATATCTACTTCGTATTGAATCCAAAATTTGAGAACAGAAAATTTATGCACATAACAAATTATCTCTGAACTCCACCTTCTCTCTCCCTCTTAATAATGAGAAAATAATAGAGATTATATCAAGGAAATTTTATTACTCATCAAAAAAATTACCAAATAAAATTTCTTCTACATGCTAGAATCTATAGATAGATTGGTGTTACTTGGAGATCAATGGGACATGTGGATTATATCCTTGGATCCTCATAGTGTAATGAAGGAAAATCAAAAGGGTATTTTAGGACCATCAACGTCATTATTGAATAAATAATCATATGATCATTCTTATTTTACTACAATATTAAATAAATTAATTATAAATTTGACATAAAAGATACTCTTTTGGGGTTTTGGGAAACTCAATATTAAAAGAATATTAATATATATCCTAGCACAATACACTTCTTCTTCACCCATAACCATAAATTTGTATCAGAGCAGCCAATTTTAAATTTATAATTATTTATTTTATTATTGATCTTTATGAAATTATAGTGGAATTTTAATTTCATTTTATTTAGTATTTAATTTTGTTGTAAATAACATATTATTGACATATTAATCATGTTTTTTAGCATTTCCTCTTCCTAATGGATGAAAAATAGATAAATAACGACCCCAAGTTCCATCAATAATTTCTAGTTTTTTAGATCACAAGATAGGGATACACTATGTGAATCTGGAGTACGCATTGTGTACTACCCTACAATAAACCTATCCATATCATGGGATACATTTAATGCCACACAGTTACTTCACATGATGTATGATTCCTATAGACTGGCCAACCTAAAATATGGTACATTGGATTACATGATGTGTATATGACATACACACTATGTAGACTACATGTTTTAGCGGGAAAAAACATGCAATATGTGTGGTATATATACATGGTCAAACTATGAGAGACTAATAATGAGGAGAATTTATGATAAACATAGATTATATGTGGTGCATTTGGTATGTAATTTATCAATTCCCACATATGAGATACACATCAATTCCTAGTTAATGTCATATGAACACATGAAATTAGTGATATATGGAATATAACTAGTGGTACATGTCTTAGAGTCTCTCACCTGAGAACATGCTGAGTCTTTCAGCTGTTCCATGGGAAAGTAGAATTCAGACCACAAAGAGTGTACTTGGTATATACACACCGTGTAACACATAGAGATACATGCTGAAGTGCTAGATGAATTATCTCATTCACATGAGAAGCAGATAAATGGTGTCTAGAAGGAATGTAATGGTTATGTTTTCTAACTGAGTAGACATGTTGAAGCCCCAGACATGTTACCTGGATACACAAAAATTGAGGTACACTTCAAACACTTTCATCTACCAATCAAAATAGAATTAAATTTTATAAAATTTAAAATTTTTATATTAAAATATTATTTCCTTATTTTTAAATTTATGTGTTTAACAATTTAATAAGGTTTTATATAATAATAAATGATAAATTATTTTATTATAACAACTTTAAAGTAGTTGGTTTTGTAAGTTGTTTTCCATTAATTTCATTATGATCTTTTTCTCTAACATTGTTCAGATTGAAAAAAAGATAAAAGATAATTATTTTTATATTAAATTAATTAATTAATGCATGTTTTTTATCTTAATAATAAATAACTAATGATAAACTATTTTTATCCATTAACATTTACTTATACATTGATTTTATGACTATTTATGATTGTGAACATAAAATATGTATATGTTGGATGTTTTAGCTTATTTATTACATTAGTTTTAAATTATTTCTTATAAAATTAAACAATATGTCCTATGAGTCATCTCTCCATCCATAATTATGTTGGACCTGCATGCCCATGGGTATTTATATAATCCCCATAAACTAATCATTTAGTTCACCTCACCTTAATAAAAGTCATAAATACATTTAATTAATAGGGTTTCCCAAGGAATTGGAAGCAGTTCTACACTAATCCATAATGATTCCAACCTAAGATATTTATAGGTGGATATATGAAATGTTTTAACTCATTCCAATATCTGCAATATTGGTTATTTCCCCTTAGTTTGTAGATGATTTAATTTTCTCTCATTACATCTACCGTTATATAACCTTTTATTGGTTAATTTTCTTATTTATTTATTTTTATCTATGCATTATATAATTTTATGGGTGTAATATTAAAATCACACAAATTGATGAATTAACGTGAAAATGAAAATTTTAAATAAATTGACTTTTCATAAATGTTTTATCCAGCATCGTTAATTAAAATGGTAATATCCACTTAATATTAAAAATACATAAAAAGGATAAAAGAAGATATAATTCATGAATAATAAACTAAAATCCCTCAAATATATATTAATTCATACATTTTCCTTCATTACTTGATTGGTAATGAAACCATATAACTGTGTTTAGTACATGGAAAATGTCTAGATACAAACTTTTATCAGGGATTTTTCATGAGGTTTCTTGGTTGACTTAGCTACAATTATATTTATTTTAATGGAAAAATATATTTCATTACAAATTTGAAATCTTGGTTCGGGAAATCCAAGTTAGTATTTCATGATAGGGTAATCCACTTGGTGGTTCAAGGAGGTAAATACCCAAAGTTGTGAAAACCACTTATCTAATTTCATTCATTTGGTCTTAATGTCCAAATTCTAGATCATTGAGAAATATAACGGGGTTTCTTTCCAAAATATTTTCTTTTCAACTAGGCATTCCAAGTTCAATGGTGAGGTCTATTAATACTTGATAATATATTATGATATTTAATCAATAAAATTAATGAATTTATTTTTTCACGTAATTTTTAATCAAGAAAATGTATTAATAATATTACCTATAATTTTATAAAGAAATAAAAAGTAGTTCATCCACACTATCCATATGATCAATATTGGAAAAAGACAACCTCCTCAATAGAATTAATTTCCAGATGTGGTTAATATTTATTTAGTTTGTGATAATCCATGAATTTAAATTTTACATGTTATATCATCAATGTATGATATTATTACCATTGAGGTCATTGATGAAGATTTCTATTTCAATGAAAGTTAATTGAGTGAACAGATTGACATTAAATGTTTGATTCATTTTTCGATGTATATTGAACACAAGAAGTCTCCTGAAAAAATGGATTTGTAAATAATTCTTGGGCACCTACGAGGATTATACTAGGATATAGGTAGAAAATAATGGTTTGATATTTCCAAATAACTCTTCCTGAGTAATCATATAAAGGGTGCACCTACTAGCCCTTATATAGTTAATATCATTGGCTACACTGAGCGCCTAGTAGTTCATGTCTTTAATCTACCTGAATAAATGGTCACTGAACTAGTTCTTGCATCACACATTCATATCATATCCATCATTATTGTAGATTTTTATATGAAAACATTAAAAAGTGTCTCTCAAATCTATGTACTCTCCTTCAAAAAGTATATATGGATATGAATAGAGAAAATCCATCCATACTCATGGTAAAAAAATGAAAAGGGGATGAAAATATATCTATGCCTAGATCTTCTTTACACACATTCTTGAAAATGAAGATCAAGGGGAAATTAAGGGAAAATGATGGTATCTATTTTACATGTGGAAAAAAGGGGCACTGAAAGAAAATTTCACATAGGATAATAAGCATGGGGAATCCTTGGGTGACTTTATTTTGAATGGAAATTTATCTATTTTTCAAAATTGTGTATTAATAAAATATTATTGGTCTAATATATGTGTTCAAATAAAAAAAACCATGTAGATTCAAAAATAATGAACAAGGGGAGGCAGATCTATAAGCAATAAATTTATCTATCCTTACCATTGTAGCTATGAGGGATTACCACCTCAGCTTCCCAACTGGAATGATGTTTATTTTGAAAGGTTTTTTTATGTGGCATCCAATACCAAAATAAACATTATTTATATATCCAAACATGATACAGATGGATTTATTTTAAAATTATGGAATACATGTTGTTTATTTTTTAAATATGTCAATTTGTATGGTATGAAACAATTAAATAAAAATATTTATATGTTGGATTACATGAACCAATTAATGAAAATCTATTATGAAGTTACATGTTGTGACCCCAAACCCATTAACATGGTGTTTGTGTCACTTTTATTAAATTTTCATAAGATACAATGAATCATACAATGAATGGATAAATAGTTTAGAATTCTTGGAAAACTAGATAAATACAACATTATAATTTAATAATTGAAAACACAATACACTACAATATTTTTTTAGAATAACATTAATATATATAGTGTATCCTTGAATACAAATCATAGTAAAGTTCATAGATTGAAAGGAATGGAAACAAAAATGGGTGAACTCAAATTTACACTAAGGGATATGTAATTTTGAAGATATGAGGAATCAATATCACTAAAGAATATGGTAATCAATAAATTGATAATGAGGTGAATCTTGATATAATATTAATGAAAAAATATCATGGATAGTAATCAATATCGAAGGAAAATTACTAAAAACACATTCCACATAATCAAGAGAATTAATGTCATTACTGGATAAGGAATAATAAAAATATAATGGAAAATAACTGTAAACTCATGAAAAGTAATAAATAAATGAGAATGGAATTCATCAAGAAATATTATAATTTCAAAAATATTGTAGATTGTAATAATTAGATCCTAAATAAAGGTAATGATTAATGGTTGGAAATCATTTCTATCATGAACCATCCCGCATTACTTAGTACCCAGATAACTGTGTTGATCTTAACATAGCCCGAAGGGTGTTCCTAATCTCTATGGGTTGGAGACTACTACTTAACATTATAAAAGATAAAATAGTGAATTGTTATTCCACATAAAAAATGAAATAAATAGTTACAAGTTAGTATGCTCAAAATAAAACTCTACATGGGGAATAAATACTAACAACATGATAACAACCCAAGTCCCAACTGTCACAACATCTCAAGCCCAAATATCAACAATAAATACCACCACCAAGTGGTGCTTTCCCCTTACTCGAACATGGGAGGAGGAAATATAAAAATTCTGTAAGGCACATATAGGGTGTGAGATAAATACATAGTAGGGCCACACTATAGTTTCCATAATAAGATATCATCTTAAGTAACCAGATAAAGCCTTCAATTTTAAATAAAACATGAACGGAAGTTCAAAATAATATTTTAAAAAAATCATTTTTTACATTTAAATTTACTGAAATAAATCAAATAAGGTCCTATGTAAAATTTTATATAAAACTTTATATATAAATTTATAAGGAATGTGTAAATTAGTTAAAAAAAATTAATATATATTAAGAAAACCCTTAATGAGGAACGTGGTCATCTTCTAAAAGGTAATATACAAAAATTTTATGGTATCCTCACACACTCTAGTAGGTTCCCACGATAGTAAGTTTACACATGTCCCTCAAACATTAGTCAAATAGGACTCATCACCATCCCATCAGGGATGTAAACTACTAAATATGTTTTTTCAGAGTAACAAAGTGTAAATAGAGAGTTTTTGTGAATAACTCGCTAACTACTAAGGTTGAATTTTCTCAAACAATAATAAAAAATGTGGTATTTACATTAAAACATTTCAAAAAAAAATTAACCAATTTTTTCCATTTTAATTTTCAAATTTTCATTTGAAACCCAAAATGTGTTTCAATCAAATCATTCATTTTTTTGGATAATACCAATAGGTTTCTATTAATAATATTTAATCAATTTTTTATCATATAAAAATAAAAAATAAATTTCATAATTTAATTTCATAATTCAATTTCCCCATTTAATTCCCAATTTTCCATAAAAATCTAAAAATACACCCCAATTTAATGGGATTGAGGGTTTTACCCAATTTCATACAAAAGTAAATAAAAATCCCAATTTATAAAAAAACTGTTTTCAAAATAAAATTGAATGAAATTTAATTTAAATAAATCAATTTATGGTTCAATCAATTGGATAATAATTAATGGAAACACCCATCTAAACAGATAGATCATGTCATAATTCCTACAATGGGAAACTCTAATGAATAACACCAAAAAATATGAGATTCAAACCTAGATTATGATATAAAACAATGGTGATTATATATTCCAACAACATGAATATCTACAAAACCCTATGTATGAGAGAATAAGAGATCGGAAGAGAAAAAACAAGATAAAAACTCTTACTAAGGAATGAATGAATGATGATCTCCACACATTAATTCAATTCATAAGGGGTTAGTAGTATCCAAAATTGGATTTTGTGAGAACTAAATACCTAGGAAATCATTCATCAGCAAATTAGGGGTAAGGGATGTTCCAAATAGGGGTTCATAATTTTTTGTAAAACTTTCCATCATAAATTAATTTGTAATGCTCGGTAATTTGAGTAAAGCTGCATTGTTCCTTAAAACCAGCACCATAGCCATGTTTCCTTACTGGTGGGGTTTCATAGTTTCTCCTTTTTGGATGCATGGTTTGAAAAAAAATGATTGAACCATGAAAATCCCCACTTCATGGGTTTTAAGGTTTCGTACTAGTAGAGAACGCAATTCGGAAAAATCATTGGCCAATCGTACACATCCCAAGATCCCTTAATATTATTTAAAATTTCACTCAAATCACCCCTAAATGAGACCCAACTAATGAATGATAAAAATATGGGTTGAAAAGTAATTTAAAATAGTAACAAGATGTTGTGACAATGCCATTTATAAATATTATATCCCCAAAAAACCTATTAAGAAGCTTCTATGATGAAAATACAAAACCATAAATCTCTCATATGTGTCTCCCTCTCCAATGTCTTATGGGTATCATAACCTTGATGACATACCACTAAAACCAATTTTATCTCCTTACCATGAATTGCCTTGATTTCAGAATCAAATCTCATGACAATATTCTCAGTCATGGATAAATTAGGCTTGACATCAAGATCACTCTATCTCCAAACATAGATGGATTAGAATGATATTTTTGTAGCTGAGATACAAGGAACATATTATGAATCGAAGTAATCTATGGAGTAATTTCTAAATGAAAATATAATGTCCCCACCTACGTAAAAAAACTCAAAAGGTCCCATAAAATGAAGAGCTTATTTCCCTTTCCTCCCAAGCCTTTGAAAACCCAAGTGGGGTGAAACATTCAAGAAAACCTAGTCACCAATTGAAAATTACAATGGTATATGACAACGATAAGAATAATTCCTATTCCATATTTTTATATTCAACTACCTTTGATGAATCAACTGAATCTTTTCTATCATCTCTTGAATAGAGATTGGTCCAACAAAGGAACTTTCACCAATCTCTGAAAAACACAACAGATATTTACAAGGCCAGAAATAAAATCCTTGAAAGGATTTATTCTAATTGTGAACAAAAAACTATTTTTATAATAAAACCCAATCATCCCAAAATTTGCATCCCAATCCCCCCCAATTTCTAGAACACAAGGAATAAGAATGCCCTCAATAATAGGTATAGATATTTCTTTATATCCATCTGACTTTGAATGATATGCCTAACACAAAGAAACCTGAGATCATAGTGCCTCTTGAAGGCCTCTATAATATGGATAAGTAGACCAAGGATATCTATTAGAAACTATAGTAAATGGAACTCCATTAAAATAAGTAATCACTTTCACATGGAGATTAAACAGCTCCTCAAATATGGTTGAATCATGAATGTGTATAATGTTTGTTGATTTCTTCAGCCTATCAATCATTAACCTTATCACATTATTCTAGATTTTTGTATAGAAAAAACCAAACAAAAAGTCCATAGAAATCTCATCCCGCATCAAATTCATCATTGTATTTGAATTAAGAAAACCTAGAGGTCTCTCGTTCTTGTCATTAACCTATTGGCATGTAGAACAATAATGGAAAATCTGCAATTCCATATCTCATACATACCGACCATAATTGACATCGCATGTCAAATAAAATATTAATGGCTCTTGGGAGAACATTAAATTTGGAATTATTTAAATAACCAATCATGGTCTTCCTAAATGATAATAGTATCACAATACAACTCCCATAACATAAAATTCCCTATGTGGAGAACGATCACTCAACAACGACATCCCAATCATAAAGAGAGTCTATAATGATATGTTTGGCGCTCTTTTCCATCACAAAGTCCAATAAATGGAAAAGGGGAATACCTTAAGCACAAATAGGGTCACCCTTTTAAGAACATAAAAATTTGACAAAGGCATGGACAAGGAACCCATTTGGAGGGAGTCGTACAAGTTTCATGCGCACCACGCAAATCACTTGTGCGCCACCTATGGGTCACACAAGTCATTTGAGTTCCCTATTCTTTTTTTCTCCCAAGGTTTCTGGTGGCCTATAAATAGCCCCTGTGGGCCCCCCATTTCGTTGAATAATTTTCCAAAACTCAGATTCGATCTCTGGTCGCCCACGTCTTCCACTCAACTCTTCTGAAAGCTTCTAAGGTAACTTTTTACCAAGAATGGAAGACTTGAAGGAGTAGGATAAGGCCTAAGTGTTTAGAATTCATCAACACTTGCACACCTAAGTGTCCAGACCTCCTTAAAAGTGGAAACACTTGTGTTCCGCCCTACCCTTTCAATGAAACTTGTGCACCACCCTTCTGGAAACATCTTAGGATAATAGTAAAGGATTGAGTTATGTCTCACCCAAGTAATACCCTATAGATTATCTATCACCTAGGTGGAACCATTCCATGCAAGTACACTTGTGTGGCCAAGACTTGTGCGCCAAATGATTTGCATGACTATACTTTCGTGCCAACTTTATTTGGGTGCCCCTCTCCCATTTACCTCTCCTATTCAAGATATTAGCCCTTGAACACCTTTTCAAGGCCATTTATGGCATGGTTCCTTTGTTGGATTCCTTATCTGAAATGAATTCTGTGAGAACCACTCCCAAAACCCCGTGAATTACAAGATTTATGTCACCATGGTTAGAGGTTTATTATATAACCCCATCCTTTAAGATGAGAAGAAATTTTGATTTAGGGCATCCTCTTCTAGAGTAATTCCCAAGTTCCCCTGGTTTGGGCCTCCTTCTCAGGAGTAAGCCCCAGTCATAATTTCCTTTAACATTGGCCCTCCTTCTTAGGAGTAAGTCCCAGGTTATAAGTTCCCTTTAATTGGGCATCCTCCTCAGGAGTAATCCCCAATCTTAATTTCTTTTGATTTGGGCCTCCTTCTTAGTAATAAACCCCAATCATAAGTCCCTTTTAATTTAGGAATACTTCTCAAGAGTAATCCCCAAGTTAAATCTCGAAATCTCCATAAAGTACAAATACCTTTCTGGACCCTCATCCCGGGATTCTTTCCTGAAGTAAGTCATGGTCTTCATCTACATGGGCAGTCATAAATATGTAAGCCTGACATCATTTCTCATGACTGCATCTTTCATGGAACCATCGTCAGGTTTTCTGATACCTCTTGTTTCTCACACCGAGCATGACTCATGTGATCTTAGAGTGTAAAAGTAATCACGACTTCTCTTTTTGTTCTATTAACCGTGCATAAACCCCATATTTCTTTACCCGAACTACATGGACTTTAATCTCTGCCTTAAAACTAGAGTATATAGGAATCCTTTATAAGGTTCAAGCCCATATTTTAGTATTTATTTTTTGTCCTAAATGACGTTAAACTATATCCTTCTTATCGAACTACATGGGTTCTGATTCCTTTTTAACAAGGATATGTAGGTAGCCCATCTCGGGTACGATCCCAACTCTGAAATAATCCATGTCTTTCTGAATAAAAAAGAAACTTCAAGTGCCCCACTGAGTGGCTTTAAAACTAGTATGGTTATCATAATCACTGATAGATTTCTATATAATGTATTGAAGGATACCATTGACTAAGAATCTCTAATACATACGGATGATTGTCCATCGATTAAGAACCTCAAATACATATAAAAGATTCTCTAAATCCCATACATATCAATCATTGATTGCTAAATCTAAAGGAAAACTCATTTTCATACATGGTGAATTAAGAAGGATTCGTGAACATAAATTAAATCTATGAGAGAGTCTCGGAGTAGGCAATAATTCCCCCAAAAAGGTGTGATGAGCCTAACCTCCCATCCTCTCGACCAATGCAAATTCTTAAGCCTCATCAGTCCACAACTAATGAGCACCTACCATTGTAAAGTAGGTCCAAATTGATATAGAATAATTGGATGCTTCTGGTTCTACCCATTATAAACCTATTGGAAAGTTTGAACCTTAAAAAAACATGGTAATCCCCATTTCCAAAAGAAACAAAAATGGTGAACTCGACGTGAATCCTTAATCAAGTTAAATGATGTTTTACTTATTTTTTAGGCCCCTATTAAGCTCAATATGGGGGCCAAAAAAGCAATCAATAAGATATGTACTCATCCAAAAGATGTAGTTTGGCCAAACTTATCTTTATTATGTCTTCTATATTAAACTGGCACTCTTTTCCAAGATCTCTCTACAACACAAAATGGCTTCTTTAATGTTCACACCTATGAATGCCTCGACTGCTACTCGAACTGGATCCTCGTTCGCTTTGAGGACAACATCACCTACTCAGACTCTTCAACACTGGGTCTCAAATTCATTGGTGAGGGAATAACATCAACATGGTAAAATCCTGACTCTGGAGGCCGCTCGACAATCCCTCCAAGTAAACAACTCACCCTGGTTGTCTGGACAGTGACGACCAGTGGTCAAGAAGCAGGTAATGCCAACCACCGTTTCCAACCATTTTGGGTTGTTATCCCTGGAACGCAAAAACCAGTCCCTCCCATATTATAGGGAGGTGAATGAAGACGTCACTCAAGGCCTCAGTTCAAGAAGACAGGAGTCCTTCAAGAGGACTCCCACCAACAATCGTCGCCAGACTCATGTGGTAGTGCCCCCTCAACATGATGAGGGTATCACCTCTAGGTGTTCTGCTCATGTTCTTCAGACCCAAGCACGCAAGACGAACCGCCAGAGGCGAAATTCGGTCAACAGGGAGCAGGTTCTTACCTCTTTCACCTATGTAGAATTCCATCAATATAACATGATGGAAAACAATGAGTGGTCATATACACCAATCCGTCCTGATGTCACTGCCCAGTAGACTCATCTGGCAGTAATACACCAATCCCACCAGGAAATTTTGGAGGAGTACTATAGGCAGGCCCATACACCTATTTATAATTTATCAGCCAGTCAGCAGGCTCATCTGACTGTATCCAATGATTCTCACCAATCAAATGTGGTGACCACCTATAAACAGGCACATACACCTACTTACACTAATCAATTCTGTCAGCAGTCGTGTCTGATAGTATTGAAGGGATTTAATCAATCATATTTGTTGGAGAACAATTATCAGGCACATACACCTACAATTAATCAATCTGACCAACAGTATCATTTGGTAGCATGTAAAGACCCGTAAAATTCAAGGGAAATTTTTTCTTAATTTTCTTTAGAATTTTACAAGAGTGCGGTTTCACACGGCACCTGATTCCGAGGCCCGGAGTGCCCGGAATTAATTTCCGAAGTTTGGCTCGGGTACGTTCAGTGAACGAACGAGCGGGAATTCCTAACTTTTGATCTGGTGCTCGGAATTGAAATCTGAGGGCACCGATGAACTCGCAGCGCCGATATTCGCTTAACGAGACCTTTTCGGGAGTTGCGTTTGTTGCGGGTTGAAAGTTAAGTTTTGGGGTTTTTCAGTTGAGTTAAATAAAATTTGTGTAAGAGAAATTTTATTTTTAGTTTGTTAAAGGCCTACCAAAGGGAGTTGGAAGTGGGACCCACACCCACTTAACCTCCCTTGGGAGGATTAAGTGTGGTGGGGCCCACACGAACCCCTAGACTTTTCAAGTTCCCTTGACCCCCTCTTAATTGGCTTAAGTTACTCTTAATTAATTTTGGGAGTTAACTCTTTTGAATTTCAAACTTTTGAAATTCTTTTGTGTTATGTGTTAATAAAATAAGATGTAATCTTATTTGATTAAGGGTTGTTTGTTTATTCCCTTGAGAGCTTTTTGAGAGCTTCCTCTTCATCTTCAAGCTCTAACGAAGAACGAAGAACGCTCAAACTCCGGCGAATAACGACGCCTCTCTTCTTCGTCCTCGGTGTCAACAAGAGGGAACACTGCTTCCTCCTCGTACCTTCTTCGTCGGCAAACGAAGATCCGCCAACGACGTGTCTCTTCGGGCATATCTCTTCGTCAACGGATTTGACGAACGACGACCGCGACGCCCGACCTTCGCGACGCCGTCTTCCGCGGAACGTAGACGAATCTTCGAATCTTAAACCCGAGGTAGGGGTTGTTGATTTCATTTTGGTTTCCTTATTTCTATTCTTGCTCGTGGATCGCATGTCTACGTGAGGCATTTAATTATTTTATATAAGTGTTATTGTTAACGCGAGGGGGGGGGGCCGGACCGCACGAACACGGCCGAACCCCCCTCCATCGTTCATGTTTATTCATGCGGGTGGAAGCAAGTGGCGTGGTGCCGTCGCACCACGCGGGTGATCGTACAAATAATTTACGCGGCGCCGTCGCGCTACGTCAAGGAAAAATCTTCAAGAACGCGACGCCGTCGCGCCGCGTTGAAAAGAATCATGGCATGGCGAAAGGGGCGCGGTGTCGTCGCACCGCGCCGGTCGAAGAACACCGCGGCCGGTTCCGGGCCGCGGCGGGACGAGAAGACCGCGGCCGGTTCCGGGCCGCGGCGGGACGAGAAGACCGCGGCCGGTTCCGGGCCGCGGCGGAAGAGGAGACCGGCGGCCGGGCCGCCGGCGTCGGAAGTCGAAGGCGGGACCGGAATTTCCGGTCCCGTTGGTAAAAACCGGCCGGCCAGCTGGCCGGCCGGATGGCATAAAACCGGGGGAATAAATCCCCCGGACGGTTCAACAAAACCCCCCTCTTAATGAGGGGGGCGGTTCTTGAGGGAAGGGGGCAGCCGCCCCCTTGGTTCGGCGCCAGCAGGCCCCCCCACGTGACGGGGGGCGGTTTTAAAAGAACCGGCGCGGCACAAAGGCCGCGCCACTTTGAAGAACCGCGGGGCTTAGCCCCCGCGTGCGCAGCCCCACGTGCGGCGCCAGGCGCCACCGTCGCCGCCGCCGCCGGCCGCCGCGCCGCCGCCGCGCCGCCCCGGGGGGGGGGGGGTCGGGCCGGGTCGGCCCGGACCCGGACCCCCCGTTTCGAACCAGTTTTGGTTTTTTGCTCATAACTTGAGCCTCGGACCTCCGAATGACGAACCGTCTGCGGCAACGCGATCCTTGGATCGAGACGGTCGTTTCGGTATATCGCACTTAAGGTTTCGGTTTACTTTGAGTTCGGCCGGGTTGGTTCGTTCACGAAACCAACCGGGCCTTCGGAGCGGAAACGCTCATATCTTGAGCTACGGACGTCCGATTGACGCGCCGTCAGTCGCGTTGTGTTCCTCTTAGTGAGACGGATCTTTTGGCATACTCCGCCCGAGGTTTGGACGCAGGTGGAGTACGGTCGGGTTGGTTTTGCCTTAAAAACCAACCGGGCCCCGGAGACGAAAATGCCATTAACTCTCAGACCGGGCGTCAGTCGCGTTGTGTTCCTCCTAGTGCTGGCTGTGACTGTTCTACTGCTACTACTGCTACTGTGACTGCGACGACGACAGTACAGAGATCCTGTGTGGATTCGACGACGACGACTACAGCACTCAGCGATCCTACGTGGATCAGTGCTACATGTCCTGTGTGGGCCCGATCCTGTATGGGTCCTTGCGCTCAGCGGTTCTGTGTGAGCCAGCGCCTACAGGTTCTGTGTGAGCCCGATCCTGTGTGGGTCTTCTGCGGGGGTTAGTTACCTATCGATCCTTCGTGGGTCCGACGACTTAGATGGATCAGTGATCATCTTTATCGTCCTTGAAGAAGTATACCTGTGTGAGCTGAATCCTGTTGCTTTCCTGTGTGGATTGTGTTGTGCAATCCTGTGTGGATTATGTTTTGCTTTCTTATGTGGAATACGTATACTTTCCTGCGTGGACTGAGTTGTACTTGGGCTCGGAGGTTGGAGCGTATTTTAATTGATGACTTAGGTATATGTATGGGCATATACCTAAGCAATGTCGGTTGTTACTTCGTGATTGTACTTTTCTTCGTGGTTTATCCTTTGTGGATTTGAGAGACCTTCAGGGGTCTCAGGGTCCCTACTGAGTAGCTTATACTCACCCCTGCACGGGCTTCGCCCGCACTACGTTGTGTTGGTTGCAGACGACGGACAGCGTTGACCTTAGCTGAGGCTTGCAGAGCGGGACGGTACCCGGAGGTGGACCACTGGGTGAGACGTGCACGGAGCGGACGATGGGACCCGTGGAGCAGAGGAGCTATCTGTACCCACCCTTCAGGTGGGATTTCCAGTGGACAGCTCGGAGTAGCGGCTATTACTTTTCAGTTGCTGTTTTTCCCTTTTCGAGTTGTACTTTACTTTCAGTTTGGGTTTGTATACTGGCCCATTTAATTTTCCGCACTTTCTGTTGTACTCTGCTTGCTTAGTGTTTACTTTCCGCTTGTTTACTCTGTGGTGTGTGTTTACTTTTCAAAGGCAATGCCTTCCCTTTTTACTGAGATTTACGCCTTGGTGCTAGTCGCCAGCCCCTGGCCTATGGAAGGCGGGCTTTGGGTAGTCACGGCACGGACCCCGAGGGCGGGTCGTGACAAATTGGTATCAGAGGAGTTCGGTTCTACCGCGAACTCTGATCTTTTCTATGTGAAGCAATAATGTTTAGCGTATTGAGTGTGGATATCAGTCCAGGGAGTCCAGTGTTGGTGCGGCGGCCGATGTATCCGTACACCAGGACCCTGACTTCTGATTTCCGACTTAATGCACGAAAACATTGATTGCGTGTGTGTTTCAAAGTTTTCTTTGTGATTACTTGTGTCAGCTCACCGGGTATACTGATCTGCTTTATGAAAGTCTCAAGTTTTCTTTGTGATTACTTATATCAGCTCACCAGGTATACTGTTCTAACCGTGGAGCACCTGTTTCCTTTTCAGGATGGCCCCACGACGGCAGCCAGCTAGGGTTCCGAGAGTCGAGCGAGACGACAGCCCACCGAGCGACGAGGCCTCGGTGCAGGGCCCTTTTTCAGTAGTGGCACCGGCGGTAGCTTTACCCGCCGAGCCACCGATGCTACCAGTACCAGACGCTGACGATGCACGTCGCCTCAGCGCACTGCATGAGTTTCAGCGCCAGCGACCGCCCAGGTTTTGCGGGGAGACGGATCCCCAGGCAGCAGAGGACTGGCTGGAGGCAGTGGTTCGAGTGTTTAGGCTGGTGAGGACACCAGCAGACCTCATGGTGATCCTCGCTGCGAGCCTACTACACGCAGCAGTAGGACGATGGTGGAGCCTGATGCTCCAGGTGCACGATGAGGCATCTCTTCTCTGGACGGACTTCGAGAGCCTCTTCCGCTCTGAGTTCGTCCCGGCCACCCTCCGAGCGGTGCGCATCCAGGAGCTTCTACAGCTGCGGCAGGGCAGCATGACGGTCGCTCAGTACTCGGCGAGATTTACCGATCTCTCGCGCTACTCGACCGACATGGTACGGGACCCATTCTTCCGGGCCCGGACCTTCGAGCAGGGTTTGAGACACGAGATCAGGGCATCGCTGATCTCCCTCAGCATACCGACTCAGACAGGAGTACTGGAGCGGGCCCTTCTGATCGAGAGCTTCCTTGCTGAGTCTACACCAGCACAGCGACCCACCGCAGGGCGGCACGTGGCAGAGTCATCTGCAGCAGGCAGTCGACGGATGACTCAGGGGTCCAGACAGACCAGACCTTCAGGCAGACGACCTCAGGGCACTGGCTCAGCAGTGCGGGGCACACAGCGCGAAGCCAGTCTTACGAGAGGCAGACAGTGCTACTCGTGCGGCGGGCAGGGCCACATGGCTCGCGACTGCCCGACCCGTCGTGCCGAGGAGCAGCAGTCAGTTGATGGACCACCGAGGCAGAGGCAGAGGGTCGACCGTGGTAGTCCGCAGGGAGGAGGCGGACGAGGCAGAGGAGCTGGACGAGCAGCTGGTGGTGGCCGACGCTTTGAGGCTCTACCACCACCACCACCAGGAGGTCCACCCCGACCACAGGGAGCTGGCGGGCAGCGACAGGCACAGCTCCAGGCAGCAGAGGCCTACGACCACGGCGCACCCGAGATGATTCGAGGTACTATCTGTGTCTATTCCACCCTTGCTGCAGTTCTTATAGACACAGGAGCGAGTCATTCTTTCATAGCTGCTGCCCTTGTTCGGAGCTCGGAGATTCCGACAGAGCCGTTGGCTCGATCCTTACGGCTAGAGACTCCTACGGGAGCAGACTCGACGATTACGCACTGGTGCCGGCAGTGTGAGCTTACTCTAGGAGGCGAGAGCTTCGGCTGGGATCTTCTTGTAGCAGCGTCGAGGCCTTACGACGTCATCTTGGGCATGGATTGGCTGTCTACGGTCCACGCACAGATTGACTGTTTTAGGCGCAAGGTGCGATGTGTACGCACCGACGGGAGCAGGTTCACCTTCACCGGCGAGAAGGGAGCCTTAGCAGCACAGGATGGACTTCCGCGGAGGAGAGGACAGCCCATCACTCATCAGTTGGCTAGCCTTATCCTTGGAGCAGTTGGCGTGCGGAGTCCTGGTTTTCCTGCAGTGGTGGATCAGTTTGCGGACGTTTTTCCCGACGATGTTCCAGGGCTACCTCCTCGCAGAGAGGTAGACTTTTATATTGACTTGTACCCCGGGACAGCCCCGATATCCACTCCAGCATATTGGATGGCCCCCGCCGAGCTTCGAGAGCTACGGGTACAGTTGGAGGACTTGCAGGGCAAGGGGTTCATCCGACCCAGTGTTTCACCCTGGGCTTCCCCGATATTTTTCGCCAAGAAGGCGGACGGGAGCTTGCGACTTTGTGTTGACTATCGTCGCCTGAACCAGGTGACAGTGAGGAACAAGTATCCGCTACCGAGGATTGATGACCTCTTTGATCAGCTCAAGGGAGCACGGTGGTTCTCGAAGATAGACCTCAGGTCAGGCTATCATCAGCTCAGAGTCAGAGACGAGGATGTGCAGAAGACGGCCTTCAGATGTCGGTATGGCCACTATGAGTTCTTAGTTATGCCTTTCGGTGTAACCAATGCTCCAGCAGTGTTCATGGCTCTCATGAACAGGATCTTTCAGCCATACCTCGATCGGTTTGTCGTGGTCTTCATCGACGACATTCTGATTTACTCTACGACAGAGGAGGAGCACGCCTATCACTTGCGAGTTGTCCTTGACACACTCCGAGAGCACCAGCTTTATGGTAAGCTCTCGAAGTGCCAGTTCTGGATACGTGAGGTCCACTTTTTGGGACACGTTATCTCTGAGGCAGGAGTTGCAGTGGATCCCACGAAGATTGAGGCTGTGTTAGCATGGGAGCCACCCAGGAGCGTGACTGAGGTTCGGAGTTTCTTGGGACTAGTTGGATACTATCGGAGATTTGTGCCGAACTTCTCCAGAGTTGCGGCATCACTCACAGCTTTGACGAAGAAGGGGAAACCCTTCGTATGGTCAGACAGATGTCGGCAGAGCATCAGGTACCAGCAGGCTTGGTACAGCCCTTGGAGGTTCCGGAGTGGAAGTGAGACGGCATATCTATGGACTTCGTGACTGGACTTCCACGCACTTCCAGAGGTCACGACTCCATCTGGGTGATTGTTGACCGACTCACCAAGTCGGCACACTTCTTACCCATCAGAGAGCAGGGCTCAGTGGAGAGCTTGGGACGTCTCTACGTTCAGGAGATTGTGCGGCTCCACGGCGTGCCATCATCTATCGTTTCCGATCGAGATGCCCGCTTTACTTCCCGGCTTTGGAAGGGGTTACAGGAGGCGTTCGGGACGCAGCTACGTCTTAGCACAGCTTTTCACCCTCAGACAGATGGTCAGACATAGAGGACCATTCAGACTCTCGAGGACATGCTCCGCGCATGTGTCCTTGACTTTGGTCGTAGCTGGGAGGACCACCTACCTTTGGTGGAGTTCGCATACAACAACAGCTACCACTCCACCATCGGGATGGCACCGTACGAGGCGTTGTACGGCCGACCATGTAGATCTCCTTTGTGCTGGACAGACCCTGGGGAGTCAGCACTGGTGGGACCGGAGATGGTCCAGGCCACGATAGAGAAGGTCCAGGTCATCCAGGAGCGGATGAGGACAGCTCAGAGCCGGCAGAAGTCATACGCTGACAGGAGGCGGAGGCCACTGGAGTTCGAGGATGGCGACCACGTCTTCTTGCGGGTCTCACCACGACGTGGTATTCGGAGATTTGGCCGAGGCGGCAAGTTATCTCTGCGCTTCATCGGACCCTTCCAGATTCTCAGCAGGATTGGCGAGGTGGCTTATGGCCTGGCTCTACCACCTCAGTTGCACCGGGTGCACGACGTCTTCCACGTATCCCAGCTGAGGAGATACGTGCACGACCCGACGCACATCATTGACCATGGGGAGCTTGACGTTGACGATGGGGCGACTTTTACGGAGGTCCCGGTGGAGATAGAGGATCGACAGGAGCGGGTCCTCCGTGGGCGATCGATTCCTCTTGTGCGCATCAGATGGCAGCACGGAAATCTCCAGGAGAGCACATGGGAGCGGGAGGCTCAAATGCGTGCTCAGTACACTCATTTGTTTCCCTAGTTTTTGTTGTATCTTTACGGGGACGTAAATCCCTGAGGTGGGAGTAATGTAAAGACCCGTAAAATTCAAGGGAAATTTTTTCTTAATTTTCTTTAGAATTTTACAAGAGCGCGGTTTCAGACGGCACCTGATTCCGAGGCCCGGAGTGCCCGGAATTAATTTCCGAAGTTTGGCTCGGGTACGTTCAGTGAACGAACGAGCGGGAATTCCTAACTTTTGATCCGGTGCTCGGAATTGAAATCCGAGGGCACCGATGAACTCGCAGCGCCGATATTCGCTTAACGAGACCTTTTCGGGAGTTGCGTTTGTTGCGGGTTGAAAGTTAAGTTTTGGGGTTTTTCAGTTGAGTTAAATAAAATTTGTGTAAGACAAATTTTATTTTTAGTTTGTTAAAAGCCTACCAAAGGGAGTTGGAAGTGGGACCCACACCCACTTAACCTCCCTTGGGAGGATTAAGTGTGGTGGGGCCCACACGAACCCCTAGACTTTTCAAGTTCCCTTAACCCCCTCTTAATTGGCTTAAGTTACTCTTAATTAATTTTGGGAGTTAACTCTTTTGAATTTCAAACTTTTGAAATTCTTTTGTGTTATGTGTTAATAAAATAAGATGTAATCTTATTTGATTAAGGGTTGTTTGTTTATTCCCTTGAGAGCTTTTTGAGAGCTTCCTCTTCATCTTCAAGCTCTGACGAAGAACGAAGAACGCTCAAACTCCGGCGAAGAACGACGCCTCTCTTCTTCGTCCTCGGTGTCAACAAGAGGGAACACCGCTTCCTCCTCGGACCTTCTTCGTCGGCAAACGAAGATCCGCCAACGACGTGTCTCTTCGGTCATATCTCTTCGTCAACGGATTTGACGAACGATGACCGCGACGCCCGACCTCCGCGACGCCGTCTTCCGCGGAACGTAGACGAATCTTCGAATCTTAAACCCGAGGTAGGGTTGTTGATTTCATTTTGGTTTCCTTATTTCTTTTCTTGCTCGTGGATCGCATGTCTACGTGAGGCATTTAATTATTTTATATAAGTTTTATTGTTAACGCGAGGGGGGGCCGGACCGCACGAACACGGCCGAACCCCCCTCCATCGTTCATGTTTATTCATGCGGGTGGAAGCAAGTGGCGTGGTGCCGTCGCACCACGCGGGTGATCGTACAAATAATTTACGCGGCGCCGTCGCGCTACGTCAAGGAAAAATATTCAAGAACGCGACGCCGTCGCGCCGCGTTGAAAAGAATCATGGCATGGCGAAAGGGGCGCGGTGTCGTCGCACCGCGCCGGACGACGAACACCGCGGCCGGTTCCGGGCCGCGGCGGGACGAGAAGACCGCGGCCGGTTCCGGGCCGCGGCGGGATGAGAAGACCGCGGCCGGTTCCGGGCCGCGGCGGAAGAGGAGACCGGCGGCCGGGCCGCTGGCGTCGGAAGTCGAAGGCGGGACCGGAATTTCCGGTCCCGTTGGTAAAAACCGGCCGGCCAGCTGGCCGGCCGGATGGCATAAAACCGGGGGAATAAATCCCCCAGCCGGTTCAACAAAACCCCCCTCTTAATGAGGGGGGCGGTTCTTGAGGGAAGGGGGCAGCCGCCCCCTTGGTTCGGCGCCAGCAGGCCCCCCCACGTGAGGGGGGGGCGGTTTTAAAAGAACCGGCGCGGCACAAAGGCCGCGCCACTTTGAAGAACCGCGGGGCTTAGCCCCCGCGTGCGCAGCCCCACGTGCGGCGCCAGGCGCCGCCGCCGCCGCCGCCCCGCCCCGGGGGGGGGGGGGGGGGGTCGGGCCGGGTCGGCCCGGACCCGGACCCGGACCCGGACCCCCCGTTTCGAACCAGTTTTGGTTTTTGGCTCATAACATGAGCCTCGGACCTCCGAATGACGAACCGTCTGCGGAAACGCGATCCTTGGATCGAGACGGTCGTTTCGGTATATCGCACTGAAGGTTTCGGTTTACTTTGAGTTCGGCCGGGTTGGTTCTTTCACGAAACCAACCGGGCCTTCGGAGCGGAAACGCTCATATCTTGAGCTACGGACGTCCGATTGACGCTCCGTCCGTCGTGTTGTGTTCCTCTTAGTGAGAAGGATCTTTTGGAATACTCCGCCCGAGGTTTGGATGCAGGTGGAGTACGGTCGGGTTGGTTTTGCCTTAAAAACCAACCGGGCCCCGGAGACGAAAATGCCAATAACTCTCAGACCGGGCGTCCGATCGACGCGCCGTCTGTTACGTTGAGTTCCTGTTGACGATACGGAACTTTTGGATACATCAACTTCGGTCTTCGTGACAGTTGATGTATCAGCCTCTCGGCTCGTGGAGCGGACCCTCCGTACGAGTTTTCTGTGTGCGGGAACCCTAGTGCTGGCTGCGACTGTTCTACTGCTACTACTGCTACTGTGACTGCGACGACGACAGTACAGAGATCCTGTGTGGATTCGACGACGACGACTACAGCACTCAGCGATCCTACGTGGATCAGTGCTACAGGTCCTGTGTGGGCCCGATCCTGTGTGGGTACTTGCGCTCAGCGGTTCTGTGTGAGCCAGCGCCTACAGGTTTTGTGTGAGCCCGATCCTGTGTGGGTCTTCTGCGGGGGTTAGTTACCTATCGATCCTTCATGGGTCCGACGACTTAGATGGATCAGTGATCATCTTTATCGTCCTTGAAGAAGTATACCTGTGTGAGCTGAATCCTGTTGCTTTCCTGTGTGGATTGTGTTGTGCAATCCTGTGTGGATTGTGTTTTGCTTTCCTATGTGGAATACGTATACTTTCCTGCGTGGACTGAGTTGTACTTGGGCTCGGAGGTTGGAGCGTATTTTAATTGATGACTTAGGTATATGTATGGGCATATACCTAAGCAGTGTCGGTTGTTACTTCGTGATTGTACTTTTCTTCGTGGTTTATCCTTTGTGGATTTGAGAGACCTTCAGGGGTCTCGGGGTCCCTACTGAGTAGCTTATACTCACCCCTGCACGGGCTTCGCCCGCACTACGTTGTGTTGGTTGCAGACGACAGACAGCGTTGACCTTAGCTGAGGCTTGCAGAGCGGGACGGTACCCGGAGGTGGACCACTGGGTGAGACGTGCACGGAGCGGACGGTGGGACCCGTGGAGCAGAGGAGCTATCTGTACCCACCCTTCAGGTGGGATTTCCAGTGGACAGCTCGGAGTAGCGGCTATTACTTTTCAGTTGCTATTTTTCCCTTTTCGAGTTGTACTTTACTTTCAGTTTGGGTTTGTATACTGGCCCATTTACTTTTCCGCACTTTCAGTTGTACTCTGCTTGCTTAGTGTTTACTTTCCGCTTGTTTACTCTGTGGTGTGTGTTTACTTTTCAAAGGCAATGCCTTCCCTTTTTACTGGGATTTACGCCTTGGTGCTAGTCGCCAGCCCCCGGCCTATGGAAGGCGGGCTTGGGGTAGTCACGGCACGGACCCCGAGGGCGGGTCGTGACATAGCACCCGGAGATGTCAATTGGAAAGCTCCAATGACAAACAGAAGGCAGACACAACTTCCTGCCCCCACACATGAGAACTGTCAGAATTCACTGACAGGAAAAGGAGGACAGGAGCAGGAACACACACCTACTCCAAACATGGAGTGGATTTATATTCCCATTCTGGAAGCTGGAGTCACCAAGCACATTCTGACAGTGGTGAAAGAGTAGAAGAAAATCCCTACCCGTATTCTGGATACCTGTCAGAATATTATAACAACTTTAGCAACATCACAGGGAAAGAAACATAAATATATCCCTATCAGTGGAGTGACTCATCAACATGTCACTCTGGAGCAGATGCACACCTCTATTCCAGTCCAGGAGGGTTGTGGGGCATACTCCCCCATGTCATACGGACAATCATGTCGGGCACATACACCAGATTTAAATGGAAATAGTCAGCCTAACATGACCGTTTCTCCTGATCAGGCATATACACCTGCCCATAATAACCACTTTCATCAACAAGTGGTTTCCAAAGTGAGTAAGAAGGCGTCTAAGAAAAAGACCCATCCAACATAGTTGAAAAATCAAGATCAAAACTACAATAAGGCCTTGCTCAACGCTGGAATTCTTGAACCCTCAGACAATTGTCTATTGCAACTCAAGATTCTACTATCTCATTTCCAGATTCTGGAAGTAACAATAATAATTATGAAGGTCTTCATCAGACACTTCCTTGTGAAGACTTGCTTCATGAAAATTTGGTCAATATCGAAGTATCATCTTCAGATGAGATCCATGATAACCCTCTGCGTGGCCAAAAGGCCAAGGAGCAAGAGGTTTCATCTTTTGTTGTAACCCACCATGGTGGTCCTCCCCATGATAATGAATTTAGCTGCAAAAGTCCTCTCCGCAGAAGTAATTCACATTGTCTGTAAAATTCATTAACATACAATGCAGTAATGAGAAAGCCCTCTTATCTTGAGGCACTTGCATATGTGAAGACAGTTATGTCTGATGCCTTACCACTAGCAAGTGAAATACTTTCTCAATCAGAAGATAGCCCAAGGTGTAGGTCATTCTCCAAACCACCCCTAGGTCATTCATCTTCTAATTTGACAAATGAATTCTCTACCAATCTTGTTGAATCTGATGAAGCAACAAAGAAGCACCAGCTTTGGTCCAATCAAGTAGAAGAATCTTCATCAAATGACAAAGAGGAAGTGCTGAATATGAGAAAACAATTGGTGAAACGTGAAATACCAGTCATTTTTTTGCCTTTGGATGACTATTAGAATGACATTCTAGAAACGTTGACAGAAGATTGTATTCATGATATTCATCTCAACATGTGGAAAACTCTTTGTCACTTGAAAGAGAAAATATTATCTTATGATGAATATAAAAATCATGTTAAGGTAATAGAAGGGTTGCAACGCCAAATTGACTTGGCATCTCTCTTGGTTTTCTGAAATCTAAAGGTTGAAAAGCAACAGAGATCCCTTCAGCACACATGCCTTGGTGCATTAAAAATGTTGCGCTAGTTAATTACCAATGCCCCATTTGGTATTCATATCAGGGGATGGGGTGTTCATGGAGCATTTCATTTCACTGTGCTCTCCAGTCAACAAAGCCCGCCAAAAGTAGTCACATGCAATTTTATTGCCGATGGATGGCCACAACTAACTGGTTTTGTGTGTAATCAAAGACATGCTCAAGAACAGGCCTCAACTAATTATTCCCAAATTCAGGCATACAAAGAACAAGTTGTCGAAATGCTCTTCCATCAAGAGAATGAGAATATCGAACAGGCATCTCGTTTAGAGCATGCACATCATCAGATGACAGAGGTGTCAGAAGTAATCCAATGGTCATATAATCTAGGTGATTTGAGTGGATGTAGGATGATTCATTCGACCAATTTCCAGACTAAAGTCCGTAAAATCAAGAGAGCTTTTAAGAAAGTTTCAGATGTAGCAGCTCAAGAGCCACCTCAGCTTGCCAGGCTGGGGACTCCTTTAATCCAACCCTCGGGATCAACATACATGATTCAAGGAGTTGAGTAGGAAAAACAGGAATAGTCCCAATCCACCGGAATGGGTAATTTTTCAAATTCTCAATCTCTTCCTTAGTGAAAGTCAGTCTTCTCTCGATTAGGGAAGAATACACAAGAGGAACTCATTGCCGAATTGTCAGGGGATTCCCTTTAAATTACGGTTCATCAAGAATTTCCTAAGGAGTCAACCAAACAAAAGGTAATGTCGCATAAAGGACATGGAAGAAGACAGTATCCTAGATGCACTGACAGTAGGGTTGAAATGCGTTATGCATCGATAAATGTCATCAATGTCATTGTCACTAATCCCCCCGAACATGAGGTTCACTCAGAGGAATCAGATGAAGAATTTTTTGTTCAAGAGGTTGTACACAGAGAAACGAATGAAGGATGTGTGTGTACCAGAAGACAGAGGGTTGCCAATGGGCAAGACATTCCTTCGGGTAATGCCCTTCCATACTCCATAAAGGCACATACCAAGGAAAAGGGTAAAAGTAAGGCTACATCCCACCCTACCTCTTGAGAAGGACAATAACTCTCATTAGAGGAATGTTTTGCACAACAAGAAGAAGAAATGAAGGAATGAAGGAGGTTAAATGCAGAACTACTTCCAGGTAGTCTTCCTCCTAAGCATGCTGGATTTAATCAATCAGGGGAATTTGTTGCAGCTACTGGGATAGATCAAGAATATCCCCCTTTATAAGTACATCCTCATAGGTCCATCCTATGGGTCATACACAAAATCAACTGGAAATACTATCATCAGTGGTAGTACCGGTCGCCACACCCGTCCAAACTCCAGTTATCGCACCTGCTCAGGTCCAAGCTCAACCATATTTTTCTAAAAAATTAATGACTACCATTGAGTAACTAACAGCTTGGTTAGAAGCCATGGAAGAAAACATGCAAAAGTTCAACCAAAAAAGAGATCTTACCCTGAATGGTTGGATGAAATTCCTCCCCCATAAAATTTTGTGAATACTACATTCCCAATTTTTAATGGTTCGGGAGATCCAGAATAACACTTAACACATTTTGTTTCTCATTGTGATCCTATGATGGGAACTCCTCAACAACCAGAAGCAGTTAAGCTCAGGTGTTTTGTGCAGTCATTACAAGGACCTGCTTTTGTCTGGTATACAAGTTTTCAATATCAGTCAATTAATGGGTGGGAATATCTCCGTCAAAGATTTCTTCTTCAATTTAGCTCAATATTACCAAAGACGATAGTTTTTTTATCTTACCAATTGTAAGAAATGGGAAAATTAAAGAGTTTCAGATTTCATTGCTTGCTGGAAGGGATTAACATATTCCTTACGTTTAGCACTCCCTCAAGAAGAATTGCTGCCAATCTGTATGGAAAATCTACATGATTAATTACGCACACCGTTGATCCCTATGAAATAACCAGGAGGGTTTCAAAACCTTACTTCAATCGCTCAGTAAATAGAAGACTCTCTTATAAAGACTAAGGATAAAACTCATATAATTCCATCAGTTCCAGGAAGTATAATAGGGAAAGTAGAGACTGTTATAATTACACTTAAACAAGAACATGTACCTGCTTTCACTTCAAAACCTTCATCATATCGAGGGGATCCACCTCCTGAGTTGCAAAAATAATGGCCGCCTCGTCAATATGATCAAAGAGATCAAAGGTGGAAATAGTTTGAAGATTTTAAGAACAAAGTTTATTCTTTCTGGAATGAACAAGTTCCGGGATAGTTCATCTCGACTCTGGAAAACAACTTGGTTCAGTTTCCAAGGCCCAAAAGGCCTAACAAGGAACGAGATGAAGACCTCCCCAAATATTTTCCATTTCATTAGATATTGGGGAATCCCATTCAGGAGTGTTTTGTCTTCAAAGACCTCCTACAAAAGATTATGGACTCTGGACAAGTAAAACTGAAAGGTTCTTCAGCCCAGGTAGCATGTGTTACTGTTACTGATCCAGAGGAAGAAGGTGGGTGGAACGAAGTCAAAAGTTAAAATGAACAAAAATATAATGATTGGATTGTCATAAAAATGATCAACCGAACTCATGCCATTTTACGAACACAATTCAATAAACCAATTGTGTTTTCTGCTATTTCTGCCATAAAAAAAACCCCCTTCATCAGAAGAAAAATCCTCAAAGAAGTAGCGTAATTTGAAGAAAGAAGAGCAGTTAGAAGAACACGAGATTGTGTCAAATCCTAAGTTGTCTTTGACTCTGGAAGATTTTATGCCATCTACTTTAAAATCACGGTCACCGCCCCACCAAACGGCATAGCCTGAATTGGTTCATCAGGCAGAATCTTCGTTAGATGAAGAATTGATCTTTAGTTCTGTTGACATGATTAATTTAACTGATCCTTATGCCAATGAAAGTTTCGATTATGATGAGCCTAAGTTCCCTTTATCTAATAGAGGAATTAGTGGAAGAGACAGAGGTCTAGGATACAGGGGAAGACTTGGATATTCCAGATGCCACTATTTCAATCCTACTCCTCCTAGAATTGTATATGCGGCAGAAACTCATGGAAAAGCCCTTCAGTGGGCTCAACAGGAACAAGAAAGTTCTTCCACACATGGCATATTCGGTCCTAACATAGTTATTTTAGATGACCGGTTAGAGGTTACACCTTCTTCCTCTTAGAAAATAGATATACCTAGTTGGTCTAATCTACCTAATCTATGAGTGTTTCCAATTCCTCCCTCGATACAGGATTCATCTACTGCCAAAGCATCAACTTCCAAGGAACCTGCAAAACCACATTTTCATTATGGGAAACAAAGACCTTTGGAACAAAAGTGTGATGTATTGAAACATTTTTCCCAAGTACTAGCCATGTTATCAATTCTAGATGCCTTGAATATATCAAAAAATCTTCAGGAGGTGCTTATTGAGGCTTTATCAAGTCCTCAAGAATTTAAAACTGAAATTGTTGCGGCTGAGGTCTACCATATAGAGACTAATTCTGCAGAATGACATGCAGTGATATCTTTTATAGATGAAGATGAAGATGATGTTGTATATGGACATATCGGAACTTTGTATCTATCTGGAAAAGTCAATGACATAGACATCCAATGAGCTTTCATTGATAATGGCTCAGGAATCAACCTCATTCCTATTCGTACACTTCGTCGATTGGGCCTCACCAAATCTGATTTATCTCCTTCAACTTTGATGTTTCAATGATATGATAATAATGAACAAGAACCTCTGAGAAATATTACACTCAGAATTCAGTTTAGAGACCTTGTGTCTAATTCAGATTTCATAGTTGTTCATCAGGACACACCCTTCAACATTTTTCTTGGAAGACCTTGGCTACATCCACATGCAGTCGTACCTTCATCGTACCATCAATGCCTCAAATATTGTTTCAATGGTCAAATTGGGACATTGTATGGTGACAAGGCCCCATTGAAAAAATGTGAATATCAAAAAATTGAGTCCAAATATAATCACATAGAGGGAAAGAAAAAATCCATAGCAAATAAGGTCACCAAAATTAATGCTCCAAATGGTTTGGAAAAGATTCTAGTAAACCCATTCATACATGTGAGTACAGATTATGTGCTACCTATCAGTCAAATTGATAGGATAGACATAAATATAAACACTCTTATGGAAACTTCCATAATGTCAATAATGGAAATCAAGCCAGACAGCATGGGAGAAATTGTTGATTCACCAAGAAGTAATGAAAGCTTAAATGGAGATTTCATCATTTCATACGTTGAAATCCAGTAATTCTATACTTCATCAACCAGTCCATAAGAAGTTATATTAATGCCTGAGGAAAACAATGATGTCGATTCTCAATCCATCATATCCTCTCTATCACCCCAGGAAGACCCTTCATCATCAATAGGGTCAGAAATGGCAGCCTTTTCTTCTAGATGTTCAAATTTTAACTTCTCCCCTGACCATGGAAATTCTACTTCATCATCTATTATACAAGTAGAAACAGAAGAAGTAACACATATTGAAGAAGAAGAAGAAGATCTCAAGGATACTCCTCCATAATTTGAAGAGGGTATCTCTACCACTGTGGATGAACTCAAAGAAATAAATCTAGGTACAAAAGAAGATCCCTGCTCCACTTTAATTAATGAATCCATGACTCTTGAAGAACAAGAAATTTATACTTCATTTCTAAAGTAAAATCAGGATGTATTTTCTTGGAATTATACAAAAAATCCATGTCTTGATCCTGATGTTTTCACTCATCAATTGGTATTTCCATTAGAACATCGAGGATTTAAGTGAGCAGCAAGAAGAAAACGCCCAACTTATGCCTCCAAAATTGAAGCTGAAGTTGATAAGATTATCATGGCTAACTTCGTTAGAGAAGTTAAATATCCCAAATGGCTAGCTAATATTGTCCCTTTGAAAAAGGAGAATAGAAAAATTAGAGTTTTCATTGACTTCAAAGATCTTAATCGGTATTGTCCCATGGATGACTTTCCAGTTCCGATCACAGAACTCTTAATTGATGCAATAGCTGGCTACGAAGCTCTTTCCTTCATGGATGGTTACTCTGGGTACAATCAAATACAAATGGCCCTAGAAGATGAAGAGTCTACAGCCTTCAGAGCTCCTCAAGTTGTGTTTTTCTATCGGTTAATTCCCTTTGGCCTGAAGGATATAGGTGAAACATATCAACGTGCAATGCACCATATCTTCAAACACTTTTTAGGGAAATTTTTTGAATGTTATGTGGATGATTTGTTGGTTAAATATAGACAACGTTCTAATCCCTTGGATGATCTAAAAATCATATTCAAAAAACTTCAACAACAAAATTTGAAGATGAATCCCTTGAAATGTGCTTTCGAGGTAACCTTAGGAAAATTTCTCAGCTTTGTTGTACGCCATCGTGGAATCGAATTTGATCCTGAGAAGACAAAATCAATCCTTAACTTGCCACCTCCTAGAAATCTAAAGGAATTAAGAGGACTTCAAGGACACTTGGCCAATATTCGGTGTTTCATTGGAAATTTGGAAGGGAATTTTTTACTATTCACCAAATTAATGATAAAGGGAGTCACCTACCAGTGGACTGAAGAATGTCAAAATGCATTTGATGTTATCATTAAATATCTCTTGAGTACACCTGTATTAATGAAACCTATTGAAGAAAGACCACTTATTCTCTATGTGACAGCTTTAGAGAGATCATTAGGTTCTTTCTTTGCCCAAAAGAATGATGCTGGGAATGAAAACTGTCTTTACTATCTCAGTCAGACTATGCATGAGGCATAAACTCGATATTAAAGTATTGAAAAGTGATGCATAGCATTAATCTTTACAGTTTAGAAATTGAGACACTACCTGAAACATCATGAGTTCCAACTGGTATCTCGCAATAACCCACTCAAATTTATCCTTAGTCATCCAATGCTTACAGGATGTCTGGAAAGGTGGGCAGTTATTTTGCAGCAGTTTGATATCCAGTATGGGTCTCAAAAGGCAATAAAGGGCCAAGATCTGGATGATTTCCTTGCTAAATACCCATCTGTAGAATATACATCGTTAAATATTGAACATCCTGATGAGGAAGTCTTCTCTATTCAAGATAATCCTCAAAAATGGGAAATTTACTTTGATGGTGCCTCCAGAAGTCCAACAAGGAAGAAAATGGAAGATCCTAAATTCAACAAAGTTTGGTTAGGAATCGTGCTTATTTCCTTAGAAAAGGAAGTTCTACCCTACTCCTTCTTATTGTTGAAAGTCGGTACAAACAATGAAGTAGAATATCAAACTCTCATCATAGGCTTGGAATTGGTGCTTCAGGCACAAGTGAATCACTTGAAGGTAAAAGGTGATTCAGATTTGGTAATCAAACAAATCAATGGGGATTATTCCATTAGAAAGGGAGATTTAATCCCTTTGTGTGATTACGTCAGAGAGTTAATAGTGAAATTTCCCTCAGAACCGACATTTTCTTATGTCCTGCAATCACAAAATTCCCAAGCTAATGCACTGGCTAATGTAGCCACAACCCTAGAAGATCCAAATTGGGATGAAACAATCATCAGTATTGCCCACCGTCGTGTAGTTTCACCTTTTTTTAAAATCAGAACAGAGGAAATCAATGCAATCAGTCCCATTTCTGAACCATTTGGTCATACTATAGGATGGATGACACCTATCAGAGAATACATTCAAAATGAAACACTCCCACCTGATAGATCTGGGAAAGAACAAGTTCGGTGACATGTGGTCAATTTTACTCTTTATGATAGCCCATATCACTAAAAAATATCCACAAGAGAGGTTTTGATGGAATTCTCTTTAGATGTATTGATGGTGAAGAGACAATGGCTATCATGAATGAAGTACATGCATGAGTTTGTGGTTCCCACCAGTCTGGACCTAGACTTTCTGCTCAAATTCGAAGTCTTGGATACTTCTAGCCTTCAATGGTGCAAGATTTTGTTGATTTCACTAAAAAGTGTCATTCTTTCCAAATATGTGCTAACATAATTCATCAACCCCTGGAGTTTCTTCATACAGCTAAATACTAATGGTCATTTGCTATATGGGGAATGGATGTAGTAGGACCTTATCCTCTAGCTACAACTAAGCAGTTTAAGTATATTCTTTCTGCTACTGACTTCTTTCCCAAATGGGCAGTGGCAATACCTCTTAACGAATTCAGTGCTAAATTCATTGTTAGCTTTGTCAAGTCTAACAGCGTTACCAGATTTGGTGTCCCTCATACCATATTGATGGATAATGGAACAAACTTTTGTTCATCCAAAGTAAGAAAATTGTATCCAGAATACAATATCAGATCCAAAAATTCATCTCGATATCATGCAACGGCCAATGGTCAAGTAGAGGCTTTCAATAAGACTCTTTCAAACATACTTCAAAAGATGGTGGATAGAGATAATAAGTGATGGCCTGATAAATTTTTTCATGCTCAATGGGCTTATTCGACTACCACCTGCACTACTACACTATCAACTCCATATTCATTGGAATATGGAATGGAATCAATATTGCCTATTTAATTCCAATTACCTTCTCTTAGAGTTTCCATTTGTGATCAGTTATCTACAGATGAACAATCTCAAAAGCGATTGGATGAATTGGAACAACTAGATGAAAAAATATTGTGCACACTGCACCATATAGAAGTCTATCAGAATCTAATAGCATGATCTTTCAATAAAAAAATTTCATCTTTGTTCCTTCATTCAAGGAGAATTGGTATTGGTCCTCAGAACCCCAATGATACCGAGAAAGAATCCTCCAAAGCATGAGCCATAGTGGGAAGTACCTTACTCAATACATAGGGTCTACTCCAATGGATCTTATTCTTTAATCTCAATTGATGGAGAACTCATTACAACTCCAACTAATGCAATATTCTTGAAGAAATATTTTTTGTAACACAAATACAGTTCCCTATTGTCCTTGCTGCAGGACATTAAACTGCATAGCCCCTCTATCATCCAACATGATGTTAAAATGTGCCCCTCTATCATCCAACATGACATTAAATTGTGCATCGTCCAAGATGCAAGACGTTAAACTACCAAGAACCCCATTTCTGTGACACATGACATTAAAATGTGATCTCCGCATGCACAATTTTCTTTTAAAATCTTTTCCCATGCGTGCCCCGGGAAGCTAATCATGAATAATCCCCTCACCATCCTTCATGGTCGCGTCTTTTGTGACACGATCATTAGGTCTATTTCTGCTTCTTGTTTCTCACACTGAGCATGACTCACGTGAGCTTAGAGTAAGCTTTGACCATGAAATCTTCTCTGGGCCGCTAACCATGCTTAAGTCCCAACATCATATTTGGGTCACTGTCCTCATATACACCCCGATCTCCAAATCCCTCTCAATTAAACTACACGGACTTTGATCATTGCCTCCTAGGTCGGGTATGTAGGAAACCTCCTGAGGTTTAAGCCCAAAACCACTTTCTTCACATCAATTCACCTTCATCCCATACGATTTTGATCCATGAAGCCCCTGTCAACCATCATATTCATATTGGTTCACTTTTATCCTACATGACATTAATTTTTGTATGTCCTATCATCCTAGCTATATGACGTTAAACTATAAAATTCCCCATTGTCCTTCCTGCAAGACATTAAACTACATAGAACTTGTCCATGCATATAACCCTAAACTATTTTTCACTTTTGTCATGTATGATAATAAACTGCAATAATCCCTGATACCCTCACTTGAAAGGAATTATCATTAACATGGTCTCCAACCATGTCATGTTTCAAGAACTACGTGCGGCTTGATTCTCATCCTTATGAGATACGTAGTGACACCCATGTCTTTAATCTTGGGTCCAGCCATAATTGCAATAAAGTCTTCTTTACCCCTCATATATACAAACAAAATCTGTACAAATGGTATTTTAAGAACTATGTGTATCTTGATTCCCATCCTCATGGGATACGTAGGAACGCTCGAGCATTCCTCGAGTCTAGCCCAGAGCCTTTGGGTCTAACCCCAAACTCCAAATTCGGTCCCTTGGATGAAAAGTCCCCCTAGGAGCACATGGTGTGATATGGAACACCTTGGTCTTTATTCACATTAGGTTTATAAAAAATACGCGATGTGTCTCCCCCACTATGGTCCATGATCTACGACTCTAAACTAAGATCTTCCATGCTCTCATCCTGCATGACGTTAAACTATATTTCAAGAACTACGTGTGGCTTGATTTTCATATTAATGAGATACGTAGTGACATACAGAATCTCAATTCAGGACCCAGCCACAACATTATAAAAATAACATTCATGATATCCATAACCCTTTTCTTGACATCTGATCACAAAATGTCTGATAACTAAGAGTTCTTTTGCCTAAATATGCAGCACATGCCCTTAGGTGTCCTTGCATAAGTTGTCTACATAATGGACCTGTCAGCCAAAAGATGCTACTATTTGACTATGCATCTTATTCCCCAGTTGGCCCTGCATAATTCATCCTCCATAATGGGTTTGTCAAGTAATGGTAACTTAATTCTTAGTAGAATCCTCTTTTGTCCCTATTGGTCTTAACAATGATATGTAGGGATCTGCAAAAAAACTTTCATCCTTAACATATTTGTTCCGTACTATTTTTCATGTTCTGAAACTATTATGTCATAAAATGTTTCTATCACTGGTTTTAGTCATATGATTTAAAACCACATATGCCTTTTTTCCTACGTTTGGGTCATACCTTTGTAGAAGTCACATTCCTCAAATTCTTTGACAATTCTGATAGGAAATATCCTCTCCATATTCAAGTACCATTCTCCATAAAGCAAACTCTATTCTTTGGAAAGTTTGGATCCCTATAAAACTTTCTTCGAATTTTAGCAATAGAAAGTCAAATTTCTGAGAGTTATTTTTCCCGACTATGCAGTACGTTCCCTTAGGTGTTCTGGCATAAGTTGTCTACATAACAGACCTGTAAACCAAAAGATGCAACTGTTTGACTATGCAGCTTATGCCCCAGTTGGCCCTGCATAATTCAGCCCCCATAATGGGTTTGTTAAGTAGTGGTAACTTCATTCTTAAAAAATACTTCCTCTAATTCATTTGATCTCTTTTCCCATGTCATTCCTCGGATTCAAAATTTCTTAGGTCACAGTTTACATTTTTTCCCCTCTATACTTGAATATGGTAATATTTTTCCAAACAAATTATCAAGAATTGAGTCAATGTCATCCATTAGGTCAAAGCTATTCGGCCTTAAATATTATCCTTCTTGTAGTCCAACATGCATGCCTTTAAACTGCTAATAATAAAAGACATGGTACCCATTAAATTGGGAACCTATAAAGGGTACTCTGAACAAAAGTCGAGTCTCAGCTCGCTAAAGGTACATTTTGTATGATTTATGAAATATTGAGCAATTAAAGATAAAGTTTGCGGGGTTGTTTATATAACCCTAGTAAAAATAAAACTATGATGGTACAGATGATTGAAGATGAACAACTTTTCATTTGATGAATTAGATTAGAAGAAGATCCACAGACTGGAGTCTCTTCTCTTTTCTTTCAGGAATTATAGAAGACTTTTAACATGATTTCTCATCTATTCCACAGCATCCAGAGCTTCGTCAGTAGCCACTTGAAGTTCATTTACTCAAACAGATTCACTCTCTTCAGCTCGACGAAGTGCTTATTTGGAATCTTTGATAGCTTTTATACCATCCTCTTGGACGTATTCCAACAAATTATGAAGCTGGTCACGCTACCCATTAACAACATCCTGCTCTTGCTGAAAGTGCAACTGCTAGACAATCCTCTCCTTGATATTTTTATTCAGATCTTTCATCTTTGCAGCATGATTATCCTCAGCTCGAGATAATGCAGTTTGAAATTCATTGATATTGATCATCAATCTAGCTCTGATTAGATCATGACGACACCTTTTCTCTTTCTCCCTCCTTCGAATGACTTGTTTCACCGTGACAAGTATTTCTTGATATCTAAAGCCGCCAAGTCCCAGCATAATAAATAGGGATGAAAGTCTTGGAATTTTCAAAGGTATCTCTTCAAGAGGCACCTCAAATATTATCTTCCATATATTTTTTCATGCCTTGTGACATGAGAATTGGAGTGACTTTTTCACCTTTGGGTCTAATTCAGCATCGCTATCACAGGTAGGAACATAGTTTGGGATTAATGCACATAAGGAAGTGCCTTGTTCTGCTCCTTCCCTGACCCTGGTTGCTTCACCTTCTGCTATTGTTTGGGCTGAGGCTAAGACTTCACCTCTAGATCTAGCTATTGAAGTTGACATTCCTATTTGGTCAATTGAAAGTATGGTTAGTTTCAAACTACAATAAAAGTTGATTTATTTTCTTACAGGTTAATTAATCCACAAATATCGTCATCTTTTACCTAATAGTAGATCAGTAATTTGTGAAGACTCCTCCCCTTATCTCCTAGCTTCAACAGGATTTTCAGAATGGGTTTCAGGAGGGTCTGTCGTGTTAAGTTCCACCTGAGTAAGTGTTTCTGCAATCATAGGGTTGAAAACAATGTCTACACCCCTTTCAAGAATTGTCTGTTCAGAAGATTATTTAGATGTAACTGTACATTTTTTTAACCAAACATGGTTAGAAGTGTAATTGTGAGAAGATTAACAAGACAAATGATGAAACTCACGTCTAGTTGATTTTATAACTAGATCTCCAAAATCTTCTAAATCACATGGTAATTTAACATGTTATAAAATTTCGTCGAAGGATATTCCAAGTTTCGTCATTTTATCCAATGGTGTCCCAGATCCCAGATTAGTCTCACTAGTCAGAGCACTCAGCATGTATTCTTCGTGACTTTTATCTGGCAATCTCTTACTCCAGATAGCTTCTTCACAGATAGTTGTGGGGTCAGCTATGGTGGTTGCCAAATGTTCTGGTGCATGTGTTGAACCTAAAACATCAAAGAATGAAAGTAAAATGTTGTCTCATCTGAGGTTCTATGAATTATTGTTAAATTAACAGTAGTCTTTTCTCTCCTTGCATCAGAAACAAGAGCATTTTTGGAAACAGATTTCGGCTCATTTTCTCTTAGTATTTCTTTAGGAATGACTATTTGAGCAGGAACTTACGGCTATTATCCAACACCCTCTGTTGTAATCTGAGGATGGTCAGTCCTTTCCCTTAAAGTGGAAACTGAAATATCCCTTGCAATCCCGAGAAGTTTGAGCACTTTTTCATAAGTTAAGATTTATGACTACCAGAAAGACTTACCACTACTGATAAAGCATTTGATTGTGGTCTTCTTTCTTCGATGCTTTTGCTTCTTGTCTTTTTTGGGTGGACTGGCGTCATCATCTCCGAAATCATGTATCGGAGACAATAATTCCCTTTCTAACTCTTTATCCATGGCTTGCTGGCCTGGAGATACTTCACCTTGCTCACGAGGAGATTTAGTGGCTCCAGGAGCGGTGCCACCAGGGCTATACCACGGTGAAGGAATTTCAGCGGTTCTTTCCTTCACACGCTGCAAGATGAAGAAGATTATTTCCTTGAATAAGAAATCATTGACTAAATTCAAATTTCAAAGAAAATAGAAATACGAGAAAAAGGAAAACATACATCTTCAGGAGCCATGTAATCATGCCACTCTTCATCTAATGAAGGACCAATCCCCTCAGTGGTACCACAGTCCATCATTTCCTTCACCCACTTGGTGACAGGAACTAACTTATCCATGGCATATATGACTGTTTCCAACACTTTGATGTATGCCCTCACTTCATTAGGGTTGTCCTTAAAATGGATGTTAGTGGAAGCCCGGAGATTCCCCACTCTAGGGATATGCATCCCTTTGCATAAGTCCCTCCAGGCGGTTTCAGCATCACAATATAAACTCCACCATGTCCTGACAGCCTCTAGTCATAAATATTTAGAATGTGCACCAGAAGGCCGCGAGTAGGGTCCTAAAATTTGGGACTTCAACTTCTTCCCACCTCCTGCAATCACAGATATAGGATAAGAAAATGAAACTTGTTGTTATTTAAAATAATGGCGACTAAATTTACTCAATGATGTAACTCACCAGGAGTCAATGGAGTATGTCTCTTGACTCTAGTAGGTGGATTATATCTGGCACGAGGCCGCTTTGATGCATTTCGAGCCTCATCATCCCCATCCTATGAAACTGGTGAATCGGCTCCAGGTGAGGAATCCGGTGAATCAGCTCCGGGTGAGGAAGAGTTGCCTTCCAAATGAAAAGCTTCTTTCCTAATGGTTCTCTTCTTTGTACCCACCCGAGGGACCGACTGATTCTGTACCCCTTCAGGGAATGATGCTACCCAGATCTTAGCATACCATGTTGTCAATCGACATGCCGCTTCAATAGTTGGTAGATCAAATACCTCCACAGTCTTCTCCATAGACATCAACAACCATAGTTGATGAGAAACCATCAGATTCTGCTCTAACCTGACATGCACGAGAGGGGATACGATAATCTTCTGTAGAAATTTGAATTGACGTGTGAATCTATATGGAGAAAAGGCCTCACATATAATTTCCTCGTCAATCCTCATGGCATGTGTACCATCTATACATGACAGCATGTATGCCCTTAACTCTAGGATAGTTGTTCCATCATCAAAAAATCACCGTGTTGGAAGATTTCCATAAGTAAAGAAATTAAACTCCTTGAACATGCTCAACCTTATCTTGATATCATAAGCATTGAGAGATAACAGAGAAATTCTAGAAAAGGCCTGCAGAGACGGCCGGAAAGAACTTCCAGGAACATGTACCCTACTTTGTACAACATATGTCCTGAAGTGAGTGTCAATCCATCCCCATAAAACATTGAATGGTCTCACTATTCTTAGATTAGACTTACCCAGATAAACATGATGTAAGCTCCTATGAATATTTTCTAGAACTGGGCCGGCCAACCCAACCATCTTCTTTCAGCCATCTTGGCCGCAATGACAAAGGTCCCCGTCCTCACGCCTCCTTTTGAATCCCGAACTAGTAAAAGGTAAACCCTAATCCACTAGTCCAAAAATCCCTCCAGATGGGCCTTTGCTAGAATTTTCTGGTTCACTTCATACCCCCACCTGTCAAACTGTCATGCTTCCAAAATTGGCCAAAATGTGCCCAGAGCACCTTTTTTGCTGCTCTAGGGAAACTAGTTGGACGAGTGTAGGAACGCCCCTCCTCTTTCTTCTTAATAAGAAACATGTCCATCCACTCCTCTGGATGGATATCTTTTCTAGAGTGGGTTTTTTTGGTGTTGTAATTCTTAATCTAGTGGAAAATTTTCATTAACCCTCGAGCCAAGTCTGGAGTCTTCTCTGAATCATTCCAGGTCACCTTGGGAGGAATTAATTCATCATACATATCTTCTAAAATTGAAGCACCTAAAATCTGGTTGACATCCCACAAACTAATGCCTACTTCTCCATGATTCAGATGGAAAGAATTCGTTTTTTGGGCTCCAACAACTGATTAAATCTGGCACAAAATTGTCATTCCTATAGACATATGACTGCCCAGCCCAGACGGCTTCATATATTGCAGCTCCCTTCAGATCATCGAAAAAATATTCACAGGTTTGTCGCACCCAATATACCCACATCCAAGTTGGATTCACACCTCCTCCAGGATGGAAATCCCAACTCTTTTTCCATCCCTTAGATTGGTCCATCTGAGAATTTTAGGAAATAGAGGGATAGTAATGCGGCTGCAGCTCAGGCTTGTGAGGCTTCAGATCTAGAGCACATGGGCTATGATGCATTATGTATGCCTTATCCACTATTCCAGCATTAGAAAATGATCCTGCAACTGAGAAATTTGCTGAAGAGAAATTGGTGTAAGTCTAAAACCAGGAATGAGGGATATAATTCTTTGCCTCTGGAACATTGACTCCTTGTAGATGACCATGGCCATAAAAAGGCAAGTAGATGATCTGTTGGAAATTGGCATGATATTTCTTCAAGTACTTAGCAAAATTCGGGAGAGTGTTGTCACAGATAATATAATAATCATTGATGATGATGTTAATCGTGTCATCTATTATCTTGTTGTCCAACTCATCAGCTGATCCAATTCTTCTGGGAGACATTGAATCTACACAAATATCAAATAGAAAAACCTTAAGTAAGTTTTTTTTGTGAAATCTTGATAAAGGAAATAAAAAAATGTCAAAGGCATTAAGGCCCTCAAGTCCAAACTTGGCGTGCAATTCAATCGGGTCCTGCAAGTTTTGCCACCCTAGTCATGGCGTGCAAGTCAAATACCTTCTGCAAAATTACGAAAAAATCTAGAAAATTGATTCTCTGAAGACCGAAGCACCTATGTGACTAGAGCTCAAGCTGCTGGAAGCCTAATGAGTTCACGCGAGAGTGAGCCAGTACATATAGGTGATCCATACCACCTGCGTGCCATACTTGCATGCCCAAGCATTTGCACACCGAACTTGCGCACCACAGACCCTTGTTTCTCCGGCTTTACCTCAGAGCCAGATCATCTGTCCTTTTCAGTTCCAACTCTGAGGGGGGACTTTTGTTGACGCTCATTTCCATCACAAAGTCCAATGAATGGAAAAGGAGAATACCTTAAGCACAAAGAGTGTCACCCTTTTAAGAACATCAAAAATTGACAAATGCATGGACAAGAAATCCATTTGGAGGGAGACGTGCAATTTTAATGCATTCCACGCAAGTCACTTGTGCACCACCTATGGGTTGAGCAAGTCACTTGCACGCCCTATTCTTTTTTTCACCCAAGGAGACCGGTGGCTTAAAATTTTCCCATGTGGGCCCCCCATTTTGAGGATGAATTTTCCAAAACTCAGACTCAAGCTCTGGTCGCCCAAGTCATCAACTCAACTCTTCCGAAAGCTTCTAAGGTAACTTTGTACCTAGAATGGAAGACTTGAAGGAGTAGGACAGGGCCTAAGTGTTTGGAATTCATCAACACTTGTGCGCCTAAGTGTCCAGACCACCTTAAAAGTGGAAACACTTGTGCTCTGTCCTACCCTTTCAATGAAACATGTGCACCTCCCTTTTGGAAACATCTTAGGATAATACTAAAGGCTTGAGTTAAGTCTCATCCAAGTATTACCCTATAGATTCTTCATCACCCAGGTGAACCCATGGTGCACAAGTACACTTGCGCGGCCAAGAATTGTGTGCCAAATGATTTGCGCGACTATACTTGCGTGACAACTATATTTGTGTGCCTCTCCCCAGTTCACCTCTCCTCTTCAAGATATTATCCCTCGAACACCTTTTCAAATTCATTTATGGCATGGTTCCTTTATTAGATTCCTTATTTGAAAGGAATTTTTTGAGAACCTCTCCCAAAACCTCGTGACTTACAAGCTTTATGTCACCATGGTTAGATTTTTCCTATATAACCTCATCCTTGAAGATGATAATATCTTTTCATTTAGGGAATCCTCTTCAAGAGTAAGCCCCAGGTTCCCCTGGTTTGGGCCTCCTTCTTAGGAGTAAGCCCCATGTCTCAAGTCCCCTTAACCTGGGCCTCCTTCTCAGGATTAATCCCCAGTAATAATTTCCTTTAACATTGGGCCTCCTTCTCAGGAGTAAGCCCCAGGTTATATGTTCCCTTTAATTGGGAATCCTCCTTAGGAGTAAGCCCTAATCTTTATTTCTTTTGATTTGGGCCTCTTTCTTAGGAATAAACCCCAATCATAAGTCCCTTTTAATTTAGGCCTCCTTCTCAGGAGTAGGCCCCAATCTAAAACTCCAAATCTTCATAAAGTACAAATACCTTTATGGACCCTACTCTTGGGCCTTTTTCCTGAAGTAAGTCTTGGTATTCATCTACTTGTGCAGTCATACATACGTAAGCCCCACATCATTTCTCATGACCGCATCTTTCAGGGTACCATCATCAAGTTTACTGATACCTCTTGTTTCTCACACCGAGCATGACTCACGTGAGCTTTGAGTGTAAAAGTAATCATGACATCTCTTTTTGGGCCATTAACCATGCATAAACCCCATATTTCTTTACCCGAACTACGTGGACTTTGATATCTGTCTTAAAATTAGAGTACGTATGAAGCCTTTATAAGGTTCAAGTCCATCTTTAATTAATTATTTTCTGTCCCATATGATGTTAAACCATATCCTTCTTATCAAACTACATGGGTTCTGATTCCTTTTTAACAAGGATATGTAGGTAGCCCATCTGTGGGTATGATCCCAAATCTGAAATAATCCCTCTCTTTCTGAATGACAATAAACTTCAAGTTCCCCACTGAGAAGCTTTAAAACCAGTATGGTTATCATAATCAACAAGAAATTTCAATATAATATATTGAAGGATACCATTGACTAAGAATCTCTAATACATACGGATGATTCTCCATCGATGAAGAGCCTCAAATATATATAAAGTATTCTCTAAATCCCATACATATCAATCATTGATTGCTAAATCTAAAGGAAAACTCATTTTCGTACTTGGTGAATTAATAAGGATTCTTGAATATAACTTAAATCTATGAGAGAGTCCCATAGTAGGCAATAATTTCCCCCAAAAAGGTGTGATGAGCCTGACCTCCCATCCTCTCGACCAATGAAAATTCTTAAGCCTTATCTGTCCACAACTAATGAGTACCTACCTTTGGAAAGTAGGTCCAAATGGATATAGAATCATTGGATGTTTCCGGTTCTACAAATAAACACGTTAGAAATAGGTTGGAAAGTTTGAACCTTAAACAAACAAGGTCATCCCCATTTCTAGAAGAAACAGATACACTAAGATATTGTTCCTAAAGAATCAACTTGAGAAGCATAGAGTTCAAATGAACACTATCCATGGAGGCTATGATCCATAATTCCAGGAATCCAATATATAATTTTTCAAAACGATCTGTCAAGTTCTACTCATTTGATGATTCTTTCATATACTACAAATATAGATTCATAGTCAAAGAGAATTTAATGAAATTACCTTTCCCTTGGGTATTAGTGATGTTAAAGTAAAAAATATTTTAGTTACTCAACACAAAAACTCTTGAAACAATTAAAATCTTTTTTACCGAAGATATAACTCAAGAACTTGTGGTTGGAATACATGGTAATAATTTCTATAAAAAGGTAATTCCTTTAAGGCTTAAAAGCATGAGACACATTTGCGAGTTTAAGTTCATGGGTCGAAGATTTCTTTTTCTTCAGTGTAAGATGTAGAGAGACATATTCTACCACATGATCACCCTATATAAGAACATATCCCAAATGAAAACTTATTCCATCACAAAAACCACATATCCCTTCTCGGCCTCTAGAAGTTTCCGCACCAGCATAGTAGTACAAATACATTTCTTCTCGAAAAAATTACTCTGATATTTCTCATCCCAAACATACTTTACTCCCTTATAAGTTAGGGTAGCCATCAGAGACTCTAGCTTTGTGATGCCTTTTACCAACCGAAGATAATATCTAATTAAACCCAAGAAGGCCTGAATCTCAAAAAAAAAAGGTTATTCCCATGTCATAATAGAATTCACCTTTGTAGGGTCAACTAAAATACCTTATTATGATTCCACATGTCCCGATAAATTCACATACTGAATCCAAAATTCACTTACTGAATCCAAAATTCACATTTGGTTAGGTTATAATAAATCTGGTGATTTATCAAAAATTATATAACTTCCTTCAGATGATGTAGATGATCATCCATATAAATATAGTAAACAAGGATATGATCTGCAAAGAACAACCCAAAAGTATCAAGACACTCATGGAAGATTGTATTCAATAATTTCATAAAAACTACAACAGAATTGGTAAAACCAAATGGACTAAAAATGTAATCATAATGGTTATACCTTCTCTGAAATAATATTTTTTTAATATTAGATTCTCTTATTATTAAATTTTGATAACTACATTGATGATAAATCATAGAGAAACACTTATAACCTTTCATCTAGTCAAAATGGTCATCAATCCTTGTAAATGGATATATGTTCTTCATCGTAACTCAATTGATTGTTTGGTAATCAACACAAAGGTGAAGTCAGTGATTAGATTTCTTAGTAATGAGAATAGGATCCACCCAATGATACCCACCCATGTTTATAAAGGCTGCTCTAAAATATTATCCATTTGATCCTTCAAATCATTCATTTTAAAAGGTTACATGTAGTAAGAAGGAATGGATAGTAGTTGAATACCATGAAATAAATCGATATAAAACACTACCCCCTTACCTATGGAAAACCAAATCATTCAGAATAAAAAAACATTTGGAAAGAAAAAAAACTAGAGGTATATAATTTCTTAAAATTTCCTACTCCAGATCAAAAGGGAACATACGTATTACTTTACCTAACAATAGATAAAATGGTATATCTCTACTCGCCCATGGGTCTCATTCTCCCAGAAAGATAAGGGACACCCCATAAAGTGTATTAATGGAGACCCATAAAAGATACAAATCAATTTGGGATTTATTAGAAATGATCCAATACATCCTGAATATGATTTCAAGAGTATTCATGCTAAGGATCGGAAAAATCCCAAGAAACATCAGTATTCAATACAGATAAAACACAAGTGGGAATATAAAGAACCTTTTCTCTCTTCATTTCAAGTGGTAAAGTAATATCCCTCACATGTGATAAAATTTCCATAGGAAGATTAAGAAGATTCACAATAAGATTCAAAATAGAAAAATGAGATGCTCCCATATCAAAGAAATAGTCACTAAATATGAACCAATATCAATGGTACCTTTCACAGTTGATGGAATTATATGTTCTTCCCCTAGATAATTTTCCACGTCTCGAAGAAGTTTCATTACAGATTTCTATAGATGGAAATAATTATTCAATGAAACATATGATTTCACTAAATTTGTATTGGGTACTAATGATCATGTTCCACTATGCAAATTGGAATAGACATGGAAGAACTTCTGCAAGTGACCAGAGCATCTGATGGAAATACATATTTTTGGTTCCTCAATGAAAACCCTTTTCGAGTCCCCCGAATTTCCACATTGGTAAAAAATAAATGGTCCTTGGCTAGGCACTGTGTGAGGTCTAGAAAACCCCAGATTTCAAGAACCATGATTAGAATAATCAGGCATCCTCTTTAATTTGTGGTGACTCACATAACACCCACTGTGAGAAAAAATGAACTCCCATCAACCCTAACTTTTTGGACATAACCATTTTTATCATAAATTCTCTATCCATTACATCGTAATAAAAAGTAACCTTCAAGAATAAAACAAGATAATGAATATTTGATCGAAGTACCATATCTATCAATTGGGTATTAATTTTTTCATTTGACACAATCTCAAGTAAAATATAATAAATTTCAGTAAAATGATTTTCATATTCTATCATTGTCATGTCAGCTTGATCGAGTTTGAAAAACTAAATAGCCCTATCCAAAACCATCAATGATGCATAGAACATGTCAGTTTAATGTTCTTTAAATCTTTTCCACACTAATCCCTTATGCATCTTCACAACCACAATCTCATCCCACCATCTCCTACTAGGTCCGTCTATCTTAAAGGTGGCACATTTCACCATGATTTCTTCTGCCATCTACATGAACTCAAACAGAAGCTTGATATTTCTCTACCAATACTCAACCAGTTAAGGATCATTTCAGCCTTAAAACACTGGTGTATTTTGGTGAAGTAACTCTTTAGTATGAATTCAAAAGTCCTCCATTTGGGGACCCACATCTAGAGCATGAATGGAAAAGGGAGAAGGTGCTTGTCCGAGAGCATGCACAATAAAAATAATTACTTCAACCCGATTATGGTCCATGAGGAGATTTGGTAACTATTTTTTGTTTGTAGCTTCCTCCTAATTAGATTAACATGTTTTTTTGGAGTCATGATGCTACACAACAACATTATACAACATTGAATATATTGGAATAAAACTCAAACAGAGCAATAAGGGAAATTAATCCCATTTGATTGATAAACGAGATATGGAATTCAATTTATCCAAATCATAACTAGGGATTTTACTTGAACTAATCCTCAAGATTACATGCCCAAACCAACCCTAGTTTCATACGGATCATCACTATGAGAGATGGATAGGTAATTAGTCGTAACAACCTCTTAATTCCTAACAAGATTATACAACTTCATACTGACATCAAGGAAAGTTGTTTATCCTTCCCCTCTGATACCACATTGTCAAAAACCCGCCCAAATACTCTAGTACCCTTATAGCTGATTCTATCCGAACATAACCTGAAGCGAGTTCCTGATCCCCACTAGTTTTCTACTATCACCTGGAAATTTGAAATATATAACTGGAAATGATTTTTCCACATAAATAGTAAAATAAATAGCTACAAATCGGTATTCTCAAGAGGAAAATCCCTAGGGGTATAAAATTCCAAAATAATTGATAAAAATATATGCCCCAACGGACATAGAATCTCAATCCCAAAGATCAATAGTAAATACTACCACCATGTTGTGTTTTCCCCTTGATCGAACCTCACATGAGGAAATCTACAAATCCAAAAAGGCATAGATAGGGTGTGAGCTAAAATTATAGTAGGGTCTTAGCAAGGATTACATAATAATATGACACATTAATTAACCAAATATTGTTTTCCATTTTAAAAAAAATATAAGTGGAAGTTAAAAAAACATATTTAAAACAAATCATGATTTACATTTCAATTGACAGAAATACATCAAATTATGGGTAAATAAAAATTTTGTATAATGCAATTTAAATAAATTCGTAAGGCATGTATAAAGTAGTTTATAAATAATGGAATATATATCAAAATAATAACCAGTGAGAAACATGGTTAGAATACAAGAGGTATGATAGTTCCAAGTTATGGGATCCTCGCATAATTGGATAGGTGATTAAGGAAGCATGTGTATATACATCCCTTAGAGAGTGGTCAAAGAGGACTCATCACCATCCCATTGGGTATGTGACATATTTCATATGTTTTTTTATAGTTGTAAAGAGTCAATATAGTGTTCTAACAAATAACATGATAACTAAATAGGCTAGCATGTGCTCCAAAAAAATCAATAATGGGAAATTTACATGAAAATTATTTAAAATACAATTAACCCATTTTTTCATCTCAATATACTAATTTCTATCTAAAAACCAATATGGGGTTTTCGATCAAATAATGCTTTTTTCTAAGCTAAAACCAACGGATTTATATAAAAACAATTAAATCTATTTTTCTCAAATACAAATCGAAATTCAGTTTCACAAATCAATTTTTAAAATCAATTTCACAATTTAAATTCTCAATTTTCCATCAAAATCCAAAAATACACCCCAATTCACTGGAATTGTGGGTTTCTAAATTTCATGTTAAAGAAATTCAAATCCCAAAATAAAAAAAATTAATTTTTCACAATATAATTGAAATTAATATAATTTAAATAATGAAATTTATTGTTGAATCAATTGGAAATCATAAATAGAACCACCTACTGAAATAAAGAGATTTCATCTCAAAAAACCTACAGTGGTAAACTCCAAAGAAGAATTTCATCAACAAAGATATGAGAATAAAACCAAGATTATAAATCTAAAACAATGGAGATTATATCCTCTAAAACAATAATATTTAGAAAACCCTAAAGAGGATAGAATAATAGATCATGAGAGATAAAATAGTAGAATAACTCTTATCGGGGAAGGATCTAATGATAAACACCACACATTAATTCAGAATGGGATTGGAGGATCCAAAATTAAATATTGGGAGCCCTAAGTACTTAGGAAATCATTTTACCCAAATTTATATCTTATAATTAGTCTAAATAGGGGTTCATGAATTTCTTATAGAGTTTTAAGAATAAAATTATTCTACATACACAGTTAGTTGGGCATGGCCGCAATGTTTGTCAAACCATGCACCATCGCAATGAGCCCCTAATAGTGGGGATTCATGGTTTCTTATTGGTGGGAAGAAAGTTTGACAAACTCTTCACCAACTATAAAATCCCCCACTTCCTGGGTTTACACAGTTTTCACTATAAGGGTTCAAGGTTTGGAAAAAACATGTTCCAACCATGAACAACCTAATAACCCTCGAACAATTTCAAATTTTCACACAAATAAATATTAGACAAGACCCAACCAAATAATGATAAAAAGTGGGGCTGAGGAGTACATAAAAATAGTAATATAATTTTATAATGTATCAAGAACCTGATACCACTACCATCAATATATATCCTCAAAATAGTTTAAAAATTATAGGTAGAATCCCATGTAACTATTGTTAGAAAACTGATTTGTCCCATGATATTACTTATAGATTGAGTATCTATCTAAAAATTTACCCCATACTTGTCATGTATTTCTAAATAATTCCTCGTATATCTAATAGTCTATTTAATTCATAGAAAAATTTCCTTGTCATGAAATACCCATATCGAGTAAAGAATAATAATTTATAAATATTACCCCAAATTAAAATGGAATTAAATGTAAATCACCATATGTAAAAGTAATATATAGTTTAAAAAAATATCCATGATAAATAATATAGAATATTATGGGTAATGTAATTTCCAATTATCACACCAATGTGAACATTTCAAGGAAAATTATTTACTATATAATTAATCAAGGTAGTGAATATCTATAGTATCCTTCATCAAAATAATCATAAACCCTCCAGAGGAAAAAATAAATATGGAATCAATAAAACCTATCCCTAGTGATGTATATGTAAAAGAATTCTTGTTATAATTTATGGATTTAAATAGTATAAAAATATCCTTAAAAATTATCTAAGAAAAAATAGTTTTAATTTTGAAAATCACTTTTCAAAAAATAAAACATTTGAAAATAATGATATTTACAAATACATTTTATAAAAAAATAGATATCAAGATTATTAAGAAAAATATTTTCTAAAAAATAACCTTTTAATCTTTCAAATGACTCTCCAAATTAATGATGGTTATATAGGTGGGTAATTTGATACATGTTGTACATGTTAAAAATAACATTATATTTGGATGATAAAAATGTTAGATAGTGTCTTGTTTGGGAAATGACAAGAACCGTTATTTTAAACCCTTTTAAAAAAAATAAAAATGGGTAAAAAAATTCTTTAATAAATCATTTTAAAAAAATTATATACAATTTGTAAAAAAAACATAGAAAGCATTGTTTTTTAAGAAAACATGTTTTCAACTGAAAAGGGAAATGATTGATGATTTTTTAAAAAATATTTTCTAAAATAATATAAGTAAAAAAGGGTGAAATAATTGAAATATTACTTGAAAATATCATAAATAACTTTATTAGAACAAAATTAAATGGTTTTATTTGAAAATAATCAAATAATTTCAATCAAATATAATTCAAGAATAAATAATCTTAATTGGAGTGTGATTATAAAATAAGCCCTTAAAATGATCATAAAATTGACATGAGAATTAAACAATGAATAAATTTTGTAAATAAATTATAAAACCAAATTATAAATTTTAATTACAACATAATAAAATAAAAATAAATTATACACATAATATTATAATATCAACAACAATAGAGAAGTAATATTACCCAAACAAAAAAAATTGAGTTATAAAATTCAACACTGCTTGGTAATTTTGAATTCAAATACCCTTGGATAAAATACTTCAAATAAAAAAATAAAATACCAATAATTATTAATGAATAATTATTCAAAATATCAATGGGGTAGTATATACACCATATAAATGAAATTATAGGCACTACATTGAAATATGCATCAATGAAATGAAATTGTGATGATATCCCTTACCTCATGCATCCCTTTGGTTAAACATGATTTAACCTCCAGTATAGTGGTTTTAAACATGTTCTTAATTTATTAAAGATGAATATTAATATTTATAATATCATATATGATCCTTTTTTGACATCTTATCACTCTCTAGTTATAAGTTTTTATTATTTTCATTGTTTTTTGTGTAAATTGTTTATTTTCTCACACATGTTTCATCATGAAAGATCATGTTTAGGAACATATTATTTATTTATATCATATAAATAATTAAAATTTTGAAATAAATATCTTATTTTTACATAAATTTTTAATTTTGAAATCATTCATTAGAAAAGATCTTCAAAACTGATGTATGTTACAATCATGGAGATGTTAGGTTGTACAGACACGTAAGTAACATTTCCATTTTCAAGTGATCACTATATAAAGGAGATAAGTAATATTTTACCATAAAATAATGATAATAATATTATAATATTTATATATATATATATATCATCCATGTGGTGTGGTGATGAAAAGATCATCACATCTCTTCATAAAGGTGGTGGTCCACACTTTCATGAAAGATGTTATCATCATTCAGTGAGCGAAATGGTTTAAAAGTAAAATGATGTAATATATTTCAATAATAATAAATATGAAATTAATATCATAATTATTCCATTTATATCATATATATTCATTAAATATAAATTTACCACCATTCATATCAATTATTAATGAAAGATGAATAACATATCATCACCAGGAGGTAGTCTGTCATACACACGAGCAACATTTTCATATCCCCTAGGTAATGGAAAGCGACAAATATCTTTAAAATATTTTATACAAAGTTATAATTATGTTTTAAATATCTTATATATCATTTTTATCCTTCATCATTACCTATTGTGAGTGGTGGTAATGGAAAATCAAATGACATCAGTTAACGAGGCGGCAGATCGCTGTACACTTGAATGGTGATTTGATAACCCATTTGATAGTAGTGGATATGGTTGTTAGTAATTATCATTTTACAAAAATTATCATTATAGGGAATATATTGAAATTATTATATCATCATGATTCCATAATAATTGAACGAAGTGGAGTAAGAAATAATTTAACTGCACTCGTTGAAAAACATTACATCTTCTTCGAATATCCTCCTTTGGTTAGCACCAAAAACATTGTTGGTTACATTTATGTCCCGGACTATGTGTTATAGTATGGGAGAAGATAATATATGAATTAATTCAGGGAGGTATAGGATGAACCCAGTGGTTTTAATGTTGGAATAAAAAACGAAAATGGGATTCATTTTATAAGTGAGTTGAGTGGAGCACATGTAATTATATTTAAAATATTTAATAATAACAATGTTTTTTCATCAAAAAAGCCTAAATAATGGTCTAATCTCTAATATAGTATAGATAATGTCAAAATATTTCCATCTAATGTGTTTTAGAGAAGTTATTACATCATTTTAACCATCATATTATTAGTCCAACACCCATATAAATCCATTTTTAACTTAACTACAACAATTAAGTTTTACGATTATCATTATTAATTTTTGTCAAAAATTATGTTATCTATAGTAAAATTTATAAATTATTATAAATAAAAAAATTAAATCTAATTTTCCAAATTCAATTTAAATTAGTGGAAACATTTAATTGAAAATTAATCTTGTGGATGCGATGAGAAAACAAGTTTTAAAGAGAAAATGTCCAAAAGATTACAATGTTTTATACAAAATTCCATAATAAATTGACTCTAATAAACTAAATTGTAATAATTGATATAAATTTTTACTAATTTTACATTAAAAAATTTCAAATATTTATTTTTACATTATAAATAATTTAAATGAAAAGAATGTTTTGAATTAAAATTCATTATTTTTTACTATTCATCAAAAAAAATAAAGTTTTTCAATATAAATCAACAAAAATAAAACAATTAAATTTTTGAAAAAATAATTTATTATATTAATATTATTTTATAAAATATTTATACTAATTACAGTAAAAAATAATTTTAATTTATATGTGAAAAGTGCGACTAATCTGTCCTTTAAAAAAATTAAAAAACATTTATTTTTTAAATTGTTTTTTATTTTATTTATAATAAGTAGGTAAAAATGATTATCAAAATTTAGTTATTACTATTCATATTCTCCACTTTATTGGCATGGTTATATGTAACACCCCAAGATTCCAAGGTACGTTTCCCTTTGAATAATGCAATAGCTTGCATTGTACGCAACTTCGAGATTCTAACACACACCACAACCAATCAAACTAGCCTTTATGAGTAGTAATACCCAATTTTTGAAATATTATAAATTTTATCATTCAAAATAGACTTAATTTTTAGTTTTGGAATATCTAAATTAGCTTATGGTGAATTTTTGGTATTTTTCTGAAAACTTTCAATTTAGGATGAATAGTGAAAAACATTGAGTTATAGTTTAAAACCGAATTTTTATTTAAATATTTATTTATTGTATTTAAATTTATTTTAGGTCAAAATAGATACATAATACCTATATAATTTCAATGTAATTCATTGGATTCAGTTTATAATAATTTTAGATATAAAAAAAATTATTGAACTTTTCACCATCTTTTACCCATCTCCAAGGAGAATTTTCAAATTCACATATAAATTAATTTTACCACTTATTTGAGTTGAATTTAGAAAATTCGAGAGACAATGTTAATATAAAGTAGTAAAATTTCATTCAATAAGATAAAAATAATTTTTGGTGAATAGTAACTTTTTACTTTTATTTACCACGGTTAAAAGTAAAAAGGGTAATTAAGGATAAAAAGGATATTATTATTACCCTAACACATGTAATAATCCTATTTTCTAAGTATAATTCAACCAAAAAAACCTTAGGAATAAAATATGAACCTTTTTGGTCCACTTGTAATAGATTATGACATTTATTATTATTTAATTCAAAGAAGAGTTAAAAGAGTTAAAATCAAAATTTAATAACTAAAACATTTTTAATATAGTGTTATACATAAGGTAAATTCGATTGTAAATATTCATTAGAAATATAAAAATATTTCTTACATATGGTATTTTATTTATAATTTTTAGAAAATAAATAATTTAATTTATTTATAACACATTGGTGATGTAGTAATTACCTAATTAAAGAAATATTAAAATAACTGATATTATAAATATCCAAATAAATGTAATTTGAGATTTGTTATGAATTAATCTAATTTTATAGGTTAATATTACATATTAGAGTTGGTTAGATAAATTTTTTTAAAGCAATAATGCTGTTACGAATTTAGCAAAAACAAAATACCAAATGGTGTCAAAATTGATATAAAAGAGTTTTTAAAGAAAATATTATATTATTAATTGATATTCCATTCTTAAAAATATAAGGTTAGGAAAAAAGACTTATATAATGATATGTGTATAATAAATGAACCACTTGGGCTTCTCTTGGAAATATATAGTATGTTTATTAACCATATAATATAAAAATACAAAGTGACATGGTAAATGTCAAACTATTTAACTAAGAGTTAAATCTAAAAGATAAAGTTAATATAGTGACCCAAACCTGTCTAAAACCTATTGGTTGAGTGTTTTTCGACCCATCCCCACCTTATCCTTTAATTAATCCATTTTGAAGCCATTATAAATCGAAAATTATTTTATTATAAAATAATATTTCATGCTTTTCCTAAGGTGCCTCTCACCCCTCTTATAAAAGGACACTCCCCCTTCTCTCTAATTCATGCCTTAAAATCCATTTGGCTCTGCCAACCTCTGACCTAATATCCTCTCAACTTCCCTCACTTCATCCTAGAGGCCTTCTTTTAGTCAGAAAGCAAACCTAAGGATCCCTTTTGATCAAATCAAAAAGAAGAACTCGAAGAAGAGGTAACAATTTCACCACCCTCTTTCAAGTTCTTTTCTTCTTCCACTTCTTATTTCTTTGTTATTTCCATTATAAAATAATAAATCTAGTATCTTCTATATACTGTGATGTTATTATAAATATGTTACAACTATATTCATTATTCTATCCATCCTTTGAATGACATGTCACCATACGTGTGTACGTACGGATTACCCTCTCCACGTCGTGGTGTAATTGATATTCAATACATTATTATTTGGATGGGTATAATAATGATGTGTAATTCATGTAAATAATAAATATAACACGATAATGATTCTGTATATATGATATACTATCCAATTATATATTTTTTAATATCAAAATAATGATATTGTCGCTCATGCGTACGTACGGATTACCGTCTCCACGAACGCGAAGAGATTCATTCCCCATCATATCCATTCAAATCTACTTTTAATTAGATTATTAAAAATAATGTTTAAAGACTTAATATCATTATGGATATGAACATGATACATCCTATCCATAAAAAATATGACTCACATAACAAATAATATAAAAAAACGAATCTGTTAACACCCAAAACAACGATAATACTAAGATATTATTAACAAAACAATGTTAAAATATCATATATGATATCATATTAATGTATATGATTCTTGTATAATTTAATAACAATTATTTAACCCTTATACTGTAGCTTAACCTACCATCTACCAAGGAAAAGTTCAAGGTAAGGGTTAATTATACAATCTCTTCATTGTCTGAGGTTGTTTATATATAATTATCTACTGGGGTCTCTTTATCATCCACATCCTTGTTTCATAAAAATGTATTTCAAAACATTATTACTATTTTCTAGACTATGGGTTAAAGTCATTTATACCCTTTTTTGAATTTTTATAATATGTTTTTAAAGGAATCTTTCCGTCTTTTTCCAAACAAGGTTCTTTTTAACCTTTTCGACAGAATTAAGGTAAGAATGTCTTTTTTTAACTTATATGGAGGGTGTGTCTATTTTCCACCATTATAAAATCATCGAATCTTCCCTTAAAATATTATAATAATATTTTAAAAGTAATTTTTTTCTTTTATAATTATGTGAATTTTAAATGATTTCAAAAAAAGAGATATTTCTCTCAAATAGTTTTGATTTCATCTATGTCAACATCCTTTGATGGATTTTAAGCCTATTTGATGTTGATTTATAATGATACAAAACTTTCATATTGTATTGAAGCTTTTGTGATATGTTTGACAGTGGATGTGTTATTTTTATACCATTCATGGTTTATGGAGAAATTATTGACATTTCGTATGCTAGTTTTAATACGAATGTTTATGTTATGTTTTAACATGTTCATATGAGGAATGCATTGGACCTAGTAAGTGATGGGTGGAGCCCTCTATAGAACCTCAATGCATCGGTTGGTCTCATGAGACAAACTAGTGTCTTGATATGAGGCCTTGAAAAAATCTTATTTGTAGTCTTGGCACAAGGCCTAGACTATGTGGTTATGATAGTCTGGAATTATGCATTCCATCATTCTGAAAGTGGTTATTGATATTGAATGTGATTAATCCACTAGTAGAATATCCATGTGAATAAGTAAGTGGCATTATTTCATTTCGTTTTTTCCATATTATTCTGAATTTCGAGTTTAAAAGGGTTTTGTTTTAGTTATACATTGCCTTAATTGTTTATGCTTATTTATGAAAGTTTCCGCTATATTCTTATCATTACTAAGCATCTGAGCTCACCCCTTTTATGTTTTATTTTTTCCCAGGATGTGAAGAAGTATTTTTTGACTAACATATAGGGATAGTCTGAGGGGATTTGAGTGTGGACTATGGAGACTATGTTGTTGTTGTTTTTCACTTGATGATGTAATGTAAGACTTATGAATGTATCCAGTGTTTCCAAGGTTACTAAACTAATCGGTATTTCGAGACATGATCTTTTGTGATCATTCCAATGTTATGTAATAATGCACCGTCTCTGGGTAACTGGGGTCGGGGTGTTACAGTTGGTATCAGATGAAGTTTAGTACAAACCTTTGTAGCTATATTTAGATAAACTCTGATTAGAGCACATAGACCTAAGATGGACTTTGAGGATTAGTATAGAATAACTTTTTAGAATTTGGTATTGTAGAGATTTATTGATTTTTCTGAGCAATACATCCCTATCTGGATACAAGCAGGTAGAGTCAGCTCTAGCACAAATGTACCTAGGGGTAAAACCTGAACACACCGCTTTTTGCTAGACTCGAACGGGAACTGGTGCACGACAACGGGCCTTGCTTCACTCCTGTTTACGACACTCCTGGGGGATATGCTTAGGATAATTCTCATTTTCATTAAAAACCATTATGAAGGGTTTATGAGTATATAATTCCTCAAAGAAAACATTTTTATGATTATGGATTTTATCCATAAACTTTTCAATTTATGTTAAGTGTTTTACAAGTTTGGATTTATGTATTTCGATTCATAAACTAATCTAGTGGATGCCATTGTTTAGAAATGGTGCCTTGTGGAAGAAATGGAAACTGTATCAATGCATGCACTCCATGTAGGGACTTCCCTCCTACTCAAGATAATTATAGTGGAGCTGGTGATGTAACTGGTTCGGATCATCTTATCACCATACTGGGACAACTCACTCAGGTTATGAATAATAACATTACCCGTATGGAGCACCCTCCTCCAATGGCCCGTGAGCCTTAGATTTTTTTTTATTATATGATAAACCCCCTTTTAGGAGAAGAAGGGGGAGAAACCCGAACAGACTTCAAGGACATAAAACAAACACAACTAGAAGATCAAGAAAATAAAACTCAGACTGACACCTTGGGTCCGCCTCTCCCTAGCATTAAAACATGATAAGGATCTCAACCATTGCAAGACTGTATGGCTAGCAAGTGTCCAGTGAAAAATCACAGGCCCAATCCGATGGCTGACGCCATACCCTCTCAAACATTCAAATCCAAGCAGCCTACATAAGTGAACCGCCTGCTCTGAATCCACCTCTGGAGCACCCTGATCCGCAGCAAGGAGGATAAATGTTAGATCTCTTAATGAGGAAACAACCAACAACATTAAATTGGGGTACAAATCCACTAGTAGATGAGAAATGGATAAATTCCTTAGAGAAAATATTCCATGCCTTGGGGAGTAGTGAAAGGGAAAATGTTATCATGGTAGTTTACTGCCTTATTAAAGATGGTGATCAATGGTGGTCAATGATTCAAAACACTAAGGAAGATGATTAGGTATGAAATATGTAATGGAGGGAGTTTAAAGATATTTTCATAGTAAAATACATTCCTCATGACCATCGTGCAGATATGGAAAGAAAATTTTTGAGTCTAAGGAAAAATGAGGATGAGAATGTCGCAAAGTATGAGGCAAACATTACAAGGTTAGTGAGGCATGCTACAGATTATATATGTAACCGAAGAAGTAATATTGATCATTTCGTTGATGGGTTAAAACCATTTATTCGCCGAGCATTAGTCTCATAATCATTCTCATCATACGATTACATTGTCTCATGTGCTATCAAGATAGAAAAAAAATTCTCTCAGTCTTACGACTTTAAAGAAAAGCAAGAGAAGAAGAGATCTGTTGATCACTCTGGAAATGGAAATAAGGGGAATAAGGGAAAAGTTGAATATCCATCCTGTAGTAAATGTGGTAAGAAACACCTCAATACTTTCTTGAATGGAATGGAATTCTATTACAATTATGGTGAAAAAGGCCACCAAGCTCGTGATTTCAAGGGGAAGAAAGAAGCTACTGATATTCAATGATACAATTTTAGGGAGATGGTACATTATCCAAATGAATGTTTTAAGCTTCAGGGGAACATACATCAGAAAAGGCCAAGGGAACGAGGCCAATCTTATGCGATCACTACTGCTGAGGTTGAAGCTCCGAAAGGCATGGTGGTAGGTAATTTAATGGTTTCCTCAAGTTTATCCAATTATTTATTTGATTCTAGATCATTACATTGTTTCATATCCTCCCAGTTCTCTAATAAAATTAGATATTTCCAATTTTATTTAACAAGGGAGTTGTCATTCAGAGCTTTTAAGGGAAGTATCATTGCTACAAAGTTTTATGAATTAGTTCCCATTAGGACATATAAATCTTATTTATCTACTGATCTCATCATCATACCCATGATTGAATTTGATATAATCCTCAGTATGGATTGGCTTTCAGACCATGATGTGAAGATTCATTGTAAGAATAAGGAGGTTACGATTTTAGATGAGGATGATAAATAACACCTTATCTTTAGAGCAGAATTGTCACCACCTAATTCTTATCTAGATCCACCCCCAGTAGCTCACCTAAATTCAATTATTGGGGAGGGAGAGAATGAAATGACTATGGGTGAGGAAAGGAATGTTCAAATAGAGTATGTACCTATTGTGAGGGAATATGTTGATGTTTTTCCAGAAGATTTACCTAGACATCCTCCAAAACAAGAAATTGAGTTTTCCACTGATTTAATTCCTGGTTCAAGGCCCATATCGAAGACCTGCTATATAATGGCCACTGTGGAATTCGTGAAACTAAAGAAACAACTAGAGTAATTGAGTAATAAGGGATTTATTCACCCTAGTGTTTCTTCATGGATATCCCCTATCCTTTTTGTCAAGAAGAAAGATGGATCTATGTGGTTATGTATCGACTACATGGTGATCGATGTTATAATAATAAAGAACAAGTATCCCCTACGTCACATTGATGATTTATTCGACCAACATCATGGAGCTCAATATTTTTCAAATATTGAACTTCGATATGGAAATCATCAGTTGTGTTTGAAGAAGGATGACATTCTGAAAACTGCATTTCGAACCAGGTACGTGAATTACGAGTTTACATTAATGCCTTTGGGCTAACTAATGCACCCTTTGTTTCTATGGATCTAATGAATAGAGTTTTCAAGAAATATCTTGATGACTTTGTGGTGGTATTTATTGATCTTATCTTGGTATACTCCAATATCCATGAAGATCATGAAAATCACTGGTGCATTATCCTGAAGACTCTGAGAAGACATGAATTATATGGGAAGTTTAGCAAGTTTGAATTCTGGCTTCAGGAGATTTCTTTTCTTGGCCATATTGTCTCTAAGGATAGAATCTCTGTTGATCCTTATAAGACAAGATCAATCCAAGAATGGACAGCACCAATGATTATAACCGAGGTACGTAGTTTTATTTGTTTAGCAGGTTATTATCGACGTTTCGTCTAGAATTTTGCCCAATTGGCTAACCCATTAACTAAGCTCACACATAAAGGGGTCAAATTTTTTTGGAGAAAAGAGTGTGAAGAATGTTTCAAATAACTGAAGACAAGATTATTCAATGCTTCTATATTGACTCTACCATCGAGAAATGATGGGTTTGTTATTTATAGTGATGCTTCAAAGAATGGACTCTGTTGTGTCCTTATGCAGAATGACAGGGTTATTTCCTATGCATCATGATAGCTAAAAATTCATGAGAAAAACTATCCCACTCATGATCTTGAGTTAGCTACTATAATATTTTCTTTGAAGATATGGAGACATTATTTCCATGGTAAAAAATGTGAGATATATACCAATCACAAGAGTTTGAAGTATATTTTCTCACAGAAAGAACTCAACATGAGGCAAAGGAGATGGCTTGAACTACTCAAGGATTATGATTGCACGATACACTACCACCCGGGGAAGGAAAATAAGGTAGCAGATGCTTTGAGAAGAAAGGATCATGGGGTTTTGAACAAGATTAGAGTTGAAAGGGATCCTATTTTCATGGATCTAGTAAAGATGGATATGGGAATAACCATGGAAGGTTAAACATCAATGATTTCTCAAATAGTTTCCAAACCATCTTTACTAGAAAGGATAAAAAGTCCTTAGGCTGATGATGAGGAGTTTCAAAAGAAGATTAAAGCTTTGAATGATGGGAGATTGAGTGACTTTGTAAATGAAGATGGAATTTTGAAATGTGGAAAGATACATTGTGTACCCAATATACCTAATCTAAAAAGGGAATTGTTGGATGATGCTCATAGTTTCAATTTCTCTATACACCCTGGTAGCACAAAGATGTATAAATATTTGAAGGAACATTTTTGGTGGGACAACATGAAGAGGGAGATTGCTGATTTTGTGTCAAGATGTATGGTTTGTCAACAAGTGAAGGCTGGAAGGAAAAATCATTGAGGAGTCATGCAACCTCTTCCCAAACCTGAGTGGAAATGGGATGATATCACGATGGACTTTTTCATTGGACTACCAAAGACTCCTAGAAGGAACGATTCAATATGGGTCATTATTGATCGTCTTACCAAGTCAGCACATTTTCTTGCTATAAGTGAAGATTTACCACGTGAACGTCTAACAAGACTCTATATTAATGAAGTTGTGAGACTTCATGGAGTACCCCTATCGATTGTTTTTTATCGTGATCCACGTTTTACATCAAGATTCTGGAAAATTCTTCAGAAATCCCTGGATACTGAGCTTTGTTTGAGCACTTCTTACCACCCCCAAACTGATGGACAATCAGAACGGACTATTAAAACCTTAGAAGACATGTTGAGATCCTGGTCACTTGACTTTCAAGGTATGTGGATTAATATTTAGCTCTGGTAGAATTTTCCTATAACAATGTCTTCCATTCAAGTATTCCGATGGCACCATATGGAGCGTTATATAGAAAGAGATGTTGCACACCAACATGTTGGGATGATGTTGGTGAAAGAAAACTCGTAGGTCCATAACTGGTGGAGGAAACAATGGAAAAGGTTAAGTTAATCCAAAACTACATCAAAGCATCTCAAAGTAGGCAGAAGAGCTATGCTGACAACCGAAGGAAGGATTTGGAATTTCATGTTGGAGATCTTGTTTTCTTAAAGGTATCTCCATGGAAGGGAGTAATACGTTTCAGTAAGAAAGTTAAATTAAGCCCGAAGTACATAGGACCTTTTGAAATTCTAGAATGAATTGGGTTTGTAGCTTATCATTTGGCAATGCCACCAAATCTCTCCAAATTTCACGATGTGTTCCACTTATCACTGTTGAGAAAATACATACCTGGCCCAACGCATGTACTCTCTTATGAGGAATTAGAACTAGAACCTGATCTGTCTTATTGAGAAGACCCTGTCAATATTCCTGATATAAGAGAACAAGTGCTGAGAAACCAGACGACTTGTCTGGTAAAATTTCTATGTAGAAACCATAAGATAGAAGAGGTAATGTGGGAACCCGGGGAACTTATCATGAAGAACCACCAGAGTCTTTTTATGCAGTAATATTCAAGAAATTTTGAGGAAGAAATTCTTTGAAGGAGGGGAGAATGTAACACCCCAAGCTTCCACGGTACGTTTCCCGTCGAATAATGAAATAGCTTGCATTGTACGCAACTTCAAGATTGTAACACACACCACAACCAATAAAACTAGCCATTATGAATAGTAATACCCACTTTTTGAAATTTTATAAATTTTATCGTTCAAAATGGACTTCATTTTTGGATTTGGAATATCGAAATTATCTTAGGGTAAATTTTTGGTATTTTTCTGAAAACTTTCAATTTTTGATGAATAGTGAAAAACACTAAGTTGTAGTTTAAAACCGAATTTTTATTTAAATAATTATTTATTGTATTTAAATTTATTTTAGGTCAAAATAGATACATAATACCTATATAAGTTCAATGTAATTCATTGGAGTCAGTTTAAAATAATTTTAGATATATAAAAATTTTATTGAACTTTTCACCGTCTTTTACCCATCTCCTAGGAGAATTGGAAAATTCAAATAAAATTTAATTTTACCACTTATGTGAGTGGAATTTTGAAAATATGAGATAAACGGTTAAAATCAAGGAGTAAAAAGTGATTCAATAAGATAAAAATAATTTTTGGTGAATAGTAACCTTTTACTTTTATTTACCACGGTTAAAAATAAATAGGGTAATTATGGGTAATTATTATATTAATATTACCCTAAAACATGTCCTAATCCTATTGTATAAGTATAATTATACCAAAAACAACCTTAGGAATAAAATATGAACCTCTTTGGTCTACTTGGATTATATTAGGACATTTATTATTATTTAATTCAAAGAAGAGTTAAAAGAGAAAAAATCAAAGTGTAATAACTAAAACATTTTTAATATTGGGTTATATATAGAATAAATTAGATTATAAATATTCATTATAAAGATAAAACAATTTCCTACATAATGGTATTTTATTTATAATTTTAGACATTAAATTAATTAATTTATTTATGATACAACGATGATGCAGTAATTACCAAATTAATGAAATATTAAAATAACTGATATTATAAATATCCAAATAAAGGTAATTTGATACTTTTTATGAATTACACTAATTTTATAAGTTAATATGACATATTAGGGTTGGTTATATGAATTTTTTTCGAATAAATAATGTTGTTATAAATTTAGAAAAAACAAAATACCAAATAGTGTCAAAATTGACAAAAAAGAGTTTTTAAAAGAAATATTATATTACTAATTGATATTCTATACCTAAAAATCTAAGGTTCGGACAAAATACTTATATAATGATATTTTTATTATTAATTAACCACTTGGGGTTCTCTTAGAAGTATACAGTATTTTTATTAACCTTATAATATAAGAATAAAAAGTCACATGGTAAATGACAAAGTATTTTACTTAGAGTTAAATCTAAAGGATAAAGTTAATATAGTGACCCAAGCCTGTCTAAAACCTATTGTTTGAGTGGTTTTCGACTCATCCCCACATTATCCTTTAAATAATCCATTTTTGAGCCATTATAAACCGGAAATTATTTTATTATAAAACAATATTTCTATCTTTTCCTAAGGTGACCCTCACCCCTCTTATAAAAGGGCACTCCCACTTCTCTCTAATTATCACATTAAAATCCATTTGGCTCGGAAAACCTCTGGCCAAATATCCACTAAACTTCCCTCAATTCATTATAGAGGTCTTCCTTTAGTCATAAATCCAACCTATGGAACCCTTTTGATCAAATCAAAAGGAAGAACCCGAAGAAGAGGTAATAATTTCACCATCCTTTTCCAAGTTCTTTTCTTCTTCCACTTCTTCTTTCATTGTTATTTCCATTATAAAATAATAACTCCAGTATCTTATATATACTGTGATGTTATTATAAATATGTTAAATCCATATTCATTATTCTATCCATCCTTTTAATGACATGTCACCATACGTTCGTACGTAAGGATTACCGTCTCCACGTCGTGGTGTAATTGTTATTCAATACATTATTATTTGGATGGGTATAATAATGATGTTTAATTCATGTAAATAATAAATATAACATGATAATTATTCTGTATATATGATATACCATCCAATTATATATTATTTTAATATCAAAAGAATGATATTGTCGCTTGTGCGTACGTACGGATTACCGTCTCCACGAACGCTATGAGATTCATTCCCCATCGTATCTATTCAAGACTAATTTTCATTAGATGATTATAAATAATGTTTAATGACTTGATATAATTCTGTATATGAATATAATACTTCCCATCCATAAAACATATGACTCACATAACAAATAATATAAAGGAAAATGAATCTGTTAACACCCGAAATGACGATAATACTAAGATATTATTAACAAAACAATGTTAAAAGATCATATATGATATCATATTAATGTATAGGATTCCTGTATAATTTAATAACAATTATTTCACAATTATAAAAGAGCTTATCCTACCCTCTACCACGGAAAAGTACAAGTTAAGGGGTAATTATACAATCGCTTCATTATCAGAGGTTGTTTATATCTAATTATCTACTGGGATCTCTTTATCATCCACATCATTGTTTCTTAAAAATGTATTTCAAAACATTATTAATATTTTATAGACTATGGTTTAAAGTCATTTATACCCTTTTTTGACTTTTTATAGGATGTTTATAAAAGGAATCTTTTTGTCGTTTTCCAAACAAGGTCATTTTTAACCTTTTCGACAAAATTAAGGTAAGAATGTCTTTTTTTAACTTATACGGCGGGTGCAGCTATTTTCTACCATTATAAAATAAACAAAGATTCGCTTAAAAGCTTATAAGAATATTTTCAAAGTAAATTATTTCTTTTATAATTATGTGACTTTAAAATTATTTCAAAAAAATGAGATATTTCTCTCAAATAGTTTTGATTTCATCTATGTAAACATCCTTTGATGGATTTTAAGCTTATTTGAAGTTGATTTATTATGATACCAAACATCCATATTGTATTGAAGGTTTTGTGATATGTTTGACTATGGATGTGTTATTTTTATACCATTCATGGTTTATGGATAAACTATTTACATTTCGTATGCTAGTTTTAAGACAAATGTTTATGTTATGTTTAAACCTGTGCCACTTCGGTGGTGGTGTGATAGTGAAAGTGAGTTGCCAAAACCGATCGTTCTTTGGGCAGTTCAAGGTTCGATTCCTAGGAGTCTACTTTCGGGGGTGAGCCACTCCCCTGAATCCATCCACCTTGCCGGGTTTCCTGGATTCTTCTAGGTGGGAAAATTGAGGCGCGGCCCAACTGATGACGGATCGATGTGACGGACCATCGCTTCCGGTCTATTACCCTCAGGACGCTCTACTATCTCGGCTGGCAATGGATCCTTCCCCTACTTTGGAGTTGCCTCTAGGCACTACCTCTTCGTGGGGTAGGGGGTTTCTCTCTGTGGAGGGTTCGAAAAGGCCACCCAGGGGAATTTCCTTTAAAAAAATAGATATTAAACCTGTTCATATGAGGAATGCATTAGACTTAGTATGTGACGGGTGGAGACTTCTATTTCTCCTCGATACATCAGTAGGTCTCATGAGACAAACTAGTGTCTTGGAACAAGGCCTTGACAAAATCTTATTTTTAGTCTTGGCACAAGGCCTTGACTATGTGGTTATGATAGTCTGGCATTATGCATTCCATCATTATAAAAGTTGTTATTGATATTGCATGTGATTATTCGACTAGTAGAATATCCATGTAAATAATTAAATGGGATTATTTCATTTCATTTTTTCCATATTATGTTGAAGTTCAAGTTTAAAAGTATTTTTTTTAGTTATACATTACCATAAATGTTTATGATTATTTATGAAATTTTCCACTATATTGTTATCCTTATTGAGCATCTGAGCTCACACCGTTCTATGTCTTTTTTCAGGATGTGAAGAAGTATTTTACAATAGTCCTATAGGGATAGTCTATGGGGATATGAGTGTGGACTATGGAGACTATGTTGTTGTATTTTTTTCACTTTATGATGTAATGTAGGACTTATGAATGTATCTTGTGTTTCCAATGATACAAAACTAATCGGTATTTCAAGACTTGATCTTTTGTGATCATGCCAATGTTATGTAATAATGCACCGACTTTGTGTAATTGGGGTCGGGGCGTTACAGTTGGTATCAAAGGAAGTTTAGTACAAACCTTGGAAACTTGATTTAGATAAACTCTGATTAGAGCACATAGACCTAAGATAGACTCTGAGGATTAGTATATAAGAACTTCCTAGAATTTTGGTATTGTAGAGATTAAGTGATTTTTCCATTCAATACATCTCTATCTGGATATGATCAAGTAGAGGCAGCTCTGGAACAGATGTACCTAGGGGTAAAACCAAAAAACAGTTCTTTGAACTAGACTCGAACGGGAACTGGTGCACGACAACGGGACTTGCTGCACTCTTGGTTACGACACTCCTGGGGGATATGCTTAGGATAATTCTCATTTTCTTTAAAAACCCATTATGAAGGGTTTATGAGTGTATAATTCCTCAAAGAAAACAATTTTATGATTATTGATTATATCTATAAACTGTTCAATTTATGTTAAGTGTTTTCCAGGTTTGGATTTATGTATTGCGATTCATAAACTAATCTAGTGTATGCCATTGTTTAGAAATGGTGCCTAGTGGAAGAAATGGAAAATGTATCAATGCACGCACTCCATGTAGTAATTTCCCTCCTGCTCAAGATAATTATTGTGGAGCTGGTGATGCAACTGGTGCTGATCATCTTATCACCATACTGGGACAACTCACCCAGGTTATGAATAGTAACCTTACCCGTATGGAGCACCCTGATCCGTAGCGTGGAGTATCAATGTAAGATCGATTCATGAGGCAAGAACCACCAACATTCAATGGGGGTACAAATCCACTAGTAGCTAAGCAATGGATAAATTCCTTAGAGAAAATATTCCATGCCTTGGGGATTAGTGAAAGGGAAAAATTTATCATGGCAGTTTACCACCTCACTAGAGATGCTGATCAATGGTGGTCATTGATTCAAAAAACGGAGAAAGATGATGAAGTATAAAATATGGTATGAAGGGAGTTTAATGATATTTTCTTAGAAAAATACTTTCCTCATGACCATCGTGGGGATATGGAAAGACAATTTCTGAGTCTAAGGAAAAAGGAGGATGAGAATGTCGCAAAGTATGAGGAAAACTTTACAAGGTTAGTGAGGCATGCTACAGATTATATACGTAACCCAAGAAGTAAGATTGATCTTTTCTATATGGGTTAAAACCATTTATTCGTCGAGAATTAGTCACACAATCCTTCTAGTCATACGATGACATTGTCTCATGTGCTATCAAGACAGAAAAATAATTCTCTAAGTCTTACGACTTTAAAGCAAAGCAAGAGAAGAAGAGATCTGATGATCACTCTAGAAATGCAAATAAGGGGAAGAAGGGAAAAGTTGAATATCCATCCTGAAGTAAATGTGGCAAGAAAAACCTCGGTACATTCTTGAAGGGAATGGAAGTCTGTTACAATTGTGGTGAAGAAGTCCACCAAGCTCATGATTACAAGGGGAAGAAAGAAGCTACTGATGTTCAATGCTACAATTGTAGGGATATGGGACATTATGCAAATGAATATCCTAAGTTTCAGGGGAACTTACCTCAAAAAGGTCAAGGGAACAAGGCCAAGCTTATGTGATCACTACTACCGAGGATAAAGCTTCAAAAGATGTGGTGGAAGGTAATTTAATGGTTTCCTCAAGTTTATCCAATTCTTTATTTGATTATGAATCATCTCATTATTTCATATCTTCCCAGTTTTTTAAGAAAATTTGATATTTCTAATTTAATTTAACAAGGGAGTTGTCTGTCAAAACTCCTAAGGGATGTATCATTTCTACAATGTTCTGTGAATCAGTTCCCATTAGGGCATATAAATTTTCTTTATCTGCTGATCTCATCATCATAACCATGATTGAATTATATATAATCCTTGCTATTGATTGGATTTCTGACCATGATGAAAATATTTATTATAAGAAGAAGGAGGTTACGATTTTAGATGATGATGATAAAGAACACCTTATCTTTAGAGTTGAATCGTCGGCACCTGATTCTTATCTAGATCCACCCACAGTAACTCAACTAAATTTAATTATTGGGATGGGAGATAAAGAAATGAATATAGGTGAGGAAAGTAGTTTTCTAATTGAGGATTTACCTATTGTGAGAGAATATGTTGATGTGTTTCCAGAAGATTTACCAGGACACCCTACAGAATGCGAAATTGAGTTTTCCATTGATTTAATTCCTGGATCCAGGTCCATATCGAAGACCCGTTATAGAATGGCCACTGTCGAATTTGTGGAACTAAAGAAACAACTAGAGGAATTGAGTAATGATGGATTTATTCACCCTAGTGTTTCTCCATAGGAATCCCCTTCCCTTTTGTTAAGAAGAAAGATGGATCTATGAGGTTATGTATCGATTATAGGGAGATCAATGCTATAACAATCAAGAACAAGTATCCCCTACCTCGCATTGATGATTTATTCGACCAAATTCATGGAGCTCAATATTTTTCAAAGATTGAGATTCGATCTAGAAATCATCAGCTGTGTGTGAAAGAAAGAAGACATTCCAAAAACAGAATTTCGAACCAGGTACGGGAATTACGAGTTTACAGTAATGCCTTTTGGGATAACTAATGCACCCTCTATTTTCATGGATCTAATGAACAGATTTTTCAAGGAATATCTTGATGAATTTGTAGTGGTATTTATTGATGATATCTTGGTATACTATAAAACCCACGAAGATCATGAAAATCACTTGTGCATTATCCGAAAGACTCTGAGAATACATGAATTATATGGGAAGTTTAGAAAGTGTGAATTTTGGATTCATTAGATTTCTTTTTTTGGCCATATTGTCTCTAAGGATGGAATCTATGTTGATCTTTCTAAGACAAGAGCAATCCAAGAATGGCCAGCACCAACGAGTGTAACTGAGGTACGTAATTTTATTGGTTTCGCAGGTTATTATCAATTTTTTGTCCAGAATTCTTCCTGATTGGCTAACCCATTAACTAATCTCACACGTAAAGGGGTTAAATTTGTTTGGACAAAAGAGTGTGAAGAATGTTTCGAAGAACTGAATAGAATATTAGTCAATGCTTCTATATTAAATCTACCATCGGGGAAAGATGGGTTTGTTATTTATAATAATGCTTCAAAGAAAGGACTTGGTTGTGTCCTTATGCAGGATGATAGGGTTATTTCCTATGCATCATGACAGCTAAAAATTCATGAGCAAAACTATCCTACTCATGATCTTGAGTTAGCTGCTATAATATTTTCTTTGACGATATAGAGACATTATCTCTATGGTAAAAATTGTGAGATATATACCGATCACAAGAGTTTGAAGTATATTTTCTCACAGAAATAACTCAACATGAGGCAAAGGCGATGTCCTGAACTACTCAAGGATTATTATTGCACGATTCACTACCACTTGGGGAATGAAAATAAGGTGGAAGATGCTTTGAGAAGAAAGGATAATGGATTTTTGAACTAGATGAGAGTTGAAAGGGATCCTATTTTCATGGATATAGAAAATATGGATATGGTAATAACCATGGAAGGTGAAACATCAATGATTTTTTAAATGGTTGACAAACCATCTTTAATAGAAAGGATAAAAAGTTCTTAGGCTGATGATGAGGAGTTTCAAAAGAAGACTAAAGCTGTGAATGATGGGAGATTGAGTGACTTTGTATATGAAGATGGAATTTTGAAATTTGGAAAGAGACTTTGTGTTCCTGATATACCTGATCTAAAAAGGGAATTGTTAGATGATGCTTATATTTCCAATTTCTCTGTACACCCTGGTAGCACTAATATGTATTGAGATTTGAAGGAACATTTTTGGTGGGACAACATAAAGAGGGAGATTGCTGATTTTTTGTCAACATGTATGGTTTGTCAACAAGTGAAAGCCGGAAGGCAACAGCTTGGAGGAGTCATGCAACCTCTTCCCATATCTGAGTGGAAATTGGACAATATCATGATGGAGTTTGTTATGGGACTACCAAAGACTCCTAGAAGTAACGATGCAATATGGGTCATTGTTGATCGTATTACCAAGTTAGTACATTTTCTTGCTATAATAGAAGATTTAACACTTGAATGTCTATCAATAATATATATTAATGGAGTTGTGAGACTTCATGGAGTACCCCTATCGATTGTTTCTGATCGTGATCCACGTTTTACATCAAGATTCTGGAAAAGTCTTCAGAAATCCCTTGATACTGAGCTTCGTTTGAGCACTGCTTACCACCCCCAAACTGATGGACAATCAGAACGGACTATTAAAACCTTAGAAGACATGTTGAGATCATTCTCACTTTACTTTAAAGGTGTGTGGGATCAATATTTACCTCTATTAGAATTTTCCTATAACAATAGCTTTCATTCATGTTTTTGGATGGCATCATATGAAGCGTTATATGGGAAGAGATGTCGCACACCAACCTGTTGGGATGATGTTGGTGAAAGAAAACTCATATGCCCAGAACTGGTGGAGGAAATGATGGAAAAGGTGAAGGTAATCCAAAACTACATCAATGCAGTTCAAATTAGGCAGAAGAGATGTGCTGACAACCGAAGAAAGGATTTGAAATTTCATGTAGGAGATCATGTTTTCTTGAAGGTATCTTCATGGAAGGGAGTTATACATTTCGGTAAGAAAGGTAAATTGAGTCTGAAGTATATAGGACCTTTCGAAATTCTAGAATTAATTGGGGTTGTAGCTTAACATTTGGAAATGCCTCCAAATCTCTCCAAAGTTCACTATGTGTTCCACTTATCACTATTGAGAAAATACATGCTTGACCCAATGCATTTACTCACCTCTGAGGAATTAGAACTGGAACCCAATATGTCTTCTTGTGAAGAGCTTGTCAATATTCTTGATACAAGAGAACAAGTGCTGAGAAATCGGACGACTCGTCTGGTAAAAGTTTTATGGAGAAACCATAAGATGGAAGAGGCAAAGTGGGAACCCGAGGAACTTATCATGAAGAACCACCCAAGTCTTTTTATGCAGTAATATTATAGAAATTTCGAGGACGAAATTATTTGAAGGAGGGGATAATGTAACACCCCAAGCATCCATGGTACGTTTCCCTTCAAATAATGCAATAGATTGCATTGTACGCAAATTCTAGATTCTAACACACACCACAACCATTCAAACTAGCCGTTATGAAAAGTAATACCCACTTTTTGAAATTTTATAAATTTTATCTTTCAAAATGGACTTCATTTCTGGATTCGTAGTATCGAAATTAGTTTAGGGTGAATTTTTTGTAATTTCTGAAAACTTTCCATTTTTGATGAATAGTGAAAAACGCAGAGTTATATTTTAAAACCAAATTTTTATTTAAATAATTATTTATTGTATTTAAATTTAATTTAGGTCAAAATAGATACATAATACCTATATAAGTTCAATGTAATTAATTGTAGTTAGTTTATAATAATTTTAGATATATAAAAATTTTATTGAACTTTTCACCGTCTTTTACCCATCTCCTAGGAAAATTTGCAAATTCAAATAAAATTTAATTTTAATGCTTCTGTGTGTGGAATTCTGAAAATCCAAGGGACATGGTTAATATCAAGGAGTAAAATGTGATTCAATAAGATAAAAATAATTTTTGGTGAATAGTAACTTTTTACTTTTATTTACCACAGTTAAAAGTAAATAGGGTAATTAAGGGTAAATATGAAATTATTATTACCCTAACACATGTCCTATTCCTATTTTCTAAGTATAATTCTACCAAAAACAGCCTTATTAATAAAATATAAACCTCTTTGGTCCACTTGGATTAAATTAGTACATTTATTATTATTTAATTCAAAGAAGAGTTAAAAGAGTATAATCAAAGTGTAACAACTAAAAAATTTTAATATAGGGTTATAAAAAAGATAAATTTGATTATAATTATTAATTTGAAAGCTAAAAATATTTCCTACATAATGGTATTTTATTTATAATTTTTATACATTAAATAATTTAATTTATTTATGACATAATGGTGATGCAGTAATTACCTAATTAATGAAATATTAAAATTAATAATATTTTAAATATCCAAATAAATGTAATTTGAGACTTTTTATTAATTACACTAATTTTATAAGTTAATATGACATATTAGGGTTGGTTATATGATTTGTTTTCGTAGCAAAAATTCTGTTAAGAATTTAGCAAAAACAAAATACCAAATAGTGTCAAAATTGACATAAAAGAGTTTTTAAAACAAATATTATATTATTAATTAATATTCTATTCCAAAAATTCTAAGGTTCGGGAAAAAGACATATATAATTATAGGTTTATTATTAATGAACTACTTGGGGTTCTATTGGAAGTATATAGTAAGTTTATTAAATATATAATATAAAAATACAAAGTCATTTGGTAAATGCCAGACTATTTAACTAAGAGTTAAATCTAAAAGATAAAGTTAATATACTGACCCAAACCTATCTAAAACCTATTGGTTGAGTTTCTTTCGACCAATATCCACCTTAGATTTTAAATAATCTATTTTTGAGCCATTAGAAACCGAAAATGATTTTATTATAAAATAATATTTCAAGGTTTTCCTAAGATGCCACTCACCCCTCTTATAAAAGGGCACTCCCACTTCTCTCTAATTCACACCTTAAAAGCCATTTGGCTCAGCCAACCTCTGACCAGATATCCTCTAAACTTCCCTCACTTCATCCTAGTGGCCTTCATTTTGTCATAAAGCTAACCTAAGGATCCCTTTTGATCAAATAAAAAGGAAGAACCCCGAAGAAGAGGTAATAATTTCACCACCCTCTTTCAAGTTCATTTATTCTTCCACTTCTTATTTCTTTGTTATTTCCATTATAAAATAATAACTCTAGTATATTCTATATACTGTGATGTTATTATAATTATGCTACAGCCATATTCATTATTCTATTCATCCTTTGAATGGCATGTCACCATGTGTGCGTACGTACGGATTACCGTCTCCACATCGTGGTGTAATTGTTATTCAATACATTATTATTTGGATGGGTATAATAATTATGTTTAATTAATTTAAATAATAAATATAACATGATAATTATTTTTTATATATGATATACCATCCAATTATATATATTTTTAATATCAAAATAATGATATTGTCGCTCGTGCGTACGTACGGATTACCATCTCCACGAACGTGATGAGATTCATTCCCCATCGTATCCATTCAAGACTAATTTTCATTATATGATTATAAATAATGCTTAAATACTTGATATCATTCTGTATATGAATATTATACATCCCATCTATAAAAAATATGACTCACATAACAAAGAATATAAAGGAAAACGAATCCGTTAACACCCAAAACGAGGATAATACTAAGATATTATTAACAAAACAATGTTAAAAGATCATATATGATATCATATTAATGTATATGATTCTTGTATAATTTAATAACAATTATTTCACCACTATAAAGTATTTTAACCTACCCTCTACCAAGGAAAAGTACAAGGTAAGGGTTAACTCTACAATCTCTTCATTATCCGAGGATGTTTATACGTAATTATCTATTGGGATCTCTTTATCATCCTCATTCTTGTTTCTTAAAAATGAATTTCAAAATATTCTTACTATTTTATATAATATGTTTTAAAGTCATTTATACCCTTTTTTGACTTTTTCTAAGATGTTTATAAAGGAATCTTTCTGTCGTTTTCCAACAAGGTCATTTTTAACCTTTTCGACAGAATTAAGGTAAGAATGTCTTTTTTTATCTTATATGGCGGGTGCAGCTATTTTCTGCCGTTATAAAATCGTCGAGTCTTACCTTACAAGCTTATAAGAATATTTTCAATGTAAATGTTTTCTTTTATAATTATGTGACTTTTAAATGATTTAAAAAAAGAGATATTTCTCTCAAATAGTATTGATTTCATCTATGTCAACATCCTTTGATGGATTTTAGGCTTATTTGAAGTTGATTTATTATGATACCAAGCATCCTTATTGTATTGAAGGTTTTGTGATATGTTTGACTGTGGATGTTTTATTTTTATACCATTCATGGTTTATGGAGAAAGTATTGACATTTCGTATGCTAGTTTTAATATGAATGTTTATGTTATGTTTAAACCTGTTCATATGAGGAATGCATTGTACTTAGTAAGTGACAGGTGGAGCCTACTATAGCTCCTCGATACATCAGTAGATCTCATGAGACAAACTAGTGTCTTGACACAAGGCCTTGAAAAAATCTTATTTGTAGTCTTGGAACAACCCCTTGACTATGTTGTTATGATAGTCTGGCCTTATGCATTCCATCATTATGAAAGTGGTTATTGATATTGCATGTGATTATTAGACTAGAAGAATATCCATGTGAATAAGTAAATGGAATTATTAAATTTCATTTTTGCCATATTATGATGAATTACAAGTTTAAAAGGCTTTTGTTTTAGTTATACCTTGCCATAAATGATTATGCTTATTTATGAAAGTTTCTGCTATATTGTTATCCTTACTGAACATCTGAGCTCACCCCTTTCTATGTTTTATTTTTCCCCAGATGTAAAGAAGTATTTTATGACTGACCTGTAGGGATAGTCTGAGGGGATATTATTGGGGACTATAGAGACTATGTTGTTGTAGTTTTTCACTTTATGAGGTAATGTAATACTTATGAATGTATCTATTGTTTCCAAGGCTACTAAACTAATTGTTCTTTCGAGACTTGATCTTTTGTGATCATGTCAATGTTATGTAATAATGCACCGACTCGGGGTAACTGGGGTCGGGGCGTTACAGTTGGTAACATTATATAATTTTACAATTCATTTAAAAATGATGGTTCATGCTAAACAAGCTATTGAAAAATTAAATTTAAATAAATATTTTTATGCGTTTTTTAAGATCGATTTTATGTGTTGAATATATTTTAGAATAAAATGTTCCTATTTTTAAATTTTTAACTGTATCATTATACCCAAATTAAATAAATTGAATCATTACAATTTATACTAGATCTCATTAATAAAGGGTATGACATTTGGAAATACCATTGTTGAAAACCCAACATCAAGTGAGAGTTAATAAAAATTCAATATAAAAGGAGATAAATAGGAGTACAATGGTCATATGAGATAACACATAACAAGGTTTCAATGTTAGAGAAAATTAGTGGAATATGATGATATATATTAAAGAATAGAATAAATAATTATAGAGACTAACATAGGTCATTAATCATACTAAAGTGAATTATCATTGTAATATTCACAAACTAAAAACCACTAATCTATAATTCTTTAAAATACCAATTGATTCATCCAATATGGCGATAATATAATAACATTTTTTTCAATATCCTTTCCCTAAAGTTGATAATTTTTTTTTCTAATAATATAATGAAATATACATACATGATATGTTCTTATTTTATATATATAATTTCATCCTTTGGATGTGCTTCCAAATATTTTCAATTCAAAAATTTCACAATTAAATGTATATAAAAAAAATTCATGTCTATACTTAAACATTTTCTTTTAATATATATCAATATATATAAAAGAGAGAAACATCTTTCCATCTATCTCAAACTATTTTCCAAAAGAAATATGATTTTCATAAGTTATCAGATATTATAAAATAACCTCTAAACCTCAACTATGAAAAAGTAGGTTCATTATTAATATTTATTTTTTATATCATTTTAACTAAAAATAATGAAATATTTACCACGTAATCACGTAGTCCATTGGTAGGCACTAAACCCTTATCATCCTTTAGTTGTGGGCTCTAGTCCCATGGCCTTATTAAACATGACTGGTGATCAAGTATTATACAGGTTATCTTTTTTGTAAAATATATCAACAAAATTACTATCATGTCACAAAAACAATTTGACGTCCATCTATAAAATAAATTTAATTATTAAAAAACACATTTACTTCTATATTCAATAAATCATTTTTTTACAATGTCTAATAATTTTATTTTACAATTCTTTAATATAGTGATCATATAATCCTTAAAGGTTATCAATAGTTTTAAACATGTATATTCAAAAATGTAAAGTAATTATTCCTCAAATAATGATTTAACTAAGACATAAACTAAGTTAATTGGTTAAATTCAAAAAATATACTAAATCATGGTAGACTTGAATCAAATAAAACATAATTTTTTTAGGAAGTTCATCTAATGATAAAACGTAAAATCATAACCCATTGTGGTATCCTTAATTCATAACTTAGTGAATACACATATTATTATAAAATTATACACAATCCATAGATGTTTAATGATTCTTATAACTAATATACCGTTAGTAAAAAACATAGAATATTTAATTTCTTATAATATTAGTACATAAATACTTTATCTGTTTCATTTCAACATAATTCCTTTCGGATCTGGTATTATCATTTAGAAGATAAAATTAAATCGAATAATGACCCAATTCGATACATTTAGTAAAATGAACTATAAATGGATCCCTTGGACGAATTTTATTTACAGTCATTATACTCTTCATTTTTTTCCTCAAAAATTCATTACTTTATTCCAATGAAAATTTTTCAATTCCTTTGAGACACCTTCTTTTCAATCTAATACACCTTAGGTTTAATGTAGGACATTTAATATCAATTAATACCCTTCATAATGGTATTTAAAGAAAATATGAATTATCTAAAATATATTCCATGGAAGCGTCCAACCAGATGTTCACTAAGACCCATTTTTGTGCATTGGGTGCTAATCGTGTGAAGCCCAATGCAACCGTTTCAGAGTTATTTCCCCTATGTACATCTATACCACAAACTTGGGTACATATTGTATCTAGGTAGGGATGTGTTTTATAGGAGAAACATCATAATCTTATATTTATAATTTTGCGGTTATTCTAAACTCATCATCAATGTCTATAATATGGTGATATTCCCAACTCTTTGTTTTACTAAATCTACTTCATAAGGTTTCTACTAAACTTCATCGGATTCCAACTATAATGACCCCAACCCCAGTAACCTGGAAACAATGACTTCTTTATTACACCGGAATAATATATAAGGAATCAGAACACAAATGAATAAATATTTTTGTAGTCTTGGTAAACTAGATACATATATGATTTCCATAATTCATTTGAAAACACAAATTAAAATATAATTTTATGTTTTAATAAATTTATTCTATCTGGAAAATCATTGAATATCATTCAATGTAAACTTCATGTATTCTTCAAAAAAGGAAAAAAATATGGGTGAGCTCATATTCTTAGTAAGGGTTAAGTATAGAAGAATATATCAAGAATTAACGACCATAAAAAATGTGGAAATCTAAATAATTGAATATACATGTTATGTAATCAATAAACTAAGATTTATTTTCTTCCAGAGATAATATGAATATGAAAATCACATGGAAACCAATAAATATAATAAGGTAAGTAACTAAAATAACATTCCATTAAATCAATAACATGAATATAATAACATAATAAGGAACAATCAATATGGATAAGTAAATAATTGAAAACACATGTCATTTAACAAATAACAGAAAATAAAATGTATCCATAGATAATATCATTGATAAAATATAACTAATAATAATAAATGAATTAATAATGAAGTAAATGCTTAATTTTTAGACATCATGTCTAAAACCAAAAAAAAACTCTTTTATCAAAATCCTCCCTCCATACAATTTAAAATTGATGGGTAGAAACCCATTTAATTATGGATAGACAATGGATTCATCCAATGAGACTACCAATGCATCAAGGGGTTACATATCATTGAGCCCCACCCATGTCTCTCATGTCCCATTAATTTATCATATATCAAATAATCAATATAATTCATAAGCAATGTGTCATGTCATCAAATATCTATATTGAGTAAATAGTAAGGATTTATCAATGTTTCACCAAATAAAAAATGGCATTTAATATAGAACACTCTATTTAGAAATGATATATTATTTTAAAAATAAATATATCCATGATAAATTATATTCATATTCATATTAAATTTAATTTTCAATTAGTATAGAAAATTGAATATTTCTAGGGAATGTTCTTGACTACAGAAATGAATCAAGGAATTCAATTTCAACACTATCCTGGGTCAAAATTATCATAAACCATATATAGAAAGAATGAGGATGCTATCAATAAAATATATCCCTAGTGGAGTGTACTTAAAATAAATGTGTTTTTTCATTTATGATTAGCAATACCATACAAGTATATTTAAAAAAAGTATTCAAAAAAATATATTTTTAATTTTCAAAATCACTTCTCAAAACTTAAAACAATTTGAAAACCCTTTTCCTTGAAAATGAATTTTAACAACTATGGTTTTCTAGAATATTATGAAAAAAATTATTCTAAAAATAACCTTCTACAAATGAAATGTATAATTAAATTAAATAAATTTCATATAAGAAGATAATTTTGTATGTGACGTATAAGTTAAAAGGAAGATTTTTTATATGGAAAAATGGTCAGAAAAGTACGTTGTTTAGAAAACAAAAACAATATTACTTTGAAAAAAACCTGAATGTAAATTTTTTCGAAAATTACATCACTAAATCATTAAAAATTGTTCAAAAAATTGAAATAATTTTTAGAAAACATAGTTTTGGAAGAAAACGGGTTTCTGAACAAATATATAAATAAATCTGGATTTTCATAAAAAAAATATCAATAATTTTATCTGCCAAATAGTGAAAATGGTTCTATTACATTAAAATATAACTAATAGAATTATTAAATAAAAATTAAATGGTTTTATTATACAATTATCAAATAATTGTCTTCAATAGAAATTCAATAATAATCTATCTCGATTTGTGTGAGATTGCGAAATAAACCCTTACAATGACTATAACATTGAACAGAAAATTAATAAATAAATTTATTATGTGTATGAAGTTTATATCCACATAATAAAAGTGGTAATACAATATAATATAATTAAAATTCATTGTACATAAAATAATAGAATATCAACAACAATGAAGAGGTAATATTCGTCAACGATAAGAATTTGAGTAATGAAATTCTTTTCCCCTTGGTAATTTCCATGTGAAACCCAATTGGTTGAAATAATTAAAATTGAAATTTAAAATACCTAAAATTATTAATTAATCATGGTGTAACATGTCCAAGGTGTGGTATATAAACTGTATAAAATAAATTATGTGTATAACATGACAATATGCAACAATGTAATGAAATTGAGATGAAATCCCCATCCTCCTGATTCGTTTTGGATGAAAATTAATTAACAATATTTACACTAGTTTAAAACATATTTTTAAATTATTAAAAAACTGTATTGATATTTATAATATCATATATGATACTTCATTAATATCTTATTACCATTTAATTAATAATCACTCATTATGTCAAATGTTTCGGGGTTAATTCATTATTTTGACATACTTGTTTCGTATTGAAAGATGCATTTCTTGTGCATATTATATATTTTAACCATCTGTAAAATAATAATAATTAAATAATTATCATACAGAAATTATACATTCAAAACCAATAATGAATTAATGTTTTTAGAAATGAAGAAAGTTACAATCATGGAACTGGTAAGTCATACGTATGCATAAGTAACATTTCCATTTTCCAACAGTCATTATCTAAAAAGGGAAAGTAATATTTTAACTTTATATAATGATAATAATATAAAATTATTTCATTAAATATACATATATATATATCATCAATGTTTTTTGTTGAATAAAATATATTCACATCGCTCTATGAACGCATTTGTCCACACATTAACAATTAATGTTATCATATTTATGTGAGTGAAAATGTAAAAAAATAAATAATAGTAATTATATTTTAATAATTATAAATATTTCTTGAATATCATAATTATTTCATTTATATCACTTAAATTCATTAAATTTGTCTCTATCACCTTCTATGAAAAATTATCAGTGAAGGATGAATCACACCGCTTCCTGAGGGGGTAGTCCACCAAACACACGAGCAACGTTATCTTATCCCATAAGGAAAGGAATGTAAATTAGATATAAGATATAACTAATCCATATGTAGAATTATTTTATTAATATCATTTTTATTCTTTAGAACCATCATTATACCCAGCCGTGAGAAGTGGTAATCGAAAAATGAATGACATTGGTTTATGAGGTGGTAGCATGTCGTACACATGATTGATGATTTTGTAACTGATTTGATGGACATGGAGTTTTTTGTATCTCTTCCCCATATTATAAAAATATATCATTATATGGAAGATATTTATGATTTTATTTCATCATGGATTAATAATAAATGATGGTGGTGGAAGAATAAATAAAATAAAAGTGCTTGTTGAAGAACATCGCCTCCTATTCAGGTGTCCTCCTTAGGTTTGCACCAAAGCCTTACTATGTAATATTTTTTCAAAATATAATGTTTCATGGTTGAGAGTATGAAATTATTTAATTTATTTGGGTAGGTATTGGATTAACCTAAACTATGTGAACATGTTAGTAAGGGATGGGAGAGGTGGCCTTTTATGAGTGAGATTAGTGGTATATATGTAATATTTTTAGAAGATTGAATCATGCCAACATTGTTATCATGAAAGAAGCCTCCATAATGATCCATTATAAAAATATATATAATATATATAGGGTTAATATATTTTTATCCAATGTTTTTTATAAATTTCATTAGCTTATTGATAACTCTTATCTTGTTTTTTTTAACCTAAGGTAAATCCATTATTTACATTAACGCTGACAAATAATTTTTATTATTTTCATAAATAATTTGGAAAAAAAATTTAGTTGAACTAAATATATATTATAAATTATTATTATTCAAAATATATGATCCATTTTATAAAACTCAATTCACATGGGTTTTAAAATTTAATTTAAAATTAACTATGTGGGCGTGATGAGAAAAAATGTTTTTAAAGAGAAAATGTACAAAAGTTAAAAAACAATATTTAAATAAAATTCTAATATGAAAATGATTTAAATAAAAAAAATATTAATTGAAATAAAATTATGAAAATTTTTACATAGAAATAATTCAAAATATAATTTAATGTTCTAAATAATTTAAACAAAAATGCAGTTTTCAATAAAAAATCAGTATTTTTCAGTATTCTTCAAAAATAAATAATTTAGGGAAAATCCCAAAAATTAACCCACAAAAATTTTGATATTTTAAATTCAAAAATTAATTTGATTTTATCAAATAAATTTTCTATACTATGTAAAAAATAATTATAAATTATGTGTGTAAAGAGTGACTAATCCATCTTTTAGAAGAAAAAAACAAATAGGTTTATAGAATACTTTTAATTATACCCTCTAATTTAATGGATAGGATATAATGGTATAGTATTTTATTACTCATTTTGACTTGAGGTTTATTGAAAAAAAATTTATTGAAGAGATTATATTTATAGAAATGGATAGTGTTTGTTGTTTGAGCTCAGTGTTGTGTCTTTCATGCAATATTAAAAAAATGTTAATATTTAAGAACTTTGGGGTGTTACAATACTTCACATTACTCATACCACACCCATATTTTAAATCACCACATAGGTCATGCAAAAAAAACATTTTTGAATAAATTTCATAAATATAGTTATTTATATTATTTTGAACTAAAACAACATGGTTTATGTCACACATATTTACTAGGAAAAATGACCAAATCCATATTTATTGGGAAATGTGAATGTTATAAAAAATTTCATGAATTATTCTTCCCACTCTGTGTGGACCGTTTTTTATTAAAGTAAGTGGTGAGTTCATATACATTATAACTTTTACTCATGATTTTAATAAAAATGGATATATCTACCTAATTAAGTATAAGTCATATTCTTTTAATAAATTCATATAATACAAGAATTAATTTTAGAATAATCTTAGTAATGAGATTAATAATCTCTTCTCATCTCATAGTGGAGAATATCAAAATCATGACTTTCATTATTATATATGGGAGTTTAGGATACTATTTCAACTCACTCATCCTATAATGTCGTAGTGTAATGGTCTAAGTAAAAGGATGATCCACATATTTTTGGAAATTGTGATATCAATGATGATTAGTTCATTTCATTAATCATCCATTTGGGGAAACACATTATAATTAGTAGCATGTGTTCTAAACTCAGTGAAAAATAATACGAAAAATGTTATACTATATCAATTATGGAATGGAATGAAAATTTTATTATATTAAATAGAAGTTTGGGTTTTGAAGGATTTTTTATGACTGCTTTAGTTAAAAATATTTGACGCAGAGGAAAAAAACTATATCATTATTGTATATCCCAAAATAGTGACAATACCTATGAAATCCCCCAGAAAAAAAAATGTTTTGTTAAATATGTACCAAATTTCATGAGAAGTGTTTTTTCCTAAAAGATATAGTGGGGCCAAGATATACATTGATGAATTCCATGATAAATATACATAGGAAATAGAATTATAAAAAAATCTACAAATCCATGTGAAAGAATAATGTGTTCAGGAGACACATGTACTATAAAGGAGTGCAAGAGAGGTTTGAAAATTATAACATAATTAATTTCTTGTCACTAAGGTTTTTGAGTAACTATTAGGTGATAATAATTATCCCCTAAACTACAAGGATGTATTAAGGGACACATATTTTTCCAAGTGGCAAGAACCCTTGAATTTGTATATAGCTTCTATGGACTATAATTATGTCCAGATTTTGGTAATTCCTCCAGTTGATGAAAATATTGTTCATAATAAATGGGTATTCTAGAATAAAAAGGACATCTAATGATATGTAAATACCTATAAGGAATAACTAGTTATAAAATCGGTTTAAAAAGAATCAAGTCATTGACTATGATGAAACCTTTTCACCTTTCTAATTCTGACATCGATCATAATTCTAATATCCATTATGGACTTCCTTGACTTTGATATTTTTAAAATGGATGTCAAAACACCCTTAATTTGTTGTAACCATTAAGAAGAGAATAAATATAACAAAACTCAAAGGGTTTTTTATTCCATATAAATCTAACACAATATTAAAAAGTAAAAAAATCCAGGTTTGGATTTAAGAAATCATATAGGTCATGGAAAATTCATTTTTAAGAATCCATAATGGAATTTGGTTTCATAAATAATGATTTTAGGACTTGTTTCTACAAAACATTTAGTAAGAGTGTAGTTGTTTTCTTAATAGTATATATTTATGACATGTTACTTTTGTAAAATAAATACTAATCTTACATAATGTTGTGTCATGGTTGATTAAATTATTATCTACGAATGACATGGATGTGGAGTCATAAATTATTACAATTAACATCCATCATGACATATCAAATAGGTTTCTATGTCTATATAAAACTACATACATTGATATGAAATAGAAGATATTCAGTATGGAACAATCCAAGAGGTGATTTTTTCCAGTGTCGCATGGATTTTATCCTTCTAGGAAATTGTTTCCGCAAACCCATGATTAAATATATATAATAGATATGATTCCATAGTCATCAGTGACTGGGTATGTCATGTATGTTATTATAGGTGCTAGTCTATATTTCATCTATGTATTATTTTTAGTGGGAATATATCATTCCCATCCATGTGACTGCCATTGTATGATAGTCAAGATTATACTATTGTATATGAGGATTACAAAGCATATGTTCCATGATTATTGATAATATGAGATACTTTTTATTATTGGATATTCATATACTAGTTTAAAAGATGATAAAGATGACATAAAGCCACAAATAGGATACATATTCACTTTGGGTTGAGGTGATATGAGCTGGAAGAGATCAAATCATAGAATGGTCAAATATATAAAGAATAATTTGAGTATATTTCAGTTTCTGAGGAAAAAAAGAAGCATTATTTTTGTAAAAATTCATCCATGTACTTGATTTGGAACCTAGAAGTGTCAATCCTATCAAACACCATGGTTATAATACTTTTAGTGGTGTCTCTTGCAAAATATTTGAGGCCATATTAGTGGTTAAGAACATAATTTTTAAGTATTACCTCTTGATAAAATTTCAAAGAGATGTGAAGTTAGAGTATGAAGTATTCCCTTGGAGGAAAATATGTTACACCACTGGGATAAATCCTTGACTTCATAGAAATGTGGTTTTTAAGTGAGTTCTACTAGAGGGAAAGTCTTTGGCAGTTGGTTATAGTCTATGTGGGAGTTTGTTGGATTTGGTGACCTAGGACTAACTATTTATACTTTGATTATATGTATGTTTCATTCAATGAATTTTTAAAAACATATTATTACATAAATTTTATTTTTCTTCATCACTCTAATGTAATAATTTCCTAGATTATGCATCACCTTGATAAGGTCATAGAATTTCTACATTATGATAAGAACCTTTATATGATATGATGATATTCTTAAATAATGTTATATAGATAGATAACATACTTTGATGGGGAATTATTAATACACTATCAGGTACGAGTACTCATCATCAGATCAGGGTTATTCTCATGAAGTTCACACTTGAAAATCTCCAGGTAGGGTAATTATGAGGAAAAAAACCCGCCAGTAGAAATTCAATATGTTTCAGTGTCATAGGATATTCATATATGATTGTATATGTAATAGTCCTTAGAAATTATTATTATAATAATTCATTTCATGAATCAAACACTTATATTTTCAAAAGAAAAATTCCATTATTGGATAATTTGAGGAAGTATTTGTCTCTTCCTTCTCTATGGAAGTTGGTATCTCAACCCATTGATTGGTATAGAACTGTTTCACTAAATTCCAGGCATATAGTTTAATGAGATTATTATTTCGTATATTCAAGGAAAGACATATAAAGAATATAGGTTGGTGAAATGAATGTAAAACTTGCTTGATTATAAATTTTTATAAAGGTATTATATTGCATCGTGAGCATTCAAATTAGGTTTCCATAATTTGGACATTAAGTTCATTCCCTTGGGAACCTCCACCAAATTATAGATATTAATCATTTGAAATTATGAAATACTTCCTAATTCTAGTAGGAAATAATCCTATAGGGTCACACACTATGTGTTTCTAATGATCTCAATTGAAATCTATTTGAAATTAATTAATTGAATAAATATTATTCTCAAGACTGAGGGATATTTCACTTCTTTATTTACTGATCAAAAATATTTATTATTGAATTAAATATTTAAACTAAATATTTATTTTGGTGTTCAATAGATTCTAGGGGAGTTCCAATGGACCAAGACCGTGTTTGGTGAAAAATATTAATTAATTATCCTATTAAATAATATTTATTATTTGGAATTCCAACACAAAAAATAATATTATTATTATTATTAAATGGAATTGGGTCTATTAAGATTTATAATATTATTTAAGGTCTGAGAAGAAATTAAAAAATGTTCTAAACTAAACCTTAGATCTATAAATAAAGGGTTATGAACATTGTATTTTTTAAACAAAAATAGAAAATATATAATTGTTTTTTACAACTAATTCTCTGCTAACACCATCCTCTCTCTTAATCTCAATATTGATAAAGGTGGGGGATATCCCTTCAAGACTAAAGGATAATAAATGAACACAAATAACGCCAAAAAATAACTTCTTCATGTTATAATTGGGAGACTCATTGTTGTTACATGATGATAAAATGAGCATGAGTGGATCATCGCAAGAGGGAATCTATCATTGGGACCCCACAGTACAATGATGGAAAACATAAATTGTATTTTTTATATGATCAAAATTTACATAAAATAAGTAATAATTATATCATATATCAATTTATTTCAATATTAAATAAAATAATTATAATTTTCACATGAAATATCCTCTATTTGGGTTTTGGGAAACTCAATATTTATAGAAATTTTAATATATCACCCATCACAGCATACATCTGTTGTGCCTAAAACAATTATTCACTCTCTGAGGAATGATTTGAGATTCATTAGTCAGATATTAGACTTCAATAATATAAATATATGTGATTAATTTACAGGAAATATCTCTATTCTCTAGAAGGTTTTTATTATTCCACCATACCTCTCACCATGTGGAATTTCTACATATATAAAAAAGTGGTATTACTCTGTTAAGTGTTTTTATATTATGGGTCCATTTATAAGGGCGGATAAATACACAAATTTAAAAAGGTGAATTTTAATTTTGAAAAAAAAAAGTGGAAATACATATGATTTTACACTTATTGGGGGTTTCCCATTAAGAGAGATCATTTATTACAGAGCAGTATACATAGGGAAGATATTTTAAATGTTTTTTCTAGAAGAGAAGAAAATTAATATGTAAAGTTAAATATTATTTGGTCCATGTTTAATTATTTACTGAACTGGATTAGAGTATAATTTTTATAATGTATTTCAATGCTTAACTTTTCATTTAACTAAGATTTTTTAGGATGTGTATGAGTTATTTAGGTGTAAATTGTATGAATATTTATTTATTTAATACACTATAAAATGTATTGTAATTTTTTAGGTTCTATTTAAAAAAATATTATTCAGATAGTATATGATAGTTTTTGAAGAGTTATGTTTTCAACAGACCTAGTGGGAATGGTTATTCACCAAAATCCACATCTTTTTATATTTTGTTCATTAAAAAAATATAGTTGTAAAACCATAAAAATAAATCAAAAATTTACTAGATAAATTTTTAACTATTTCATAATGGTTTGATAAATTTAAATAGTTTTATATGGAACACCAAAAATCATATCATAATTGAAATATTATTGCATGATTCTATAGTTTAATTAAATTTTTTTGAAGGGAAGTTCCATCTTAGGCTATTATTGTCGATTTATTACACTATAGTAATAATAATTGAATTTCCCATATCATATATGATGGTTAAAGATTATTGATTGTATAATAAATATATAGAGAATATTGTTATTTTTTTAGGTAGTCTTTAAATTAAAGATGATGTAAATATTATTCTATAACTAGTAATTCTCATTTCAGGATTTCATGAGTGAATTGATCATTAAAGGGATAAATATTCTCTATTGATTATGTATAACATTCAAATACCATTCATGCATCATAATTTACGTTTGATGAATTACATGAGAAAAAAGTGTCGAGTTGACCATTTTATCCTTACTGTCTATTATGTAGTAGAAGACCACAATCATTGTAAAAATGATTATTTAGATATAATTAATTATTTCATGTTTTAGTAAATTTTTAAGATACATTTCAGGATTCAGTAATATTTTAAAAATTGGAATAATAATTTTAATAAATCCATTATTTTAATTAGGATATAATATTTTAGGTGATTATTCAATATTAGTATTCATTATTTCATATTATATGATATATTTAGAATCATTAAATAATTCAAAATCAATAAAACATAGTGGATTTGGGATTAGATCTATAGATATTATAAAAACCTTTTTAGACATATTTAATTATATAACATGGGATAAGGATAAATTTCATAACCCTAAAGGATATGAATAATGTGGATAGATCCTCAACATTGATTGTATATCATGAAGTGTAGAAAAAGTTTGTGGGGAAAATTAGATTAAATGAGGATATAATTAAAATAAATTCTTTAAGATAGGTATTCTAGGAAGACGTAATATAATATTTTACCATTAAAACACATATCTATTCATGATGAAGAATTGGTTACATATCAAAAAATGACGAATATAAATTTTATCCCTTTAATATTGGTGGAGTAATTAATTTTATCATATATTAATAGGGAAAAATAGTGAAAATGATATATGATGAGTTATTCGTGTGTTAGAGATGAATAAATATTTTAGTTTGATTATATGTAAACCTAGAGGGGTAGTGAGTCCAGCTTTAACTTTTTAAAAGTTTTGTTCTTGATCAATTTTGGTAGGAAATGCATCATCATTGTATTCACCTTAAATATAACATAGTGTAAGTGAACCAAGATAAAAATACTTATCTAATGTGATTATATTTATTTTATATTTGTTAATGAGGTGAGGTGTGTTACTCTAAACCGTGAAATATTATATTTTGAGGGAAAATATTGTTTCCTCAACTACAATTTGATCATCCCACTCCATGAATCAATGCGTAAATGGACCAACATAGGCATAACCATATAATGTTTTCAATGTGTTTATTATTTTTAATGTTAATAAACTAAAAAAATATGAAATTTCTTTTGATCACAAGTTCCTACTTGATAACTGTACATATCAATTCCACTATAATCCCTTAATTAATAAATTTAAAATTTATAAATTAATCCTTGAAGTGTGCATCCAACCACCCACTTGAGACTATCAATATACTGAAAACATCATCATATAAAAATGAAAATAACAAAATAATTCCCTTTGAATCATTTTTTTAAAAATTATTAATTCTTTAATATTTATATATATAAATTTTATCTCTTTATATTATATCCAATCAACTAACCACCAAAAAATCATCATAACCATGTACTAATATAATTTCCAAGTAATTTTGTTATGAATAAATTAAAAACTATACATCAGAAAAAAATAATAGTTCATTATAACCAGTTACAATTTTAACACAATATATAAATTTTCATAGAATAAAATTATTTATATACTAATTATAAATAATATTGTTTCATTTCATTAAAAATGTAATTATGAGATATTTTCATGATAATATAACTCAGTAATATTTAAAATATAATAAATATCACAATATTTCATAGAAAAATAAACACCACCTCGAATTATCACTAAAAATATGCTATGTTCTCTCTGTATGATGATTTTTCAAAAAAAATTAATATCCTAAAAATATTTATATCCCTAGAAAAAAATATGAGAATTTATATTATTTTGAAATGAAAAATCATAATTTAAAACCACAATACACTAAATTATACCCATGTAGGAAAATAAACATCAATATTAAATTTATTTATAACATTCTTTGTAATGAAATTTCATCATACCTATGAAATTAAATACTTATATCATAGAATCACCCAAAATTATTCATAATTTTATCCATTTATTTTCATGTATTTATTATTCAATTCGTAAAATATTTTCTCTTAATTACATTTTATATATAATAATTTAGAAAAATATTTTCCTTGTATTTATATCATACCCATGATGTCATTTATTAAAAAAAATTGTCAAAAGTTATAATTAATCAAATAAAAAAGTTTAATTTTTAATTATTTCATTATATAGTACCATAAAAAGACATTATAAATAATAAAAATCAGTTAATATTTCCTTGTGAACAATTATAAAATATCCCTTCATAAATCATAAGAATTAAAACATGAGTAATTAAATTACTAATGCACATAATCTAAAATATTTGAAACTATATGATGAATATAAAATACCCAATAAAATATATTACAGTAAACAAAAATTACCCATATAAATATCCACAAGGGATTATAGTGATTTCATATAATTATAGAATACTTATTCATTGATGGAATATTTTCTATGTATTATCCATCCACTCTATTTCAATAATATTTATTCCTTATAAACCCAACATAATAATTTCTATAGACTGTTCAAAACTCCGTCAAAAACATTACTATAATAATATATTTTCCTCACACAACCCCTTAATGTTCCCCCTTATGATAGAAACGTGTAAATAGTTACTGTGAAATATTTCCTCAAACAAACATTGTGTTAGAAACTAACATCAAGTGTATTAAATAACTTTTTTCAATAAATTTATTTTCTAAAAATTGATAACACAATAAATAATAAAATCATGGGATAATACACTCAAATGTATTTTTAAAAACAACCACAATAACAATAATAACACATGTATGATATTTATTATCTAATATATTTTATTTCTATTTACTTTTTCAACAAAAAATTAAAGGCCTAAAATTTCATTGAAATTTTGAAATTAAAGATGACTTTTTTGGGAAATTCACTTATGGGAATAAATTGTAATTTTAATAGATTAAGTGGATAAAAAATATTTCTTATATAGTTATCTTGATCATTGAATGAATTTTTCAATGTGAGGTTTATGTTCAGTATAAATTTTGCAGGGTTTGATTTATAGTAATGAAATTAATTAATTAATTACAACACACATTATATTTTAGTTTTGGAAGAAAAATCTATTATGTCATTAAAAACACATAGGTTTTATAATTTTAAATACAATAATTCTCAATATAATTTTTCACATTTGGAGACAATATAATTTCATGTTGGTATTCTTTATAAACCATTGGAATGGCTATAACAACCCAATATTTATGTATAAATATCACATCTTTATAGATGAATATTCAATATATTTCATAAACACACACCTAAGGACCAAAAAATTATATGGAATTTGGATACTAGAATAATATCCTTCTCTTTTAATTATGGATCTTTAATATCTCCCAAAAATATATTCTCGCATAGTACTCCTCTTGGGAATGAACTGCTTAAACTTTTCTTCATAACCTGCTGAACGAAACATAATAATGGGTGATCATAGATGATTATTAAGTGTAAATATAGGAGATACTAATCTATGATCAAATGAAATCATATGAAAAAAAAAATAAGGGTATGTGATCATTAAAATAAATTAGGAAGTCCATAAAAAACCCTTTCATTAATCCTTGATATGATTCATCGAACAAAACATTATTAATTTAAAAAAACATTTACTATAAGTGTGAGTGGTTATCGTAAATCAATCAATAACTCTAACCTTAACTCATAAAAGTGTATAACCATCAAAAATATAGAAACAAAATTTTATGTTTCATGTTTAACGACTAAGAATATCAATACAGTGGATCAAGACATATCACTTGATTCTTGTTGTGGATCAAGACATGCTTATATACCATAGTGGATCCGGACGCACCCATTTACCATAATTGATTAGGGGGATCCTATTTCCTATAGTGGATCAGGAAACAAATATTTCCCATTGTTGATCAATACCATTGGCATGTTTCCCATTTTTATCTAGGGATATATAAAGCTTCAATAAATGAATTTGAGGGAGATATAGGTCCCACTCATCTCATAATGAAAACCACCACTACTAGAATGGGAGGTTTTCCTCACGGTTCTTCACCAACGGGTTGCTTAAACCATTGGTAAAGAAGGGTCAGGAGACCCTTTACCGACGGTTTCCTAGAACTACTGGAAAAGGGGTGTTTGAGTCACCCTTTCCGAAGGGTTCTAGAGAACCATTGTTAAAGGGGTACCCTTTACCAATGGTTATATAGAACCGTTGGGAAAGGGTGACTCAAACACCCCTTTACCAATGGTTTTTAAAAACTGTTGGTAAATTTATACCCCAAATACAGTCGGCCACACATCTCCCCCATTCGCAACATAACCCTAAATCTTCAGTGCTCGACTCCTCTCGTGACTTCCCCCATCCAAACCGCTGAAACTTCATCAGATTCATCTCAAATCAAGTATTTTCTTCTTTATACACATAAAATATTTAAGTGGTACCTTGTTTTTATTGTTATTCATCTAATATTTTAGTTTTAAGTTTTTATTTTGATGTGTATATCTTTTTTTTATTTAATCTAGAATTTCTCCATTCCAATCCATTTAATTAATTAAATCTTTAACCCTCCATCGAAGAAGAAACGTCTCAAATTCATTATGGTTGGATTCCAGATTTTCTAAGTATGTGTTTTTATGCTTTTTCTTCATCTTGTAATTAATTGTTACTTGGAAATTTATTTATATGTGTTTATTAATTGTTAGCAATGTTTCTATGAATGTTTTCCTTGAAATTACTTGTGAAATATTATTTAACCCTATTCTAATTGAATTGAACAAGTCATGAATCTGATGAATATAATTTTGACATATTTCAAGTATTTATGAATTATTCAATTCCATGAGTGTTTATATTTATTTTCAAATAATATTAAATAAGGGGTTTTGAATTGAATTGAAGATTTTTTACCACTTAGTTGGAACTTTATGAAGATCCTCAATTGTAATAATTCATTAATGTAACTTTCTCAATTATTGTAATTACAATTGATGGATGTTGAAAATGGGATTATTCACATCGATGGAGATTAGGGTGAGATTGAGATATGATTTGAGGTCTTAATAATATGATTGATATTGATAAGGATCCTCATTGTGATCCTCATAACTGCATTATCTTACTCACCTATTTTGACTAGTCATGGTGACTTAGATAGTTAGATGGGAAAATCTAGATTTATGATTCACTAGTGGACTCATATCTCATTTAGTGGAATCCACTACTAGAAATTTGGGTTTTCCCAACGCTCCTATACCAACGGTTCATCAAGGTGGCCTTTACCAATAGTTTCATAAAACCATTGGTAAAGGCAGACATAGGTGATTTAAAATGGATTTCGAAAGATATTTCAAAAATTATTTAATCTTGAGGAAAGTGTTTTATTAAAATGAATTTTTTTTAATAAGGCTTGTATAATGTAATTTTTTATAGTACACTTGTTATGTGACTATGTTTGGTATTTAGTAACACATGAGATAAATTGTGTGTGAGAATGTGTTGTGAAAGAGATTCCATGGTTGGTTCAAGATTATATTTACGTTCTGAGCCTATAAATGATTTGTTTAAAAGATATTTTGAGATATTTTATTTATGTTTATTTGTGAAAACTGGGAGTTGTAGAGGTGGTTCATGATTAAGACATATAATTACTGCTAAACGTGTGGATAAACCATGAATATTAGTGAATTCATGAAATTTTTGATGTTTTTAGAGCTTTTTTACTTGGATTTTCTTTTGATGTTGATTTTTCTTATTAATACCTATGATGGGAATTTATTTTAGTTTCTAAATCGGCGGAGACTCCCCCACCATGCACAGCGTATAAAACCTCTACCCTTATTTAATCATTCTGTTTACATAGCCTATGAAACCTCTACCATCATTTAATCAGTGAACTCAAGTCATTAATTCAAGCCTTCATTCTCACTAGAATGTAAGAAATTGAATGATGTATACCCATCCTCACATGATTTCTTACCTTAGATAGTGTCTAAAATATATAATATGAGATTTTGAATTCATTAGTTAATCGGGATCATATATTCCATTTCCCCCAAGATGACTATACTAATATAACTTTAGGGTCAATTATATATGTTTCTAATTGTACGTTGTATATTATGTGTCCTTCTTGGCCAATACTCACTTTTATGTGGGTGGGGTGCTTTTCACTAGCCATGCTGGCATGTGTAGACATCCATAAAAATGTTAGATAAGTAACAAGTTTAATTCAGTAATGTTGTTATCATTGACATACTTTATTATTAATCTCAAATTTAAAAATAAATGTTTTTGTCTATACTATATGGAATTAAATATTTTTACAATCCATGAACAACCTATTAGTGTAGAAGCCTACAATTTATTCACCCATGGGGTGCGCTTGACTTGGGGAAGTAATTGGGTAATGAAAGGTATGGCCCTAAAGGTGCCAATATTGAGTTATTGAATATTAGTGAATGATTTGGGATGCCTATAACACATAATGGGACCTGAGGCATGTTCCTCTTATAGACCTATTGAAAATGAATATAAATAAATTTTAATTTAATTTTTGAGTACTTGTTCTTTACATTATTTTAATAGTTAACTACATCAACAAGAAACTTCTTCCTTTATCATTTACTTAAATGTATTTTCTATTAAAGTTCAATCCTATTGAATTGTTTATGACAAAATGACTTATATCAATTCTTTTTACAGAATTGATAGAAATTGGATGTATGAAACTGATCGTATCTCAAGAAATTTTCCAAACAATTTGGAGAGCTTTATAGATTTTTCATTTCAGAATTCTTCAGATAGTGGTCGCATTCAATTCCCATGTTTCAATTGTTTTGGTAGACCTTAGTTGAGCGGTAAAGAAGTCAGCTACCACATAACCAAATATGGTTTTCAAGAAAACTACTTTGTGTGGTATCACAATGGGGAGAAATGAAATCTCAAATTGGTGTTGATCGAAATGAAAGGACTGGAATGGGGAATTTGTTAGATGATCGGTTTCTGTTTATTCATCATCATGAAAAATAATGGATTTCCACTCAAGAAGGCTTCGATATGAGGGCAGATTATGCATCTAGTGAAAATGATGATATTGATAGGGTGAAAAAAATGAATGATGTGGCCACGACTCCAGTATATCTACAATGCGATAAAATGAAAAAGCTGGAATTTTTAATCTGATTGTTTCATGGGAAAACCATGTATGGGATTTCAAATACTGAAATAAATTAAATTATTACCCTCTTGAAGTATTTACTTCCAGATGATGCAGATATTCCCTCAAACCACTATATTGCATGGAAGTTAGTTGAGGAACTTGGATTTTCAAGAAACAAAATTCATTCTTTCCCAAAAGATTGTAGTTTATTATGATAGGAAACTGTTGAACGAAATAATTGTATAAAATGTGTCACATCCCACTAGAAGTCAAAATCTGATGGAACACCATCCCGCGTTCCACAAAAAGTAATGTGGCACTTTCCATTGATCCCCAGACTCCAGAATCTTTTTATGTCTGATGACATATCAATAAAAATGAGATGACATGATACCGAGAGAAAGAAGACTAATGACGAGTTGGTTCATCCTGCAGATGGATTTTCATGGCAGAGATTTTATGCTCGACCTTCTGATTTTTCAGCTGATGTGTGTAATGTGAGGCTGGGTATTTCATGTGATGGTTTTAATCCATTTGGGTAGATTATTACTTCGCACAACACATGGCCAGTTTTTATACACATTTATAATCTTCCCCCATGGTTGTGTATGAAGAAACCTTTCACTTTCATGAGTATACTCATATCTGGTCCTTCTGATCCCAGCATTGATATTGATGTATACATGAAACCTTTAATAAAAGAGTTTAAACTTCTTTGGGATGTGGGTGTGCGCACATACGATGCATGTTCAAAAGACATATTTAAGATGCGTGCTACGCTTATGTGGACGATCAATGATTTTCTGGACTAGGCAATGATATCTGGATGGAGAATGAAGGGAAAACTGTCATGTCAAGTTTTTATGAAGAATACATGATCTAGAATACTGAAACCTCACTGTAGTTTCATTTTTATGGGACATCAATGATTCTTTCCAAAGGATCATCCATATAGAATGAATCAACAAAGATTTGATAATACCATAGAGACCGATGATCCACCTCAGCGTATGTCTGGAACTGATGTGCTTAATGAATTTAAAGATTTCAGTTTTTCATTCGGGAATGGTCAAATGAAATCTAAAAAGAGAAAGAATTTTTCCACTGAAACCTGTTACAATTGGAGGAAGAGGAGTTTCTTTTTGGATTTTCCTTTTTGGTCAACCAATTTTTTACGTCATTGCTTAGACGTAATGAATATTGAAAAGAATATATGTGAAATGTTGCTTTTGGTTCTTCTAAATGTCAAGGGGAAGACAAAATATGATTTATGATCTCGGCGTGACTTGGTGAATTGGGACATCAGACCAGAATTGCATCCTGTTCATATCAGTGAATATAAATGGAAACTTCCATGTGCTTCTTATGTGATGAAACCTACGAAAAATAAATTCTGGAAGTATTAGAGACTATTAGACTTCCTGATGGCTATTCAAGAAACATATCTAAATGGGTCAAAAGAAGAGAGTTGAAGCTAAAATCATTGAAGACTCGTGATTATCAAGTTCTACTGCATGAGTTTCTTCCAATAGAAATCCATCATCTTTTTTCCAATAATGTAAGGGTGCCTGTTATTCGGTTGTGCCATTTGTTTAGAGATATTTGTGATAAGAAGTTGTCGAAGTCTTTCTATCAAAAAATATTGATAAATGCCCCATTAATTTTGTGTTAGTTGGAGAAAATATTTCCTCCATCATTTTTCACATGAATGTTGCATCTGACTGTCCATATTCCCAATGAAATACTTGTAGGAGGACTTGTTTCTTTTAATTGGATGTATCCAACTGAAATGAATATGTACACATTAAAGTCTTATGTCCGGAATAGGAATCATCTAAAAGGTTCTATCCTGAACGGTTACTTGGCTCGAGAATGTATGGATTTCTGCTCAATGTATTTGTCTGGTCTTACTAAAAGAATGAACAGACCAATGAGAGATGAAAAAGAACAGTATGAGAAAATTGAACCCAGTTTTCCATCACTTCCTTAAACAGGAGGAATTCCTGGATCATATAAATTGAATACATTAAGCCATGAAGAGCGGGAGATGGCATATCACACAGTTTTGTTCAACTGTGATTTGTTTGAAGACTATATCAGGTAACTAAATTGAATACGTATATCTTACATATATATCTGTTAAACTATTCATATTTTTTATCTACAGGGAACATAGAACAATGATAAATAGAAAGTATCATTATTTATCTTTGAGAAGGAGAGAGACTTTGCATAGAAAAGAGTTTTATGCTTGGTTAAAATTGAAGGAAAAAATATTACTGTATAAAATAATTATATCAATATTTAATTAATTTTAATAGTCATTTATATTGTTGGTATTGAGTTTTTCTGCTGACTTTGTCTCTGAGGAAATAAGATTTTTGGCTTTTGGTCCTAATACCGTGGTTCGTGACTGTAAATCAATTGTTATCAATTGGTACAAATTTATTGTCACTGAACGAGAAAAGAATATGAGAACACAACATGATGGTGTTATGGTTACTGCCACAACAGATTGTTATGCCAGTGCATCAGATAGTAGAATGCAATTTGAAAATGTGGGTTATTATGGAGTAGTTGAGAAAATAATAATATTGGATTATTACTCTCATGGACGAGTCAAAATGATGAAATGCCCTTGGATTGATTCAATGACGAGACAGGGCACATTTATTGATGATTGTGTATTTCGAGTAATTAATATGACTCACAATCTTTCTACCGAAGAACCATATGTGTTGGCATCAATGGGTAAACAAGTTGTTTATGTCAAAGACCAACTTCGACCTGAATTTGGTGTCATAGTTGAAGTAATTCCAAGACATATTTTTGCTGATGGTGGTGATGGAATTGACACTGTCCCTAGTGCCATTGGAACCAATCCATTTATTTCTTTTGATGACTCCAATAGCTCAATTGTCACAGTTGATTGTGAACCTGAAGTTGTGGTTGAAAATATATAGAATCATTCATCCCTGTTCTCAATTCTTTTGGTTTACCTCAAGTTGGGTTGTTAAGTTTGGTAATATTCAAATTGATTTAGTATTGGTCATAAATATGTTTTAGCTGACTTGACCATTATGTGAATTTTCAATGTTTATTGGTTGTAGTTTTATTTGAATTGCATTTTCTAATTTTGAAATGAACTGTATTCAAACCAAGTCAAACAATATTTCTAACTTGGTGAACAGTACAACTTTTATGATTTATTAAATCCATTCAAGCTCTTCTAAAACAATTGATATCTAAATTACCAATGAATCCCCCTATTCCCTCATATATTTAGTGTTTTGGGTTACACGTTAGTTTCCTTTTTCTAATTAATAACATATTTGTTTTCAAAAGCAGGAAATGCTGCCAATTGAAGAGAGATAAAGGGAAAAAATGATGGAGAACAATCATCGAAGGGCGGAGATGGGATTTCCACCATTAGTACCTATAGTGAGTGCTTTATTTCAAATATATATATTTAATGAATATATAATATCATGTGATTATTTTTTTTATAAATATTTTTTGTAGGATCCACCTATACATCGACAGTTATTTGACAAGGAGCCTAATACTGGTCATAGTACTCAGGCCGGTGGTACAAGGAGGGTTTGTATCAGAGGTGGATGAGCAGCTTCCCATAACCAACTAGACCATGCCCCTCCCACTGACATGTCATCCTTCCCACATTCTGATCTCGGTGTGTCGTTAGGGACCCACGGGATATTTAGGCCTCGCATGTTTTCGCCACCTTTTGCATCTTCTGGTCATACAGCTCTGCCAACTTCTTTTCCTTCTACTTCTGTCTCTCTAAGCTTCTATATTCCATCATCTTCGACTCCTGTTCCACCACAGGGTGTTCCATCAGTTTTTGTGGATCCAGCGGCACTCAGCGATCAGACTGGCCCAGGTACATTTATAGAACCCTAACAAATTTTTATACCAATATTTATTTTCATTATAACATGTTTTGATAAAATATTTGTTTTTCTTTCATGAAAGATATATATACTAACAGGAGGCGGGGGTGGGGGCGTACACGCATGTATGCGGTGTGGAACTTCCACACACAGGTAATGGTGGATTACAATGAAGACAACCAAATGGTTGAGAAAACAGGGCAACAATGTCAGAGTTTTTTGGCGACGCTTTCCAAATACACTGAAATCATTCCCGTCAGCACGCTATCATGGAGAAAGTGGCCAGATGAGGTCAAGTATAGAGCTTGGGAATAGATATGGGTAAAAAAATCTGTTATATTTAATGCCATGAATTATTTTTTTATTTATATGAATTAATATTTTGGTGTCAACTTCGATTTAATTTTCCCGATGGTGAGGGTGCACGACCGGAATGTCTAAAGGATTTAGGTGAGCTTTGGAGAGCCTATGAGAATTATTTCTATATTGGATGGACTGCTGGATTTGGCACTGAGTTAGAGGCGATACCAATCGTAGATGATTGTCCTATAGAGAAGTATCGGCAGATGATTACTCATTGAACGACTACTCAGTTTAAGATATTAATTACATTTGAGGTATTTAAAAAACAACTTCCATGTTTTTCATTAATATTATCCTTTTCATTATCGAATTTTATTTAGGAATCATCTGGAAAAAATAAAAAACCATTGACGCAAAAAAATACCTCCACACACTGGGACGTACTACGATGCTAGATCATGAGAAGAAGCTGGTATGACAATTGTTTATAATTTTTCTTTACGACTTATAGTTTCTTTTGTTTCCTCAATTATTTAATAATTTGATAAAGTTTTCATATAACTTTAGTTTTCAATTTCATTGTAGAGGAAATAACTGAATATTGAAGGATGTGTGCCTCGAGCAGAACTATTTTTCTCGAGTAGACGGAAAAAGGATGGAAGTTCCATCAACGAACCAACTCAGCAGCATATTGTAAGTTTTAATCTGTTGATTTTATATTTTAATATCTATTTTGTAACTTAATAATATATTTATATTTGTAACAGGCTGCTTTAGAGGTCCTTGATGCCCAAGAACCAGACAATTTTGGGCCAACTGATCACTTACATCAGGTTTTGGGAGAGGAGAATTCTGGCAGAGTATGTTGTCGACCTAGGCCACCAAAACTGAATCATCAAGGCTTGGTACATATTTATCATACTATTATATACTGCTAAAGGAAAACAATGTAAATCTTTGAGAACTATCTCACACATATCCAAAGGGATCAAAAGAATTCCCTGATACAACACTCATTGTTGTTAATCCTCAGACTGACCATCAGGGGCCTCACCACAAACAACTCAGTCTCTCCAGACCTCCACCTCCAGATCCCCCAGTTGGGACTCTTACATATGATGCACCAAAGATGACTACACCATTATCTGAAAAAGAAAACCTCTTCCCCCAACCTCTCCCATATCGATATGTAATGTTGAAAGTTCTTCCATCTCTCTCCATGAATCACCATATTCACACACTACATCACTCTATGACTTCCTACATAACTCATCAGCTACAACATTCCCCTTTCTAGGTGTATATGATATTTTGAAGTCATATTCTTTTAAGAACTCCATCCACTGCTATTTTCCCAAGTTTAAGTCACCCTATGAGAAAACATACCTTCGGCTCTTATGATCGGTGAAAACCACAAAATGCTCTACAATGAGGTAATGTCTCCATAACTTCAGAGAAAACATTATTTCTATCGTCCCAATATCATGGGTGGAATAGTTACAGTCATGGGGACGCAACTGATGAGACCCATAAGAAACTACTGATCTTTGCTGTATCCGAACACAGCATAACCCCATATGTGAAGCATCGCGAAAAACATTACACTGAACTCCCTCTACCGGCAGAAAAAGAACTATAGCACTTACCATATTCTCCATTAGATACTCAAAAGTTTCTAGACACTGATCAGTTCACATGAATGCCTGGTCCTTCTTATTCAATGTTTTCATAGGAGTCACAACCCGATAGAATCAGCTAAGAGCCACTAGTAGTATCCTAAAAGACCAAGGAAAATCCACACCTCTGTCACTGTCTTGGGGAATTCCCAAGACACAACTTCTTTTATCATCGAAGTATCCAAGGATTCTTCCTACTGGGAAACACATTCCCCAGGAAACGAACTTTTCGATCCCAAAACTCACACTTTCACAACTTCCCAAATAGATGCTATTGAATAAGAACTCACAAAACGGTGTCCAGATGTTCTGCATGCTCCTCCTTAGATGCAGAGTACACAAGGAAGTCATCGATGAAAACCACCATGAACTTATCTAGTAACTTGAAGAACATGATGTTAATCAATCCCATGAATCAAACTATATCATTCATCACACCGAATGCCATTACAACGAACTCTAAATGCCCATGATTACAACGGAAAGCATTCTTTGGGATATCTTCATCCCCCACATGCATCTGATGATATCTTGACCACAATTCAATATTAAAGAACCATATTTCACCCTTCAATTGAACAAATAAATCATCAATATATGGAATATGATATTGATTCGTCAATGTAGCTTTTTTTAAGTCAAAATAATCGATACACAACCACAAGATGCCATTAGCCTTCTTTACAAAAAAAACTGGGGCAACCCACGGTGACAAACTCGGCCGAACAAAGTCGCGCTGTAATAGACTATTGAGCTGTATATGCTTCTCCCTTAACTTATAAGGGTACATCCTATATGGAGACATAGAGATATGGGATGCACCTGGATGTAGTTCAATCCCAAACTCAGTCTCTCATTGACCGGGTAATGATACAACCTCTTCTAGAAAGACATGACGGTACTCTTCAATGATCCTTGGAAACTCCAACATCTAAACCTCAAAATAGCACAGAATCAGATTAGCCAAAAAGGATTATATGGACGGAACATGCCTCTGAACCATCTGAGGGTCTCTCTCACTAACAAACACCGCTAGCTCTATATCAGCATTGAAGAACACCACCTGCCTCCTAACACAATCCACGATAGCCTACACTAAATACAACCAATCCATTATTAGGATGACATCATATGGTTTTATTCGTAAACATGTGAAATCTCCCCAAGAGCGGTGCTTCCTCAGCACTAGCTCACAGTCTCTACATACTTCAAACAAGTTAGCTCAACCTCCATCTGGCATTGTCAATACCAGGGGAACTGGAAGCCTCTCTACCTCAAGTCCCAAAGAATGGAAAAGGGAAGGTGATATGAAGGAGTGTGTAACTTCTAAATTAAAAAAGGCATACACTCATGTATAAAATAAGAAAATGGTACCTTGAATGACATCAAGCTCACTTGGCATAGGAAATGCTAAAGCATGAAGCTGACCACAACCTCCTCCATGGCCTCTCTGACCCTGATGATGACCACCACCATGTATGTTCTCTACTCTATTAGGATGGGGAGAATACTTGGTATATCCTCTACCTTCTCCATCTTCTCTTTACTGATCCAAATTTGGTGCAACCTACTGCTACTGCCTCAGCTGGAACTACCTCAATAGTGGAACTTGGAGAGAAACACCTAGTGCACGCTTATAGCTCTGAATGGTCAGGCACTCTCACTAATTATGACCTCAGCCTCCATAATAAAAGTAGGTGAATGATCCCTTGGCATAGTCCTCAGAGCCACCTCCCCTAGAGAAACAAGATACTGAGGGTTGGGACCTACCCCTGACTGAACAGAAACTCTTTTGTCCAAAAAATGGGGAACCCCAGACCACAGCTCTACTTCGTAAGGAATATTGACGACTCCCCTCTCATAATGATCTAGTTATGGCTAACATCCTCTCGATGACCTTTTCCCTCTCCTGCACCTCAAGATATGTCTTCATCATAAATTAGGTGACATGACACTATAAATCTAGATGAAAAGCGTCCAAAAAATGAATTTCCCTAGACACCTCATCTAGCCATAGGTCTGAAGCATATCTTAAAAGGTTCCTAAAACATATTCCAAACTCTCGCACACTGTACTTCCCTTATCAAAGGGTAAGTATCTCCTAAAGACTTGATGTATTCATGGTTAAATAAATAAACTCGACTCCGAATTTGTCTCAGAACTCCACCCACAAGACTGTTGACTCCTCGTGATCCCCAAGGAACAGGAACCACTACTGCCTCTCTACCCCAAGCAGCATCGTCACAACCAAAGACACTCAGTGCTCTTTCCGATCATGTATCGAACTAAAGGCTATCTCAACCTCTTCTCGCTAGTCTTATATGACTGAAACGGATCCCTCATACTTATACAGACTTTGGCATTGAAACTCTCAGAGTGTCCTCCTTTAAGTTTTGTCATCGTCAACCTATACGCTATGGTGATCTGCTAACGCAGCCTACAAGACATCATCTGCACAAATCTGACAAGGGTGTCGATCTAGACCCATACCTGCAAAATAAAAAACATTTAGAGTTGATAAACCTGGAATATGGAAGACTCAACATTAATTAATTAATTAATTCTTGTATTGATTTTAGGTTAACATATCCCAAGGTCTACCCATTCAAACACAAGAACAAAGAAGAATGATGTATGATCCTTTCCTAGGTATCTACCCCACAACCAGTATCACTTCGTTTAGTATCCATTGTAAACTTAAAGGTTCATGCATCAGATCATAGGGGGGCCTAATTCCTATTTACCAAGTGTCTCCTATGTTTAAAACATTTTCTAAACATAACTAACACTGTTGTCTTACCAACCCATTCAACCTTACCTGTTCTTAACACCAAAATCCATCCTATCCCTCAACCATACCTTTGATACCACTCTATTGCAACCCCCTCCCCACAAGGTGTACCCCTCTAGGGCCTAAAATGTGATAAGGGTGATAGTGACCCTCAATTCCCACCTTTAGTAGGCCCTGGGTTGGTGGCTGGAACCTAGGGTATAGTAACCGCACAAATGGGAGGAATTGCCCACTAGGAGAACACATGCGAAAGCGAGAGATAAGACATAAACCAACCAACTCCAACTCATACTATGATATAAAATAAATCCCAAGTACACAAATGTAATGTCATGAAATAACTACTATAATTGAAATGTAAAACTGTAAGTACCAAAATAAGTTAAAAACAACAGCAGCCATGAAGCCCGAACAGCTCCTATAACCCCAACCTAGTAGTAACCAGCATGATCTTCAACTTACCCCAAGTGACCTAAAAAACAGTTTATATATATGTAGGGTGATTATAATAGTATACTCAATAGGATCCTCCCTAGGGACTCTCATTAAAATTTAAATAAATCATGCTAATGCATAGTGAACAACAAGTGAAATTAACTCATCACCTAAATAGGTATACTAAGTTCCCAGATTCACCATGTCTACTCTCAACAAGTATCTCATATAAGATTATATAATGTAATAAAGAATATTAATGGTAACCTACTACTACTTTCCCACTAGTTTTCCACTTTTCCCCAACATCGAACGTCTTAAGCAACTCTCTCCAAAAAGGCTATCCTGCAGACACCTGCGCGAAGCGCCACAACATGCACATCATGTAGCATAACCACCACATCCATGTACCCAAAGTAACTATGTAGTTTCTAAGAGCCACCACAACTTGTATAATGTGTATCATACATCAGGAATTAAACCTCAAGCCATTATAGCCCATACACTGAGTAAGGATCCTCAATCCATCAGAGCCTATACATGTTACACCTATAGTATTCCATAGAAAACTATATCAAGAATATATGCATGTGAATAACCACAAGACATTACAGCTCTCTACACACATATATGAGGATAACTAACTATTTTCCCTACCAACACTAGTAACTAACAAGAGAAGAGGTTTGGGCCAAAGGGGGTAGTCATCCATCCATCCTCCCACCAAAATGTTGGGAAAAACACCCCCCCCCCCCCGGACTCAGAATCCTTGGGATGTCAGTTTCCATGACTGACAGGGTGGATTAGCATATAGAAACACAAAAATTATAGAACATATTGTAGCTCACAACCACACTACTGGAATAACCTAGTCTTAGACTCAACTACAACTAATGTAACTCAGACTCCTAGCTTCCAATACTAAGACTAAGTATCCTATAACAACAAAACCATTTAAATAGATTTATTACATTAATTCATTCCCTTTTATCTGTTCCACTTTATGTTAATTAATTATTTAAACATTCATTAACCATTAACAATTCCAAATTATATTTCATTAGAATCGCATCAAAAGTCCATTTTTCCTTTAAATTTCAACCTCATCATTGCGTCCCAAAAATCTCCAACCACATGGGTTAACATCATTTATTCAATCATTTATTAATAGCATTATTACTTTCCGATATTTCCAGGCATTCTTGAAAAACATTCTAAGCTACCAAAAAAAGAGTGCTCAACATAGTGAGTATATGAACTACCCATAAAGTATTTTTGACCTATAGTGTGAGAATAGACCAATCCTCCCTCAAGAATCTAAATATGGAAAGCCCATGGCATACCCAGTGTGTCTTCGCGTCTTTTTAAAAGGAGGATAGCAAAACCAACTGCCTTGGGGAGTGGGAAAAGTAAAGAAGATAACCAACAAATAAGATTCAGCAAGCATCCAACATTCATATCCAACCCATTTCATCATCTCTAGTGTCCTCCCTAACACCCATATGCATAAATTGATTCACCTCGCCACTCTTGGCGTCAACGAAGGCCACAACCAATGGGCCTTCATGCCCCTTCATATCACAACAGCCATCCTTTCTTACATCACAACACAGGTAGTAATAAACAAACATCATATAAACTAGTCTCTTGGACCTAAAACAATCCATTTGGACTTCAAACATAACAACCACTCATGGCCCCAAAGCCTAAGGCCCTCATCCTTACAAGTAAAAGGGTAACTCATAAACCTATGAGGCATTATACTTTTCTTATCAAACTGTTGGTTCTTTAATTCATCTAGAATTAACTGATTTATTAATTGTAGGTTCCAACTATGGGTGACCTAAACATTAAGATATCACAAATAATTAAACATTATTACTGCATCAATTTTATTAACATCAAATTACAAAAACAATTACAGGATTCATTTACATGCCTCTTTATATTTAGCCAAATAATTATCAATTAATTTTGGATTTACATTATTTAACAATTTCATCAGGATTGACATACTAACAAGAAAATAAAAAATATACAACTATCTAGAAAAAACAAGAGGCAATGACATACGATCGATACCAATTTATTTATCCAGTTAAAATATATGTTATGTCAATTAAATTGTGGTCTAGTGTCCTAAAACATGATAACTCTATAGTTTCATGTAAAAGGATATAGAAACCACAAATCCCCTACCTTGAAAGGTTCTTTATGTTCTTTAGAATAGAATGGATCAAATAAATGGATCACAATTATCCTCCCCGAAACAAATGCATCCACCCAAGGATGTCGTGGCACAACCACATCAACAAAATCAAAAACAAACTCCCCTAAAACCATGGATATCAAATGAAATAGCATGGAAAAAAGAAATGGGAGGAAACGGATCAAGGAAAACCAAATAACAGAGGTATATCTTTCCTTGGATTGAAGACGGATCGAAGAAGGGTATCGAGGAACTGATCTAGGAAGAAGTAATCCCCAATCATTAAAGAGGGAGTCGTCCGAGTCATCTGGGATCGAGAGAGGGTGTGCTCAAGCTATAGGGTTTGTAAAACCCGAGCGGTTGGGTGTCTTAAAAACACCCAGTGGTGGGGAAGTACACAATGTGTGCCTCCTTGTCATGTTGTGTACCACCTCGAGGAAACTTACGCTAAAAAACACATCACCTTAGCACTTTGTTTTATTTTTCTGAAACTCAAATAGTACACTTCGTGTACCCCTTGGTCACATCGTGTAGCCCCCCCCCCCCCCCCCATTTCATGTTTCTCAAAACCAATCTCCTTCAAACTTCCTCTAAGCCTTCTCCGAGCACCTCGGTCTTTCAAAACATGCAAAGGGTCGATCCACGCATATTCGGTCCCTTACATGGTTTGTAATGAGTTTTTGAATTTTCAAATCATATCCCTCGAGAGTGTCAAACCAGGTGTACATGAAGGCCAATTTTCATAATCCATCTGATGATGGATTCCAACTCAATGAACCCTTTTAGATATATTACTCCATCGTACATCTCTTATAGATCCACATATACTTGTAGAATCTAGATAAGGATGTAATTTCATTGAAATTCCTTTCTCTATCCTTCGCCAAAATTTTAGGACATTTTAATATAATTAGATTTATCCATATACATATCCTTATACATTTCATAGAAATACTCATAGACATATACTTAGGAATATCCCTTGGGATATCACTAATGTTTTTTCCTAATCCTTATCTCCAATTATTGACTAAATATTTCCTCTAATATGAGTTATCGAGACACAAACTCTTATACATAAATATCACATCTTTTCAAGTAATATTCAATACATTTCATAAACACACACCTAAGGGCCATAAAACATTAGTGTCTTTGGTGACTAGAAATATTATAATCCTATTTCATGAAAGATCTCCAATATCTCCAACAAATATCTTTTTATATAGTAATCCTCTTGGGAATACCCAACATAAACCATTTCATATAACCTGAGGAAGGAAACATAAGAAATAGTGTGTTCAGATACTCAATAAGGGTAAAAAGATAATATATCAATCTATAATCATATGGAATTATAAGATAATAATAAGGATATTTGATCATAGAAATAACTTAGTGAAACATCCCGGACCCGAACAGCCACCCGAACAGTGATAAACAGGTCGGGTGTTACTACCATGGGTGCACCTCCCTGAATGCCAAAGGCTGTGAACTAACAGCGAGGGTCTTTATAGGTATAGTGGGGAGGTTATACCCTCTCAGAGGATAATAATGGTACTAGTCCGAGTATAATAATAAAGATGCAGTGGAATAACCACTCAGCAGACTCGAACCAGACCTGAAGAGTGGAAACACAATCAATATTAATAAACAGTGGAAGCAATAAATATAACAATAGCAGCGGAAAGTAAACACAACAACATGTTTAACACTTGTAACTACCACTATACAACAAAACATACACCCAAAGTAGGTCATGCATATCCATATATAAAAAGGGTGACAATGTCTAACCAACTGTAGCTACAAAACAAGTAAGCATGCTAATACAGGAAATAAAGAAAAACAATTTAAACTCTAGATAGGTAAGACCTCAAGGTCCATACCATATCCATGCAATAGCTAATGCAATCCATCTCTTGAAGCTGATCTCTTTCCGACACATAAATTCATAAAATCTGCACACAACCCGAAGGGCCCATACAGGGTGTGAGACGAATCTCAGTAGGATACCACCCAAAGGTGCATACCTAATATAAGTGTTTAAGCTGGTATGCAGTTATATGTAAAATAGTAAACAGTATAATGAACAAATAAACAAAAACCCACTGGTGTTCAGTAGCCACCATGGAGTGTCACCTGCTTCGGCCAATGCCGGAATCTCTGTCATGTAACCCAGAACCATGTGCCCCCTCACACCTCATCTCAAGTATCGACGTCCCGAAGGCACACCCAAGAAATAGTAACCTGGATGAACAGCAATACATGTCCTCAAATAAGTAACCAGACGGACAATGATGTCTTCCCTCAAAATAAAGTAACCAGAGGGACAGTCATGCCTGCCCTCAAAATAAAGTAACCGGAGGGACAATGATGTCTGCCCTCAAAATAATGTTGATCCTCTGCCCCCAACCTGATAGCCTCAATGCTATCCCCTAAAGGCTCTTCACCTCCCATGTGGCTTCCTACGGCAAGCACAACCAAACCAATAGTACCTAAACCGCAACTAATGGGATCCTCTACCCACATGAGTGGTCAAAACCACCTCATCACAGAGTCTCTCTTTGTGCACACTACTCATAGTTCCGGGTGAGTGGTAATCAAAAAAATAGTACCCAATCCACAACACCTTTGACAACTCGTGTCCCTGTGGCCATGTCGCTCAAGTATGATAGTCTTGACATCCCAGTTTCACGGGCCATGCCCAACCTGATAGTCATCCTACCTCAAACAGATACCCATGACGCCCAATCCTGTGGTCAAAACCACCCAATGTAACCCCGGCCAAGCCCAACCTGTGATCATCATCACTGAATAATATCTAGGTCATGCTCAACACAACCAAAAGGTTATAGCATATGAAATTCATCAATTACATAGATAACATAATTAAACAGAATACATAAATAGAAAAAACAATCTAAATATTTGGATTCCACTAAGAAAGTGTTGTCCCATACCAGCACTGAGGTCTTTAAGGTCTCCAACAATTCATATCCATTTTCAATAAACTATACTCAATAGTTTAAATGATACAAAACAATTATAACCATTTTGGAATTCCCCGACCAAAATGCCCCGATGAGCAACGACCACTTGCCCGGCCCCGCTCAAGTAAAATAGGTAACAGGGCATACCCAAATCCATCTCATATGTCAAATAATAGTTAAACAGGAAATAGCAGGTAAATTAGGGTCTCTCTCAAAAACACTCGAAAATGCGCCAAAGGTCGCGCCACCCAAAAGTCTGCAAAAAGACAAAAAAAAGTATGTACCACCTACCTGAGACTCGTACGATGAAACTCCTATAATAACAGCCCCCAATTAGGTCTAAAACGAAGTAGATGTACAAAAGGAAAAAAGACAATCAAACCCCTATAACTCACTCTATAACAAAAATCAAGAAAAACTGATAAAGAAAAATCAAGGCCTTACCGAGGGGGTTCAAACGCATCTAACAGCGATCAAAATGGAGTTCATACAGACTATCAGGAGCAAAAACGAGCTTCGGCCGACTCTTCCCACTCAAACCCATTGAAGGGTTGAGTTTCTACCTCAAAATGAGGCTACTGCCCGTTTTAGAGAAAAAAAGTACATGGCGTGTACTTATAACTGCATGCTGTGTATCATTTTTCTATTCATAATGTAGAAAATATTTCGCTGAGGACTTGTCGACTTACTACACGGCGTGTGCCTATGGTACATGGAATGTACCACTTTACTCGGCTGACATCCCCAACACGCCATGTATATCCCCATACACCCCCTCCACATGGTGTGTAAAAATACTATACGACATGTACATGATAAAAACATTCTACCCAGCCAATAGGCCTACGTGCCCTGTATGGCCTCCACACAATCAAGGGTACATGGCGTTTCTATAACTATACTCTGTGTAGTAAGAAATTACTATACGGTCATCAGATGGAATGTACTCCACGAGCACACAGACGGTACATGCCCAACCCATACATAGTATATACTTCAGAGTACACGGCGTGTAGTTTGGAAATTTCCATAACTTCCCAGATTTTCCCAATTCTCTCTAGAACAAGTCAAAAATTCAAACAGGGTCGGTGTTTTGACCCGTTCTAAGAACCCAGGTTCTTACAATCTCCCCACATTAACATAGCTTGTCCCCGAGCTATCAAACGAAACCCAGAGATGGCACCAAACATACCACCATGATTAAAAAAACCTGGACTTCCCCGATCTCAAGGGTTCTCGCTAAATTCCTCAATGGGACTCTCTACCTTAGGAATTTCCTAACTTATTCTCAACCCGATAAAACTCAATTAAAAAATAAGGATTCACTAACCTCTTTCTAGAATCATGGTCCTCACATGATGCAACGTCACCCCTGTGCCTCATTGGTTCACTCATGGAATTTCTGACACCCAACACATCATGTACCGCATCGGTGTCCGCCTCCACTAGGTCCTGCTTCCCATGGATTCTCAAATAAAACATGATTCCATGAACCTCAAGTAAACTGCATCCTCGATGCCTCGATGCTTGATGCACCACAAGTAACACGCATCCTCAATGCCCCAATTCCCACAACACCTCAAGAAACATGCATCCTCGATGCCCCGATACCCAAGGAACCACAAGTAACCCACATCCTCGTTGCCCCTGATGCAATGCATCTCATAAATATATATAAATATATCACGCACCCGATATGGGGCCTATCCCACTGAATAGAATCTAGTCATTCCACATAGATCTTGTGCACCACGTGCACTCAAAATGGGCATGCCTCTTCAGGTCATGCCAAATGGAAAACATGGAAATCACGGCCACACCCATGGTGTACCTCTAACTGTCGTCAGCTCACCAGCATGTTCAGCCTCTGGAAACTCCACAGCATGCACATGTCCTAAAGTACGGCTGCCTAATGCCTGACCTCCATGCGGTGCTGCTACAGCCACTGGCTGCTGACCCCTCAGTTCGGTCCCACCGTCTCGGTCACGTACTCCATGTGTAGCTAAACCTCAGCTACCCTCTCCTGGTACCGAACCTGAACCAACTCCAGATGCCACTGTTTTTCTTGTTCCATTCTTGTCAGCTGTCTGAAAAGGCTGGATGCATAAACTCTCTAGATTCCCGACCTATCCACATTCCCAGCACTCCTTTGGAGGCCTATCGCACTGAGTCTGAACATGTCCTAGTTTTCCACACTGAAAGTAAACCATTGAAGAGCTACAATGAGGTGGTCTAGCTGAGTCCCTGGCTAGACTTCCCTACTATAACTCATCCCGTACTCACTTACTACTATCTGAACCATCACTTGAAACTGTTCCCCGAACAACCCGGGGCCTATCCATCTGGTTTCCCTCTGCTATGAGTGCCTGATTAACTACCTCTGAGAATGAACCCATCCTGAAAATATTCACCTGGATCCTAATGGCATGTCACAAGCCATCCTAGAAGCGCCTCACCCTTGTCGCGTCATCAGTTACCATACCAGGTGAAAAGAGAGACAACTCAGTGAAAGTAGTTGCATAGTTTATGATGGACATGGCTCGCTACTGAATGCTCAATAACTCCCGAGATCTCTCTGCTCTCAGTGTCTCTGGGTAGAAGTTCTTGAAAAACATGTCCCTGAAGTCTTTCCATTCTAGTCCTTCGTGCCTGGGAGCATAAACCTTCACATCCCACCAGCGCTTTGCCGGTCCTCGCAACATGTACGTCGCCAGCTTGACCCTCCGCCCTAGAGGCGTCTCGAGCTTCTTGAAGATCATATTCATGCTCTCTATCTAGTTTTCAGCCTCCTGCAGACCACCCTAATCCTAAAAAATCGGTGAGTGTTACAACTAGAAATCCAACGTCAGATATACCATAGATGGCTCTATACCCTGCGCACCTCTATCGATCCCCTGCAAGACACGTACCAGGCTAGCTCAGAGTAGCTCATCAAGCCATGGTCTGAACACTGCCAAACCCGGCTACTGTCCTACCTGCACTGGATCAAAACCTAATCTTGACCCTGAGCCTATACCTGCGGCTCCTGCTCTGCCGGCATCGGATCCTGAACATGATCTTGCTCCTGCAGCATTGTACCATCTCTCGTTTGACGCTCCATCTGAGTCTCCCAAAAAGGAACGCACTGAATACTATAAATGGTCGGAAATCCCACATACATAACAATATATACATATGTAATGCATATAACCACCACCAATGGCCCGAAGGCCTTAGATTTTTATTATTATTATTTGAAAAGAATCCCTTTTAATGGAAGAAGGGGGAAACCAGACAGACTTCATGACATAACACATTAACCGACCCAAAGATCATAGAAAACTAAAGTCAGACTGACAACTTAGAACTAACCATCCCCAGCAATTAAGACATGATAAATCTCTCACCCAATGTAGGACTGTACAGCAAATAGGTGTCCTATGACGAAGCATGGGCCCAATAAGATGGCATCGCTATTGTAACACCCCGAGATATTATGAAAAATATTCTTTTAATTTCATTAATGTCTTGTGTTACCTTGCGCTATACGCAACACCGTATTAGCTTGCAGTATACGCAACACTATTCTTGGATCGTGTTACACACAATTTTGATAATAGTTATTCTACGCAACATTGAGTATATATATATATATATTCAATGTATAAATGAAATATGGTTGGATTATGTTATACAAAACAATGAAGGATTCTTTCACAACACGCAACCCTGACTTGGCTTTCATTACACGCAATCGCGACCTTCCTCGATAGCGTGTGTTGTACGCAATACCGGGTTTTACTAAACAACAATATATTATTATAATATTATTATGAACTATCCGTTATGAATAGTATTAACTAAATTTTGAATTTTATAACATTATTATTCATCTTACACATTTTCTAGAACATGGTATAAGAAAAAAATAAATTTTTCAGGTAAAATAAGTATTTTTCAAAAAATGCAGTTTTACCGCCTTTTGATGGCGCACCCACTTTAAATATAGTTTTTGACATGTTTATAAGTTCTATTTGACAAAATAAAATTATTATTTGGAATCAAGAAATAAAAATTTACTTTGGATAAATTTTTCATTTTATTCTGAGGACTTTCATATTTTAATGAATAGTAAAAACACGCTATATTTTAATTAAAAACAACTTTTTTCATCATAATATCTTATGTGGTTAAATTATAATATTAAATGGTTTTAAAGTATAAATAGAATATATTTTTACCATTTAATATAATTTATGTCATTATCATTGATTTTACCTTGAATTCGTAGGTTAAATCAATTCAATCTTTTGCATTATTTTAAAGAAAAACCCATTTTCTTTCGACAACGGGATTAATTTTAATTTAATTTCTGCAAATTTTGTGTATATAATTTGGAAAAATGTATTCCATATTTGGAATCAGTGGATCCAAATTATGCTAATAAGATACTTTTTATTTTTGGGAATTATGAATAGTAACTACGGTAAATTTTATTTACCATAGTTAAAGGTAAATCGGATAATTAAAGGTAAATATAATATTATAAAATTACCCTAACACATGTAAAAATCCTATTTGATGACTAAAAGTCGACCCATATCCCTTAAGGGTCGGATTAGATTCATTTAATGGACTTTTGTCTATGAATATAATTTAATTTTTATTAAAACCAAAGAATGTGACAACATATCACTTTCTTAAATCTTATAAGTATAATAATTTTAATTTAGTGATAAACTTCATGAAAATTAGAAAATGAATAGTCTCCAGAAATCTAATACAATTATATACATCATAGAAATTTATTTATGAATTTTTAGGGATTAAAAAATATCATTTATTATGACACAAAGATGATGAAGTAATTGTCTTATTAATGAAATATTGACATAATTGATGTTATAAATACCCAAATAAATGTAATTTAAGACTTTTTATGAATTAAACTAATTTTATAGGTTAATATGACATGTTATTATTGCTTTAATTAAATTTTTTTGAACTAATCCTTATTTTATTATTTTCAAAAAAATCAATTACTAAATAGTGTCAAAATTGACATAAATAGTTTTTAAAATAAATATTATATTATTAATTGTTATTTTATTCCTAAAAATCTAAGGATCGGCCAAATGACTTAGATAAGGTTATATATATTAATAATAGACAACTTGGTGTTCGTTTGGCTTCTTATATAAAGTTTATTAACCTTATAGTATAAGAACACAAGAAGACACGGTAAAAGTAAAATTATTTAACTTAATGTTAAATCTAAATGATAAGGCTAAAATAGGAACCTAAACTTGTCTAAATTCTATTGGATGAGATTATTTTGACCCATCATCACCTTAGCTTCAAAATAAATCAATTTGGAGCTATTTAAAAGCGAACATGACTTTATAATAAAATAATATTTTTAGTTTTTCCAAAGGAACCCCTCTCCTCCCTTATAAAAGGGCACCTCCTCCCTCTCCTCCTCACACCAATTTGAGCCTTAAAGCTAGGCCAAAACCTGCCCATTTCACTTCCCCACTTCCCTATAATCATCCTAGAGGTTCTGGTATTCTTCAAATACCAACCCTAGTGCCCTAAGAGGAGGTTAAGAAGAGGCGCTTCAAAGAACAGGTAATGTCTGTTACCGATTCTTTCATCTTTATTTCTTCTTCCACTTCTTCTTCTTTAGTTGTTTAATTATGAAGTAATAACATAAATATCACTCATACACTGATATGTTATTATAAGTATCAAAAAACCTATTTCACCATCTATCCATCCTACGGAAAAAGAAATCACTGCGCGTGCATACGTACGGAATACCGTCTCCACGCCGTGGTGTAATCTATTTTCCACCACCACCTTACTTGGATGGGTATAATGGTGTAAATAATTACTATATATGACTATTATAAATTTATATTGATTCTGAAATAGTATACATGCACTCCAATACAATTCCACGATCATAGTAACGATATCATCACTCGTGCGTACGTACGGAATACCGTCTCCACGATGTGATGCGACTCGTTCTACATGATCTTCATTGCATAATGATTATATAAATGAATTGAATGAATTAATATGATATATATTACACTAATACCATTCTGGAAATGAGGTATCTATAACCTAAAGAGAAGAATAATAATTTATTCGACAAAACACGCATAAGAACAAAAAGTAATAAACACCCGAATAACAAGTAGTAATGAAATATTACTAATAAGAAGCTAAGAATATGACCATATATGATATCATAACAATAAGTATGATTATTTAATAAGTCAATTACATTATTTAAATCATTATACAGGAGGTTCGGACACTTACAAAGCAAATCGGACCTAAGGTAAGGGAAATATCACAATCTCATTTTTATCCGAGATAGTTTATACTTTGAAATTTACTGGGGTGTATTTTATCATCCACATCCATGTTTCCTCAATATGTAATATTATTTACATCCAAATCAAATTGTTTAAATCCAATTTTACCCTTCGGTGAGTTTTTAGTAAAAGATATGAAAGGAATCTTTTGTCATTTTTCGTACGAGGTAATTTTTGACTTTTCTGACAAAAGTACGAGAAGAATGTTTTTTTTAACTTATACGGCATGAATGGATTTTTAAAAAATTATTTCCAAGAAGCTTACTTTACAAGTTTTCAAGTTTATTTTTAGTCAACTTCTTTTAGTTTAAAATTGTATGACATGTTAAGAAAGGAAAATGTTTTTTAAGTAGAAAGGATATTTTCCTCAAGAATGGAGTTCAAGTGTTTTATCAAAATTATTTTCCATCTAAGATAATAAAGGGTTCTGTTTCTATCCCTATTATTACATTTATTTGATTATGATGTGATGGAATTATTTTTATGAATTCCTTTATCTTATATGAGTTGTTTTATGATGTCATGATGTTTAAGATTCCCATTTTTATTACACGGGTTATGCTATGATGTATGGTTTATGATTTTGTGGCACACATAAGAATGGTATCATTATGAGATGGGTGGGACCTATATCTCCCTCCAATGCATTGGGTAAGGATTTTATATCTCATGAGATAGACATGGCTGGAATGGCAGGTTAAACCGGTTCAGTGAAACAGGACTGAAACGAGGAGTGAACTCGGTTCAGAAATGGACTTTGTCCACTAAGATAGTCTTGGAAATGAGTCTTGACTAACAAGAAATGATTCTCTATGATTATGTGTGTATGACACAAAGTTTCATGTTTTATTTTATGATTATTGGGATTACATTTCACTACTATGATTTATCCCATGTTATGATATTATGATCTCTTTTACAGGTTAAGATTTCCAAAATGTTATGTTCTTATGAATATGATGTGATTGATTTTTCTTTTGTTTACCCTTACTGAGCATTTGAGCTCACCCTTTTATGTTTTCTTTTCACTAGGATATAAAGAAGGTTTTTAGGTAAGAAAAAAAAGGGAAGATATTTATGGGATATGTTGAAGATCTTTCACCATGATTAGAAGATTACGTTCTGAGTTTCCAAAGACACTAAACTATTACGGTCCTTGTGTGTGTGTTTTTGTTATGTAATAAGTATTCTGCAAAAGTAATGTAATGTCCTTGTACGTTAAGCTTCGGGTCTCTATAGTTGGTATCAGAGGAAAGGTTTATTCAACCTTTGGAAACTAGGATGCGAGAACTTTAGTGAGATCCCTAGACATATTTCTAAGGTATGTCTAGGGATGTACCTAAGGTTAAGTATAAGTATAGGATATAGTCCTAGAATCGCGCTAACGATCTTAGAATTAAACCTAAGATGTTAGATATTGAAGGTACTCCCCCTTTATTATGTTGTTTTCCCTAGCATTATTTTTTCCTCTCACACTATTCTTTTGGGTTTTAGATGATGGATGGAACCCGAAGGAACCGTGTTGATCAATGCAATGGACAATGCAATGATTTTCCTCCAGAACAAACAAATGTTATGGGAGATGGAGTGAAAAATCTTATTTCTATACTTACACAAGCTATGAATCATTATGGACATCCAAATGAGAAGAGAAGGGAACAATATTCTATTGAGTCCTTCATGAGGCAACGTCTACCTTCTTTCAGTGGGCCTTCTGATCCACTTGTTGCTGAACAATGGATCAGTACCACTGAAAAGATATTTTCAGTTCTTCAATGTTCTGAACATGATAAAGTCATCTTAACAGTATATTTTTTGGAAGGTGAATCTTATCAATGGTGGAATCTTATCAAGAATACGAGGCAAAGAGATGAAATTGATTCCATGGAATGGGATGAGTTCAAGAACTTATTTTTCAATAAGTACTTCCCTCATATTCTTCAAACAAATATGGAGAAGGAGTTTCTTGAACTAAAGCAAAAGGATGATGAATCTTTTGGTATATACGAAGCGAATTTTACAAGGCTTGAAAGGTATGCATCTGGATTTATCATCCAACCTGAAAGTAAAGTTGATCGATTCTTCAGTGGCTTAAAGCCAAATCTTCGAAGGGCATTAGCTATAAGAGACTTCAGTAGCTATGAAGAAATTGTGCGTTGTGCTATCAAGGTATAAATGGAAGTTGGTATTACTTATCCATCTCATAGTTTTGACAAGTAACGAAAGATGGAGTTCAAGGAGAAATCTCAGAATAATGGTGAAAAGAAGATGAATGTTTCCTTATGCTCAAAGTGTGGAAAGAAGTATGGTGGATATTGTCTTAAAGGGACAAGTAAATGTTTCAAATGTGTAAAGGAAGGTCATCAGGCATTTGAATGCCGTAATGATGGGAAGAAGATGTCTAATGATGCAAAAAAAGGAAGGGATACACAGAATGAACCTACTATACTTCAATGCTTCAAGTGCAAGGAAATTGGTCATTATGCTAATAAATTCCCTAATTCAAGGGTTAGTGATGATCGACATGAGTAACCACTTAAGGAAAAGGAAAAAAGGGAAGTCACATGCGATCACCATTGGTGATGTTGAATATGATAATGATGTGGTGGAATGATTAAGTAATGGGATTCCAAAATAATGTTGTATATAGAATCGTGGAATATTGGAATATTTATGTATTGGTCTATTGTGGTTTTCAATAATTTTATGGTACCGGTAACCATGGAAAGTGATTGAGATATTTTTGGAAAAAAGATGATATGCGCATAATGAAGGGAAAACGATAAAATGAAATATTTGATAGTATTCATGAGCTCATGATTGATATAAGGACTAAGTGATATCATGGTTTGAGTATATAGAATTTTGAGGATTTTGGTATGTGGAAAGTGTTAACTTTTAACTGCATTCATGTTTTCACTAAGGTTCAATGGGTATTCATTTTTCAAGAGAATACATGATTAAGGCCTTCGAACGTTTGTAATGTGACCAACAAGACATATCTTATGATATATGGGGATCAAAGATGGTATTAACATGCTTCTTATATAAAATCTCTGGTAATCATTTTCACTATAATATGATAATGGACTGCAATATTATCGATAATCCTAAAGATTATAATGGATTATGTTGGACATAAGTTAGTACTGTTTAAGGATAGAACCTTTTTTCAATATTATTGATGGGATGATATAGTAATGTAGTTTTAGAAAAAGGACAACCTGCAGGACGGGCGACAGCCCATCGTGTCGGACAAGGCTGTGGGAATCGAACCCACAACCGAAGTGTGACTGGACTTTATCGCCTATCACTGGCCTATAGGAAGTCCCTGGTTAGTAGAAACTAGTTTTATTTTATTAAGAGGTATGATATATAAAGTATAAGTTCATTTTTTGAACCATATACGATTAATCTAACCATAAGATGGACTTATAACTTTTGTTAACCTTTTGTTTGAAAGAGATGGAATGACTCATCATTCTATCACATGATCTGCTAACACATCACGATTGACAAATTCAACTTCTTTTCTTTAAGAGATGAAGTGGAAATTGTCCAAAGAACGACCAACGGTGAGACTATACCGAAATCAGGAAAGTATTTCTTCTAATTCCAATTTTATCAACTTTAGGGAAATGATCTTGAAAACCAAAAATTTTGTCTTGGTTCCCTTATATCTGCTGAATCAGATGGTACCTTAGATCATCACAAATCAATAGCTTTGTGATTGTTGTCTTTTTCATAGCCATGTTCTCTACCACTCTCCATCAGAACTTGATGGTTAGATTTTTCTTCCATATCCATATTTTCACCTATGTCCTCCTACGTGGAAACCCAGTGATGAGTTAATTTGGGTAACCGTTACATTTCATACTTTAGTTTTTAAAGCCATGTTTTGGTATTCCTTTTTACGATGTGGGTTTCTATTAAACAAACTTTTGAGTAGTAAACCATTTATAACCCCGACGAATTTCGAGGGAGAAATTCATTTTAAGGGGGGTAGAATGTAACACCCCAAGATTTTATGAAAAATATTCTTTTAATTTCAATAATGTCTTGTGTTACCTTGCACTATACGCAACACCGTATTAGCTTGCAGTATACGCAACACTATTCTTGGATCGTGTTACACACAATTTTGATAATAGTTATTCTATGAAACATTGAGTATATATATATATATTCAATGTATAAATGAAATATGGTTGGATTCTGTTATTCGAAATAATGAAGGATTCTTTCACAACACGCGACCCTGACTTGGCTTGCATTACACGCAATCACGACCTTCCTCGATAGAGTGTGTTGTACGCAATACCGGGTCTTACTAAACAATAATATATTATTATAATATTATTATGAACTAGCCGTTATGAATAGTATTAACTAAATTTTGAATTTTATAACATTATTATTCATCTTACACATTTTCTAGAACATGGTATAAGAACAAAATAAATTTTTTGGGTAAAATAAGTATTTTTTTAAAAATGCAGTTTTGCCGCCTTTTGATTGCACCCCACTTTAAATATAGTTTTTGACATGTTTATAAGTTCCATTTGACAAAATAAAATTATTCATTGGAATCAAGAAATAAAAATTTACTTTGGATAAATTTTTCATTTTATTCTAATGACTTTCATATTTTAATGAATAGTAAAAACACGCTATATTTTAATTAAAACAACTCTTTTCATCGTAATATCTTATGTGGTTAAATTATAATATTGAATGGTTTTAAAGTATAAATAGAATATATTTTTAACATTTAATATAATTTATGTCATTATCATTGATTTTACCTTGAATTCGTAGGTTAAATCAATTCAATCTTTTGCAATGTTTTAAAGAAAAACCCATTTTCTTTCGACAACAGGATTAATTTTAATTTAATTTCTGCAACTTTTGTGTATTGAATTTGGAAAAATGGATTCCATATTTGGAATCAGTGAATCCAAATTATTTTAATAAGCTACTTTTTATTTTTGGGAATTATGAATAGTAACTACGGTAAATTTTATTTACCATAGTTAAAGGTAAATCGAGTAATTAAGGGTAAATATAATATTATAAAATTACCCTAACACATGTCAAAATCCTTTTGGATGACTAAAAGTCGACTCATATCCCTTAAGGGTCGGATTATATTCATTTAATGGACTTTTGTCCATGAAAATAATTTAATTATTATTAAAACCAAAGAATGTGACAACAAGTCACTTTCTTAAATCTTATAAGTATAATAATTTTAATTTAGTGATAAACTTCATGAAACTTAGAACATGTATAGTATCCAGAAATATAATACAATTATCTACATCATAGGAATTTATTTAGAATTTTTAGGGATTAAATAATTATCATTTATTATGACACAACGATGATGAAGTAATTGTCTTATTAATGAAATATTGACATAACTGATGTTATAAATACCCAAATAAATGTAATTTAAGACTTTTTATGAATTAAACTAATTTTATAGGATAATATGACATGTTAGTATTGATTTAATTAACTTTTTTCGAACTAATCCATCTGTTATGATTTTCACAAAAATCAATTACTAAATAGTGTAAAAATTGACATAAAATAGTTTTTAAAACAAATATTATATTATTAATTGTTATTTTATTCCTAAAAATATAAGGTTTGGAAAAATGACTCAGATAAGGTTATATATATTAATAATAAACAACTTGGGGTTCGTTTGGCTTCTTATAGTAAGTTATTAACCTTATAGTATAAGAACACAAGAAGACACGGTAAAAGTAAAATTATTTAACTTAATGTTAAATCTAAATGATAAGGTTAAAATAGGAACCTAAACTTGTATAAATTATATTTTATGAGAGTATTTAGGCCCATCCCCACCTTATCTTCTAAATAAATCAATTTGGAGCTATTTAAAACCGAACATGACTTTATAATAAAATAATATTTTTAGTTTTTCCAAAGGAGCTCCTCTCCTCCCTTATAAAAGGGCACCTCCTCCCTCTCCTCCTCACACCAATTTGAGCCTTCATGCTCGGCAAAACCCTGACCATTTCACTTCCCCACTTCCCTAGAATCATCCTAGAGGTTCTTGTATTCTTTAAATACCAACCCTAGTTCCCAAAGAGGAGGTTAAGAAGAGGCGCTTCAAAGAAAAGGTAATGTCCGTTACTGATTCTTTCATCTTTATTTCTTCTTCCACTTCTTCTTCTTTAGTTGTTTAATTATGAAGTAATAACATAAGTATCACTCATATACTGATATGTTATTATAAGTATGAAAAAACCCTATTTCAACATCTATCCATCCTACGGAAAAAGAAATCACCGCGCGTGCATATGTACGGAATACCGTCTCCACGCCGTGGTGTAATCTATTTTCCACCACCACCTTACTTGGATGGGTATAATGGTGTAAATAATGACTATATATGACTATTATAAATTTATATTGATTCTCAAATAGTATACATACACTCCAATACAATTCCACGATCATAGGAACGATATCATCACTCGTGCGTACGTACGGAATACCGTCTCCACGATGTGATGCGACTCGTTCTACATGATCTTCATTGAATAATGATTATATAAATGAATTGAATGAATTAATATGATATATATTACACTAATACCATTCTGGAAATGAGGTATCTATAACCTAAAGAGAAGAATAAGAATTTATTCGACAAAACACGCATAAGAACAAAAAGTAATAAACACCCGAATAACAAGTAGTAATGAAATATTACTAATAAGAAGCTAAGAATATGACCATATATGATATCATAACAATAAGTATGATTCTGCAATAATTCAATAACATTATTTAAATCATTATACAGGAGTTTCGGACACTTACGAAGCAAATCGGACCTAAGGTAAAGGAAATATCACAATCTCATTTTTATCCGAGATTGTTTATACTTTGAAATTTACTGGGCTGTATTTTATCATCCACATCCATGTTTCCTCAATATGTAATATTATTTCCATCCACCTACAATTTTTTAAATCCAATTTTACCCTTCGGTGAGTTTTTAGTAAAAGATATGAAAGGAATATTTTGTCGTTTTTCGTATGAGGTACTTTTTGACTTTTCTGACAAAAGTACGAGAAGAATGTTTTTTTAACTTATACGGCATGAATGGATTTTTAAAAAATTATTTCCAAGAAGATTACTTTACAAGTTTTCAAGTTTATTTTTAATCAACTTCTTTTAGTTTAAAATTGTATGACATGATAATAAAGGAAAACGTTTTTGAAGTAGAAAGGATATTTTCCTCAAGAATGGAGTTCAAGTGTTTTATCAAAATTATTTTCCATATAAGATAATAAAGGGTTCTGTTTCTATCCTTATTATTACATTGATTTGATTATATTGTGATGGAATTATTTTTATGAATTCCTTTATCTTATATGAGTTGTTTTATGATGTCATGATGTTTAAGATTCCCATTTTTATTACACGGGTTATGCTATGATGTATGGTTTATGATTTTGTGGCACACATAAGAATGGTATCATTATGAGATGGGTGGGACCTATATCTCCCTCCAATGCATTGGGTAAATATTTTATATCTCATGAGATAGACATGGATGGAACGGCATGTTAAACCGGTTCAGTGAAACTGGACTGAAACGAGGAGTGAACTCGGTTTAGAAATGGACTTTATCCACTAAGATAGTCTTGGCAATGAGTCTTGAATAACAAGAAATGATTCTCTATGATTATGTGTTTATGCCACAAAGTTTCATGTTTTATGTTATGATTATTGGGATTACATTTCACTACTATGATTTATCCCATGTTATGATATTATGATCTCTTTTGCAGGTTAAGATTTCCAAAATGTTATTTTCTTATGAATATGATGTGATTGATTTTTCTTTTGTTTACCCTTACTGAGCATTTGAGCTCACCCTTTTATGTTTTCTTTTCCCCAGGATATAAATAATGGTTTTAGGTAAGAAAGAAAAGATAAGATCTTTATGGGAGATGTTGAAGATCTTTCACCATGATTAGAAGATTACGTTCCGAGTTTCCAAAGACACTAAACTATTACGGTCCTTGCGTGTGTGTTTTTGTTATATAATAAGTATTCTGAAAAAGTAATGTAATTTCCTTTTACGTTAAGCTTCGGGTCTCTACATTTATACCCTCCCAAATGTCCAAATCCATAAAGCCTCCACAGGTGAAACGTCAGCTCTGAAACCTCATAGGGCCTGAACCTTGTGATCATGTCGGACTGTGTCTCTAATCCTGAGTCCCGAAATCATTCCACAAAACAAAACATATTCATCCACAAAAATGAGAAACCACTACAAGAATCAAAATCAGATAAGCCCCGCCGCTTCGCATGGCACCTCTACCACCACAACCGTAGAATATCGAAGAGAAAGACGAGCCAAAGAGTGTGAAGTTGGTTCTTTGTCACCTAGGACTGGAAGACCAAACAACACATCGATGGAGCATCGCCATTGAGGGTATCCGAGTCAATATGAACCAACAACGCCACTCTGAACATGAAGTTGGTCATATCAAGGCTGCAGAAGAATCCACCCTGACTTTCCCAAAGACTGAACCATGGGAATCGAAGGGCCAACGAGGAGGGAAGCTCTGGTGAAAAGGACGCCGCAAGAACTTCATCACACTTCCAAGAAAACCACTCACAATTCAAGCTTAAAACTAGAAAATAAACCAAGATATAAAAATAGAAACTCTCACCTTCAACCGCTCCGAAGCCATCGTCGCACCACCCACGGAAGACATGTCGTACCAAAAATGACGATGGTCCACACTGACACTGGTCCAAAGAATCCGAAGCCAAGCCCCAGGAAGGAAACAGAACCATCGGACCACACCAACACCGACCCAAATAAGTCAACGTCGAGCCCTTGGAGGGAACCGAACCAGTCCTTTGCAACATCTGAAGCCGCATGCAATTATACAATTATACAAATAATGGAATAACACATTGCAATTAAAAAAGCAATTCTATCAATAATTTCACCTATTTACATTTCAAAGCGTACAATACATGACAATTTACATTATTCACATGGTATTATCACATCACAAAGCATACATGCAGTTATGAAATTGAAATACCCAAGAATGTATCTATCGAAAGCCAAGAAAACAAACCTTTCCATACCACGCCATGGTCTAACTCTCCCTTACCACACTGGGTCAACGGTCACATATCACAATCAATATCATCACACGCCAAGTGAGCCACCGAGGTGGAAATCATATAAACTGTAATCTAAGAAATATCAAATAGCAATTCCCACCCATGGCAACATGGTTCATTCCTCATACCTGGGGCTCTAGGTACCCAAACACAAGCTAGAAACCAAGTTTCCAGTAACAACCTTTCTCTATTCTACCATATCCCAAATAGTAAAACCATTAGAAAATAAAAGAGAAGTCTCAATATCATTAGTAGACAGTGAAACACCTCTATTAAATCCCTATCAAGAACTCCTATGATACCACTTTGTAACATCCCGGACCCAAACAGCCACCCGAACAGTGCTAAATAGGTCAGGTGTTACTACCTTAGGTGTACCTCCCCAAATGCCAAAGGCTACCAACTAGTAGCGGGGGTATTTATAGGTATAGTGGGGAGTCTATACCCTCTCGGATGATAATAATGGTACTGGTCTGAATATAATAATAAATATGTAGTGGAATAACGAATTAGCAGACTCAGACTAGACCCATAGAGCAGAAGCACAATCAATATCAATAAATAGCGGAAGAAATAAATATAACAACAGCAACATAAAGTAAACACAACAACATGTTGAACACTTGTGACTACCACTGTACAAAAAACATCCTTCCAAAGTAGGTCATACATATCCAAATGTAAAAAAGGGCGCCAATGGATAACCAACTGTAGCTACAAAACAAGTAAGCATGATGATATAGGAAATATAGAAAAATAAGGTAAAATCTAGCTATGTGAGACCTCAAGGTCCATACCATCACCATGAAATAGCTAATGCAGTCCAACTCCTGAAGCTGACCTCTTTCCTTCACGTAAATTCATAAAATATGCACGCACCCTGAGGGGCCCATGTATGGTGTGAGACGAATCTCAGTAGGATACCACCCAAAGGTGAATACCTAATATAAGGGTTTAAGAATTCATGCCGTTATAAAGAAAACAATAAAAAGTACGATGCAAAAATAAACACAGACCCACTAGTGCTCGGCAGCCACCATGGAGTGTCACCTGCTTCGGCTAATGCTGAAATCTCTGTCATGTAACACGGCACCATGTGCCCCCTCACACAACATCTCAAGTACCAACGTCCCGATGACACACCCAAGAAATAGTAACCCAGAGAAACATTAATACCTATCCTCAAATAAGTAATCGGAGGGATATTGATGTTTGCCCTCAAAATAAAGTAAATGGAGGGACATCGATGTTTGCCCTCAAAATAAAGTACCCAAAGGGACAGTGATGTCTTCCCTCAAAATAATGGTGAGCCATTGCCCCCAACCCGATAGCCTCAACGCTATCCTCTGAAGGCTCCTCACCTCCCATGTGGCTTCCTACGGAAACCACCCCCAAACCAATAGTACCTAAACCACAACTAACAGGGGCATCTACCCACATGATTGGTCAAAACCACCTCATCACGGAGTCTCTATGTGTGCACACTACTCATAGTTCCGGGTGATCGGTAATCACTAAAATAGTACCCAAGCCAAAAAAACCTTTGTCACCTCGTGTCCCTGCGACAATGTCGCTCAAGTCTGATGGTCTCACCATCCTAGTAACCTATTCCATGCCCGAGATGATAGTCACCGTGCCTCAAACAAACACCCAAAGGCCACTCCGCCCAAAAGTCTGTGAAAACACAAAAAGAGGTATGCACCACCAACTTAAGACTCGTATGATGAAACTCCTCAGATAACAGCCTCCAATTAGGTCTAAAATGTGGTAGATATTCAAAAGTATTCAAACCTCTCAACCCCCTATAACTCACTCTAGATCATAAATCAATAAAAACGTATCAATAAGAAATAAGGCCTTACTGAGGGGGTTCCAATGCATTCGACGGCGATCGAAACAGAGTTTGGACGGACGATCGGGAGAAAAAACGAGCTTCGGTCGGCTCTACCTGCTCAAACCTGTCGAATGGTTGGGTTTATGCATCAAAATGAGGCTAATTCTCATTTTAGTGAAAAAAAGAAAGTACACGGCATGTACTTATAACTACACATCTTGTATCATTTTACTACTCATAAGGCAGCTGATATTTCTCTGAGTGCTTGCCGACTTACTACACATCGTGTATCTATGGTACACGGTGTGTACCTCTTTACTCGGCTGAAATCCCCAATACGCCATGTATTTCCCCATACACAGACCCTCAACATGGTATGTTCAAATAATACAAGATGAGTAAATTCTAAAAACATTTTACCCAGCCAACAGGCCTACATGCCATGTATGGCCTCTACACGGTCAAGGGTACACAGCGTTTCTATAACTACATGTCATGTTGTAAGAAATTAATACACGGTCATCACACGGCATGTACTCGGTGAGCACGTGGCTGGTACTTGCCCAACCCCTACATGGTGTGTACTTTAGTGTACATGGCATGTAGTCTATAAATTTCTAGAACTTCCCATATTTTCCCAGTTCTATCAGGAATAAGTCAAAAATTCAAACTGGGTCGAGATTTTGACTCGTTCTAAAAACACAGGTTCTTACACTTAGGAATTTCATACCTAACCAGTCATATATCATACACATGATTCATGGATTCAAAAGTTATATTTTTAGAAAACATGGAACATAAGAGTGATAAATCATCATAAATGAATCATTAACCATAATACAATCTCATAAAATTATGTCACCATTGTAAACACTATAATAAAATTCATATGTTAAGTGGATCTACCATGACCATCAACATATTTGATCAGGACTAATCACATGTTTCCTATTGTGGATCTGAACACACCTATTTCCCATAGTTGATCAAGATGAATCTATTTCCCATAGTGGATCACTCCTATTGACTTGTTTTCCATTTTTAAGTCATGTGATAAAAAGCATTACCTAAATAATAATTATAATATATAGGTCTCATGCATCTCATAATATAAACCATATGTATGTCCACCACTTCATCAAAAAAACACTATTCATATCATCACATCATAAACTACGTAAATAAAATTGGTTTCCTAAACACTTCATGAATTAAAAATAACATAACATATTAAAGAAAAAATGGATTTCATAAAATTTTCTTTAAAACCCATAATCATCTAGAGAAAAAAAATAGATATTTCATCATTCAATATTATCCTAATTAAATAATAAGTAACATAAAAGGATGTCATTATAGATGGAAAATGATTTTAATAGATCACATCGAAGATTTCCTGAGAAATATAGACTTTATGTTTTAAAAAAGTATTTTTACTACATACACCATTTTAAAAAATATTTTCATTACAAATAACCATGGAAACTTATAAAAAAGAGTAAAAAATATTATCAAAATTTTGTTGAGGATAATATACATTACGTTTTAAAAAAATATTAAACCAAAAAATGCATAAATCATTTTGGAAATAATTTTATATAAAAATAAAATTTTGAACATATTACATGATATTTAAAATAGTGATTTCTTCATTATGGTAGAAAATAATGTTCATGTTATACATGTTTAAACAAATATTCATTTCAAATTTTCGGTAATTTCCAAATGGAAATTGTTTGGAAAAAGACAATAAGAATCATTTACAATTTTAAAAAATATAAAATGAGTAAAAATATATTTAGTAATTTATTTTATTAATTTTTAAAACAATTTTAATATTATGTTTACAAAATATAGTTTTGGATGAAAAACTAATTTTGAATAAAGATATAATTAAAAGAAGATTTTTCATAAAAACATTATCATGAACTCTTGATTATATAGAGAGGAAAATAAAGGTAAAACATTTATTCTCTGTAAATATATGGACTAGAATAAAATACATGAGTTTCATGAGAGAAATATCATCTGATTTCATCATTGGAATCATAATCATGAGCAATCATGATAAATGATGGGATTTTAACATAAATACTATTACCACTTTGATAACATGGAATCACAGTCCCCATGAAATAATAATGCTAAATGAAACTTGGAATATCATGATAATTAATAAATAATTTATAATACATGTAAAATAGGTTTTATATACAACTCATAAAAGAAGATAGGTTTATAACATTACATATTTCTCAATAAAGGAAATTTGAGACAAAAATACCATACTGCTTTGGAAAACGTTGAACTGTAAACCCATGATAGAGTGGTCCTAACATGAATATGTAAATTTTAATAAATTTATTCATATTAATCAAAAAAATAATTAATGTTAAGTATATACACCACCTAAAATAAATAAGTGTTGAATATTTCATGTATCTCGTGGTAGAAAAGGGTGAGAAGGAAATCACTTTCTATAAGTCTCAACTCCATTTATACATGTTTGAACCAAATTTATAATAAATAAAACTTCCATATAAATCTATTACATAACCATTATTATATATATCATATCATATATGATTTACTTATGACCTTTTATTAAAAAACTATTAACAATTCATTGTTAATGTCACGTTTCGCGCAATAACTATATCATTTTTCAGGTATGTTTTGTTTTTTTATTTTTGGTTCTATTTATTGGATAATGATTACACTATATCTTAAATTTTAAACAGGATAAATTTATTATATATATATATATATATGTATATTGAATGTGATCCATAAATTATCATGATAGAAAATGAAATACATCATTCACGTAGACAGTATGTCGTACATACTTATGAATGTTGTTTCTATTTTCCTGATAGATAGAAAGAATAAAAGTAAAATTATATATTAAAATTATAAAAAATATATATATCACAAATTTTCATTACATAAATCCTTATTACCTTAATTATAATATGTGAATGGATCGCATCGCATCGTAAGGTGGTAGTTTGTCGTACACTCGAGTTACACTATTGTTTTCTCAAAAAAAGTAAAGTATGAAGTTAAATGTAATATAAAAAATAATAAATATAATAATATCACACATTTATTAAATAAATAATTATATCCATCTGTGATAGGTGGTGGTGAAAAATGAATAACATTGATTCAAGAGGCAGTAGTTCTCTGTACACATAAATAGTGATTTCGTAATCCATTTAATGGAAGAGGATAATGATTTAGGTTATTATATTAATATAATAAAATCTATTTATATTTATTATAATAATTTTAATATAATCATGATTTAATAATAACTTCATAAGGTGGAGGAAGAAATAAAAAACACATGGTTAGGGACATTTCGACTTCTCCAGAAAACTTTTTTTGGATTGAACCAAAAAAAATCATAGATTGGATTTATGACCAAATTAATGCTTCTAAGATGATCTTATAGTAGTAAGGGGTGACCCTAGTAGTTATTGTATGAACTTAAGAGTTTTTTAATAGTTAAGTGGAGATAAAATGGGGTTTCCTTTTATGAGTGAGGTGACTCACACGCTTGTTATTTTTGAATATAAAAAGTCTTACCAATGTTTTTTATAATCCACATTTCATGGAAATGGTCTGTTATCTACAATAGAATATTTAATGTTGAAATATTTCATGAAATAAAATTATATGTTTTGGTTCAGTTTTAACCCTTAACTTTTTAGTATACCCCCTGTAAACCCATTTGAACCTTAAACATGGTAAATAATTTTTACTAATTTTACTATTAATTATGGTAAAAAAATTAATTTGAACATGTAAGATAATATAAATTATGATGATTCCTAATATGGAATCCTTTTTTCCAAATTCATTTTATATTACAGGAAATTTTTATTTAAATTTAATCCCAAGGATGTGATGATTAAGTGGGTTTTCAAAGAGAAATCGTTCAAAATATTAAAAACAATTATGTCAAAAATTATTATGAAAATGATTATAATGAATTAATTTGGATTAATAGATATATAATTTAACTAATTTAACTTTTAAACAAATTTTTAAACAAAGGTAACATTATAAATTTATTAAATGAAAATATAGTTTTCAATAAAAACTAGTATTTTGGAAATTCGTCAAGAAATTAATATTTTTATAAAAATACTAAAAAATCATCCTATAAAAATTTGGATATGATGATTTAAAAAATGAAGTTTATTTTTTATAATTTATTTTCAAAATTCCTTTTAAATTAATTTTATTTTTTCCAAAAATTTAAATATAAAAAAATTAGAAATTTTTATTTTCAAAACATATAAATACTTTAAAAATCATACTTTTTAGCTATATTTTTTCTTAGTATAAAACCATTATAAATAACATTTAAATAATATTTATTAATATTCATATCTCTATTTTTAATGGATATCTAATATTGGTTGTGTTTAAATAGTAATATTTATAATATACGATGGTTTTTTAATCTCAATGTTGCATGGAGCACAAGATAAAATTAGTGTTTAATTAACACAAGTTAAACACAGTGGTTAATGTAATGAAAGATATCAATGAAATTGAATTTACTTTATCAAATTGTTTTATAAAGTCCCAGGGAGTTACAATGGCCCTCTCTCAACCTTGGGCATAGCACATTCCTGACCTCTCCCTAACCAGGGAGCATTTTTAAATATATAGGTGGTTTCATTTATTTAACCCTCAATTTGAAATTTATACCACGAATGAAATTTAGTGGGTTCAATATATAAGGGTATGGTGGCCCAAATCTAAGTAGGTTTGTTCAACTCATTATTGATTCATTCATGTTTGATTCTAGTATTGTGTGAATTTAATTTATATAGGTCTCCTATTTAGTATTACATATATTGTTAGATGTTATGAATTTATTTTTTCGATTCTATAATAATTTATAGATCTATTCCTCCAGTGTGGTTCCAAATATCCAAGACAACCCCGTATATAGAATAACCCACAATGGGTCAACTCTTTTGAATGATGTTTATATTTGGTAGTTTCATGTGTCAGTTGTTTTCTTACCTAGTTGGGTATCTAAAATAGTGGTTATGTGGAATATTATTTTTAGAACTCTATAGGTGAGTAGAGAGAGATGTAAAGAGGGATATAATTTTTTTGAATAGTATATAGACTAGATCATTAAGGAGTGTTGACAGTGATAGCCTATCATATCTAAAGTGGATACATGGGGTGATATTATTATAATATGAATCTCAATGGAGTGTGAGTGATATTTTTGAATGATTAATCACTATGTAATGATAGTTCTTCATCAAATACATATAGTTCTATCCAAATTATTTGTCCATTAGGGAAAATGTGATTTTTTTATGTGACTATGATGGCATATGCAATAAAAAGATCCTATATTTTTCCTAATACAAGATTATTTAAAAAATATAACACCATAGAATAAAATAATTTCATGCTCTTTTATCCAAGATGAGGTGGTGAAAATTATTTTATTCTCATTCCATGGAATCTAAAAGCATGAAATGATTTCACCATTTCACTATGAAAATGAAGAGAATAAAATTTTTTTGGATCTTAAAATTATATCTCAAAGGATAGAATGTAATTATTTAATACTATTTTTCAAAATGAAAATAGAATACCATGACATAATTTCATTATCTTCATTGGGATTCCAATAATATTGATTCCTTAGACCTTTTATTTTCTCACTTCCACACCTCTATATTTCTCTCTCATATGTTAATAAATATATCAAGGCACTCATTCGGCATCCTTGGTCTTCAGGTCTTCAAAATTCGACATATTTTCCTTTATTTTGTAGTTTTAAATATTAAATATTTAGATTAATTTTAAATTATTATTTCTTTAGATTTATTTAGTTTCTTTACTTTTTTCAATTAAATTAATATTTTTTTACAAAATTAATATTTGATGATTATTTATTCAACATATGTTGTAATATTAGGAAAATATTTTAAATAATTAAAAAAAGTAATTTATTTTCAATAATTCAAAATTAAAATATGTAATAATAATGTACTATTTATTTTAATAATAAAATTTATCATTATTCATGGTTTATTATTTAAATAGGTTTCATAGTAAAAAATATAAAACATTATTTTAGTTAATTTTTTCTTTGGAATTATTTAATGTGACAACTTCTGGTATTGGGTAATCACTTTGGACCACTTCTATGGTGGTATGGTAGATTATTCCTTATTAATATCATAGGGAAGTTTTAAAAAAAACTCTATTAGGATGATGAAATGTAATATATTTAGTTGTTTTTAATTAGATGAGTCATAATGATAATAATATTATAAAATAATGTAATATAATATTATTTTTTACTAATCAAATATAATTATTTGATAAATTGGAATTTTTTTCATTGATATTTATTTAATAAATTTATTTATTGGCATGAATATTAATTTTTATTATAGTTAAATTAATTTCAATGTATAATTTCTACAACAACAAAATAATTGATTCCAGAAAAGGATATTTTAATGTTAGATAACTAGAATGAGTTGTAATTTTCATAAAATATACTACATTTGTAGATGTTCGGATAAAAATTCAATATTGGTTAAACCTATTTGATTTCTAGATGATAAATTTAATTAACTCATGATCATAAATATAAAGTAAGTATATTTTATCCAATTTTTAATGGTGAGGTCTAAATCTAATATTTTCATTGGCCAAGAATCAATCTAAAAATAAAATTATTTATTTTCATGTAAATGTGTCTTCTATCAAAGATGATCCATATAAAATAGATATTGGTATACCACTACCATAGTACACAATTTAACATCAATATAGATAAACTATATTATTTTTTGGAATATTCCACTTTATTTTTTATTTATGGTAGAGAACATCCCAGATCATAATGATTGTTATGGTTTGATTAACTCTAATGAGGATGATACAGAACTAGAAGAAGATATTGAAGAAGATGTTGAGCATACCCTTATGAGGTCAAATATCAAATTGAATCATACTCTATTGTTATCATTATGGTTTAAATAATATATGGAACACTAAGAATAATTTTATTGGGAAATAATTATTCCTTCTGTATAATTTACAAGAACTAATTGTGGAATTAATCGTGTGGATGAAACAATTATGTGTGTATTGGGAGATAATTTGACATATTATAAGAGATGGATACTATAATCCAATAGTATCTCAATGTGGTACATTATGTTTATGTCATGGAATATAATTTGGTGTGACATGTTTGATTTAAATAATGAGATGCATTTATGTGATATACATTATAAAATTTTCCGGTGTTGGTGAATATCTAGATTTAATCAGTATAAGTGTGTAAAACCATGTCTATAACAAGGTATCACTACCTTAGATAATTAATTATTATCCAATATTATTTTTGAAATAAAAAAAGTATTTAAATTTGTCTTAGTAGTTATGGTGTTATAGATAATTAAACAATATTGCAGTTATGAGGTTTATTATAGAAATAATGGTAATAATTAAAAGAATACATTCCTAAAGTTTATAGTGATTCATATGACTATTACTGTGTATTACATTGGATTATGTAGATATTGTGGTACAAGAATAAATATTTATGTTAGTTATATGTGGTTTAATATATCATACATAAAATCCAAGATGATCGGTCGAAAGCAGGTTTTAATATATTATATTAGAAATTCTTACCTTGTGTAGACATTTTTAGGAATTAAATGAAGCTTTTCTAAACAAATGTTATATTTTATATGAAATTTACACTGGATCATTTTTTATTTTGACCACAAAGGATGAAAATCCTTCCACTACACCATTGGAATTCACTATTATTGAGAGTGAGAACTTATTTCGTGGGTGTTTTTTCACTGGTCACAACTACTCATTTGTGAATTTTATTTTAAGAGAATTCATTTAAAATGTAATCATCATCAAGTGATCAATGAGGTATTATAGTCTCATAATATCATATGTTGGAAGATCCATACATATCAATGATACTCAATTTGACATATTTTATGAAAAATTTAGAATAAAGTCATTGGTGAATCTATAAGGAATGAAATCATCCATCATGATATATAAATATGTTAAAAACACATTAAATAAATAATAAATTCTAATAAGTGTTCTTATAATTTCTTTTATCATATAAACCTCAAATAAAGGAGGTGGATAAGTATTTAAAAAGAATTAAAATATCAAATCAAGAGGTATATGATTTTATGATGAAAATCCAAAAAGAAAATTGGGAATTGTTAGATGATGGTGGGAGGAGATATAGACACATGATGTCCAACATTGTGAAATCCATTAATAGATTATTGAAGGGAGTTTAGAGGATTTCAAATGTAGTATTAGTTTATAAAACCTACTATTTCATATTGATTTATTTTGCAGAAATAGGAATGTAGGATGAAGAGGGCATTAAAATAGGAATTTGATAAGATAATAAAATTTACTATGTTATTGAGAAGAATAAATAAGAGGTTACCTCATTTTATATTAGTAGATTTTACCATGTTGGGAGAAGATTTGAGTTCATTGAGTTCCATTATTATTTCATGAATAGTAGTGGGAATCTTCTTGTGCTATTACTAGGACTGTTTTTGTAACGACCCGAAATTTTGAATAATTCTTGTTTCCTAATTTTGTGTGTTATTTTATTTTTTTTATACTCAACAAAAATGTTTCATTTGATAACATGAGTATAATTAAAATGAGACCGTTGGGTTTTTGACTGTTATATAACCATTGTTCAATATGACCACTGGAAACTAAACGTTTTGATTATTGTCTCTAAATACAAGTAATCTTGGTTAATTAATATAGAAAGACGATTTGATGGCCTCACCCAGTAGTCTTAGACCAATCGAAGCCCATCTAACAGAACTTGGGAAGGAGGTAGCACCACTGAGCTTTGCTCTGGACCAAACCCAAGCCGAACTTCATCATGTGAAGTTATAATGGAATCGCCTTCGCGAGATGTTCAAACTGGTAGAAATTACTACTCGTGCGATGTTGGCTGAGCCTCCCTCATATTCTCTCACCTTAGCACACCTTAAAATTAGGTCCTATGCTGGTGTGATAAGGGTCTATGTAAGGATACCATAACTGCCTTGTGTAATCCTTTGTTTTAAATAAAAATTTTGATTTCTTCTTATGATGAAGTTTATGACTTTTCAAATGACCGGATAAATATAGTATGCATATTTTTGATGAATTTTAAAAAAATGATATTTTAAAAAAAATTATGTAAATCTTAAATAATTAAAAATGTGTAATGATTTTCAAAAAATGGTCTTCTACAATTATGTTCAGTATGAAATTTATAGTCTAATAAGATCAACTTAATTTTTGATGAATAGTAAATTATGAATAGTGATTTTATGCTTAGGATTATTAATGTGACCAAATGGATTAGTAATCTCACTTAAAGAAAATATTAATATAATCTAGGCACCTTGATTAAGTAATGTGACTCAATAAAATGGTTAAATAACGGTTTCATATATTATTATTAAAGCATTAGTTTTTTCAGGTGAATAGTGTTTTTTAATAAAAAAATTAATTAAAAATATTTAGAAAATTATTTTTATAAAATGGATTTCATTTTTGAACTCAGAGCATCGATATTATGTTATGGTAATTTTTGGGGATTTTTCTGAAAAAATGAATTTTCGGTGAATAGTGTATTTATTTTAAAATTAAATTAAAAATATTTAGAAAATTATTTTTATAAAATGGAGTTCATTTTTGTATGTAGATCATCGATATTTGGTTAAGGTGAAATTTTGGGATTTTTCTGAGAAAGTTGAATTTTTAGTGAATAGTAAAAATACAGTTTTAGGGTTTCGTTATGTTTAATGACATCATAACTATGTCATGATGATTTCATGAGATATTTTATGGGTTGTCCGATTAAAGTTGATGCATTATTGTATTGGGGGACCCATGTGGCCTAACTTCATGGAAAATATCTTGGGAGAGCACATGGTTTTGAGAAACCCACTTATGAGGTGTCCCTTGGCCATTAATGCCTTGTCCCCTCACTTTCCCTATAAATACCAAGACATTCTCTCATCCTTTGGACTCCAAAATCATTCTCAACGATTTTCTAGTCTCCTTACCTCCCAAAGAGTCCTCTCAAGGTTCCCCCAAGCCCTCAAGGTCCAAACCTTTGAGTTTTAAGAGTTACGTTTTAAGGTAAGGGATCTGACCCCTCTCTTTTTTTTCAAGTGATCACTTTTATGTAATTTATTTTATGCTCCATGTTCTTATGTTGGTGGATGTTATTTTATATTCATTATACTTTCCTATTTATGTTCATATGATGAGAGACCCCCTCTTACTCTCATCATTTCATTTTATGAATGTTTAAGTGGCGCCATTAGGCTGCTGAAATTTTTGTAAAAGATTCTTTCACCCTTCTCATTTTCAAGTTCTATTTTTTTGTCAAGTCTTTCATGTTCCTTTTTATTATGTTGGGGTATGATCTATATATCTATCATACTGATCTTTTATGATCTAATGATGAGAGACCCCATTTTATCTCTTCAATTCAGTATTTTGAAGTTTTAAGTGGCGTCGTTAGGCTGTCGAATTTTTAAGTGGTTCTTTCACATTTCTCCTTTTTCAAAGTTCTAATTCCATGTCAAGTCTTGCAAGTTCCTTTTTATTATGTTGGGGTATGATATCTATATCTATCATAATGATATTTTATGATCATATTATGAGAGACCCCATTTGATCTCTTCAATTCAGTATTTTTAAGTCTTAAGTGGCGCCGTTAGGCTGCCGAATTTTTAAGGGGATTCTTTCACCCTTCTTATTCTTTTCAAAGTTCTACTTCCATGTCAAGTCTTTCAGGTTCCTTTTTAATTATTTTGGGGAATTATCTCTATATATATCATACTGAACTCTTATTTTCACATGATGAGAGGCCCTATTTTATCTTTTCAAATCATTTTTGTTGATTTTTAAGTAACGTCGTTAGGCTGCCGAACTTTCATAAGAGAAATCTATTTTTTTTCTTCCTTCCATGTTTTTCATTTCAAATGGTTTGTCCTTAAAATTTCATTTCCATGTTAATATATACTTATTATTCTGTCTTTCTACTGTTTTATGGGTTATTTATGAATGTTTTACCCATGTCCCCTCTCCTTTCAATGTTTTATAAAAACCCAAAACATAGCCGTTATGCTGCAGAATTTTCGTCTCAAAATGCCTCTCTCTTTTCTCAAAATTATTTTATGTTATAAAGTGAATACTAAAAGCTCTTATTTATACAGGGTTATTCATATATATATCAAAATTTTCTATTTTGAATTCTAGGATTTACATACATGAGACCCGCTCTCCCCTTCTGTGGGTTTAAAGTGACGTAAAGATCATGTATTTAAAGCAGTTTTTTTTAAAACGTTATGATTATGAAATGAAACCCATTTATTTTATGCTATATGGGTTATTTATGAAATTTTTGATGATGATATATGTGGCTCACATGATAATAAAGTCAAATTTAAGGGTGCGCCCCGATAGCGCTCCAATGCATTGGGTAATGATGTAACCACTAGAGATTACAATTTTCATGATATCTTGGTGAATAACCTTGGTAATTTTCAAATGACACCTTGGGGATGAACCTTGGTGATATGTTCATGATTTTCTATGTTAAATTATGTAGCCACATCTTAAAGTTATGAAAAATGTTGTTTTTATTATGATATACCACATGATTTCTTTCTCATTCCTTAAAGTTCTTTTTCATGACATAGTTGATGTATCTCAAGTTCACATGTTAAATGTTTCTCTTGTTCCCTTAATGGGCCTTCTGCTCACCCTTTCTTTTGATGTATGTCCCCAGGTTATGATATGCAGTAATGAACCTAGGATGAACTTAAGTAGAAGCCTTTCAAGTGTTTAAGAATAATGTTTTATGTTGTTTTCATGTATTATCTTCCTGGTTTCCAAGACACTAAACCTTAAAGATCCTCAGTTTTGTGTAATGTAATGAAAGTTTATGTTATAAAAAGGCGAAATGCAATAGTTGGTATCAAATGATGGTTTAGTTATTTGTGGAAATTAGGATATGAAAACTTTAGGAATAAGCCTATAGAAATTTTTATATATAGGAAATCTTCCTGGTATTTTGGTGAGTATTGAGTAAGGGGTTTCCAAGAAAATACATCCCTGTCTGGATACGAGAAGGTAGAGGTTACTCTGGCATAGATGTACATAGGGGTAAAACCCGAAAACACCGCTTTGAGCTAGACTCGAATGGGAACTGGTACACGGCAACGGGCCTTGCTGCACTCTTGGTTACGACACTCCCGGGGGATTTGCTTTGGTAAAATCATAAGCTTAGTATTAACCATTATTAAAGGAACAAAGATAAAATAAAATAAAGATTCACATAAGGATATATGATCATGGATAACCTAGTTTGAAACCTAGGGTATCACAAATTTGGGTATACATTTCTTCTACAAGTTATCCTTATATGATTTAAGTTCCTTTTCATGATTATTGGATAAGTATTTAAGCCCCTAATTATACTTTCTCTTCTTAGTTAATGGTGGGAAATGGGAGAACATGTCCCAACAACCAATGTGATAGAAAATGTGACGATTGTCGTACTAATATGATAGAGATGATTAGGGGATTAAAATATGATTATTATTTTGGAAGACGTTCACTATTTTGGGAACCCTATTTGATCGACGTAAATAGATTACTACGGTATTTTCTTTGAGGAGTAAAGGTTGAATTATATTTTGAAGAATCAACGAATTTAAGGTGAACTTATGGTATTATAGGTTACTTATGGAAATGATTGACCTATCTTTTGAAAATATGTTTAGGTTAGTTACTTTGGTCATAAGATGTTAGGAGTGGTTGATGTTGTTTGGAGATGAACGATAAAGTTTATCTTGGAAGACTATGTTATCAAGTCCTTCTTGTATTTGGGTTTCAATCATAGTTTGGGTTATTTTGAGGAATTTTAAGGACAGTTACTTACGGAATGGTCTATGATGAACTCTGGGTAGTACCGTGGAACTTTGAAGATTTAAAATTAGTTTCCCTTCCTATGGGAATCTTTCTTTTTGAAGAGTTGTTTTATCTTACCCTTTCTATTTTTGGGATAAATGTTTAAACATAGATAGTTTTTCTTTTTTGGAATACGTGATTCTCTAGAAGATTATTCTTGTGTTTTGATGAGACCAAGTAGTTTTGAATGCTCATCATTTGGAAAAAAGATTAGTTTTGGTAGAAACTTATTAAAGGATGAAACTCTACATGAAGGTAGGTATATTTCCTTATATTTTTGTTCTATGTAGTAAATAAATCCCTCAAAATTATGAAAAGAAATGTAAAATAAAAATGTTGTAGGTTTACGTTTCCTACTAGGTAATCAAAGACCGTTTACACACATCATAAGTTTGGGACTTTCTTATGGTTAACTTTCTCCTAATCATGTTCTCTATCACTCTCCTTCAGAACTTGACCCTTTGTTTTCTCCTCCATGTCCATGTTTTCCTACATGGAATCCTAGTGTGGGTTAACTCTGGTGACCTTTGTACTTCCCTTTCTTTCTTTTAAAGTAATAGTTTTACTGACTCCTTTTCCGATGTGGGACTTCCAATGAAATTTCAAAACCCAATTTTAAAAATTGTGAGGACGCAATTTCTTAAGGGGGGAAGATTGTAACGACCAGAAATTTTGAATAAATCTTGTTTCCTAATTTTGTGTGTTATTTTATTTTTTTTATACTCAACAAAAATGTTTCATTTGATAACATGAGTATAATTAAAATGAGACTGTTGGGTTTTTGACTGTTATATGACCATTGGTCAATATGACTGCTGGAAACTAAACATTTGATTATTGTCTCTAAATACAAGTAATCTTGGTTAATTAATATAGAAAGAAGATTTGATGGCCTCACCCAGTAGTCTTGGACTAATCGAAGCCCATCTAACAGAACTTGGGAAAGAGGTAGCACCACTCGGCTTTGCTCTGGACCAAACCCAATCCGAACTTCATCGTGTGAAGTTAGAATGGAATCTCCTTCGCGAGAAGTTCAAACTGATAGAAATTACTACTCGTGCAATGTTGGTCGAGCCTCCCTCAGATTCTCTCACCTTAGCACACCTTACAATTAGGTCCTATGCTGGTGTGATAAGCGGCTATGTAAGGAGACCGTAACTTCCTTGTGTAATCCTTTGTTTTAAATAAAAAAAATTATTTCTTCTTATGATGAAGTTTATGAATTTTCAAATGACCGGATAAATATAGTATGCATATTTTTGATGAATTTTAGAAAAAGGATATTTTAAAATTTTTTATGTAAACCTTAAATAATTAAAAATGTGTAATGATTTTGAAAAAATGGTCTTCTACAATTATGTTCAGTATGAAATTTAGAGTCTAATAAGATCAACTTAATTTTTGATGAATAGTAAATTATGAATAGTGATTTTATGCTTAGGATTAGTAATGTGACCAAATGGATTAGTAATCTCACTTAAAGAAAGTATTAATATAATCTAGGCACCTTGATTAAATAATGTGATTCAATAAAATGGTTAAATAACGGTTTCATATATTATTATTAAAGCATTAGTTTTTTCAGGTGAATAGTGTTTTTTAATTAAAAATTTAATTAAAAATATTTAGAAAATTATTTTTATAAAATGGATTTCATTTTTGAACTCAGAGCGTCGATATTATGTTATGGTAATTTTTGGGAATTTTTCTGAAAAAATGAATTTTCGGTGAATAGTGTATTTATTTAAAAATTAAATTAAAAATATTTAGAAAATTATTTTTATAAAATGGAGTTCATTTTTGTAATCAGAGCATCGATATTTGATTAAGGTGAAATTTTGGGATTTTTCTGAGAAAGTTGAATTTTCAGTGAATAGTAAAAATACAGTTTTAGGGTTTCGGTGTGTTTAATGACATCATAACTATGTCATGATGATTTCATGAGATATTTTATGGGTTGCACGATAAAAGGTGATAAAGTATTGTATTGGGGGCTTCATGTGTCCTAACTTCATGGAATATATCTTGGGAGAGCACATGGTTTTGAGAAACCCATTTATGAGGTGTCCCTTGGCCATTAATGTCATGTCCCCTCACTTTCCCTATAAATACCAAGCCATTATCTCATCCTTTGGACTCCAAAATCATTCTTAACGAATTTATGGTCTCCTTACCTCCCAAGGAGGCCTCCAAAGGTTCCCCCAATCCCTCAAGGTCCAAACCTTTGAGATTCAAGAGTTACGTTTTAAGGTAAGGGATCTGACCCCTCTTTTTCTTTTCAAGTGATCTCTTTTATGTAATTTCTTTTATGCTCCATGTTCTTATGTTGGTGGATGTTCTTTTATATTCATTATACTGTCCTATTTATGTTCATATGATGAGATACCCCCTCTTACTCCCATCATTTCATTTTATGAAAGTTTAAGTTGCGTCGTTAGGCTGCTGAAATTTTTGTAATGGATTCTTTCACCCTTCTCAGTTTCAAGTTCTATTTTTTTGTCAAGTATTTCAAGTTCCTTTTTATTATGTTGGGGTATGATATATATATCTATCATACTGATATTTTATGATATTATGATGAGATACCCCATTTGATCTCTTCAATTCAGTATTTTGAAGTTTTAAGTGGCGCCGTTAGGCTGCCGAATTTTTAAGTGGTTCTTTCACCTTTCTCCTTTTTCAAAGTTCTAATTCCATGTAAAGTCTTGAAAGTTCCTTTTTATTATGTTGGGGTATGATCTCTATATCTATCATACTGATATTTTATGATAATATGATGAGAGACCCTATTTTATCTCTTCAATTCAGTATTTTGAAGTTTTAAGTGGCGCTGTTAGGCTGCCGAATTTTTAAGGGGATTCTTTCACCCTTCTCATTCTTTTCAAATTTCTACTTTCATGTCAAGTATTTCAAGTTCCTTTTTAATTATTTTGGGGAATGATCTCTATATATATCATACTGAACTCTTATATTCACATGATTAGAGACCCTATTTTATCTTTTCAAATCATTTTTGTTGAAGTTTAAGTAACGTCGTTAGTGCTGCCGAACTTTCATAAGAGAAATCTAATTTTTGTCTTCCTTCCATGTTTTTCATTTCAAATGGTATGTCCTTAAAATTTAATTACCATGTTCATATATACTTATTATTCTGTCCCTCTACTGTTTTATGGGTTATTTATGAATTTTTGACCCATGTCCCTTCTCTTTTCAATGTTTTCTAAAAACCCAAAACATAGCCGTTATGCTGCAGAATTTTCGTCTCAAAATGCCTCTCTCTTTTCTCAAAATTATTTTATGTTATAAATTGAATACTCAAAGCTATTATTTCTATAGGGGTATTCACATATATATTAAAATTTACTTTTTTAAATTCTGGGATTTACATATATGAGACCCGCTCTCCCCTTCTGTGGGTTTAAAGTGACGTAAAGATCATGTATTTAAAGCAGTTTTTTTTAAAACGTTATGATTATGAAATGAAACCCATTTATTTTATGCTATATGGGTTATTTATGAAATGTTTGATGATGATATATATGGATCACATGATAATAAAGGCAACTTTAAGGGTGCGCCCTGATAGCGCTCTAATGCATTGGGTAATGATGTAACCACTAAAGATTACAATTTTCATGATATCATGGTGAATAACCTTGGTAATTTTCAAATGACACATTGGGGATGGACCTTGGTGATATGTTCATTATTGTCTATGTTAAATGATGTAGCCACATCTTAAAGTTATGAAAAATGTTATTTTTATTTTGATATTCCACATGATTTCTTTCCCATGCCTTAAAGTTCTTTTTCATGACATAGTTGATGTATCTCAAGTTCACATGTTAAATGTTTCTCTTGTTCCCTTACTGGGCCTTCTGCTCACCCTTTCTTTTGATGTATGTCCCCAGGTTAGGATATGGTGTAATGAACCTAGGATGAACTTAAGGAGAAGCCTTTCAAGTGTTTAAGAAGAATTTTTTATGTTGTTTTCATGTATTATGTTCCTGGTTTCCAAGACACTAAACCTTAAAGATCCTCAGTTTTGTGTAATGTAATGAAAGTTTATGTTATAAAAAGGCGGGATGCTATAGTTTTACTATGATTTAAATAACTTCTAATTATTATTGTATCATTTTTCACATGTGATCACAACAAGTTCTTAGATAATCTTATCATGGGGGGAGAATTAAATGATCATTTATATCCAGAGTGGATGATTCATGACTAATATAGTTCATCTTGGATACATATGGGTGAATATATGAGCATTATTTTTTCCTTTAATAAACCTATACTTCGCCAAAACATAAATAGGATGTTCTTACAAATACGATACTGGGAGGAATTTGTGATTTCATCCATCATTTATTAGGGAGTGAGGTTTCTAGCCAACCACATGTCATTCACTATAGAAGATTATTCATGGGATGGATAATGGAGAACTACTTATCCCATATTGATGGTGATGATGAGTAAACAATTATCTAAAACACATGTTCATAGATTATATAGATAATCAAACTCACATTGTGTGTCAACTGCATTACAATGTTAGTAAATATGATATATTTTCTTCTACCTAAGGATCTATGTAGGATAATTGTATATATTGGGGTCTTATAATTAATATCATATAGTTATAAAAAATTTAATAGTATGTACATTAGTGTGAAATAATATTATAGGATTTTTCACTATGAAAAAAGAGTGTGACTAGGAGCGTTTTCTGTATATTATTCTTAATGTTATAACACCACTTCTTCAACACTATTTTTATTTCTATCATTAGAGACTCATGAATGTTTTTAGAATTAAATTTTTTATTAGATAGTAAATATCATTTATAAAATAACCCTATATTTTTTACAAGGTATAATAGTCTCAAAACTTTGTATATACATTGGGAATGGTGTGTATAGTTTTGAATATTTTGTTGACTCTCTATAGATGCATGGTGTATATTATACAGTAATTTATATATAAATATTAGATTCTTTATTACATTAAAATGTTATAATAAGAATATGTTACATATTTTTTATTATAATTTTATGAATTTTTTTTGTAATTTCACTTATTTTTATATTGATTTCATATTCTATTATTCTATTAGAATCACGTCCATTACATTGTATAGTTTTTTTTAGATCATGTAGTGGATCTACTCATCCACTCCCACATCATTTAATTTCACCTTTCATATAGATCAATTTAATCTTTTGTTTCTTACCAAACATCCCTAATTTAAAATGACAAGTAGTTGCACCACATAGTTTTATTCTCCTAGGTATGTAAGAGGTGGATTTATTATTCCATATTTCTAATGACACACTATATTAGAACATGTGTGCCCTGTAGAGTATCTTTCAACATGAATTTCCCACAACATGACTCCAGCTATCTAATCTAGAAAAATAAATGTATTGGTACTGAATTCACACAATTATATACCACAGGTTCCATAGGATATAACTCCATGAATTAATATGTTTACTACCATTTACTATATATTATCATTTCATATTTTGGTAAAAAATTAATTTTTATTTCATTTGTAGTCATATGGGTTGAATCAAATTATATAAAAATCTTCTCTTTGATAAGATAATGTTTTCTGTTGTGACATATTATATATAGATTCTTTGTTTTATGTTTGTCTGACCCTGTTTGCTGCTCTTATATACCTTTTTCTTTCTTTTGAATAAATGGTCAGAAGCTTTGCTTCTAGCTGGACTTGTCTGGTAGATTCATTGTCCCCCATAGATCCACTTTATTTCATATATGACAGTTGGTAATGTTTGGAGCCTCATATATATCATCATCCACATGCACCCATCATGGAATTTTAGGATACATATATGCATGTTAGTCCTACTAGGGATCATGCACAGCCACCCCTGATATGATGATAGATATATTTACTTTAATGATGGTACAAATAGGGAATGGGATAGTGAACCTTCAGAGAGGATCTTACAATGTTTAGAGATGATCATACATAGTATTGAGAGGTCCCTACGATAAATATAAGGATACTTCAACATATATATTTGATATTTGATCTGATATACCATCATTTCCATGACCACATCCTAAAAAAAACATTACTAGAGCACATTAGGGGTGGTACCCATTTATATTATCATTTTTTCAAGAAACAAGATAGATTCCATTTGATGACGTGTTTGGTGTTTCAATACAACTTTCATCGTCTTATTGAAATCCTACTGGGAACCCATACAGAACATCCCAAGGAATAACTTCTTATGTTAGGGTTTCCTCTATATGGTATGTTGAGGATTCATTTATTCAGTGGTATGATAAGGAATTTGAAGCATACTATTTTGACACACCAGCAGTGAAACTATAGTAAATTGAGGAATCAGTTCCATAAATATATATTCTCCCAACTGAGGTACATGAAATTCCTGAAGAGGAACTTGATCATATATCTTTCACACAAGAGTATCCTAGACTTTATAACTAAAGTGGGTTTTAGGTTTGTAAACTGAGCTACAGAATAGACATGTAGTGATGTTCATATTTTCAACTATAAAATATTAGCTAAATAAAAACATCTAACATTTTTATAATATTAAATGTCTTTTTAGAATTATTATTTCTATTTAACTTATTAAATAAAACTAAAAATATATAATTTCAGTTAGTTGATCAATTAAAAATAATTATATTTTATAATTTTTTAAAATGAATATTAACATTGATAATTATTTTTTTTTTCAAAAAATGAAAATATTATGGAAGAGGAAATACTATTATAATTCTTGAAGTTTAATGAATACCTCAATGCCTGTATTATTATTTAATTTTAAAAATATCATATATAAATTAAAATTTCCATTTCCAATATAACTTACGAAAAAGTTTATATTTTATTGAATTTTAATAACCTTATTTGTTGTAACGTATTATTAATTGCATCATTTTTTAAATTATTAAAAATTCAAAAAATATAACATATAATTTGGAAAATATTTTTTTATATGATTTTATAGTTTTATATTCACCTTCAGTGAAATATTTCATTTATTTTACCATTTATATCAATAATAGTGTGAAAAATACATAATTAAATGTGTAAAAGAATTTTATTTCATTTATTGCAATTTTATATGCAAGCATGAAATGGTTTCACTCTTTTCTACACAAAAAAAAATCATTGAAGCACTTCATGCTTGGGAAAAACTTTTTTTTATGTTAACATAGGCCTACCCCCCCCCCCAACACAATACAAAACATTTACCATCATAAGTAACCCAATCATGCACCTTAGAACATTTGATATCTTAGATCACTATGTCCCTAAACAAGGATTAAAAATTATTTAATGTGAGTATTTAATGTGCATCGAAACATGTTGGCCCAACATTATAAAGGAAGATAACCACCACACAATGTGTTAATATTTAAAATTTTATAAATATAAGGATTGAAACAAAGGAGATAAATAGAAAATAATATTATATAATAACACAAAAACATTTGAATAACAATGTATTTTTAAATTCAAGACCTAGCAATCAAACCATGCTCAAGGATGGTAACATCAAAAATGAAACTAGAAAGGCTCCCACATGCATAAAAGGTAATGGAATAATCAAAATAAATAATATTCAAAAGTGAAGAATAAAATAGAAATTATCTCACAATCTTTGTACAAAACTATGATTATGAATGAAAACACTAGGATAGTGGATCAACATTAACCACATAGGATTATACTTAATGTATCCATCATCCTCCATATATCTTGAATGGTTTTATCTCTTCATTATAAAAGAAAATATAGGGAGATAAGAAAGAGAATCACTATCGAAAACCTCAAAATCAAAATTGTCTAGATCATTATTCCTCAATGTTTTATTAAAACCTAGAAGTCTAATACTCCCAAAAAGACTTGATAAAATTATTAGTTACCCATGATAATAATGAGTGCTAGAAATATGGAATATAATGTGTTGGAGAGATACAATGATGTATGTGAATTCCCATAAGACTCTAGAAGCCCATATGGTATAAAAATCCATACATTCTAGATGGACACATGGAAGGGAACCGATGGATTTTGAGATAAATTATTGTATCATAGTTATCTATATGGGATAAGAAACACAAGAAACAAAATCACTAAAAACCTTCCATGAATGTCTGATTTCTCTAATCAACGATTCGGATCAGTCAAAGGGTAGTGTATGATCAAATTCCGTGGATCGTACCATGACATTCAAAAAAACTACTGTGTTGGAATCAATGAACCAAACCATAGGCACTACATCTTGTAGAAACATGACACTTAATATAAATTAGGTCCATTGTCAATGTTAGTTTAAATCCTCCCTTGCATGTATGAATAAATATGGTCAAACCTTATGTAAGAATATCATCAAACCATCAATGACTCGAATGTATGATAATAAAATATAAGTAAAACGTTTTTTTCAATTATTCATAAAGTGTGAAAATATTAAACATTGTTTCAAAAAACACAAATAGGAAACAATTTAAATTGTTTTAAAAGCATTCAAAAAAACAATCTCAAACTAAAAATTAATATTTGAACAAGAAAAGATGATATTCTTTAAAGGATAATTGATACTATAATTTGGTTAATATTTATATTATATTAATATAAAAACAAAATACCTATAAAAATTACATAGTCAAACTATCACATAAGTTGTTCCATAGTATCTCATGTAAACTTATATCCACTCATATACTACTATATGCTACTAATAATTCTCTAAAATAGAACCAATTATATGAAAAACGTAACTAAAGAAGACTAAATCCATATACCAAACTATCCACCTAGAAATATTCTTCTAGAATTTCTAAATGAATGATGAACACCTATAACTCAACATAAAACATAGATAAAACCCTTCCTAAGAAGTGAAAAATTAAATTTTCAAATATAAGAAATTTAAATATGAGAATCAAATCATTAATTAAGTATTAAAAAATTCAATAAGTAATCAAAATTATCTAATTGGATAGATGTATACACAAAAACCTAAACAAACTCAAACACCACGCATAAAAAACACCATTCATTCCAACTAGGATCCCTTGTAAATCACATATAGAGTCAGTCATATATACTCAAATGGAAGAAAATATGGAGTGTAAATTAACCTACAGGATCTATTAATGGTCCCTAAGAGATGGTTGATTAGATGTTATTTTTTATTTTTATATTTCTTTCAAAATAATAATCTCCAATGGATGAAGTTTAGTGATGTACATGGTCCAAACACCCAAATTCACAACATCATAGTGAAACAAAAAAAATTAGAAGGTTCAACTCTCATTATAGGAAAGGTAGTCCATGGTGTGATTCTGATTCCTTCAAGATATCATAAACATGTATAGTTATACTTTTATTATATGAGAGTAGGGTTTATATTTGAAAAAATATTACATGTATCCAAACAATATTTTTTTGTATCACAAACAAAAATCCATCCCACACTTTACAATAATAAGATGTTTGGGTTAAAAATAAAGTGTATTCTTTCAATAAAATATTTTTATGTTGTCAAGTGTTTTTAGTTCTTATTACTATTCAATTAACATACATTAGCATAACCCCATTAAATCTTATAAAAAATATTTCATGCAATATCTATTTTCACTATATGTATATTCATTATAGAAATCGTTTTAGAATATGTTATCATAATCAACAAAAAATCCATATTTCTTAATGGTTATTCTTATTTGAAACTATTTTTTACACAATTATGACATTGTTATATTCATTATTTCTCTTTGAACATGTATTCTCTATATTTATGCTTCATTTCAAGAAATTATCTGGTAATTAAATTATTGATAATATCTGAATTTAAATTTCATGATGACTCAACCTCATTTTCATCATGATATTTCAATTATAAGGGATTATCTTTCTACATTAAAATGGTATATAAATATCATACATTGTAACTATAAAAGAAAAAAAAATATTGGAAACATCTTCAATAATTGTATATTAAATCACTGCAAAACCCATTATTTCGTATTTTCAAGCCTTCTTTTTACATCTCTTACATTCTAAAGAATGAATCGGGTATTAACTAATACATATGATATTTATTCTTTGATAATTGTGCACTAAATTTCCTAAATAAATTATTTAATAATATTATGATTAATAATAATTAAATTATATATTTTTTCCATGAATATTATAATATAATTAATCATTTGAATTGATTTTATGATCCATTTAATAATTTTTTATCCAATACGAGTCATTCAAGTCATATGTGCAAGTCTTAAAACATTGATTTTATTACATCTAAAATTTGTTTAGTTTAATTATTATGTCTATAATGACCCATATGAATTCTCTAATGACTAATATATACATCAAATTTAACCATATTATGATCAGTAATACTCATCCAATGTTCTTAATAACTCTTCTAAACTCCTAAGTAACACATTTGAAGTGATAATTGACTCATATGAACACATAAATCATCCATATGAAGTAATTATTTTCCCATAAAAACTTTCAATTTAATCAACCAATTTTACTCTTCTAAAGTGAAGCATTATAGATTCAAATTTCATTCTAAATAATTTGAAATAAAACATTACATATAAAAAATCAATCATAACTTATATTTAGTTAACTCGTGAATTTCAAAATTTCTCACAAATCATAAAATTACATCAATTAAAAAATAGAAACATTTTAAGTCATTAAAAGTTTATGGAAAATTCTATCATCCTTTAGATAAAATGACTAACAAACATCAGTTTTTTAAAATTATTTGTCTATTGAGAAAAAATCCAACATAACAAAGACATATCCAATTCAATCTTCTCCCTAGAAAATTCCTCTAGAAATTTTCATATTCTAGTGGAACATCATTAATCTCAAATCATAGTATCATAATATAGGGTTATCAATAATATCCACCCAAATCATCTTCTTCTAAAGCATTTCTCAACTTAAGGCTTAGTATTATCAACAACCCTCTTTAGATTTTTTCCATCAATCAAAGAGGTTATATCACTTTTAAACATCATAAAACATAATAAATAATCCTCATCTAATTATTATAATCCCACTTCAATTAAATTATTGATGGAAAACAGAATATTTTTGAATAAAATAATTTCTTCCATTAAAAATAATGAAATAAATTAAGACACATCATAAATAACCCTGTTGATTCTCCTTGATGGAATTATATAATATTATAATTTTTTTTTGAAACAATACTCATTTAATCGATACATAATAATTACATATAATAATAAAAAAATATTCAATAAAAAATTCATCCTCACATCAAATATATAATCAACTTGATAAATCTATACAGGGAACTAGTTAAAGAATAAATCCATTCCTGTACATCCACAAAAAAATTTAAAACTAAAAAAACGTGAAAATACTAAATTCACATAATTCTCCATCAAATAACTCTCTATGAAATACATAATCCTCATACATAAAAGATGTCTTCCCCATATGAAAAATAAAATTAATATATTTTTCCAATAGAGGTTTCTACCCCTTTATGAATACATTAATAGAACAAACAATAAGTGATTTCGGTTTTCTTTTTCACCCTATTTGAGAACAATATAAAAATAAAAGATCATATATAGAATAGAAATTCCATTCCTTATCCTTGAGAAATATGAGGATTAACTCACAACATTAACCTAGAGTTATTATAAGAATATTAATGTAATATGTTCGGGAACACATCATCTATTTTCTCCTTTCTGGGAAACAATTTCATGTTTAATTCATTTCATTGAAAAATCCCCTTATTTAAATGAAATTTAATAACAATATTACTGTCTCTTGAATGATAAATTTCATTCTATTAATTATTGATAGAAAATTAATTTTAACATCCAGTAATAAATGACATCCTCACATCAACCTTGAGATATTCCATCTAGGTCTCCATCCATAACAGTTCAGTTGTATAATTAGTCATAGCCCCATATTCTGGCTCATTGGCTATCTATGTATCTTAATTAAACATAATAGTGTTCTAAAAACAAGTCCCTCTATGGTATAGAACTACAATATAATTATACCTCTTATAATCAACAAAACCTTTCCAATCATCATTTATATAACAAAAGAAATCATGTAACCCTTTTTGTAATATTTTAATCAATAAAATTTCATACATTTTATATACCTAATAATTCTCTTTAGATCAATAAAATTAGATTATTTTGGGAACCTCAATGTATGGATCAATGTGTAAAAAACACAAATAGTACTCATCAACGAAGATATCAATTATAAATTTCATCCATTTTTTTTTTTCAAAACTACTATAGATCAATATCCTATCATTACTCATCATAAGAATGCATTGGTTTAATTGAAATTAGGTTAGAGATTGGATTTCAATCCTACATACTAAATATTTGTGTAAAATCCATATAATAATTAACATTGGAATGATACATGTGGTCTATCTCAAGAAATTTCTAAATCTATGGAATCACCTCATCTCAACTGGCATGGAATTTTAAAATAACATTACCATTTTTTTATAAATGTTTCTTAGTATTATTTCTCATTTCCATAAAATATGGTATTATTAAACAAATAACAATGATAGATGCATATTTTCATATTTAATTTATATATTCAAACAAAAATTTCATTTTTAATATCCATATTCTTCAAGAAGGCTTCCATTATATAATATTAAGCTCTTTTGGATTTATTATTCCCATATAAATCCTTCTTGAAAATTCAAAAATAATTTTCATCTTCTCAATTTTAGGGAATATAATGTTCCTCTATGTATACCTCCTCTTATAACTCACCATTGAGTATGGAGGACTTTGCCTCCATTCGAAAAAATTCATTTTCATTGTGTTGTAATAGAAATAATTATTCTTATTGTTTGAAAAGTTTTATCTAGATAAAATGAATCATAAACACCCACACCTTTAACTAGTGAATAATAATTTCATAAAATTAATATAATATTTATCACAACATAACCACTTTTATTCAACTTATTTTAGAACAGACACTTTTTTCAAATAACATTCTTCTCTCCTGACTTGGGTACTGACTCTTATCTCTCATTATTCTCAATTTGGTTCAATTTGTAATTTATATAATTGTCCCAATCTTTGAGATTCAAAAAAACCTCAACATATCATAGTTTTAATTTATAAAATAATTAAATATGTGTGGGGGTTATCAAAATTATCATGGTTTATTCATTCTATTTTGGTCTCTAATAATGTTTTTGATCTTCAATTTTCTTCTCGGCCTTGGATTAGATGAATGAGATTGTTTATAATCAAATGAAATGGTTAAATAATTATCTAAAAAATTTAAAATTTTAATAGTTTCACCTATTTTTAAATTTCTTCATATTTTTATAAAAATATCATCATCATCACCTTCGTAACATAATTCATCAACTATAAAATATTTTTATGATTACTTTTAATACCTTAACATCAATAGTATAAAAAATCCCTCATGTATCCTTATTATAGATATATTATATTCTTCAATTTTCTGGATATCCTAATAAAATTCCCTCAAAACATTTACTTCCAAATTTTTTTAAAAACTCACCTTTAACATTTATAAAAAATGGGATCTAAAACCTAAAAATATATTTCAATTATATAGATTTTTTTAGAATATTTTTTATGGGAAGAAATATGAATTAGTTATGTGTAAACAAGGGTTTTTAATTTTTACCTCTGAACTAATACCATCTCTTGAAAAGTATAAATAATTTTCATACTCAATAAAAAGTTTCCGTTACATCTCCAAAAAAAAAATTATTCCATTTAACAATACTATTTTTGGTTTTGTGTATAGTGCATTGAGTTTTTTTTAGATTCCATGGTTTTCCATTTTAGATTATAAATTATCATTTTTCATCATAGTTCCATTTTAGATCTAGAAAAATCTTAGATAAGGACAAAACTATTTTATAATACATATTCAAACAATTTTACTCATCTGTAATGACTTGGACTTGCGATTGATAACCAGAAAACAAGTTAAGTGAGGGAAGAAGATATAAAATGTTATTATCTAGATTTGGTTATTGATTCATAATTTTATTCAAAAATATCTCAATTAATTTTATCTAATGTTTGATTAGATTTAATTTTCTATTTATTATATAATGTGTTTTCAATATTACTCCTTTATATAGTTAAGAACATCTCTCATGCAAATGCACATCCTTCCATCTCCATATAGTAGTGTAATTTTTTTATCATTATAACAATTTATGGATGTTTATTATAATGTATATAATGTTTATACATGATTTTTATGTTGTAACTATATTTTTTAAACTATTATATATCATTCACCTTTTTATCATTCCACCAGTTAAAAAATGATAAAGACGCTCAGGTATAAGGGTGGACTACCACCTCCACAAAGTGATGTGATTATTTCTTCTTGTACAAAATTCATGAATTGTTATAAATATGTATATAATTAATATGTATGAAATATATAAAATTATTAATATTATATTGAATATGGAACCATGTTCAATATTAAAATGTATTAAAATTCTTAGATAATTCACATTGTGTTACTTGAGGACTAGTTAGATTAATAGGGGTTTGGGGGTCTTTATACCTTTTTCAGTTTGATTATGCAGTAAATTAGAATGGCCATGTGTCTATTGATACATAAGGATGGTTGTTCAAGAGTTCAGTTGGAATCATCACTTTTATTTTCATGCAGTAGGATGGTTGGTTATGCGGTCAGTTGGTATGGCCACTTATTTATGGTAGGGTAGTTAGTCATGCAGTAAGTTAACATGGCCACTTGTTTATTAATGTGTAAAGGGTTTGGTGGTGTCTTTATTTATCATGGACATAAGTATTTTCATGAGATAGGGTAGTTTTCCATGCGGTGTTTATTTTTGATGTAGGGTGGATAGTCAAGCCGTCACTTGGAACAGTCAATTTTATATTCATGTAATAGTATAGTGAGTCATGCGATTAGTTGGAATGGTCACCTAATTTTTAATGTGGTAGTTTGGATGGTCATATATTTGTTTTTAATGGTCACCAATTTTTTCATGAGGTTAGTGGGTCGGTATGGTCAGTTTTGGGATTAGCTAAATTTTTGAGATTTACCGTTTTCTCCAAAATGACTCTAAAAGATGTAAATTAGACGTTTTAACTCATATTCTATTTTAATGACTAAATTTTTTTAAAGGTTGATTTGATGAGGATAATTAAAAACATATGTTTCATTTATAGACTAGATAATTAATTATTCCTTCCACATTTAACTAAATAAGTTTCGCATTAATGGTCAATTAAAATCCAATATGTGATCTAAAATTCCACTAGTTTCATATCCATTAATTCAAATGTGAATATCATTTCAGTATTATAACCTTATTTATATATATTGATATCATTGGTTTTGATTTTTTTCTATTATAATTGAGGAACTATTTTGTTTTACTTGGTTCGCCTTTCCTGTACATTGATTTATACTATGTGTTCACCCACTGTTTGTAATGGGTTTGAATTTGTTTTGTTTTCTTATTATAGCACTATAAAACATGTCCATTGGGGGATTTTTTTTCATTCATTTTTTGTGGTGTTATGTAACTCCAATTTTTTTATTGTTTGATATAACCATAAATTGAATTGGTTAATCACTTTTACTCCATTAAGAAAAAGGTTTTCCAAGGAAAACATTTCTTGTGTGAGAATAAAAAAAATTATAGTGGAACATGATAAATCACCTTACCTAAATATAAAAATTAAAATGTATTTTGTGTGTAATTCATTAATAAAAGTTTATTTTTTTGTGGTTATACTATTTTAATTATGTTTTTCAGGTAGTGTCACTATTGTGGAGATTATGATTGGGTGTTATGAGGATATGTGGTTTTTATTATGGAATGTGTAATTTGGTAAAAAGTGGTGGAAATTTTTCATTTATAGGAAAGTAATTATATTTTTGAAATTGTGGTTTTGTATGGGATCATTGGACAGAGTTTAAGGATGATTTTTTTATGTTTTTTTTGTATTGTTGTTGTTGTTTCATTTGATAGTTTCCTAATTAGTATTTTAATTATAATGGATTGGTTAATGTGATGAAATTGTAAAAATAATTTGATAATGTATGAATAAATTGTAACAGGTTGTGGTAATCAAATGGTGGGATTTTAAATATATATTAATTTGATGGAAAATGTGTAATTATCTAGTTGTTTGAATTAAAATGGTTTAGTAATGAAAATCTAGAAATTTTCATGGCTTGTAATCCGAAGATAAAATGTGGCTTATGCTTTGTGGATTATTATGTTCAGTGGTGCATATTGATGTAGCGGTGAAATTTGTGTAGTTTTGAATTGGTTGTTATTATATAGTGATCCCATATGTTGGGTTTTATGTGGATTAATATATATATATATAGTATAGTATTATTTTGTGATTTCATTACAATACTACCCATATAGAGTACCTACTACCAACAACCAATAGTTAATGGGGGTTTACCAACATTTTGACATAGATGGTGGATGGCTAGCCACTAACACTTCCCTTCTTCCCCTTCCATGTGATGTTGAAATGCATGGGAAAAGACAAACATAATTCAAAATTTCAACTTTTAATATGTGTTTTCATGTGGTGTCATTAGCAAGGTGTCTTTGGGTAGATGTGGTGAGATAAGATGTGATGGATTATGGTGGGGGTTATACATAGAGGAGAGAATGTGGTTGATGTAATTCATGTTCATGATACCCTACTACATTTTTTATTTAATTAGATGTGATGTGATTGTATGGGTTTATACAGGTAGGATAGGATGTGAAGTATTTAGATAGGTATGTAGGGGAGTGGCATGACATTTTACATTGGGTTCTAAGAGTGGATAGTTAGTGGGAAAGTAGTGTGGGGTACCATTCATCAATATGGTTCATCTTATGTTGTTACACATAGAGATGTTACTTGGTGAGAGGTCCTTGGTGAGGTGGGGATGGGTGAGATGACCTTTTAGGTGTTGTTGGCTTTGTTATTTTCTCATCGGTGCACTAGTATTCTCTTTTCAAATGTACATGATAGACTTTGGTTTTCTAGATGAGTATACTTCTATACTCACCCCACATATATATATATAAACTATTTTTAGGTTTCTAATAGGACATTGTTTACCGTTATTGATATTAATATCTTGGCTATATGGACTTTTATTGGTCTACTCCCTTAGCTATTATTATATTTGCTTATTCATGGTAACTTTTATATTTATTTTCTTATTTACATATGAATTATGGGACAAATTTGGATTTATTTATATTATTTCATGTATTTTATTGTGGTTGATTTTTCATATTTCCCTATATTTTTCTCTTATAGAGGTTAATCCCTCCCATATTATGAAATTTTCAAACCATCATTGCTAGTCTCTAATAGGGGCCTACTAGAGGTAGGAACTATGGGTCATTATCTCTCTCCCATCACTGAAGTATATTTGGTACCAAGGGTCAGGAAATAGTGGTATCAAAGTTAATGGTTTTGAAATTGTAAGGAGTTTGGAGTTCGTAATAGTGAGGATTTCATGGGTTTTTATGGAAACGGTTTCCGTCTACCTTGGATTTTGACATAGTCCAGGGAGACTGGCTAGGATATGAGATTTTATGGATTCTTATGGTCTATTTCATAGACTCTAATATTATTTAATGACAAAGTGTGGTTGCACCACTTGTAGGGTAGAGACCTAGTATATTTATATGCATCATTTTGATTTTTTTTCTTTTTTTAATTGGTTAGTATTGGTTCTGGGAATGTTCACATATGTTAAAATGTATAAAACTAATCTTAATAAAAAAAATACCATACTACAGACCTTTAGAACTCATTAATTCCCTTTCATCTAGGGATCTGGGTGATTGTCTATGCATATATCAGCATGAATAGAGGCAATAGATGTTATCTATTTATTAGCATGGAATAATAGTATGAGATCTTGGAATCTTATTCAATGACGTCCTATGTTTGACCAAAGATCTATTTCATGATTATGAGTCTCGAGTGAGGCATCTTTAGGAGGAACTAAATCCTTCTATCTAGTATATAGTTACTTCCATAACATTGCAGATGTATCTGGAGGTTCAGAGGAAGGTAGAGGTCATCAATTGGATGCAGTCATGGGGATATTTTCTTCTGGAGGATGTCAACTAGGATTCTTTGAGGAGTATATTTTACATTGGAAGGTCTCATGCACCCGGACCGTCAAGGTTTCATAAATATGGGTGTAGACCTTAGTATCTTATTTTCTATCCTTTTGGGGCTAGTAGTTTTTGTGATATTCTTGGGAACTTGGGTCCAGTGTGTTTCAACTATGCATTTTATGGCCATTTTCAAGATTAGTTCCCATTGGTTTCCTGATCTCAGTTTGGTGGAGGTTGATTGGTTCAGCGTTGGACTTAGAAGAAGTGGCCCTTAATGGAATTTTAGTAGAAGGTACATTATATTTATGTTCCTGCAAGAGGGTATGGAGTAGGTGGAGGTAGTCTTCAGGATTTTCCTTGGGTTTAGGTACCTCGACCTGCTCATGGTCCTGATGTTTTTTCTCATTGTAGAGGAAAAGGATCTGGGAATAGTCGATTCCACATAGTAGAAGAAGATACACTAGAGGTGATAAAGAACATTAAAGGTTTTATCCTTTTATCATCTATGATTTATGTTATTTTTTTGGTTCATGATATTTTTACTCATTTTTTCTCCCTCATTAGTATATGCTTTTGAAATGGACAGGGATTTTTGTCCCATGACCCTTGGGTTAATTATGCTAGTCTGAGTCCATATCGAATTATTTGATGTATGCGGGGGATGTAGACTAGTTATAGGTCCAAAAAAGTTGTGTAGGGATATTTTAATTCTTTATATATAGTCATATGGTGTAATCCATTACAATTAATGGTTATGTTATGTACATTTCATTATCTACTTCATTTTGAGGAGATTAATTTAATCAAAATTGTATAGTTGGTGTACAATTTTTTTAGAGAGTACGGTCACCAAGTGGGATATATAAGAATGTATACACTTATTTATTTGATTTTATTGGTTTTCAGCCTAATTATATAAATTTTTATTGAGGATTTCGTGACACTGCCCCCTCTATGTGATGTTGAATTACCAATTTATCTACTGCTCGATGGTTCTCCAATTTCAATTTCACCCTATATAATGAAACCCTATGAGTTGTGGGAGTTGAATATTTATGTAGATGATCTGAGGTAGAGTGGTTTCATTTACCCTAGTATTCCATAGATGTGTCCCCCAATGTTATTTATGAAGATGGAGGATGGTGTTTTATGGATATACATAGAAAATCGAAGGTTGAATCTTGAGATGATAAAAAAATGACACACTTTTGAGGATAGATGAAATTTTTTACAAGTTGAGAGGGTTGAGTTGATTAAATATAATCTATATTCAGTTTTGATATCCCAAGTTGAGGGGGAAGGTAGTAGATATCCCAAATACTTTATTCAGATGTATGTACGGTCACCTGATGTTTTTGGTAATGTAATTTGGGGTCAGAAATTCCATAGCTATGTTCATGGGATTCATGAACTCTTTGTTTCGTGAATTCCCATGTTATTACTTCATAATTTTCATCGATGACATATTTATCTACTCGATGTCAATAGAGGTCCATTTTGATTATCTCATAGGTATACTTCATGTTCTTTGAGGCTACATGATCTATATAGATATTCCCAAGTGTATGTTCTGGAGATGAGAGGTGAATTTTTTTGGGCATGCAGTGTCCCGTTAGAGAGTCTCATTAGACCTATTTATGGTTGAGGAAGTTTTTTCATAGGTATGACCGAAGAATGCAGGGTAGGATTGAAGATTCCTTGGTCTTCTAGGATACTACAGTAGGTTTTTATCCAATTTATCATGGATTAATTCCCCCATAGATAGAGTTGAATAGGAATTAATATACTTTTATCTAATTTTATCAGTGTTATGAAGAATTTAATTACAAAAGGTGATGCTTTTCAGTGCTCCAAGATTGTGGTTTCCTGATGAGGGTCTATTTTTAAAGTATTTGGTGAAGATTCCCATCTAGTATTGCAATGCATAATCATTAAATATAAGGTAGTGATATCTTATGGGTCAATGTAGTTACGTACCTAAAAAAATAACTTTTCTACTCATGATCTAGAGCTTTCATCATTTGTGTTTGTGTTGATGGAATATAGGCCTTGCCTCATTGCCAAGATCATAGTGTTATTTATGGATAATAATAGATTAATAAATATATTTTTTTATCATGATATTAATCTATTGTTGGAGTTGGTTCCCTAGAAACCAACTTCTTTTTTTATGATAAACTTGTATTCATTGTATGAATATTAATAAACTCCTTATCACATCATGATTGTTCTTCTGTATGACATAGTATGTGATAATTTCCTAAGAATATTTTCCACACTAAAAGGTCATAGAGGATCCCTCCTGTGATGATATCCTGGAAGTGACATGACACTATTCTTGAATATATTTTCTACGGTAGTGTTATATCATTTCAAGGGACAAAAATGATACAATCTATCAGGGGTGGGGACTCGTGAAACATTGAGGAACCATCTCATGGTGTGCACCCTTGGTAATATCCTGGAGGATATTATGTGAACAAGGCCCACTAGTAGGAAATCCACATTCATAAGTGTCATTGGATGTTCCTATCTAAGGATGTGTGTATCAGTCCTTAGACTTTAAGATTGTTATTAATGGGTATTATGACATGAAAACTTATATGTATTAATGAAAACCGTGATAACATATGTTTGTGGCAAGGTATGATATGTTGGGTGCATCATGTGTAATACTGCATTAATGAATTATATGAGAAAGTATTTATCACCTGTATAGAAGTAGATATATCAGGCCCTTTGATAGAAATGATATATCCTAACTAAATCCGTGGCCATGGTGTTCTCTAGGAAAGTTCAATTTTGATAAGTAAAAGAATGAGAAATCAAGAACATGGGTTGATGGAACTTACATGCAACCTGCTTGATTTGAGATATCAAGACAAAGGGATCATATTACACATTAAGCATTTGTTATGAGTTGACATGTCATTGCGAAATCAACCTCTTTCTCTTGGACGCCATGACTCATTACTATACAATGTTTTTGGAATTTATGGAAGCCCACCTAATGCCAATGAGAAATAGGCCTAGAGGGTCACACACTATGTGTTGCCAGTATCTCAGTTAAAAAATTTATTTTTTAACAAGTTGAATAAATATTATTTCTAGTTGTTGTTTAATAAGTATTCAAGTACTCCTAACCGCATTTATTTTGTCTCTAGTTATTTGAGAGAATTTATTGCGAACAGAATATTTATTTATCATAGAATAATACAGTTCTATTTATTTAATAAATAAATAGTCGTTATTTAAGGATTGGTGAATATTTAGGAGGATTGTAGGACCATGTTATGGGTCCGGTGAGAAAAAATATTAAATATTATTCGGTTGAATAATATTTAAATATAATATGAATTTTAGGCACATATCATGGAAATAATACTATTTATATTATTATTTGACATGGGGTTTCACATGGAATAATAAAATAAGTAAAGTCATGTGTGCTAATTATTTATTATTACCTAGTTAATTAAATTCCCCTTTATGATATTATTCTCTAATTTTCAAAGAGATCATTCCACCAGATAACCAATTGTTGTGTACACAACATCCTTGTAGAAAATCTCTTGAGCCAAGAGAATTATTCCCTCTCCAAGAACAGTCTCAAGAACGAGAGAGATCCTCCTCCACGGGATCTAATAGAATGATTTGTAAGTGATTCTCAAGGCGATCAAATGTGGAAATTGAAAACCCAAGGATCTTATGTGCTAGCACCCAGATATTCTTTCGGTGATGTCCAAATATATATAGAGCATGTGTGGATCACCACTAGAGGATTATTATCCTTGGATTCTACATCGCAACGAAGCTTCACCTTAGACTTATGGTTGAATGCATCAACGAAGAAAGGATCACCTTGGAGGTAATTATTTAATTTAATTTAATTAATTATAATAAAAATATGTTGATCCTCTCTTCTGGGTTTTAGGTTCTCTTTTTTGTCTTTTATCTTTGATTCAATTCTGTGGATACTGGTTTTTTTCATCCTATCGATCCCATATTAATCATCAATCATGGAAATTGGAAAATTTGTGTACACACCCATTCTATAATTCCACTGTTCCCGGAACTTACGAGTGGTATTATAGAAGGTCATATTTTTGTCTATAATTATTTAAATAACAAATCAATGATTTATTCTTTAATAATTTAGTTTTTCAATTCATATTTAATAATTCTTGAAATATGAATTTCGAGATATATTCTTCCTCTTTTGTTTCTCAGAGATCTAACAGAAAGGAATAATTTTTGGATTAAAATTACATCGAGGATATCATTAGTAGGTGTCGATGATTCTGTCCAGGTAACACGATAATACACGTTGTGTACTTGGAATTACATTTCGAGTAATTTACCACACATTCCATGTAATCTGGATTACACACTGTGTAGTTGTTTTTAGTGTGCCCATAATAATTTGGAAATTACTCAACCATGTGAATTAATGACACACAGTGTTGTTAGTTGTTACACTATATGTTGACCAGGGTAAACTAGTGCACGGTCTGTTGGACTACACGTTGTGTGGCCCACTTGACACAGCGTGTAGTCCCTTCAGGTCAGGGTCAAGTCGTGTATCCCATAAATAGATTTCTCGACTGGTGACCATGTAATGTGGAGTCTAAAATGTGTGTGTCCCACTATATATATCATGTACTTCGATGTTTTCCAAAGTGCACCTCACATGACATTTCCCCAGGTGTGTACTTCGGATGGACGGTGAGTAGGGTACACACCATGTAGTTAGATCTACACTCCATGTACTATTTTCATATTACATAGATTTAAAAATTTATTATTATATTATGTAACCCTTGAGACATGTACCTTCGTGTGGGTGTAAATATAGAACACAACATGTGATAGGTGTTTGATATATATATATATATATATATATATATATATATAATTGTCTGATTAACATGTGTGTAATGTTCAAAGATCTGCACATCATGTACGAGTTGTATTACAATTATAATTATGTTTGCATGATACATGTCAAAAATAATAAAGTGTATAAAAGTATAAATACATTTGGGGTAGTTTTGGATGGGTATTCACCGGGTTGCCTTCAAGATGCAAGTTATGTATAAGGTTATGGATGAGAATCTAAAAGAAATTTAGAAAGGGATTGTGATAAAAGGATTGATTAATAAAACACAATTTTTTTGAATAGTTTATTGATAATAAATAAAACAATTCCTCACATTGTGTTAAATATGTTTATTTATAAAATATTTGGGATTAGATCGTTCTTTTGAAAATTTAATGAAAATTCTAGTTTTACCTTTTAAATTGAACTGTAGTAATTAAGACATAAATATTTTATTTTGAATTATTTGAACTTAAAAATTTGTATACATATTCCTTACTCAATATGATAAAACTTTTATTCAGGACTATGGATCTAACTCGTGCATTTTTTGTAGTAAAAGGTCCATGAATTCAAAGATGGATTGGACTCTCTAAATTGGATATCAGTTCTATATTTGAGCCATAACATCTACATACATACTTAGATTGGGCCCAAATTTGGAGAGGAGGTATATTAAAAAGGTTCTCACAAATAATCCTTATATATGGATATATAGTTCATGTGTTTCTAAGGTCAAAAATGTGGTGAAATATAAAATAAAATATTTGGCTGAATTTCCTCATTTACACTTGAAACCACTTGAATCCTAGCCTCCCCTCTACTCTATAAATTGACGCTTTTATCATTTTTATGGGATGGTACGTGCATTGGGTTATTGGGAGAACATGATAAGAGTTTCCATACCATTTCAATTCACAATTAGAGGAGGGAATCTACCAAACTAGTATCTCCTCTGAAATGCTCTTTTTTTTCCTTTTCATTGTTGTAATGTTGTTTTACTTTCAATAGAATCCTAGTTTCTCTTCCATTTCTTCTATTGTTTTCAATTTTCTTCTTCTTTAAATCTTCATATTTTTTTCTTTAAATCAAATTGTAGATACGATATTGGGTTATACCCTTTCTAAATCTTTGAAAATACAATTCGTTTCTATGATGACTACACTTCCCATAGAAGAGTAGTTTTCTTAGTAATTGATATACCTCTTACATTATTAATTTATTTATTCTAAATAATTAAGATACTTTAATTCATTAAAATATGATCCATGAATTGAATTTTAAAATTATATGAAACTAATAATTAAATTGAACAATTGACACAAAAACATGAGAGATCGGGATTTGTGTAAATTGTGAGAGTCCAAACTTAATCAGTAAAACCAAACCACATGGGATAAATTTGTAGAGATAATATATAATCCATAAAATAAATTAATCCTTATTTATATAATTTATTTATTCCCTAATTTACCATTGACCTTAATCTATTCCTAGAATGACAATCAAAGTAGGGTGTTGTGATTGCATGTTCTGAAGCTGGCCTAGGGTTTAACTCCTTTCATCATGGTGGTAATGTTAATTATCATAGGGTAAAAACATTAACAATTTAGGGGATAATAATTAATTGGATGTTAATTAAAATTATAATGATAAATAATTAAGTGAATTAAAATGATAATGATAAATAAGTAAGTCAATAGGTATAGTTAGATTGATTACTCCTTCTAAAAATATTTTCTAAAAAACCACCTTCTTATTGTGTTTTATTAATCAAGTTTAATTTCAAAAACAAAAACAAAAAAAATGAAATCATCTTCTAAAATACTTATTCTTATATTATAAATGATAATAAACCCACCTCATCATTTTTAAGTAGTATTTTAATTATCTTTTATTTTATTTTATAATATCTTTAAGAAGTTGTTTTAATTTACTTCCTCCCTTGAGAGACAATCTTGGTCAGCCACTCTGCTACTCCCAAGTACCCAAACAATCACACATCATTTGAGAGCACCCATGATAGCGCCTTTCAAATTGGAACTATTTTCATGGAGGAAAGAATTTTATTAAACTAATTATAGGTATCTTTTCACTTTTATTTTATCCTTTTATTTAATCTTCATTCTTCATTCTTCTTTCCCCTTTCTCAATTTTTGTTTATTTTTCTCTCTCTCTCCCTTTATTCTTACTCTCTCTTTTATTCTCTATTAGATCATCAATTTAAACTTATTCTCACTATATTAAAGTATAAATTTATCATTTTATATGATTTATGACATGGTCCCATCTTGAGGGTCTCATTGATCTAGACCCTGAGATTGAATGTAACCTTAGGGAATGATTCATACAATCTCGGTCTAGAGGATTTGTCGGCATTTACCCAACTGGGGAATTACTTCATTCTAAGAACATTTCAATTGGAAATACTTTTAAATATAACATAAAATAATAACCAATGGGTTAAAATAATAAAAAATAACTTAATAGAACCATTTGAGAATTGGTTTCACCAGACATTAACTATCAACCAAATTGTATTGTATACCCAAATCTTGAATCGGACATTGAACTAAAATATGGGTTAATTATACTACTTCTAAAATTTCATGGACTCTATGGTGAGTATCCCAATAAACATCTATAATAATTTAATGTGGTTTTCTCAACCTTAAAGCCAAGAAATGAATCTGAAGATCTAATAAAACTAAGAGAATTCCCATTTTCACTTGATGGAGCTACAATGAATTGGATGTATTTTTTACAACATGAAGATATAACATGTTTTAATGATTTGAAATGTATTTTATTATAGAGATTTTTTCTAGCATCAAGGACCACATCCATTCGCAAAGAGATATCAGGAATCAAGCATACCCAAGGGGAGTCAATGTATGAGTACTAGGATCGATTCATGAAGTTGTGTGCAAGCTGCCCACATCCCCAGATCAGTGAGAAACTACTCATCCAGTACTTCTATGAAGGACCCACAACTATGGAGAGAATCATGGTGGATGTCGTATCTATAGGTGCATTGGTGTAAAAAACACCAGTAACCGCACATGCATTGATCAACAATATGGCACAAAACTCCCAACAATTTGGTGATTGAGGTACACCACATGTTAGAGGAGTACATAATGTAAGTCCTTATTCTCTTGAAAATAATTTGATTGATAATAAGTTGTAAGAATTGACCACTATGGTGATATAGATTTATTGGGATAAAAAAAATTCTAACCCACTCCTATGAGGCCATGTGGCATTTTCATTGAAAAAGACCACCCAACTGAGTGTTTACCCCAATTATAAATGTCATAGGATTGTGAAGCAGTATTCCTTGAGAGACCATATCAGCCACAACAGCAACCAAATCCCCAAAATAAGTATGATTCATTTTCACCAACATATAACCAAGGGTGGAAGGATCAACCAGACATGAGGTATAGATCTAGACAACAAAAAAAGACCCATTTTCCTCAACATTTATAGAATCCTTCACCATACCAACAAGGTTTCCAACAACCCAAAATGATATTTCAAGTTCAAGAATCAACAACTCAACAAAAAGGTAATTCTCAGCCCAAGGAAAATTCTAATATTGATGATCTTTTGAATCGAATTGTTCTTAATGAACTGAATGAGCAGAAGAGTCAAGGTTTAGAGCTGAGGGAGTTGAATACTCAAATGATCCAAATTCCAACCGTAATCCAAGAACTATTATCTAAGAACTCTAGATATCATCCTTCCCAACCTACTCCAAACCTCAAGGGTAATGTTAGTGCCATCACATTGAGAAGCAGGAAGAAAACAACTGATACTTCTACACCAACCATTCCATCAGGATTCATCTAAACCTTGGAGAGTCTCCATTCCATACCAACTGAAGTGAAACCCAAGGAGAAAGACAAAGGTAATAAAAACATTGATGATTTTCCTCCTAAACCCCTTCCATTTACAAACATATTTGTACAATCCGAGAAGATGGATGAAGATGTGATGTAAAAAAGAAGTTTTGGATACATTTAAGTGTGTTGAGAACAACATCCAACTACTTAAAGCAATAAAGAAAATCCCAAGGTAAGCCAAATTTTTAAAAGAACCTTGTACCAATAGAAGAGGGGTCAAGGGAAATGAGAGGATAAATCTTGGAAGGAATATATCATCACTAATTACACAAACTCTACAAATTCCAACAATGTGTAATGATCCATAGACATTCACCATACCATGCACCATAAGGGAGTTGAACTTTTTTATGCTCTATGGGATTTAAGAGCTTCCATAAATGTGATTCATCACTTTTAATTCTCTTATTTATTGGTTGGTGAGTTGAATCTGATGAGAGTAGTAGTGTAGTTGGTGAATAGAGCTACAACATATTCATTAGGAGTCCTTGAGGATGTAATTTTTTGGGTAAGAGAAATGGTATTCCCAATATATTTCTATGTTCTTAACATGGAGGATAATTAGGTAAGTTCTCATGCTCAAATTATCTTTTGTAGGACCTTCCTCAAAACTAAAAAAATGATCATAAATATCCCTGGGGGTACACTTTCCAGGGATTTTGGTGAAGAAGTTGTGATATTTAATGTTATGGACCCCATGAAGTACCCCTAAGAGGACCATTCTTCTTTTGTTATCTCCCATTTTGAACCACCAAATAAAAAACCCATGGAATTTGATTGTCCTATACCTAGAAAGATTAAGAGTATTGGATCCAATTTTATGTCTAAGAGTACTTCACACTTATTTATAATACACAAAACTCTATTAGATTTGATTTTGATAATTCTCACTCTGATTATGACATGTTGGAAGATTATTTTGATGGATTTGATGTTGTGTTGTATGATTTTTATGATTAATATTATGATACTGATGTTCATTGTGAACATATTTCAGTTCCTTCAATTTCTTCATCCATAAATCACCCCCCACATTGTAACTCAATCCATTTCCACCAAATATAAAATAATCATACTTGTTAAGTGGTGAGAAATTACCGTTTATCATTGCTAACAATCTCCCTTTTGAACATGAAGAAAAATTTTTGAATCATTTGAGGGAGAACATCAGGGAAATTAGGTGGACCTTGGATGACATATCTGGTATTAGCTCCTCCATTTTCATGCATAGGATTCTTTTAAAGGATGGGGCTAAACTAATGAGGAAGCCACAAAGGAAACTTAATCCAACTCTTAAGGAAGTTTTAAAAAAAAAGTTTAAAAATTTCTCAGGGCAGGTATAATTTATCCCATTTGAGATTCGTAGTGGGTAAGTCCTATTCAGGTTTTTCCTAAGAAAAGTGGAGTTACAGTTGTTAAAAATGATAAAGATGATTTAGTTCCAATGAGTTTGAAAAACATTTGGAAAGTGTGCATTGACTACAGGATACTAAATCAATCCACTCACAAGGACCATTTCCCCTCCCATTTTTTGATAAAATGCTTGAGAGACTAGCTGAGAAGACACATTATTGTTTCTTGGATGGATTTTCTAGATATTTTTAGGTTCTTATTACTTTGGAGGATTTGGAGAAGAAAACATTCACTTGTTCATTTGATACATTTTCCTACTGGAGGATGCCATTTGGACATTCCAATGCCCCAGGTACCTTCCAAAGATGTATGATGATTATTTTTTCTGATTTTCATGAGAGCAGTATAGAGGTATTTATGGATGATTTTTCAGTGTATGAGTCTTTATTTGATGATTGTATCTCTTTTTTGGGAAATGTTTTGAATCGTTGTATTGAGAAGAATATGGAATTAAACTTTGAAAAGTGTCATTTCATGGTAGATCATGGGATTTTCTTATGGAATGTAGTGTCAAAACATGGGATATAGGTTGATAAATCTATGGTATATATTATTTAAACCTTACCCTATTCTTTATGTGTTTCTGATGTTACATCTTTCCTAGGGTATGAGGGCTTTTATCATTTCATCATCAAAGATTTTAGTAATATTTCACTTCCTATGTCATGATTACTTTAAAAGGATTCTGATTTTGTGTTTGACGATTCTTGAAAGACATCATTCGATAATCTAAAGAAGTTTCTGACCACTCTACTAATCATACAGCCACCACGGTGGGATATTCCTTTTGAGATTATGTGTGACACCTCCAACTTCACGGTTGGAGTTTTCTTGTCTCATAGGGTGGAGGGACATTCACATTTAATTTCTCATAAATCAGGGACACATGATTCAGCCTAATCAAACTACACAACCACGAAAAATGAGTTTCTTACAATCATATTTTCTTTAGATAAATTTAGTTCATATTTATTAGGCTATAAAGAAGTTTTTTTTTCTGACCATGCATCTATGAGGTACCTCTTGAAGAATCCAGATGAAAAGATCAGGCTTATCTGATGGATGCTCCTTCTTGAGCAATTTGATATTGATATATATGAAAAGGAGTCAGAAAACCTGGTGTCAAACCACATGAGAAGTATTACTCGCACATTAGAGGCTGACACCTTGGACTAGGTACCACTTTGGGACACTTTACCTAATGATCATCTTTATTCCATATCAGGTACACTTCCTTGGTATGTTGATTTAGTGTTTCCTCTAAAATTAATTTAAATTTAAAGAAACATATAGTCCAAAAGTTAAAGAGTGAGTCAAGATTTTATGTTTGGGATGATCCATACCTCTGGCGCATGTGTAGTGATCAAGTTATTAAGAGGTGTTTTTCTGATCATGATTCTGAGTCTGTTCTATATTTCTTCCATACACTTTCACGTGGATGACACTTTGGACCCAAAAAAATAGCTATGAAAGTATTAGACTATAGATTATATTTTCCTATCTTATTCCATGATTCCCATGTGTTTTTTAATTCATCATCTTGTTTCCAACACACTAGGAACATTACTCGGAGATACGAGATGCCCAAACAACCCATACTATTCTATGAGATTTTTGATGTATAAGGCATCAATTTTATGGGTCCTTTTCCTAGTTCATTTGGTTTTTTCTATATTTTTGTTTTTATTTATTATGTGAGTAAATGGTTTGAGGATAAGGCCACCATGATTGATTACTCTCATGTTGTACTCAACTTTGTCAACGCACGGGTTTTTTGAGGTTTGGAGTACCAAAGGCTATCATCAATGATCATGGGACACATTTTTTCAATCGCAATTTGGCTTCCCTCATTCGGAAGTATGGGGTGACACAAAAAACATCAACACCATACCACCCCCAAACAAATGTCCATGATGAGGTTTCAAATCAAGAGTTGAAACAAATTTTAGAAAGAACCGTCCAGCCGAATAGGAAGGATTGGATAAAGTGATTTGATGATGTGTTATGGGATTATAGGACAATATACAAGACACCCATTGGTATTCCCCCATTTATGATTGTTATTGGGAATTCATGTCATCTTCTTATGGAAATAGAGTATCAATATTATTGGGTTATAAAGAAATGAAATAAGGATTTGGCACAAGATGGAATCCAATTGAATTTGAAAATTCAAGAGATTGAGGAGATTCAATTTTCATCATATGAGAACTCAAGACTCTACAAGGAAAGAACAAAATCATCTCATGATATAGTGATTCAAAAAAGGGAGTTTCACATTGGAGAGAAATTTCTTTTCTATAGTTCATGACTGAAGCTGATTCCTGGTAAGTTGTGTTCCAGATGGTCAGGTCCTTATATTGTATCTAATGTTTTTTTCTTATGGTGTAGTGAAGATCACACAAGAGGACATTGGAAGGATCTTCACAGTCAACGGGGAACGCCTAATGAAATATATTGAGGGACTTTCTCCTAATGTAGTGGATTTAATCACACTTCATAACCCCATCATTACACGAAAATTCCAGTCTGTTCCTAACCCTTTCACTTTTATATTACCTATCCTATTTAAAATTATACATTTCATGTGAATATATCATCTCATAGGTTTACATTGAGAAAAATGAAATATTTAAATTCTGGGGGAGGGGAAAACATTTTGGGGAAGATATTTATGATTTTAATTTCTGTATTTTTTGTGTATTTTATATTATGTTTTTGGTTAAAACTTTAAAAAAAACAAAAATAAAACAAAAAAAACAAAAATATATATATATCATATAACATTCTCATGTGGAACATATGGAAAATGAATATTTTCAAAATTTATAGTCATAATGATAAGAATGAGTGATATTTCTTCATCAATGGTTGATTTTTATAAAAATTGAATTCTTCGATGATATAAATGGTTGGGTTATTATAAAACTTTTAGATTTTGACATCATTATTTGTGATATTTTTTCATGGTAAACTGTGTCATCGATTTCCCCACACAAATTTTCACTCAACCATGACTTCTGAAATTTTTCCTACTCAATTGAAGATATAGTTAAGTTAGGTAAAATAAATTCATTGGTGAATCTGTATATTCATTTACCTTCCAATTAGTTACATTACTATACCGAATTGATCTAGGCATGTGTACCTATTATCTGACTATTGTACACCCTCAAAAAAATATGCGTTGTGTCTTGGACAGGTCAAAAACCACTCTTATATAACCTTTTATCTTGTTAGAACTATTAAAATTAGTTTTGTGAGGAGATCAAACATGAGTTGAGAGTTGAGTGTGAGATTTTTTCCAATTGAAACTTAAAAAAATGAGTAGGTTGGTGAAATGTACAGCATATGGGGATATCTAGGTCGGGAGCTTAAGGTTTGACTTTTGGGAATTCTTAAGTGAGTGGGTCTTGAAATTTGATTACAAAGGAATGTAGAATAGGTTTGGTGAATTAAACCAGGTAAGAAGAATTTTTTTACTTGACCTGAATATACTGAACAAAGGGTGTATTTATGAGCTTGTAATTGTTGGCACACACACACATGGATAATTAGTGGCATGGTGGACCTGTGACTTATTTCTCTATGATTAGTGTTATTAATCTCACTGGATTTTTTTTGACACAATTTATGAGAAAATGAATATAAAATTTATTGATATTGACTTTTTATGGAATTATTACTTTTCCTATATTTCCGCTGTGGATTGAGAAATATGAATAATCATATCTTGTAACAATTTTTTGAATAGAAGATATGAGGTTTTTTTAGGAGTGCCAAAGGGTAAGTGTGTGGGAGTTGAAAAAACACAATTCTATTTAAAAATTTATTTATAATAAATGATAAAATTTCCTCACATTTTGTTAAATATGTTTATTTATAAAATATTTGGAATTAGATCATTCTTTTGAAAATTTTATGAAAATTCTAGTTTTACCCTTTAAAGTAAATTGTAGTAATTAAGACATATATATTTTACTTTGAATTATTTAAACATAGACTACTGTATATTTATTCCTCACTCAATAGGATACAACTTTTATTCACGACTATGGTGTTAACTCGTGCATTTGGTTGGCGTAAAAGGGTCATGAAGTCAAAGATGGGCTGGACTCTTCAGATATGACATCAGCTCTGTATTTGGTTCATCACTTCTTCATTCGTGCTTGTATTGGGACCAAATTTGGAGAGGATATCTATAACAAAATTTTTCACAAATAAGAATCCTAGATGAATAGCTGGTTCATGATTTTTGAAGGTAAAAAAGGCAGTGAAACATAGAATAAAATATTTGGCAGAATTTACCTATTCACACTTGAAACCACTTGAAACTGAGCCTCCCTTCCACTCTATAAGTTGGTATTTTTCTCATTTTGGGGGTTTGGTATGTGAATTGGGAAATTGTGAGCAGTGTATAAGTGGTTCCATACCATCTAAATTCACAATTAGAGGATGGATTCTACCAAACTAGGATCTCTTCCAAAATTATCTTATTTTCCTCTTCTTTATTGTCATATTGTTGTACTTTCAATAAAATCTTAGATTCTCTTCCATTTCTTCTATTATTTTCAATTTTCTTATTATATTAATATTCCTTTTTGGGATGTAAATCAAATATTATAAATGATATTTGGTTATACCCTTTCTAAATCATTGCAAATACAATTCATTTCTATGATGACTATGATGCCCATAAAAGAGTAGTTTTCTTAGTAATCAATCAACCTCATACCTTCATCATTTATTTATTTTGAATCATTAATATACCATCATTCACAAAATATGATTCATGAATTGATTTTTAAAATTATAAGAAACTAATCAAGCAATTGAACAACTGACACAAAAACACGTGAAGCCGAGATTTGTTTAAATTGTGAGAGCACAAACTTAATCGGTAAAACCAAACCACACAAGATAAATTTTAGAGTTAAAATACAATCCATAAGATTAATTCATCATTATTTCAATAATTTATTTATTCCCTAACTTACCACTAACCATAATCTAGTCTTATAATGACAATCAATGCAGAGGGTTGCGATTGCATGTTCTGAAGCTGGCCTTGGGTTTAACTCCATTCATCATGGTGGTGATGTTAATTCTCGTAGGGTAAAAAGATTAAAAAATTATGGGATCATAATTAAGTGGATGTTAATTTAAGTTATAATTATAAATAATTAAGTGAATAGGAATATTTAGTTCGATTATTCCTTCTAAAAATATTTTCTAAAAAACCATCTTCTTGTTGTTTTTTATTTATAAGGTTTCATTTCAAAAACAAAAAACAAAAAAATGAAATGTTCTTCCAAAATAACTTTTATTATTCCATACATGTTAATAAAACCCAATCATCATTTTAATTAGTGTTTTAATTATCTTTTATTTTATTTTTAGAATACCTTTAAGAAGTTGTTTTAATTTACTTCCTCCTTTGAGAGACGATCTTGGTCAGCCACTCTGCTGCACCCAAGTACCCAAAAATCACACTTCATTAGAGATCACCCACGACAACGCATTTCAAATTATAATTTTTTCTATGGAGAAATTTATTTTATTCAACTAATTATAGGTGTTTGTTCACTTTTATTTTATCCTTTTTTTATCTTCGTTCTTCCTTCTTTTTTCCCCTTTCTCAATTTTTGTTTATTTTTCTCTCTCCCTCTTTCTTCTTAATCTCTCATTTATTCTCTATTATATCATCAATTGAAACTTATTCTCATGATATTATGGTATAATTTTCTCAATTTCTATTATTTATGACACAATCCCATCCCGAGTACCACTTTGATCTAGACCCTCAGATTGAATGCAGCCTTAGGGATTGAATCAGACAATCTCAGTCTATGGGAAGTGTCGATATTAAACCAACTAGGGAATTCCTTCATTATAAGAACATTGAAATTGGAAAAACTTTTGATTCTAACAAAAAATAAGAACAAATTTATGAAAATAATAACAATGAACTTAATAGAACCATTTGATATTTGGATGCACCTGACATTAACTATCAACCAAATTTTATTGAATACCCAAATTTTGAGTCATAATTTCAACTAAAATCTAGGTTAATTCACCTTATAAAAAAATTTCATGGCCTATCTAGTAAGGAAAAAAATTAACTTCTAAAAGAAATTAATGTGGTTTTATCAACCTTAAAATTAAGAAATTTATCTAAAGAACAAATAAACTAAGAGAATTCAAATTTTCACTTGATGGAGCTGTAAAAGATTGGATGTATTATTTACAACCTGAAGCTGTAACATGTTCAAATTATTTGAAACAACTTTTCTTGTAGATATTTTTTCCGGTATTAAGGACTGATTCCATTTACAAAAAATATCTCATGAATCAAGCAAGCCTAAGGGGAGTAAATGTATGAGTATTGGGAGCAATTCAAGAAGTTGTGTGCAAGCTGACTACATCACCAAATCAGTGAGAAACTACTCATCTAGTACTTCTATAAGGTATTGACACCTATAGAGAGAATCATGGTGGATTCCATAGCTAGAGGGGCATTGGTGGAAAAAAACCAGCAAATGCACGTGCATTTATTGACAAGATGGCAGAAAACTCCCAATAATTTGGTGATCGGGGTACACCACATGTTAGAGGAGTACATCAGGTAAGTCCTTCTTCTCTTGAAAAATGTTTGATTATTCTAATATAGAATAATTGACCACTATGGTGAGATAGATTAATTAGGCTCAAAATACATCCCAACCCACTTCTATGAGGCCTTATGGAATTTTCATGAAAAAAGACCACCCAACTAACTCTTTTCGCCAATTAAAAGAGTCAGAGGATTGTGTAGCAGTATTCCCTGGGAGACCATATCATCCGCAACAACAACAACATCCCCAAAATAATTATGATTCCTTTTCACCAACATTAAACCAAGGGTGGAAGGATCAATCAAACATGAGGAATGGCTTGAGACAACAAAAAATTCCCCCTTTTCAAAAAAAACCCGAAGCATCCACCAGACCAATAGGGTTTCAAAAAAACCCAAAGGAGATTTGATGTTCATGAATCAAAAATTCAACAATAATGTAATTATAAACCAAAGATAGATTCTAATACTGATGATATTTTGAAAAAAATGGTTCTTAATCAATAGAATGATCTGAAAAGTCAAGGTTCGGAGCTAAGGGAGTTGAAGACTCCAACGATTCAGATTTCCACCACCCTCCATAAACTGGTAAGTAAGAACACTATAAATCTTCCTTACCAACCTACTCCAAACCCCAAGGTGAATGTTAGTTATATCACATTGAGAAGTGGTAAGTAAACAATTAATACTTCTTCACCTACCATTCCACTGAGATTCACCTCAACCTTGGGGAAGCATCATTCCATACCAACTGAAAAGAAAGCCAAGGAGAAAGACAAAGGTAAGAAAAATATTGATGATTTTCCTCCTAAATCCCTTCAATTTCATAATAGATTTGTAAAAATCAATAATATAGTTGAATAGGTGATGAAAAAAAAGAAGTTTAGGATGTATTTAAGCGTGTTGAAATCAACATTCCTCTACTTGATTAAATAAAGAAATTACCAATGTATGCAAAATTTTTAAAATAACTTTTTACCAATAGAAGAGGGATCAAGGGAAATAACAGGATCAATCTTGAAAGTATTGTGTCAACACTCATTACACCAAATCTAGAAATTCTAACAAATTGCAAGAATCCTGGGACATTCTCCATACCATGCACCATAGGATATATTCACTTTTCTGATGATCTATGTGATTTAGGAGCTTCCATAAATGTGATGCCTCACTCGGTATTCTATTATTTACAGGTTGGTGAGTTGAATCTGATGATAGTAGTGGTGAAGTTGTCGAATAGATCAAAAGAATATCCAGCAGGAGTCCTTGAGGATATACATTTTCAGGTAAGTGATGTGATCTTCCTAAAGGATTTATATGTTCATAACATGGAGGATGATCAGGTAAGTTCTCATGATCCTATTATAGGTATTCCCTTCCTCAAAACTGAAAAAACTATCATAAATCTCTATGAGGGTATGCTTTCCATGTATTTTGAAGATAAAGTTGTGATATTTAATGTTATAGACTCCATGATGTACTCCTTAGAGGACCATTTTGCTTTTGTTATCTCCCATTTTGAAACACCAAATAAAAACCCCATGGAATTTTATTTTCTGATGATTAGGGATATGATGAGTATTGGATCATGTTTTTTGTCTAATATCACTTCCATACATGTTTCCAATGCACAAAACTCTCTTAGATTTGATTTTAAAATGGATTCATATTCTAATTTTGATAATTGTCAATCTGATTATGACATGGCGGCTAAGTATGCTGATGGATTTGATGCTTTATTCTATGATTTTGATGACATATATTCTAATACTAATGTTCATTGTGCACAAATTTCAGTTCCTTTAATTTCTCCATCCATACAACACCCCCCCCCCCTACATTGGAACTAATTCCATTTCCACCAAATCTAAAATACTCATAGTTGTTAAGTGGTGAGAAATTACCTGTTATCATTGATAACAATATCCATTCTGAACATGAAGAAAAACTTTTGAATCTTTTGGGAGAGAACATCAAGGTAATCAGGTGAAATTTGGCTAACATATCAGGTATTAGCCCCTCTATTTTCATGCATAGGATTCTTTTGGAGGATGGGGATAAACCAGTGAGGCATCCCCAAAAGAGACTGAATCCAACTCTTCTATAAGTTGTAAAAAAATATGTCTAAAATTTTATCAATGAAGGTATAATTTATCCCATTTTAGATTCACATTAGGTAAGTCTTATTCAGGTTGTCCCTGTGAAAAGTGGTTTTACGGTTGATAAAAATTACAGAGAGGAGTTAGTTCCAGTGAGGGTGAAAAATAGTTGGTGAGTGTGTATTGATTATTGGAAACTAAATCAATCCACTCACAAGGACCATTTCACCCTCCCATTTATTGATAAAATGCATGAGAGACTATTTGGGAACACACATTATAGTTTATTGGATGAATTTTATGGATATTTTCAGGTTTCTATTTCTCCATATGATCAAAAGAAGACAACATTCACTAGTCCATTTGGTACATTTTCCTACCAGTGGATGCCATTTGTACTTTGAAATTCCCCAAGTACCTTCCAAAGATTTAGGGTGATTATTTTTTCTAATTTTCTTGAGACCATAATGCAGGTATTTATTGATGATTTTACAATATATGGGTATTCATTTTATGGTTTTATCGATAGTTTGGGAAATGTTTTGAATCATTATATTGTGAATAATTTGGTCTTAAACTATGAAAAGTGTCATTTCAGGGTAGAGCATGGGATTGTCTTGGGGAATGTAGTGTCAAAATATGGAATAGAGGTGGATAAATTTAAGGTATATATTATTTCATCATTACCCTATCCTTCAAGTGTGCATGATTTTAGATCTTTCCTAGGGAATGCATAATTTTATTGGCCCTTCAACAAAGATTTTTGTAATATTTCTCTTCCTATATCATGATTACTATAAAAGGATTCTGATTTTTTATTTGATGTTTCTTGCATGAATTCCTTTGATGATCTAAATAAGTTTCTGACCACTCCACTAATAATATAACCCCCACAGTGGGAGATTCCTTTTGAGCTTATGTGTGATGCCTCCAACTTTGTAGTTAGAGTTGTCTTATCTCAAAGGGTGGAGGGACGTTCACAGGTGATTTCTTATGCATCAATGGAACTAGATTCATCCCAATAAAACTAAAAAACCACAAAAAAAATGATTTTCTTTCCATCATATTTTCTTTAGATAAATTACGTTCATATATATTGGGCTCTAAATTAGTTTTTTTTTTTACCATACAGTTATGAGTTACCTCTTGAAGAATCCAAATGCAAATCCCAGGCTTATCCAATGGATTCTCTTTATTCCGGAATTTGATATTAAGATAATGTACAAGAAGGGGTCATAAAACATGGGGACAGACAACATGATTAGGGTTACTCACATATTAGAGGCTGACACCTTGGACCACGTACCACTTCGGGACAAATTCCCCAATGAGAATCTTTATTCCATCATAGGTACACATCCTTGGTATGATGATTTAGTTAACTATCTTGTTTCCTCTAAAATTCCTTCAAATTTAATGAAACATCAATTCCAAAAGTTAAAGAGTGAATCAAAATTTTATTCTTGGGATAATCCATAACTTTGGCACATGTTTAGTGATCATGTTTTTATGAGTTGTGTTCCTGATCATGAGTTTTATTTTGTTCTAAATTTCCTCTATACACATTCATGTGGAAAACACTTTCGACCCCAATGAATAGCAAGGAAAGTCTTAAACTCTGGATTATATTGTCCTACCTTATTCTAGGAGGCTCATGTGTTTTTAAGTCATTCTCTCATCACCAATACACTGGGAACATTTCTAGGTGACATGAGATCCCCATCGACCCTTACTATTCTGTGATATTTTTTATGTATGGAGAATCACTTTTATGTGTTATTTTCTTAATTCATTTGGTCTTTTGTATATTTTTGTTTTTTTATTATGTGAGTAAATGGGTTGAGTCCAAGGCCACTAGGACTAATGAATCTTGTGTAGTTTTTGACTTTGTAAAGACACAAATTTTTTGTTGGTTTGGAGTACCAAAGTATATCATTAGTGATCAGGTGACACACTTTTGAAATCATAATTTGTATTCCCTCTTTTGTAATTATGGGGTGACACACAAAACATCAACACCATACCACCCCAAAAAAATGGCTAGGATGTGGATTCAAATTAGAAGTTAGAAAAAAATTGGAAAAAAACCATGCAGCCGAATAGGAAGGATTGGAGAAAATGCTTGGATGATGTGATATGGTATTATAGGACATAATACAAGACACCAATCATTATATCCCTATTTAATATTGTTTTTGGGAAAACATGTCATCTCCCTGTGGAAGTTGAGCATCGGGCTTATTGGGCAATAAAGAAATGCAACATGGATTTGGCCCAAACAAGAATCCAAATGAAGCTGCAAATTCAAGATCTTGGGGAGATTCTATTTTCATAATATAAGAACTAAAGGCTCTAAAACGAAATATCAAATGCTTCTCATGATATAATGATCTAATTAATGGAGTTTCATGTTGGATAAAAAGTCCTTCTCTACAGTTCATGGCTGAAGGTAATGTCTGGTATGTTGTGTTCCAAATGGTTAGGTCCTTATATTGTATCTAATTCATTTCCATATGGTGTATTAGAGATCACATAAGAGAATACTGGAGGGAGATTTAAAGTCAATTGTAAATGCTTAAAGCAATACATTGAGGGAATTTCTACTCATGCAGTGGATTTCATCACACTGTATAACCCCATCATTACTTGAAAATTTTAGGTTGTTTCTAACCCTTTAACTTTTATACTACTTGTCCTATTTAAAATTATACATTTCTTGTGAATATATCATCTCATAGTTTCACATTAGGGAAAATGATATATTTTAATTTGGAGGGAGGGGACAACATTTTGGGGTAGATATTTAGGATTTTCATTTGTGTGTTTTGTGGGTATTTTCTATTAAGTTTTTGGTTAAAATTTTCAAAAAAAACAAAAAAATGAAAAAAAAAACAAATATATCATATAACATTATCATGTGGAACATATGGAAAATGAAAGTTTTCAAAATTCATTGGTAGAATGATAAGAATGGGCAAGATTTCATCATCAAGGGTTGATTTTTATAAAAACTGAATTCATCGATGATATTAATGGTTGTGTCATTATAGAACCTTTTAGATTTTGACAACATTATTTGTGATATTTTTTATGTTAAATTGTGCCATTGATTTCTCCACACAAATTTTTACTCAACAATGACTAGTGAAATTTTTCCAACTCAATTGATGGTATAGTAAATTTAGGTAAAATAATCTCATTTGTTGATCCATAAAATAGATTATCTTCTGATTAGTTTCATTACTATATTTAATTAACCTATGCATGTTTACCAGTTATCTGATTGTTGTACGCCCTCAAAAAAATGTTTGTTGTGTCTTGGATGGGTCAAGAACCACTCTTCCTCAACCTTTGATCTTGTTATAACTTTACATTTATTGTTGTGATGATATCAAACATGGGTTGGGAGTTGAGTGTGAGATTTTTTCCAAGTGAAACTTAAAAAAACAAAAAATAATAATAAATGAGGGGAGTGACGGAATGTACAACATATGGGGATATCTAGGTCCAAAGTTTATGGTTTGACTTTATGGAAATCATAAGTGAGTGGGTCTTGAAATTAAATTGAAAAGGAATGTAGAACAGGTTCGGTGAATTAAACTTGGTAAGAAGAATTATTTTACTTGACCTTAATATACTGAATAAAGGGTGTATTTATGAGCTTGGAATGGTTGGAACATACACACATGGATAATTAGTGGTATGGTATAACCATGACTTATTTCACTATGATTAGTGTTATTAATCTCAATGGATTTTTTTTTGACACAATTTATGAGATACTGAATTTAAAATTTATTGATATTGACTCTTTATGGGATTCTTACTTTGCCTATATTTCCACTGTGGAGTGAGAAATATGAACATACATATCTTGTCACAATTTTTTTGAATACATTATATGAGGTTTTTCTTAGGAGTGAAAAAGGTTAGGTGTGGGGGAGTTTATAAATAACAATTTTGTTATATATTTTATTGATAATAAATGTAAAAATTCCCTCAAATTGTGTTAAATATTTTTATTTATAAAACATTTGGGATTAGATCATTCTTTTGAAAATTTAATGAAAATTATAGTTTTACCATTTAAAGTGAATTATAGTAATTAAGACATAAATATAATAATTTGAATTATTTGAACCTAAAATTTTGTAAACTAATTCCTCACTAAATAGGATATAACTTTTATTCAGGACTAGGGAGCTAACTCAATCTTTTTGTTGGAGTAAAAGGTCCATGAAGTCAAATATGGGATGGACTCGCGAGATTGGACATCAATTCTGTATTTGGGCCATAACTTCAATATCATTACTTGGATTGGGCCCAAATTTGGAGATGATCTAGAGAAAAAATTTATCACTAATCATCCTTCTAGATGGATAGCTATTTTAATTGTTTTGAAGGTCAAACAGGCGGTGCAACTTGGAATAAAATATTTGGATGAATTTCCCCATTCACACTTGAAACCACTTGAAACCTAGCCTCCCCTACACTCTATAAATTGGTGTTTTCACATTTGGAGGGGTTGGTACATTCATTATGATATTTTGATTATATTATAAGTGGTTCTATACCATTTTAATTTACAATTGGAGAAGAGAAAATACCAAGATATGATCTCCTCCAAAATTCTCTTATTTTCCTCTTATTTGTTGTAATGTTGTTGTACTTTCAATAAACTCTTGTTTTCTTTTTAATTTCTTATATTATTTTAAATTTTCATCTTATATTAATCTTAATATTTGGTATTTAAATAAAATATTAGAAACTATATTGGGTTATACCTTTTCTAAATCTTTGCAAATGAAATTTGTTTCTACAATGACTACACCACCCATGGAAGAATAGTTTTCATAATAATTGACCGACCTCTTACCTTATTACTTTATTTATTTTGAATCATTAAGATGTTATAATTCACAAAATATTATCCATAAATTTAGTTTTAAAATTATAATAAAATAAGTAAGAAATTGAACAATTGACACAAAAAACATGTCAGGTCAAGATTGTATAAATTGTGAGAGCACAAACTTAATCGGTAAAACCAAACCATACAGGATAAATTTTTAGAGTTAAAATATAATCCATAAAATCAATTCATACTTATTTATAGAATTTATTTATTCCCTAATTTTCCATTTACCATAAGCTAGTCCTAGAACGACAAACAATGTATGGTGTTGTGATTGCATGTTCTGAAGCTGGTCTAGGGTTTCACTCTTTTCATCATTGTGGTAATGTTAATTATCATAGGGTATGAAGATTAAAAAAATAGGGTATCATAGTTAATTTGATGTTAATTTAAATGATAATGATCAATAATTAATTGAATAGGTAGAGTTATATTGATTACGCCTTCTAAAAAAATAGGGTATCATAGTTAATTTGATGTTAATTTAAAGAATTTGATTTAATTGGCTACTTCCTTTGAGAGACAACCTTGTCCAGCCACTCTGTTGCACCCAAGTACCCAAAAAATCACACTTAATTTTATAGAACCCATGAAAGTGCCTTTCATATGGTTATTCATTATGGATGTTTTATGTGATAATAAAATTAATGAACTAACAAGCATACAATATGGAACTAAAATAAAATGGCTTATGTGTAAATATTATCTATAAATGGTTAATCACTTAAGTATATCACATTTAATATTAACAAGCATGTGAAAAGATAATAAGTGTCAATTTATGCAAAAAAAATAAAATCCCTCAATTAAATATTAATTCTATATAGTGTTCCATTACTTCAGTTAGAATTGAACCATAGTTCAAAGTTCTTGACCAACCCTTGTTATGGTGCTTTCAATTATCAGGGAATTCTAATTTGAGGTTTTATATTGACTTAAATTAGTTTACATCAAGGTTTGAATTACCTAGAAGGACTTGGTTCAACTGAGAGGCAAAGGTTATGGAAATAAAAATTTAAGGATTTCAAGGTTACAAAGTCCACTCAACAGATCAATGAGTTGTGGCTTAATATAGTTGGAATTTGAAACCTATAAAGTTTCTTTACCAACCTTAATTGGGATAATGTGAAGGGAAATATGTATATCTGCCACTAGAATGTCTAAAAAGGGATATTTTGAATCCAATGGTGATGGATATTGGCTTTCAACGAAATAGTGGGAGACTAATGGATATTAATTTATTTATTTATATATATTTATCAAGATAAAGTACTAAAACTTTGTTCTTATGATTTGTAGAAACAATATCAAAAATTACATCAAACAAATCATTGTGATCTATACTCGAGAATAAAAACCTTCTCGCTAGCACTAATTTCTAGTAGTGGTAAATCCGCCTTCAGGTTATCCTTCACAATGAGAGGAAACTTTATGTATTAGAAAATCCTTTACTAGTTGCACATGGAAATGAGGAGAGTGATGAGGAACTCTATATTTATGATAAACATCTAAATGATGCTAAGAATGTTCAATTCCTCATGCTATCATCCATGACCAATGAGCTCTTAAAGAAACATTAGGGAATAGATGCTTATAGAATGATGTATCACCTTCGATATATCTATCAATATAAGGTGAGATAGAAGTGGTATGAGATCTCCAGCGCTTTGTTGAGTAATAATCTTGGAGACTCTATGCCTGATGGACCAAATATAGTCAAGATTATTGGCTACATTGAGTTTCTCGACATCTTAGGGATTAAATTACCAAATGAGTTGCATGTAATCTCATAATATCATCGATTCCTAAGACATTATCTAGTTTTATTGTGAATTATAATACGATAAATAATGAGAAGATTATATCAGAGCATCTTACCATGATTCTCCAAGTTGATAAGAACATGGGGCATGAAAAACCCATAGTCCTTATGGTGAATCGGAAGAGTAAGGACAAGGAAGGGGCCTAAGATTTATAAAAAATCTGAAGCCTCTAAGCACCATCAAACTAAGAAAAAGAAGATCCAGAGGAAGGGTAAGGAAAATGAGGAAGTATACTTTACATGCAGCAAGCCAGGCTACTGGAATAAGAACTGAACCCATAGGCAAGGGGGATCCAAAGGTGCAATCTTTATCAAGTGAAATCTTACCATTTCTACACATTGGGTATTAGATACCGCTTTTGGGGATCACATATGTATTCAAATGTAGAAAAAAAGTAGATTTTAGAAAATTTTCATAGGAGAGATGTATCTGCAAGGAGACAATGCTGTAAGGTTGCCTATTCTTTACATTCATGACTACCACTTCACCATGATAATGAGAATTATTTTGGTTTTACATGGTTGTTATTATGTAATTATTGTTACCAAGAACATAATTTATGTATCAAGTTTATATATGGATGGATTTATTTTCAAGTTCAGAAATAAATTTTGTTACATTTATAAGGACAACATATGTTATGGTATGATGCATTTAAATAATGGTCTGTATGTATTAAATTATGAGAACCAAGTTCTAGAAATTGATAACAAACCAAGTTCACATAAATCGTACAACACCTAGTTGTGGCATATCTTTCTTGGTCATGTAAACGATAAGCATTTGACAAATCTCTGTCAATATGGTTATTTAGACTCTTCTGATCTAAAACCACTTGATAGATGTCACGCTTGCTTACATGGGAAAATGACCAAACCACCATCTAGTGGACATGGTTAAAGGGACATAGATCATCTAGGATTGGTACACTCTGACATATATAGCCCATTTATAGTAGGATCTAGAGGTGGATATTCTTACTTCATAACTTTTACTGATGAATTTAGTAGATATGGATATATTTACTTAATGAGGTATAACTCAGAGTCCCTTGAGAAATTCAAGAAATTAAATAATGAAGTAGATAATTTTTTTGGTAAGAAGATAAAGAATCTTCAATTGGATATAGGTGGAGAATATCTTAACCAAGAGTTCATTGACCTTATAGAGGAGTCTGGGATTCTATCTCAAATCACTCTACCTTATACACTATAGTGGAATGGTGTTAGTGAGATGTGGAACTATACCTTATTGGACATGGTAAGGTCAATGATGAGTCAGGAAGATCGTCCATTATCCTTTTAGAGATATGCATTGAAAACTGCATCATACACATTAAACCAACTACCAACTAAGATGAAAATGGGATTCCCTATAAGCTATAGAGTGGAAAGAAACCCACTTTGTCACATACACATGTATGGGGATGCGAGGCATTTTTTAAGGCTTTCTCAGGCAACAAACAAGAACCCTGGGTCATAAAGTGTATCTTTATAGGGTATCCCAAGGAAACAAATGGATACTACATATACAAAACCTCATACAAGAAAGTGATTGTTGCCAAATAGTCCATCTTTATTGAGAGGTAGAAAATCCTCAAAAATGATAGTGGGAGCAAGATTGACTTTGGTGAAGTTGATGCTCAAGATACACGGGAGTTGGTACATGAACAAGTTCTATAGGTCCCTTTGGAAGATTTAGTTCCTGAAACACATGTACTATATGGGAGTACAATATAGGTAAGGGATCTATAGAGATATGGTTTCTTTGCCATTGAGGATGCTGACTCAATATTGTTGGACAATGATGAACCACTCTTCTTCAAGGAAGTAGTAGAGAGCTTAGAAGATGAAACATGGTTAGAAGCTAGGAATTCTAAGATGGATTCCATGTATTAGAACCAGGTTTGGGTTATAGCCGATGTGCTAGTTTATGTAATGTCTGTTGGGTGTAAATGGGTATTTAAGAAGAAACTAGACATGGAAGGACAAGTTAGTACCTATAAAGCAAGGATAGTGGATGGAGGTTCAAGTAATTGACTATGATGAAACCTTTTCACTAGTTTCCATGTTTAAATCCATAATAATCATACTTTCCATAGTAGATTTCCATGACTATGTGATTTGGTAGATGGATGTCCAAATTGTATTCCTTAATGGGAACCTTCAGGAAGATGTCTATATGACACAACCAGAATGGATTTTGACACCATGTGATGCTAGAAGGGTATGAAAGTTTCAAATATCCATTTATGGATTAAATAAATCATTTAAGTCAAGAAAAAATTGATTTGATGAAGCCATAAGATAATTTGGTTTCATTAAAATTGAATTTGAGCCATGTGTTTGAAATTAGTTTAATGAGAATGTGGTTGTTATACTAGTAGTGTATGTTGATGACATATTACTTATTGAAAAAGAAATATCAGTCTTGTAGTCAGTCAAGGACTAGTTGAACAAGTGCTTCTCCATGAAGGACTTAGGCGAAGAAACCTACATTCTAGCGATCAATATCATTCGTGATAAATACAAGAGTCTACTTAGACTAAGTCAAAGTACATACATTGACCAGATACTAGTGAGATTTATTATGGAACAATACAAGAGGAGATTACTTCTAATGTCACATGGTATACATCTTTCCAAGAAAATGTTTCCCCGGACATAATATGATAAAGATGGGATGAGTAAAATTCTATATGCTTCAGCGATAGGATCTATCACGTATGCTATTTTATGCACCAAAATTGATATTTCCTATGCACTCAGCATGGTAAGTAGACATCAAGAATATCCAAGAGAACATCATTGTACTACTGTTAAGACTATCCTTATGTATCTGAGAATAACTAAGGATATGATCCTGGTGTATAGAGGACATGAGGAGCTTTTTTAGAGGGTATGCTGATACTAGTTTTTAGATAGATCAGAATAATCAGAAGATTCAATCTGGATATGTTTTCTATCTCAACAGAAGAGTTTTGAGCTGGAAAATTTCAAAGAAGCTAGTCATCACTGATTCTATAATGGATTCTGAATATATAGTTTCTTCTGATGCAGCCAAGGAATCCATCTAGATTTGGAAATTTTTCTAGGATCTTGGTGTGGTTCCTAGTAATAAGGATCCAATTACATAGTATTATGATAATAATCCAGTGGTGTCTCTTGAAAAGGATCCAAGGTTACATCAACTGAAAAAGAAAAAACTCTTAAAGTATCACCTATTGAGGTATTTCAATCAAAGTTTTGAAGTTTTAGTGAGCAGAGTTTCTAAGGTAGAGAATGCGGTATATCCCTTGACTAAAGGCCTATCTCAGCAGAAGCATGAATATCATGTGAGATCTAGAAGACTAAAGGTTGTTAATAGTTGGATCTAGTGCAAGTGGGGGTTTGTTGGAGTTGGTACCCTTGAAACCAACTTCATTTTCATTTATGATAAACTTGTATTCATTGAATGAATATTAATAAACTCCTTATCACATCATGATTTTTCTTATGTGTGACATAGTATGTGATAATGTCCTAAGAATATTTGTCACACTAAAAGGTCATATTGGATCCCTTCTATGATGAGAAATCAAAAGTGCCCTAACACTATTCTTAAATATATGTTCTATGGTTAGATGAAATCATTGGAATGGATAGAAATGATATAGGCCATTAGGGGTGGGGACTCATGAAACTTTGAGTAAATTTCTCATGGTGTGCGCCCTTGGTAATATCCAAGAGGATATTAGGACAATAAGACCTACCAGTTGGAAATCCACATTCATAAGTTTCATTGGATGTTTCTATCTATGGATGTGTGTATTGTTCCATAGAATTTAAGATTATTATTAATCTGTATTAGGACTCTTTCACTTATATTTATTGATGAAAACCATTATGACAAATGTTCGCAGTGAGTTAGGATATGTTGGGTGTGTCACGAGTAATACTACATTAATGAATAATGTGAGAAAGGATTTTCCACTTCTACAGAAGAATATATCCCAGGCCCTTTGATGGAAATGATATAGACTAACTAAATCTGCGGCTATGGTGTTCTCTAGGAAAGTTCAATTCCTAGATATCAAAGAATGAGAAATCAAGCACATGGGTCGATGGCACTTGCGTGAAACCCACTTGATTCGAAATATCGAGATAAATGGGTTATATTAAAAGGTTTGAATTAATATGAGGTGGCATGTCATTGTGACATTAACTTATTTCTCTTGGGTTCCTTGACTCATTGCTAGACATTAATCTTGGACTTTATGAAATATTGCCTAATACCAATGAGAAAGAGGTCTAGAGGGTCACACACTAAGTGTAGCTTGTATCTCAGTTAAATAATTTATTATTTATCAAGTGGAATAAATATTATTCCCAGTTTTAGTTTAATAATTATTCAAGTATTCCTAATCTCATTTATTTCATCGCTAGTTATTAAAGAGAATATTTTGCTGACGAAATATTTATTTATCGGTCAATAATGCGGTTATATTTATTTAATAAATAAATAATCATTATTCAATGTCCGGTAAATATTGAGGAGGATTGGTGGACCAAGTAATGGATCTTGTGAGAAATAATATTAAATATTATTTCATTAAATAATATTTAAATATAACATGCAATTTAAGCATATGTCGTAGAAATAATAGAATTGATATTATTATTTGGTATGGTGTTTCACATGGAATAATAAAATAAGTAACGGAACTTGTGATAATTATTTATTATTACCTAGTGAATTAAATTCCCCGTTATGTTATTATTATCTAATTAGCCAAGGATTCATTACACCACCTTACCAATGGTTGTGTACACAACATCCTTGGAGAAAATCTCTCGATCCTAGAGAACTCTTTCCTCTCCAAAAACGCTCTTAAGAATGAGAGAGATCCTCCTCCACTAGATCTAGGAGAACCCTTTGGAAGTGATTCCCAAGGAAATAAAAGGCAAACGTCACAAGTGCAAGGATCCTATGTGCTAGAACCCAGAGACTACTTTGACGACCTCTGAATATACGTGGATCACATGTGAATCATTATGAGAGGATTCCTATCCTTGGATTCTACATCACAATGAATCTTCACCTCATACCCGTGGTTGAACACATCAATGAAGAAAGAATCACCTTGGTGGTAATTATTTAATTTAATTAAATTAATTATAAACAAAATATGTCGATCATATATTCTCAGTTCTGGGTTCTCTTCTTTGTATTTTATCTTTTATTAAATTCCATGTATACTGACATTTATTGTCATATTGATCCCAGATTAATCATCAATCATGGAAATTTGAAAAGTTGGGTACACACCCATCCAGCGCTTCCACTATGCTCGAAACCTACATCTATGACATCAGATGTGAATGGAGTTTCTTTAGGAGTATGATTTTGAGATCTCCTACAACTCGGGAATGGCAAATTTCATGCCTAATTCATTAAAAAGCAAGTCCTAAAAGGATTTTTTTTAGAGTATAAGGATTATTAAAATGTGATGGGAAGTTTGAATCCTTACATTTTGATGAAAGGTTGGTTGATAGGGGTGGTTACATGGTATATATAATAGTGTAGTATTCTTTGGTTTGGTAGTTGGAGAAGTCTTACTATGGATAATCAAAGGAAAATGTGATTTCTATTACTTTTGGTCATTGTGATGCTCCAAATGGATGGTCGGAGGATGGTTAGTACATAATTTTGATTCAAGGGGGGATTTCTTTTCTAGTATAAATTCATGATGTATGAATTCATGAGTTTTATATCTCACCATTACCATTAAACCTAGGAGTTTAAAAGATGTAACATAGCTTGAGGACATAGTTTTCATAGCCATATATGATACATATGACTGCAAATTTGCGGTTCGGTGTTTGGATTTACAAAAGGTAATGGTTTAAATTCGTGTTCATGGATGTTTTATACATGTTTTTTATTTTACAATGTGTAAAATGGATGACATATCAATATAATTATTCATAATATAATCCTTATCTAAAGGAGGATGTGATTCTATCAGTGCAATTGTGGATCAGTTGACAAAATCATCTCACTTCCTAGAGATTAGGGATTTTGATACAGTGAATGTCTTGTCTAATTGGAATGTGGATGATGTTTTTCTATTTCATGTAGTTCCAAGGACCATTGTCTCATATTGGGATGAAAATTTTACCTCATAATTATGTAGGGGATGGTAGAACTATTTTAAAACTCAGTTACTCATCAACACCGCTTTCCACCCATTGGTGGATGGATAGGCGGAGAAGACTATCTAGATGTTGGATGATATGTTGTTTCTATGTATCACAGTATTTATTGGAATTTAGGAAAATCATTTTCCTTTGGTAATGTTTTCCAACCACAAAAAAATTATCACTCATCCATCAGAATAGCCTGGTTTGAGGAAATGTATGGGTATCCATATCATTCGCCATTGTTCTATGGTGAGGTTAGGGAGTCAATAGTTCTTGGACCCTATATGGTGAAGAGAACTATAGAGAAGGTTCAATCAATTAGAGAGATAGGATGGAAGTTGTGTTGGCCATGAATAAGTCTTATTCCAATCATAGGAGGGTGCCCTTAGAGTTTGATGTTTGATACCATGTGTTGTAGAAGGTTTCACCACGACATGGGAAGAGAAGGTTGAACAAGGGGTGTAAGATCTCACCCAAGTTTGTTGCGACATTATAGGTGTTGGGTCATGTTGGTGAGTTGTCTTATTGTTTTAAACATCTACCATTACTAGACCTAATTCACACTAATATCCACATCTCTAAAATATGTCTATATCTTCATGATGAATTCCAAGTAATTGACATGGATGTTTTAGATATCAAGGATGAAGAAATATTCATGTAGAATCTAGTGAAGATACAAGACCATAAAGGGTAGGTGGTGTGAGGAAAGACCATCCCTTTTGTTCGTAATTTATGGAGGTATGGTTTCCTGGTGTAGAGTACATGGGACCATCAGACACAGATGTGTTCCTTGTACCTGAAGTTGTTTTGATTTTTAAAAAAAAAATTATTTCACAATATGATGTTTGGACCATAATGTTTTATATGAGATATGATTATTAATTATTAATATTATGTGTGATTAGATATTCAATTTATATGAATAAGGAAAAACCTAATTCCTAATTGATACGCATTATACTATGATGTGATTAAACTTGTGTGTGTGAGCCAATGACACCAAGAGTATATAGTATCATAACATGGAAGATGTAATTATTGATTTGGTTGTTTCGTATGGTATTTATTATTGGGATATTTATATTCACTTTGTTTTGAATATTCACTTGGTTTTTGTATCTATGGTATAATGATATCCTTGAGAGGCATCTCATGCGGTGGTTCTTGGAACCCATTTTTATTTTCCTAGGATTTGGTTTGATTCTCGAGATGAGAATAATTTGATATATATTTGATGTCATGTAGTAGACTAATAAGACCCTTTCCTTTTCATTACATGGAGACCCAAGGGATTAAGATAGTGTTGGGTGTATTTCCCATTTTTTATCAGTTTTGTCTTGCATTTTTCTAGAATGGTCACTTGTCTATTCATGTGGTAGAATATTTTTTCATGTAGAAAATGTGCACAATCACTTGACTATTCATGTGGTTGGTTGGTTGGTCATCCAATCATTTGACATATTCACATATCCTTTCATGTGGTAAGTCTTTTTTTCATTTATTCAGTTAACACAATCACATATATGTTCAAGCGAAAGGGTGGTTGGTTCTGCAATCAATTAGCACGGTCAATTTTCTATTCATGTGGTAGGGTGGTGGGTCATGAAATTACGAGGTATAGTCACCTATCTGTTCTTAGGGAAGGGTAACTACTTGTGCAGATAATTTTCATGGTCATATATCTTTTCATGTGGTAGGCTGGTTATTTACCTATTTTTTTGTACTATCACCTATTTTTTCATGTGGTATTTTCGTTGGTCATTTGGTCGGTTGGCAAGGTCACCAGTTTTCTCATATAGTATGTTTGTTTGTACAGTTAGTTCAAGACATGGGCAATTTTTTTAGATTTATCATTTTCCCAAAATACCCTAAAATACATAAATGTGAATTTTTTACCTAAATTCTATTTTAAAACCGAAAATTAGGGTATTTAATGGTCAATTAGAGGAGGATAATTACATTAATAAATTTACTTTATGAGCAAGGCCATTAATGATTCATTCCTAGTGAAATTTAATGAGGTTTGAATTTATGGTCATTTAAAATGATATCCCCAATTTAAAATCATGCTAGTTTTAGCTATGTTAATTATAAAGTGAAGATAAATCCTATAATATTTCATGATTTATTTCTCTTCAGGAGAGTGCTGATGAAGCTCTTTTCATTAGATTCCAAGATCTATGTTACTACAGTTGGTTCAAGTTCCCTTTAGGTGGATTCCTTCTATGTACACATCCCTTGTTTGGGCATAAAATATTTTAATGAATCATTATTCCAGGTAGGGAGTCCTTTTTATCTCTCTTTGTTGTATAATGTGGGAGGGTTATGTTTTTATTATACTTGGGATGATAGGTTTCATCTATCCTAACAAATATAAACTAATCGATTTAATTGAATTAAAGTTGAAGGTGAAAGAGATCGGATGTTTTTACAGCTTCTTTTATATTTGGATATTTAGTTTATCTATTATTTTTGTAACAGATAATATAATTTCCATTGGGGGAATTTTCTTGAGTAGTATGTTTATTGATATGCAACCCCTTTTGTGATATTTTTATATAAACCAAAATAGAATTTTTTAAGCTCTTATACTTGTATAAACAAACTTTTTCCCCAAGAAAACTTTTTTTGTGTGAGACTACCCTTAAATTTAAGGTGGAACATGATAAAACTCCTTGAATAAATAAAATTATTATTATTGTTTTTTTTAGGAAAGAATTGATAAAAGTGGGTGAGTAGTGTGGTTTTTTTAGTGTGCTTCATGGGTAGTTGAATTTTTTGTGACAGGTATGATGGTAGAATGTGAGGAGGTGTGCTTATTGTGATGGAATTAAGCATGGTGTGGAAGGAATTGGAATGTTTTTATTATAGTGGAATGTGGTTATGGATGGGAAATAGTGGGGTTGTATGGGCTAGTTGTATATAAGTTGGGGAAGAAGGTGTTTTTTGGTTTTTAGTGTATTCATGTTGTTGTGTGTTATGATAGTTTTTCAAGTCATATTAAACTTTATATGGTTTCTTTAATGTATTAAAATAGTAAAAACAATAGGATATTAGAAGAAAAAATTGCAACATGATGTGTGGATTAAATGATGAGATGTTAAATACAAATTTATAGGATGGACATTGAGTAATGAAATAGATATTTTAATCTAAATGGTTTGGTAATAGTAATCAATAATTTGATGTGGATTTTAATGATATGATGAAAATTGGAATGAGATTGGTGGATTGTGGTATTTTTTGGTTCATGTAGAATTGGAATCAGAATTTGTGTTGTTTTAAGTTTGTTATATTCCTTGTAGTGAACCCATTTGTCAGGGTTTATGTGGCTTTAGATATATATATATATATATATATATATATATATATTATCATTTTATGATATCTTTATTCTCCCTATCCATGTTGAGTATTTTGTACCCAATAACCAATGCATTTACGGATCTTTCTTCCAACATCCAGATAGTGAGGGTGGATGGATGGCCACCCACTCTTCCCCACAACCTCTTACAGGTGATGATAACATATAAGAGTTGTGATGGCCAAAAGTCAAAGTTTCTTATTTTGAGATGTGTTGTGATGTGATGTGATGGCCGATGGTTCTTCGGGTAGGATGTGGTGGTATGGGATGAGATGTCTTATGGTGGGGGTTGTTCATGGATTGAGTAGGGAAAAATGTTGATTTCCTTCAAGATCATGATACTCTACTACCCTTGTTATATGTTGATATGTGATGTAATGGCCCATATTTCATCAACTGTTATTCTATGTGTTTAATTATGATATGAAAGAGGTAGGATCCCCACAAAATTAGTTATTAGGGTGTGAGAGTGTATAATCATTGGGAAAGTGGTGAGGGGTACCTTTCAATGATATGCTTCATATTATGTTATTACACTTGGAAGTGTTACATGGTGAGAACACCTTGGTTAGGATGGTTTGGGCTATATGATATGTTCAGGGATGTTGGTTCTACTATTTTACCATATGTGTATTAATATTATCTTCACATGTTAATTATAGACTTCTTTTCCAACTAAGTACACCTTTATGCTCATCTAGTATATGTAAAAAATCTATGTTTCTAGGAGGACTACATGAACTATTTCGGAAATTACTAGGTCGAATATTTGTTATGATTCTCTGTCACTACTTTATATTTTATTATTAGTATATATTTTTAAAGTCTGTTATATGTATTTGATTTTATTTCCACAGGAATCGTTCGATGATTTTGGTTTTATTTATATTTTTTCGGGGAGTTTTTTTCAATTGAATCATCTTATCAACTAATCATGTTTTCAAAAAAAGTGAAATGTCTCTTGTATCATGATATATTTATACACTTAGTGTAAGTCAAAAAACTAGGACCAAATAAAGGTGGTACATCTACTTCATTATGCCACTCCCTTTATCGTGGTATCTTTGGTGGGAGGGGGTCATGAAAAAAAAAAGCAAGGACCATTACTTACAAATTAAAAAATACATGACAAATGAAGTAGTTAACACCTAAAATGACAATTTTAATGAAATATATTCAATGAAAGAGTGTTTAAGTGATTTATGTTGGATATATATCAAATTATAATACGAATATGGGTTTTATATAGAAGTACAATGATTTTAATTTTATTTTACAAGTGGTTAAAATAATATACAATGCTAGTCAGACCCCAGGGTCAGTGATTATTTCACAATCTCATCCATATTTAGAATAGTTTATTTTTCCATTTTATTTAGAAGATTAATATTCTATAGTATATATTAAACCAAACTAATTTATTATCCTATATTTATTTCTATTTTTTCAAGTATTATTTCCATTCCTACATTTTTTGGAACTCAAAAGTCTCAATGAATGTTTTCAATGAAAACAATAATTGTTTTTATTTTTTATCAGGAATAATTTTCTTTCTTCACTATATTTTCCTAAAAATTATTTCAAGATTATTTTTAATATTTCAAAATGATATATTAAATTTATTTTTACACCTTTTTAACTTTTAATAAAATGATTTAAAATGAATATTCTTATTGTTTTCCAAATGTGGTACTTTTTACTGAAGGTGTGAATAGGATATTTATTTTAAAGATTACTACATGAATAGATTTTACCACTATCATAACAATTATTTTCCTAAAATATTCAATTATGTTTTTCCATGGTTCTTCTCAAAGAAAATTATTTTCCTATTAACATAATTTTTTTTCTAATTTTCATATAAGTAATTTCGAAATGAAAATGGTATTTTATTCAATAATTGTTATAGTGATATATTTAAATTATTTTCACCTATATATATTCTGATAAATCATATTATTTGATAGGGATATACTCTAATATTACCATCCACCTAATTTCACTAGATGTATTATGATTAGGTTTTTATGATTTTTGATTGGGGGAAATATTAAAATTTAATATTCTTGTCATTAAACACAAATGTTTTGGTTGATTATGTATTGATTTGTTATTCACCCCATTAAATTGTAGAATGCATCAGACTCTGTAAGTATAACGATGGGCCCATTATAGCCCCTCAATATATTGGTAGGTCTCATGATACAAAATATTTGGGGCATTTGGTGTAAACCATAAGTATTTACCTATGATGTCTTGGAAAATTCATTAAAAATAAGATTATGATGTTTTGAATTATTCATTCTATCATTATGAAACTAGTTATTGTCATAAATGTGATTATTAATGTTTTTATATCATCCATATTCTCTTTTATGAAAATATATATATATAATAATTGATTTTTGTTTATCTCTAACTTATTATTCATGTTTTATTTTTTATATGATAGAATCTGTTATAAACATTCCCTAAATGAGCATATGAGATAACACTATGTAATGTTTTAATTTACCAAGGATATAAAAAAGGGATCTTTGAATAAATTCAAGGATTTAGTATAAGAAATAATAAAGTTCAAAAAATAATGTTTATGATGTATTTCCTATTTTATTAGGATCATAAGAATTTTCTTATGATAGAAATAATTACCATAGGGGATGGATTATAGTTTTAAAAAAAACTTAATTTAATATATTTTAACTAATTACCTTGTAATACTATTAATTTAGAGTTATCATACATGAACTCAATCAGATTAAAAATTTTACAAAGTCATAACCACAAATCAAATTAATTATATCAATGTAACAATCGTAATCACTGTGGAGATAATTTATCAGAATATGTATATCATAATTAGATATAATAAGATAAAATAAGTCAAAATATAAAGATGAATCATTGAATCATTTTTTATTATATGCATCATATTATAAAAACTTTTAAAACAAGTAATATAATAGCTCATAAAAGTATGAACGACTTAGAGGATATTTTAAAAAGATTAAACTATTCTAATAATTAGAGTAAGTCAGACAATAACCATGACTAAAGGTACACACTTTCTTGAAATTACTTTAAATTATGTCAGTCCTTTCATAGAAATCACTTGATATAATGATCATATTTGTATATATCTTCTTATCCTTGGAATCCTTTAATAAAAATGTTAATGTATGTATTCCTATCCCTCGAAGCCCTCAATCTTATGGATCATATTCTATGTCTTCCTATCCTAATAATTCCTTGATCATAAAAATAATCAGATGTGAGTTTCAATTACAAATTTTCTTATGGATATAACCTGAAAAGGTTTCATTTGAATGAAAACGCTCAAAATATTTAAAATAAATAAGAACAAGGATTAAAAAAATAAAAATATTCAAGAAAAAAATTACTCAACCAACTATCATTATAAAGACTCTTCAAATTACTTGGTATTTATGGGAAATATCCCCATAGTCACATTTTCATATTTTTTACAACACCCTTGGACATATTTCACCTAACAGTTCATTGTAATTGAATTTACAATGTCATATAAATTAACAAAATTATAGTGTTGATGGAATTCCTTACATTAGAAATAATTTCTTTCTATTCCAATTATAAACATAGTCAGTATGATAGACTTCCACAATGATTTTAATATCAAAATATTTATGAATCTTAGTTCGATTGTATCGGTATCGGTATTAGTCTGATTTTGAAGACTTTTTTCAATAAAATAGACATTATTAAAGTTTAACTTCTTATCCGCTAAATGCGAGTCTAAATTTATCAGATTCATACTCATTAAAATCATTTTAATTAATAATTTTATGTTTATATTCATAATACATTAGAAATTATTTCTACATGTGGTAAAATATAATTTTTTCTAAAAAAAATCTAAAAATATAGGATATAAAATTTTAGTAAATATGTTTCATGAATGTTTTTGTGAATTCAAAAACTAAATGAATGTAAAATTAATTATTAAAACTTCTAAATCCAAAGTCTATCTCTTTTTGGAAATCACAAATTCAAAACATGAAAAAAAATGATTCTGAAAAAAAATCCCACCATTCTTTTAAAAACTTTGTATTTAGAGTCATTCATTGAACCATAACTCCACCTAAGTTTATAACTCTTCTGAATATGATTGTGAATATTATGGAGTTTTATATTATATATTTCATTAAGATAAATTCTCCCCCTTAGTAAATCTTCTCCCTCTAAGGATCTTATTCTCCCCTATGAATTATATTCTCCTGAAAAAAAACCGTCCCCCTTAAAGAAACATCTCTAAGATTATAAATTATTCTCATCATTTAATAAATTCTACCCAAAATTATAATTTATCCATTTTTTTGACATTATAAAGAATAGGGAATCACCCAATGTCCATGAAATGTTAGAAACATATCAAAAAAATAATATTGAACTACATAATCATCGAAAAAAAATATTAATGAAAATATATTGAATCGTAATTAGAAAATAATCAAACAAATAAAATTTGTATCAAAAGATAATTCATTTATAAAAATAAATTCAAATATATTTGAAAAAAATACAACAATATCTAAAAAGAAAAATGTTATTTCATTCTTAATTATGGTTCTCACAAAATCCATTATCTTTTTTAACTCCTTTCTTTATTTCTAAATGTTTCAACTTTCTCTTTCAATGTCCTTAACTTCTTGAATTCCTTCAAAATAACTTTTTTCATTTATAAAAATGATTACTTTATATTCACAATATCTAAGATGGGAAATATCTATCTTCATATATTGAATCATCTCTTTCATAAAAATAACTTCTTGAGTATGACCATTGATTGCATCCCAAAATTCCTGGACAAACATCACCTTATCTTCCAAGTCTTTTGATAAATGATTAAAGGATTCGGATGATTATTCTATGAAATTCTTCACTTTACCAAATTTTTTATCATAAATTTAAATATATGTGTAAAATTGATGAGAATATTAATCTATTTTATTGAATGCTCTATTGTGAGATTAAAAAAATTACAGAAAATCTTTTAATTCTACTTCAATATGGATCACCTTCTATGTTAAAATCATTATCAAATCTGATTTCTGATTGAGACTATCTTGAATAAGCTGGAACTGAGTTTCAAGGTTCATAAAATAAGGAATATTTTCTTCCAACCTTCTCAAAACATGAACTATGAAATAAACTCCTTCAAGAGCTATTGTATCAATTGAATTTGATAGTTCTTTCATAATCTTTGGATGTATTTCTATACTCATTCTGGAAACATCATCCTTGAATTTGATTTTATATACTTTTGAAACAAAATGTTCAACTTCAATTGAAACTTTTTTATCATTTAATAATTCAATCATATAAATTTCTTCATAGATCATGGATTTATCATCAGATTTTTTCATAGAATATTGATTATCTTCTTCCTTCTTCAAAGATGAATCGTCTTCTTCTTCTAATGAGGAAGAATCTTTTTAAAAAATAATAGATTTTTATTCATTGAAAGCCATAGAGGGTTAATATAATGATGATGATGTCTATGAATCTTATTATTACTTAAAATATTGAGTTTCTTGATTTTCATCTCCCTCTTTATTCTCATACCATTCCTCTTCTACTTCTTCTTCAATTTCAGTATCATCTTCTTCATATTCTCATTATTCTTATTTTTCATTCTCTTATTATTATTTTCCTTAAATTTCTTTCCCATATACTTTATTATCATTTAATTATTCATCATATTCGTTTTCAAGATATTTTTCTAAATGCACTATTGTTCTCAAATGTCCTTCACTAACTAGGTTTAGTTCTGAATGATTTTTAAGGAAAATGGAGACCTCTTATTCTTGAACCACTTTTTACTCCTATTTATTGGTATTAAAATGAATAATTTCTGAAACAAAAAATATTTATTAAAATAATTATCAACCTTCTAATATTATCTGATTGTTTTGAGAGTTGGGTAGAATAACATTATCAGTTTTACTTTTTACACAATTCAAAATATTTTCAAAGAGCACAGCTTCTCACAATATGTTCTTTTTTTATTATTATTTTCTTATTATTATAAAAAAATTGAAAACAAATTATATATTCCTTAGCTTCATCAGGATAGATTTTGAACTTGGTGTCTCCTGGTTTCTTATCGTCTTTATTTTCATGATTTCATTAAAAACATCACCCAACATCTTTGTAGAGACCCAAAGCTTGACGTACATGTACATTACATTACTTTTGTGGAAAACTTAATACATGACAAAAACAAACGCCCAAAGATCGTATTAGTTTAGTGTCTATGGAAACTTGGAACATAATCTTCTAATCATGGTGAAAGATCTTCAACATCTCCCATAAAGATCTTCCCATTTTGTTTTCTTACCTAAAACCTTTCTTTATATCTTAGGGAAAAGAAAACATAAAAATGGTGAGCTCAAGTTCTCAGTGTGGGTAAGCATGGAGAACATAAAACAATCCCTAAACATTTGAACATAAGAAAACGAACATAAAACATCAAAATCATGAGTAATGACATAAAACTTGGTAGTGCATAAGGCATAGATCATAAAGGAACATTAATCATGATAAAATGGCATGGGAATAAAACATGTAATTGTGTAAAACCATTAAGAACGTGTTATTATTTCTATAGTAGCCAAGGCATTGTTTCCAATACCATCATAGTAGACAAAGTCCATTACTGAACCAGGTTTACTTGTCGTTCCATCCCTGTATGACTGAACCAGATTCACTTGTCATTCCAGCCATTTCTATCTCATGAGATATAAATCATTACCCAATGTATTGGAGGGAGATATATTTCCCACCCATCTCATAATGAAATCATTCTTTCATGTGACACAAAATAAACATAAATCATTCATCATAACCCAAAGAATAATATGGGTTTCCTAAACATCATCCCATCATAACATAATCCATATAATAAAATAGATATAATTTGATCATAATAAAAATAAAACCATGTAAATAATAGAGACATTATACTTGAAACATGACCATATTAAATAATGTCATCTTAGATGGAAAATAGTCTTGATAAAACACTTGAAATGAATTCTTGAGGAAAATATCCTTTCTTCTTCAAAATCATTTTCTTTTCTCAAAATGTCATGCAATTTTAAAAGAAAATGATTTTGTTGAAAATAATCATGAAATCTTGTACAAGAAGCTTCATGAAAATAAGGAGTTATGAAACCGTAAAAATTCATTCATGCTGTATAAGTTAAAAAACATTCTCCTCATACTTTTTTCAGGAAAAGTCAAAAAGTTCTTCGTATGGTAAACAAAAGAAAGATTCCTTCTATAACATAATGTAAAAGTCAAAGAGGGGTAAACATGACCTTAAAATTACTTTGAATAATATCAAACACTTTATAAAAAACATTTTTATGGACATGGATGAAAAATATAACCCCAGTAAATACTTACGTATAAGCAATCTCGGATAAAAATGAGATTGCAAAATTATCCCTTACCTTATGTCCAATTTCTTCTGTATGTTTCTGAGACTCCTGAATAGTGGGTTTAAACATATTATTAACTTTTAACAGAACCATAATAATATTTATGATATCATATATGATTCACTTAGGACTTTATATTACCCGTTCATTTGTCAATTCCATGTTCAAGCAGCGTTTTGGGTAAAATTGTTTCATTTATCGTCTGTGTTTTGACTTGTAATTATTAATATGATTAATTAGGTCATGATTACTTAATTCCAGAATGTAAAATATGATTTATATATAATATATATTCATAATATACATTTATATAATAGATCTATAAATTTAAAGAAATACACCGTTCATGGAGACGGTAGGTCGTACGTACGCATGAACGCTGTTTTCTTTTCCTTATTAACTTGAATGGAAGTAAGTATATGAAATACATGTATATATACATAAATATAGTAGAATTATTATGTCATATATTTCATTATTATTCATTATATATACTTCATAATTATTCTTTAATGGTTAACATGGAGAATGAATCTCATCGCGTCGTGGAGACGGTAATCCGTACATACGCACGAGCGAGGATATCATTCCCATAATTATTGAATGGAATTATAGTGGATGATATAATTTATCATAATAATTATGATGTTATAATAATCATATATAGTTATTATTTCCACCATTATACCCATCCAAGTAAGGTGGTGGTGGAAAACAGATTACACCACGGCGTGGAGACGGTATTTCGTACGTACGCACACGTGGTAATTTCATTTTCCGTAGGATGGATAGAAGGTGAAATAGGTTTGGTTCATATTTATAATAACATATAATTATATTATTGATACTTATGTTATTACTTTATTGTGAAACAACAAAATAATAGTAAGTATAAGAATACATGAATTTGAAAGAATCGGTAAAGGATATTACCTCTTCTTCGACGCGCCTCTTATAAAACTCCTCTTAGGGCACTAAATTTGGTCTTTGAAGAATAACATGACCTCTAGTACGTTTCTAGGGAAGTTTAGAAGATAAATTTTCAGGGTTTTGCCAAGCTTGAAGGCTCAAAATGGTGTGAGGAAGAGAGGGAAAAGGTTCCCTTTTATAAGGGAGGAGAGGGGCACCTTTGGAAACATGAGAAATATTAATTTATAATAAATTAAAAACCCACTTAAAAACCTCAAAAAAAGACTCAAATCCTAATATTATATGATATAGGGTTTTAATCTCATCAACCAATAAAATTTAGACATGTTGGAAAATTATTTTAAACCTTATCAACTTGATTTATCCTTATTTAATCTATTTAATTTTTTTTGGGGTGATAATATTCTAAATTTTAAAGTGTTACAAATAATTACTTATGTGTTGTGATTTGTCCAAAATTGGATACTATATGCCATTTTATACCATATAAATTTCAATTTATAATTTTTAAATATTTTTGTGATTTTTAAACAATTTAATAATATGTTGTTTTTATAAAATAACAATAGTGTCAATTTTGACACTATTCATTTATTTGAATTTAAATAAAATCCAAACATAGGATATATTCGAACCAAAATATTTAATAGATTTCTAAAATGTCTTATGCATCTAAAAATTTCATGGACTACATTAATTTATTAATATAACATTTATTTTAATATTTTTAAAACCATTTATTTGATATTTCCCTTAATAAAATAATTACTACAACATTTTTGTATAATTATTTAATATACTTATTTGTTGCATAAAAATTAAAAATAAAATATTTCAATGTAGATAAATATAATATATTTCATAATAATACTTTTACTCGAATTTATCATCTTAAAATAACAACATTTAAATTGTTATATTTATTAAATCATGAAGGTGACAACTTTGACGTCAATTAAAATAAAATAATATAAGCGTCATAATCAATTTTATAAGGCTCAAAATGGTCAAATATTCGACCATTGGATGATTATTGTTTACATTTAAATGTCCAATAATATTTTTCATGTTTTTGTGCCTTTTATGGTCACTATTAGTTTAATAAAATTTGTATTATTGATTTTTCACTAAATAAACAATTTCTGCATCACTATTGTGTCACCATTAATGATAGTTATTTAATCCCTAAAAATTATAAATAAATTATCATGATGTAGATAATTTTATTATATTTCTGAAGACTATTTATATTCTAGGTTCTATTAAGTTTATCACTAAATTAAAATTATTACACTTATAAGATATAAGAGAGTGGCATGTTGTCACTTTCTTGGGTTTTAATAATAATTACATCATTTTCATGGTCAAAAGTCCATGAAATGAATCTATTTCGACCCTTAGGTGATATGGGTCGACTTTTATTCATCCAATAGAACTTTTTCAGGTGTTAGGGTAATTTTATAATCTTATTTTTACCCTTAATTACCCGATTTACCTTTCACTTTAGTAAATAAAATTTACCGTAGTTACTATTCATAATGTCTAAAAAGAAAAAGTTGCCTATTAACATAATTTGGACCTACAGATTCCAAATATGGAATTCATTTTTCAAAATTCAAAACAAAAAATTTGCAGTAATTAATTTAAAATTAATTCCGTTGTTAAAAAACGGGTTTTAAAAGTTAAAATGTTGCAAAAGATTGAAATGTTTTTACCTATGAATTCTGTGTAAAATTAATGCTAAAGACTTAAATTATATTAAATGTTAAAATTATATTATATTTATACTTTAAAACCATTAAATATTATAATTTAACCATATAATTTATCTTGATGAAAAAAGTTGTTTTTAATTAAAATTTAGCGTATTTTTACTATTCATCAAAATATGAAGGTTATTAGAAAAGTATCAAAAAGTTATCCAATGTAAATTTTTATATCCTGATTCAAAGAAGAAGTTTATTTTATAAAATTTAACTTATAAACTTGTCAAAAATTATATTTAAAATGGGTGTGCCATCAAAAGGCGGTAAAACTGCATTTTTTGAAAAAATACTTCATTTATCGAAAAATTGATTTTGTTTTCATATCTCATTCAAGAAAATGTGAAAGAAGAATTATAATGTTATAAAATTAAAAATTAGGTTAATACTATTCATAACTGTTAGTTCATAATATTATAATAATATATCATATTTTAGTGAAACTCGATATTGTGTACAATGCAAGCTATCGAGGAAGGTTGCTCTTGCGTGTAATGCAAACCAAGTTAGGGTTGCGTGTAGGGAAAGCTTCCATTGGTGTTGCGTATAACATACTCAAAATATATCACAAGATAATCTTGGTGAATCGTACAAGAAAAGACATCAAAGAAATAAAAAATAATAATTCTCATAAAATCTCAGTGTGTTATAATCTTCTTCTGTTTCTTTCTCTTATCAAGAGGAGAAGTTTCTACTTTTATTTTCTTCTTTCTATAAACCTTTTATAACATTCATTATTCCTATGAGTTAGATATACTTCCATAAAATTTATAACAAACATATTTGATATATCATCAATGTTCATCCTTATTCTATTCATTTTATATCACAGAAAATTGAAATCTATTCCATCATTGGATACGAGATATTTTGTACCTTGAAAACATTCATATATTCAAAAACATTTTTCTAATAAAAGACAAAAACAAAATTATTATTGACATAATTGATCTAGTCTTGATGTTGTACATAATGATAAAGACTAATTTGATAAGATCTATTTTCCTCATGTTTAAAAGATAGACTAATAAAAATGCATCATATTCCTTCAACATATCTTTATATCCTTTTCTCATTATTAAAAATAATTTCATCTAGAGGGAACAACACACCTGTTTAGAGTGAGGCAAGGAACATTTTTATCCTTTTTGTATTCTGAAAAGAATGATTCCTTATCTTTTCTCAGGCCAAATGTACCAAGGTTATTCTGATTCTTGTGAGAGAGACAATAATATTCTCCATTAGAAGATATTCTAACCAAATTTACATGATTCTTATAGGAAAACTTATATCTCATTTCATACATAGTGAAATAATTTTTTTCCTTTTCTATATTGTTTGAAAAACTTAACAGAAGCACTGAATTCATGAACAACATCTATATAATACAAATAAAAATCATTATCATGTTTGTCAATATGTATAGACTCCCAACCTTGAAAAGAGATAATCCTTTTCTGGGTAGAATCATACTTATCATATAATGATATTTCAATTAACCACAGTCTAAAAAATATATAAATTGTAAAATCCTCCTTGGACTCCATCAGTACTAATACTGAAACTAGTGAATTAGAAAAAAAAGGAATGAGCATATTATATAGGTGAACTTGTAGGCTGAAAAAAGTTAGTAGTGCAGGTATTGGATATGAGGTGTGGGACATAGGGTGGTCCCTCCTTATATTGGTAATAGAAATATGGTTCAACTTCTATAATATATAAAATGGATGAGATTAAAATAGTTATGATCTGATATTTGAAATTAATCTTAAGAATTTTTTTAAAGATTTTTGAACTCACAATTTTTTAAACATTTTTATTAGAATAAGGATGAATTATATTAAAATAAAATTTGAAAATAAAACAATTTTTTTTATAAAACTATAAATGTTACAACAATAGTTAATGAACAAACATATTGAGATAGTGAAAAAAAATAAAATAATAGAAGAGTACATTTCGGAATGAATAAATTAATTGGTTTGTATAATATTTTATTATTGATTTTTTTTTAAAAAATGGTATGATAGTTTTTAAATAGAGACTAAATATGATATTATCAATATGAAAACTAATTTTGAAAACTTTTTAAATTTGAAAACATTAATACATAATTTGAGTCTAGAGAGTTTATAACTATTTCTAAGTTTATAAATTATTTTTATAATTATGAATCAGAAATTTTTATAATAAATATGATTCCAAAATTCTCATTATGATAAAATTTTTAAGAAAACAGAAAATTTTACAAAAAATAAATGTTTTCTGAAAAATGAATATTTTTTGAAAAATAAAACATATGTAATCCCACTATAAAAAGGAGTATCTCAATGCTAAAATATTGGTAAACAATAAGTAGATATTAATTATTACATAATGTTGATCATTCCTAACTTCTATATAATATATTCAAATTTATCATTTGTAAGTGATTTTGTAATAATATCAACATGTTTTTCATACATTTCGGTGAATTATAAAATGATAACTACTTTATTTTTGTGATCCCAAAAGAAATGATGTCTTATATATATGTTCTTATCATTTGTGTGATGTTATAGTTTTTTATATAAAGTAATGGAACTTGTATTATCTCAATATATGTGACAATTAGTAAAACACATGCCATTGTAAGGGGGTGTGTGTTACATCCACAACACTTGTGCATAATAGCTACCAACTGCCACATATTCATATTTAGCAGTTGACTTTTCTACTGAGTTTTGTTTCATACAACACTAAGAAACTAAAAAATCTCATAAAAATGATAGGTTCAAAATTTACTTTTTCTATACATTCTACATAAACTAAAGTTAGTTTCCTAAAAACTATTTAATTCAAAAAAAATTCCATATAAAAACAAAATTATTAATTCCATAGTTCCAGTAAGATTACAAAAAATAATAATTTTACTACTTTTAAATGGGACTTTTTTGGATTTTCATGATATCTTGAACATATTAATACTGAAAATATTAAATCTGGATGACTAGTAGTTACATAATATAAACATGTTATCATGCAACTAAAAATCATTTGATCCACTAGTTTTCCAGCCTCATCATGATCTAAGGTATTTGAGGTAAAAAGGAGAGTAAAAATAATTTTAGTATATTCATATCAAAATTTATTGAGAAGTTCTTTTATATAATTATGTTGAGATATGAAATTTACTTATGGTTTTTGTGAAATTCAAAAACCAAAAGAATTTTTCAACTCACCAATCATACTCATTTCAAACTCATATTTCATAAGATCTACCAAGTATCCTTTTAAATATTATTGAATTGATCTTAATATAATGTGATCAACATAAATTTTTACAATCATAATGTTTTTTTAACTTATTTTATAAAAACAGTTTGATCCGCATCTCCCCTAACAAAAAATTATTCTAAAAAAATTCTTGTTAACCTATCATACCAAGATATAGAGGATTTTTTAAGACCATATAAATATTTGGAATGTTTATAAACATATTCATGGTGTTTTTTATTCTCAAAACATGGATTTTTTTCAACAAAAACATATTACAAAACTAATACATTAAGAAAAGAACACATCACATTCATTTGAAAAAGTTTGACATTATATAATTCTGTAAAGTGTAGAAGTATTCGAATAGTTTCATGTCTTTATATCTGTCCAAATATTTCATCATAATCAATTCCCTCGTATTTATTATAAATCTTAGAAACAATTCTATTATTTTTTCTAAAAATTATCCCATTTTCATCCTTTTTGTTCTCAAAAATACATTTCACCCCAATTATAGAAGTTTCTAAAGGTCATTCAACTATTGTCATGACATTGTTCTTTAAATAATCATTTAGAACATATTACATTTCCTTAATGAAATATTCATCACCTAATAAATCATTAGGATTATCATGTAAAAATTGGGATAGGAAAGCAGGATGTTCAATTTCATTCCTTAAGGAACATATACTCCCAACTGGTTGATCTACATCACCAATGATACTTATAGTAGGATGATTCCTAAAAAACTACTAATTTTTCAATTTTGAAAATTATGTTCTTCCATAGTAAGTAGTAAATCTTCCAAAGTAATAAATATAGAAACTAATTCTTGAGTTATTTTTTTATGATAAGATCTTTCTAACAATGGTTGAAAATAAATTTTAGAAATAACATCTGAGGTTGTAGTTTTGCGTTGTTTGAAAATAATGGGATCGGTTTCATCAAAAATAACATACATTGTTTCCTCAACATTAGAATAATTTTTATTAAAAAATCTATAAGATATAGATTAGTGTAATAACTTTAAAATATTTATGTATTATATTTTGGTGAAAATTTAGTTATGTTATCTTTTTTATTCAACATGAATACTTTTCAACCAAAAACCTTGAAATCAGAAACATTTGGTTTCCATCCTATCCAAAACTCATAAAGTTTTTTATTAAGAAAATGTCTAATTAAAAAATCATTAAAAATAAATAAATCACTACTAACTGCTTCATCCAAACAATTTCAAGCAATTGAGTATTCACTCAACATGTTTCTAGTTATTTCTTGAACAATTATACTTTTTCTTTAAACTACACTATTCTTCTGGGGGTTATAGGTGATGAAATGTCATGTTCTAGAACTTTATTACTGCAAAAAGTTTTAAAATCAAAATATAAAAAATCTTCACCATGATCACTATGAATTGTTATAAATGAGAAGTTTTTTATCATTTATAACTTTTGATGTGAAGGTTTTAAAATAAAACAGACTTAATATTTCTTTGTGAGAAATTAAACTGATGTATATCGATTATAATCATTAACTAAGAAATAGAGATAGTATTTTTCACTAATACCTATATTCTTTTTAGTTCTAAATAATTCTATGTGTACTAAATGTAATTCATCAGTAGATTAGACTTCACTAATAAATTTAAAAATTTACTTATGTTTATTACTGTATTAACAAGGGTCACATAAATATGAAGAGTAAAACTAAACTCCTAGTAGATCCTTAATAAGTCTATTCTATGTAATGGTAGATATGTTTATACAGTTATGGTGTACTAACCATCTCTTTCATAACCAATATTTATATTCTATTAGACTAAATCAAGGTAAGAATTTTCTCATAAGGTCTTCTAATTTAACAATATAAATATTCTCATGCTAATGGGATGAAATAATAAAATAATCCTTGGAATAATGTACTCAACATTTATCATTCCTAAATCTCACAACATAACCTTCAACACATAATTAACTTATTATTAGAAGGTTTTTTTAAGGCCATCAACAAAAAAAATTATAAATAAGAGGTTTTCCAAGAATAACAATATTACCTATACCGATAATCTATCCTTGAGTGTTATCTTCCAATGTTATTTTCTACCATTCATCATGATAATCATCTTGAAGAAGTATTTATTTCCAATTATGTTCCTGGAACATTCACTATCCTTGTAACATGTATTATTATTTTTGGTACTGTCTTTCTAATCTCAAAAACAAGAAGAATAGATTTTCAGAACCAAAACCTCCTTGGGTCTAGTATTGTTAGAGAACAATATTTTAGGAATCCACATTTTTTTAAAAAAATAGTCTTTATGAAAAAAATTGTATTTAACTTTCGATAAGGAACTTTTCTTCTTCCAATTCCCACAACACTGTCACTTATTGGAAAATTTGAACTTTTTGGAATAAATAAATTGTTATAAAAAATAGGGTTTTTTTACATAAAACCCAGTCCAAAAATTTTACCTTGATGTTTTATTTTTTATACATTTTTTAAAAAAAAATACTAGTGGTAAAGTTATATAGAGTTTTATTAAACTATAAATTTTCTATTTAAGTTTTACAACCAAATATTTTTCTTCATTAGTATTGGTTTAAGAATAATGTTTTGTTTTTAAAATTCATTCTTAGAAAAATGAAATATTCAAAATATTTTTATATTGTTTCCTTATCAGAAATAATATTATCATTATATTCTGATAGATATGATATTTAATTAGTACAAAACAATTATTCTTGAATCATCTATATAATGTTTTGCTTAATAATTATCAAATTTTTTGAGAATTTAAAATTTTTCATTTTCTAAAAGTTTATAAAAACAAAATACATCATCATAACTTGGAATATTACTATCTTCTACTGAAGAGGATTATTAATCAGAAGATGTAAAATATTTTCTCAACTATATAATTATCTTTTAGATAATTGTTTTTATGGTTTTCCATTGTTCTTACCTATTCTATGGAACATTTATTAACCTTTGGTACATTAGAGAAAAGGCATATGTTCCTTTTTTCAGAACATTCATTATCTAAAGAACTTTCTGAAGTATCACCTAAATTTGAATTCCATGCGATAAAATCCTTCAAGAATTTATTTCCTTTATATTTATAATATTTTTTGGAATTTATTTCTGCATTCTTTTATTTACTTTATTTATTCTTTATATTTGTAAAATCAAGTTGGGTATGTCCATCTTTATTATGTTCATATCATGTGACCTGATAATCATTCATTTCAACTTTATCATTTTTACTTTTTAATATATTTATTCAAAATTATTCATTCTAACTATATTACTAATTCTTTTGGAAAATTGTGTTAAGTCATTATCAGAATGTTAAGAAGTATTATAATCATATTGAACAACCACATTATTTTTTCTTGAATATTTAAAATCATTCTCAGGTGTTTGAGATTTTGTATGTAATGTTGTAGTAGAAAATTCTACACATAAAGTTTTCTTTTTTTCTTTCTCAAAATATATTTTAATTCTACCCATGTATTTCATAATAGTTCTAATTAAATCATACAAATTGGGATTATTTATATTTATTATTTCATCAGCAGTTTTTCTTTTAAACTCCCACTCATTGAAAATAATATCAATAATATTTTCCATAAGTATCTCATCATCAAGACATTTATGACCAATAGATTTTAAACAGTTTATTATTTTCATGATGATCTAGTGCATCTTTTTTGATAATTATATAGGTAGAAAATCAAATTCCTAGTATTCATCTCTAATAATAGCTCTCCTAGTCTCAAAAAATTTAGAAGTACCAAAGTGTTTAACATCAAGAATTTTCCATATACTATTTGTATCTTCACATGATGAAATATAATGGTAAATACTTCTTATCGCAGACCATAACTAAGAATTAATTACTCAATAATTTAACTAATACTCTTGATTTTATTGATATTTAAAATTAGTTACTTCCTAATCAAGAATATCTTATTCTCCTATAAGAATAAAAAAACTATCAACCCCTATGTTGATAAAAGGTTCTTCATCCTATTTCTTCTATTATCATAAGTAGAACCATCAAAGATAGGTGGTCTGTTTGGATTTAGATTTTTCATAGATCCAAAATTGAGATAGTCCATCTTAAAAAAAACATAAGAAATTCTTTTCCACAAGTGAATTTCAGGGTAACAACATTTTATAAATAAAAATATTAAAAAAACTTTAAAAACATGCAACAAGTAATGAAATTAAAAAAATCAGCAAGCTATATGTAAGAGAAACCTCATTTGATGCCAATTGGAGGATCATTATAATATTATTATGATGTAAATACATACAATAGGGGGTGAATTATAATTTAAAAAATAATTTTATGAATGTTATACTAATTAACAAAAAAAAACCTCTTAATTGAGAGTTATCGGACTTAGACTCAATCTGATTAGCAAAGTTACAAAATCCAAACCTTAAATCAATCCAATTATATCAGAGTAGAAATATTAATAACAATGTATATAATATATTAGAATATTTATATAATAATTTGGTTAATTATGATAAAAAAAGATAAATATGTTGACTTGGTTTTTATTATATTAAACAGAATAGAAAAACATCTAAGATAAGTAATATAATAGCTAACAAAAGTAACAATTAATTACATGATATTTGAAAAGATTAACCTATTATAACATTAAGAGTAAGGTATTAAATAACCCTGAAAAAAGGTATCAATTATTTTTTATTTAAAATAAATTTAGTCTTTCCTTACCAGGAAAGCCTTGATATGATAATCAGATTTGATCTTTCATCTTATCCCCATAATCATTTGATTTGAATATCTTCATCTGTCTTCCAACACTTGGAATACCTCGATCTGATTTATTGGATTATATATCATTATATCTTTATAATACCTTGATTATAACAATAATCAGACATGATTTTTAAATTCAATGGTTTTTAAGGAGACAACATGTTAAGTTTTCATTATAACAAAAACATTAAAAGAAATACAATGACTATGAACGGCTGGTTCACATAGAGAAATCTTAAAAAGTGAATGTAATCACCCAATTAGCCTACTCCAAACTCATCAAATGAATTATTATTTAGAGTAAATCTACCAACATTCATATAATGAGCATAATTTTATTTCATTGGTATCGGATAGCTAGTGCTTAAAAACTCATTGTAACTCAATGCCTAATATCATATATATTAAAACCATTATAGTGTTAAAGGTATTCCTTACATTAGAAATATGTATTTTTTATTCTAATAATAAACGTATCCAGTATGATATACTTAGAGATATCAATATGATAATATTTATGGGTGTTTTTATGATTACATCGGTACTAGTATCAGTCTAATTGTCAATAATTTTGTCAGTATGAAAGAGATGACTAATCTTTAACTTATGGTCGAATAAATGTGAGTTTTTTTTATCAAAAACAAACTAATTAAGATAATTGTAAGGAATAATAGTAAGTTTATATTTGTAATACTTTATAAATTTTTTCTATGTATGGTTAAATATAATTTTTTCTACAAAAACATTTTAAACAGTTATGACATAAAAAGTTAGTAAAGATGTTTTAAGATTGTGTTTGTGTTTTCAAAAACAAAAGGAATGGAATATAAAGAAGTAAAAATTATAACCCAAAAGTTTTATGATTTAATGTTAGAATATTTTTTTCATCCAGTCTCCTGATACTACTAAAAATTTCAATACTTCAGGATATTGTCCCTTATATTTTTTTTAAATATAGTATAATAATCATTGTTTCATGTTACTATAGTTTGTTTTTATCACTGGTATCAAAGGATGTTTAGTATAATCCTTGGGAATTGTGTTTTTGAAAAAAATGATTAGTGAACATTAACGTAGATAGATTATTGGGATATGTCTTAGTATAGGTAAATATTATGAATCTTTGGAAAAGTAGAAATTATGTGGTTTTACTAAAAAATACATCCATGTTTGGATATGAGAAAGTGGATGTGGTTGTTGCATAGATGGTCCTAGGAGTACGATGGGGTGATTATTCCACCTTTTATTAGATTTAAGATAAATGGATAATGGTATATAAATATCTGGATATAGTATCACAGAAACATTAGAATTAAATTTTCATGAATTGACCCGGTTCGACCCTGAACCGGTCACCTGAGTCGATCTGTGACAAGGCCCAAAAGGTGTTCCCGGTCCCCACGGGGTAGAAATTAGTTCCAGGAATCAAAATAAACCATTTGGGAATGATATGGCCCATAAAAAAAAGAAATATAAATTAACATAAACTGAACCAATCAAATAAATAAAATAAAATAAACCAAACAAACTGACACTGGAAAAAGGAATAAACTAAGCAATGAGACATATCTCAAGTGACCTCGTGGGTCACCACAGAATATAAAACCACACTCACTCCAAGAGAAAACCATGACTAGAGAAACCTAAAACTGGAAAATATAGAGTAGGTGTCAGCACTGAGATGCATAGTAGGAAATCCCAGGATAAACAAAAACATATTCCCTTACCTTTAGAAAGAAACACAAAACGTTCTAGTTTTAAAGTAAGGCATAATAGAATAATTTTTTTCATTATTTTCAAATTCAAATAACAAGTTGGAATTTTCATGAAAATCCTTTCTCTTCTAATAAATTTTAAAAATAGGTTCCAAGCATGAATTAACATTTCAAAATGAAAGGAGTCCAATTTAGTTTAAAATGTGGTTTTCACAAAAGAGGGAACAAGCATGAAATGACTGAATTAAAAATCACATCACAAGCACCATGTCACAAATGAGCACCATGGGCAATACCTATAGGTAAATAGAACAAGTGGGACCCTAGAAACATCATACCTCAGTGAAACATGGTATAGAAACCACAACCAACTACATTCTCATGCACGAGAAACTAGGGGGGAATCACATCCCAATGCCTAGTGGTCTCCAATCATATCTCAAAAATGTGGTATAGAAACCGAGACAATCAGAATTCTCATGTACCAACAACTAGATGGAATAAAATCACAAGGACCAGTTTTCTCTAATCATATCACATGTTGAGTTAGTGTTTTATCATCATTCCTACTAGAAGAAACAGGGAAAAGACACTTCTGAATCAACTAGCATACTAGTCCTAGTCTACCCACCAAGATAACTTAGGATTCCAATGTGATCCTTTTCAAATTTTGGTGAGTTTTAATCAAACTAATATACATGAACATGTCATTTTCTTTATTCAACACACATTCACCCTCTCACCACTGATATCCACCTCGAGTGCATTCCCTCTTTTTCCATCACACAATAATGCACAAGCCTCTTTAATAGTCATATATCACAATTCCCACATTCAACACACATCATTTTCTAAAACAAGAACCATAACTTAATAAGATTTTTTCACTTTTGAAAACCACTCTCATGTTCCAAATGGACCTCATTATTTTGCAATAAATAACGTTTCTTTAGAAAACGATATCATGAACACTTTTAATTTCAAAAACACATTGAAATCCCAATTCAAAAACAAAGGCACATCGCATTTTAAAACAACTTGAAACCCAGGCTTAAATAAAAGAAACTCATTTAAGAAAGGAAAGACACTATTTTTATTTGAATTCACATCAAAGTCATTACATCTTTTCTAAAAAACCAAATTAATGAATTTCCACATTTTAAAGAAAATCACACACCAACCCATCTTCATTCAAAATCCACATTCACAATAAACATACATGTCAGACGTTTAGGGTATCCACTTTTAAATATTTAACATTTTAAATCCAATTGAGCATTAGAAAGGTATTATATTTTTCAAACAAGTTCAGGAGTATATATAAATAGGAAAAATGCACATTAGGAACTTAAATAAATTATGTTAAACAATGTAGAACTATTTCTAAAAATTACAACTAGGTTTCAAAGCTTATACATATAATACATAAATATTAAAACATATTTATAATACAATAAAGCAGTTATTGAAATTAAATTAAAGGGTAATTCATAGGGGAACCTACCTCTTTGTGGAACCTAACCGGCTTTCAACTCTTGGCACTTTCTACCTAGAAGCTTCTGCTCCCCCACTAAGCATATGAACTTTCACACACATATAAGGACACCCATCCTGTATGCACATGCCCACTTGGCCATGAACATGTTCAATATAATCCTTACATATATGTTTATACTAGTCACCACTCACCTACATATGCATTTTCATATATACATATGGGAACACCTAGCCTAATACATGTATATTCACTGCCATGGATGAATATACATGTAACGGGGGAACCCAAATATATATATATTATCACCTATACACATGCAAGCGAGTTGACTTAGATCCATAAACTCAAAACTACATATCAGGGACCAAACACTACACAGATAATTTAATAAATCAATTAAAAAATTCATAAAACATATGCAATAGCGCAAAAAACAATTTACCCAAAAACACTATATATTGTATAAAAACGCCAATTTAAAATTAATCTCACATCATAACCTTGAAAAAACATAATTATCACCATTTAAACAATTTAAAGAATCATTTAAACAATTTAATAAATTTTTTCAAGTGTTACTCATCACAAATCATAACTTGAAATTCCAAAAACCCATTTTAAAAACATACACCCATGAAAATAGTTTTCAAACATGATTCGTACATCATATATCATCAATAAACCATTTCAAAAATTTATAAAAAAAAGTAAGTCAACAAGGCATTACACTAAAAACATACTCAATTTCATGTTGGAAAGCCCCTTTCAAACCACTTATAGCTTAAAATAAATTTTTGAAAACATACATGCACCAGATTGTTTCCCACTTAAACCTCCTAGAATTTATATACATTAATAATTCATTATAACAATTGATTCAACAATTTAAACAAACACCAAAATTGTACCTGAACCCCAATTTAAAAATTGACCACGCATCCTAACAATATAATAACATGTTTCTTGCCATCAAAATAACTTAAATAAACCATTTAATAATTTATAAAACACCCTAAAACCATTTACACAATTGAATAAACCAATTTCATATAAAGTAACCAATGTCAAACCAAATTCACATCCCATTTTTTTAAAACTATATTTTATGTACACATAATAATTGTAGAGCATGTTAAAATGTACAAGTGAGCATTGAAAATTCATCAAAAGAATGGTTAGGTAAAGAATCACTTACCTCATGTGTAGAAATAGCCAAAAAGGGGTGTGAAACCCCATCCTCACCTCAAATACACCTCTAAAAAACCCTAAAAAGGAAATTATTATCGAAAACAACAAGATCATATCATAAATCCTAAACCAAATAATAAAAAAGAGAAAGGAATCCCTAGAATGGGGTAATGGATTACCTAGAGGGAAGGGGGTGTGGTCTATGGAGGGAGGTGGTACTGAAGGTGGCTTCTCCGATAGGGGTTCACACCACTGGTAGTTGGGTCATGGGTTTTTCATTCAAAAGGGGGTCATATGGGGGACGAGGGCAGTGTAAGGGGATCTGGGGTGGTGTGAGGGTGGCAAGGCGGTCTGCGCGGGGGAGTTGTGAGGGTGGCCAAGCGATGTGAGGGTGTTAGAGTAGGGAAGGGGTACCTCAATGGGAGATAGGGAGGAGGGTTGGGTCATGATGCGAAGGGTTTAAGGGGGAGATGGGTTTAATGCACCAAAGGGGGGGAAGAAACCCTAACAAGAGAAAGAAAAGAATAAAAAATTAAAAACAAACTACTAATAACATTCTTAATAAAAATATTAATATTATTATTATTCTTAAATTAAAAAATTAATAATCATAATCATAATCATATTAATAATGTTGATAGTCATAATAATGATAATAATAATAACTTAATGATACAGTAAATGATAATAATAATAATAATAACTTAATAAAATATTAACCATAATAATAATGATGATAACATTATTAAACAATATTATCACTATTATTATTATTAAAATGATTCTTAGATCCTTTAATCTTTCTATTTTATTTTATTTTAGTTCTCATTTTATTATTCAACTTGTTAATTAATTAATTAATTAATTAAGATAATAATATATTTTTTAAACACCGGGCAGGCCACACGGTGACCTGATGAAGCCGCACTACGTCGATTGTGCACTGCCCGTGCGATGGATACTGCGAAGCCCAAAATATTTATTTCCCAGAAAAAACACAAAATTTAAAATAAGCTTGGACCATACCTTGATAGAATATTACAAAACCAGAAAAATTAATAAAATAAAATTATTTCATAAGTCAGGGTTTGACAATTCTCTCCACCATAATGCTTTCTGACCGCAAAAATCCATCCCAAGGTTTATTCAAAAGAAAGAACGGGTATTCTATTACAACACAAGGAGATTCCCAAATGAACGACAAATGAAAAGAGGACAAGAACACTACCAATAAGAAAAGGGGTTTTTAAGTTGAACTCAGAAGGTGAAAATGGACTCCTGACTATCATCCACCTGCCCCCCAAGTGTTTAAACATCTCCAGTTTATCAATCAATGTAATGGGAACTTTCACAACATGCAATCCAACCTCTTGAGCCAAAACACCCCCAAACATCACTAAATATAACCCACACCACTTTCCTAAAAAAATAATCAAGATCAACCACATCCCAACGAATACTCTCATAACCTTAATTAGTTAAAACCATTATGTGTTCTCCAATATCAACATTTACTCAAGGAAGGGACTTGAAATGAGGCATCGCCAACAAGGCCACCCATTGACAAGTCAACATCAAAATCCCAAATGAATCACCAACACTGGGAGGCCTAAATGGACTCCCCAACATAAGGAATGGGATAACATAAATTCATTCCAAATAAATTTTAGTGAGTCCCACAATGTGTCTCCCCGCCATAAGGACCAACTATCTTCACTGACCAACATGGAAAAATGTTGGATACTCGACATGTGCTAACTTGGGATCTTCCCACACAACCTAATGTCCCACCAAAAGGGACATGATTAAACCAACTCCAAACCAAATAAAATTCACTACATGGTTCAACACTTCTATAGGCATTACCATTTTCATATGAGTCCAACTAAACCAAAATAAAAATGTACTTACAAGGTTGTTCATACATGGAAAACCACACAGAGAGTCACACCCTCTAGGGTACCAGCACTAAGGTTCAACAAAACAAAACAACCCCCCTCATTAAAATCAAGGAGGGTCTCTCTCACTTACACGGGACACAACATTGAGGAAAAAGGTCCACATGTCTCTTTCCACCACATGGGACCACTTGAGATGAAACAGTCACATCAAAAACTTAAACTATCTCAATTTTCAAACAATAAAGATAGGAATTGAACCAAGATCCCTTACGATCCTATGGGATTCTTGACTCCCTGCCATCTCCACTCTAGGGCCTATGGATGGATCTCTCTTAATTGAAGCATCAACTGCCTCACAGTCAGGCATTATAACCTAAGAATGAAACTCCTACTACTAGTTCCACAAGAAACCAAACCATGATTCAGACAACACCAACAGACACAACACACTCCAACATTTACTTTCTCCAAAGTGGAACATTCACTAAAAAGGGGATTAAAAGATTCATATACATCATCCCTTTCACTCTGGACAAAAAACAATAGAATAAATAACACACAGAGTGTACCATCACTCAGAATAGAAAAATTCAGAGTTTCCTGAAGGAAAACACCCTTCTTGTTAAAACAGAGATTCTCAGAAGATTTTACAACCTTCACCCATGTATTCGAGCTGAAAAGTGTCACCAAACATGACCCTTGTAACTGATAGAGACCTCATAAGGATAGGGACCTTGAACAGAGTCCCTAAAAATGTAACATTACTGTAAGTGACCATAACAGCCACTCATGACCAGATTTTGCACACAAGTGACTTAGAATGAACCCTTACATAGATGCAACCCACATAATATTCAAAGAACTTTTTAAGACAATGGTCAACACCAAAAACTCATACCTCTTTCTTCTCTCTCCACTAGATTTTCTTTCACCGCATTTAGGTGGAACCCTTAGACTTATCAATTCCAAACTTTACCTTTGGATATCAAATGACTCAAGGAAACCAAAAAGTATGTAAACTCATCTCACATCCACTCCCCCTCTATAATAGGATCCACTAGACCACAAAAATAAATGTGGATTCATATTTCAATGTTCAAGAAGAAGAATTTTCTCATTCTGATTAACTGGAGGAACCTTCTATAGAGAATTACCCATGACAGAACTTCAACTATTCACTAACCCTTTATGGGGGCATACACTAGTTAGTGAGGAAAAATCCTAAGGACCCAATCAAATAGTTAAATAGTCAAAAACATGTCACAACTCAAAACTAAACACATTTGGGGCACAGTAAAGGATTACCAAAACACTTCTCAAAAAATACAACAAACCATAATTTCAAAACAACTTATCAATGATACACAAACTGAAAACATCATTCAAACAAAGGGGTTTCGAACTCATTACATCCCACAAAAACATTTTTGGGAATAGAAGAATACATAGGTTAATGTAATAGGAAACCATTGTCGACGGGTAACCTAAACATATGGTTGGTGGACATATGTCAGTCACACCACCGTCACAGAGAGTGTTCTAGGACCATGTCCCAGGCTCCACATGGATTTACAAGCCCTAAGAGATCACTAAGACTAATGGTCCAACCCACTTTTAATTTCCAAAACAATGAACAACCACAAGGACCAAAAGACCCAGATGAAACCCAACTTCCTCTGGTGACTTGGGTCTCATCACGAGGTGTGTTGGCCAGGCACCACACTTGTGACTAGAACATCATGTCCTAAAAATACAAGATCATATCAACCCAGACTCTTCCCCATGGAATAAGACTCAAAATATCATGACCTCCTTTGATACTATTTTGTCACAAACCAACCAAGGTTGGCCCTAAACTAGTCACCCGAGTCGATCTGATACAAGGCCTGAAGGTCATTCCTAATCCCCAAGGGCTAAAAACTAGTGTTAACAATAAAAATAAACCATTTGGGAATGATTTGGACCATAAAAAATATATATTAATAAAAATAAACTAAAAAATAGATAAATAAAATGAAATAAACTGAACAAACTGGTATCGGAAAAATGAATAAACTACGAAACAAGACATACCTCAAGTGACCTCATGGGTCACCACAGAATATAAAACCACACTCTCTCCAAGGTCGAACCATGACTATAGAAACATAAAACTATAAAAGATATATTAGGAGTGAGCATTGATATGCTCAGTAGGAAATCTGAGGATAAAAAACTGCCTATGCCCTTATCTTTAAAAAGAAACCCAAAACGTGCTACTTTGAAAATAAGCCAAAATAAAATTATGTTTTTCATTCTTTTCAAATTCAAGTAACAATTTTCCTTTTCCATAAAATCATTTTTCTTCCACTATTTTTTCAAAACATTTTCCAAGAACACATTAATATTTAAAAATGAAATGATACATATTCAAATTAAAAATAAAGTTTTTACAAAAGAGGGAACAAGCATGAAATGACTGAATTGAAAATCGCATCATAAGAACCATGTCACAAATGAGCACCATGGTAAATACCTATAGGTAACTAAAACAATTGGGACACTACAGACTTCTTACCTCAATGAAACATGGTATAAAAACCATAATAAACTACATTCTTATGCATGAGCCACTAGGGGGAATCACATCCCAAGGCTTAGTGGTATCCAATCATGTCACAAAAATGTTGTACAGAAACCATGACCATTAGAATTATCATGCACGAGCCACTAGTTAGGAATCACATACTAAGTTCTAGTAGTTTTTGACCATATCACAAGTTTAGTTTGTGTTGTAGTATCAGTCCTTCTAGAAGAAACTAGGACAATCCACTTCTAAATCAACTTGCGTACAAGTCCATTTATGCCTACCTAGATACCTCGGTCATCCCATGTGCTATATTTCAAGTGGAGGCGAGTCTTCATCAAACTAACATTCATGAACACGTCCTTTTATTTATTCAAAACACATTTTCCCTCTCACCACCCATATTCGCCTCAACCACCTTCCCCCTTTTCAATCACATAAGAATGTGCAAGCCTCTTTACTAGGAACATATCACGATTCCCACATTCCACACACATAACCTTCTAAAACAAGGTCCATCCCTCAAGAGGGGTTTTCCAATTTCTCAAACCATTATCAAAGTGAAAAACAAGCCTCATTATTTTACAAGGAATAACATTGATTTAGAAAACAATCTCACCCAACACTTTTAAGTTCCAAAACCATTTGAAATCCCAATTAAACAACAAAGGAATATCAAATTTTAAAAAACTTGAAAACCTTGATTAAATCAAAGAAACTCATTTAATAAAGTCTAGACACAATTTAGACATGAATTCATGTCAAAGTTCATATATCATTCCTAACTTACCAAATCATGGAATTTCCCTTTTAAAAAGAAAATCACACACCAACCCATCTTAATTAAAAATAAACTTTCACAACAAACATACATTCCAATAATTTAGGGAATCCACTTTTAAATATTTAACATTTTAAAACCAATTGATCAATATAAAGGTATTACATTTTCCAAACATGGTTGGGAGGATATATCAATAGGAAAAATGCACATTGGGAACATAAATAAATTGTGTAAAAAAATACAGAACTATTTCTAACCATTACAACCATATTTCACAGCTTATACATATACTACATAAATATAAAAACATATTTCTAAAACAATAAATGAGTTATAGAATTTAAATTAAATGGTTAGGAATATGGGTACCTGCCTCAGGGTGGAACAAAACTGACTTTCAACTCTTAGCACTTTCTAACTAGAAGCTGATACTCCCTCACTAAGCATATGCACTTTCACATACATATAAGGACACCAAGACCCTATTCACACACCCACATGGACATGAACATGTCTGAGGGGATCCTTAAATATATTCGTATATGCATATACTAGTCGTCACCCACCTATGTATGCATTTCCATATATACACATAGGAACACCTAGCCCAATACATGTATATTCACTGCCATGGATGACTATAAATGTAACGGGGGAACCCACATATGTATATATATATATACTTACCTATTCACATGTAGGATAGTCACCTAAGACCTGATGACTTGAAACCAAAAAGCAGGTACCATGCACTACACTTATAATTTAACAAATTGATTAAAGAATTTATAAAACATAAATAATGTTGTAAAAAAGGTTTGTACCAAAAACACGCCCTATTTTATATAAAAACACCACTTTAAAATTAACCACAAATCATAACCATGCCAAAACATAATTCAAACCATTTAAAAAATTTCAATAATCATTTAAACAATTTATAAAATGTTTTCAAGTGTTACTCATCATAAATAATCACTTGCACTTCCAAAACCCCTTTTGAAAAACATAAACCCATTAAAAAGATTCCAAACATGATTTGTACCTATTATATCATAAATAAACCATTTAAAATTTTATAAAAAAATCCCAAAGATACACTACAAGGCCTTACACCAAAAACATACTCAATTCCATGTTGAAAATCCCTTTTCAAACAACTTTCACCAAAAAATCCATTTTTGAAAACATACATGCACTGGAACATTTCTCAGTTATGCCTCACACCTTTTATATACTTTAATAAACCATTATAACAATTGATAAAACAATTTTAACAAACATCTGAAATGCTTTCACACCCAAAGTTCACCCTAAACCCTCTTTAAAAATTGACCGCAAGTCCAAACCATATAAAAACGTGTTTATCACCATCAAAAAAATTTAAATAAACCATTTCATAATTTATAAAAAACCCCTAAAACCATTTACACAATTAAACAAAACAATTTCATATAAAATTACCAATGTCAAAGCAAATTCAGATCACATTTTTTTTCTAAAAATATAATCTCACTACACATAACAGTTATAGAACATGTAAAAATGTACAAGCGAGCATTGCGAATTCATTAAAAATATTTAAGCATGGAATCACCTACCTCGAGTGTAGAAATTGTCCTAAAGTTGTACTAAACCCCATCCTCACCTCAAACGCACCTAGAAAAAACCCTAACAAGGGAATTTTTACACAAAACAACAAGATCAAATCATAAATCCTAAATTGAACCCCATGAAAGAGAAAGGAAGCCCTTGAACAGGGTAAAGTCTTACCCGAAGGGAAAGGGGGTGTGGTCTACGGAGGGAGGTAGCATTGAAGGTGGCTTCACCATAAGGGGGTCACACTATTGGGAGGGGTCATGGGTTCGCAGTTACGATGGGGGGGTCGTCCAGGAGGTGAGGGTGGCATTAGGGGATCTATGGTAGCATGATGGTCGTCGGGTGGACCGCATGAGGGAGGTACATGGGAAACTAGGTGGTGTGAGGGTGTTGGAGTAGGGAAGGGGAGCTTCAATGGCATAGAGGGAGGAGGGTTGGGGCGTGACATGAAGGGGGTATGGAGGATATGGGTTCAATAAACCAAAGGGGGAGAAGAAGCCCTAACAGGATAAAGAAAAGAAGAATAAAATGTAAAAATTAAAAACAAACTAATAATAATAATAAAATTATTATTATTATTAAATTAAAACATTAACAACAATAATAATAATCATATTAATAATATTTACAATCATAAAAATGATAATAATATTAACTTAATGATAGGGTTAACAATAATAATAATAACTTAATAAAATATTAACCATAATAATAATGATAATATTAATAAATATATTATCACTATTGTCATTATTAAAACAATTCTGAATTTATTTCATCATTATCATTTATTTTATTTTTTTCTCATTTTATTATTCACCGTGTTAATTAATTAATTAATATAGACATTATTATTATTATTATTTAACACCACGCAGGCCACATGGTGACTTAGAAAATTTGCATGGCTTCGACCGTGCCCTGCCCATGCGCTAGATGTGGCTAAGCCCAAAACATTCATTTACTATAAAAAATGAAAATTTCCAATCAAGCATGGAATGTACCTCAATAGAATACTACAAAACTAGATAAATTAATAAAATAAAATTATTTTAGAAGTCTTGGTGTGACATAAATCATAAATATAATAAATAAAAAATCAACACTAAAAGTATCATATAAAAAATGATTATGTCATTTTTATAAAAAAAAATGGGGTCCTGGTATAAAATAATAAATACTATAAAAAATTGTTAAAATGACCAAAAACTAAATTATAATAGAATTTCAAGAACTAGCTTAGTCTTCAAATCCCATAATCTATCCCAGTATAGAAATCAGGCATCAATGGTTGGGAACCTATCTTTATACCTAACTATATAGAGAAAGTATTTCTAGGTACTAAATGGTGGAACTAATATAGTGTGAGTAAAAAATCAATTGGTCACCACTAACAATGTCTAATACTATCATTTTCATGACTATAATATGTAATTGTGTGTAGGTACAAAAATGTAAAACAATAATGTATGTAATCTATTCTAATCTTAAGGTCCTCATGGGATGTTTGGCCAACAATACATGATTTGGCCCAAGATGGAATGTAAATTATAAATTTATTTTATAAAAATAGTGTTAGAAACCATGTTATATGACCAAGTAATCCATGTATAAGGTTAATATGATGGGTGTCACAAGTTCCATGTCTTTTAATACTTATGAAATGAGGGTAATACAAAAAGGTGTACCCTTGTCATTTCACCTAATGGGGTTCTACATGGGACCGAAGAAGAATTATTAAGTTGTATTAGTGTTGTACATGATTGGATCACAAGGATATAATCCATATCTTCAGGTAATAATTAATCCAAATCCAAGGAGGTAATATAAGGAATACTCTTTATTTCTCAAAAATTTGTTAACTTTCTGTGATGCACTAAGGCATTACCATATATAAGATGGAGATTGAAACCCAGTGTTTTATTTTACATATCAGTCACATCATTGAATTATCAAGAAGCCAATAATCCCATCCAAGTCATTTCACATAATAAATAAATGAACCTCCCAAGGACTATCAAATCATTAATGTTTTCTTGGTACATAACCATATTCATACATTTTACAATTAAACTTATCATTTGAGCCCATCCAAGGAATTCAGAATTGAAATCCAAGTATCACCCAATGCATAATATAATAAATTTTCAAGGTCATGTCAATGAAATTTAATATTTACTATGATCACATATATGGAATTCCAGTTAAATAAAAGTATCACTAAAGGTTCAATATAATAAATGATAAAATTTATATCATTCAGCACACCATTTGTAATTCTGTCAGGACCCGTCCCCCAGGGCCCATGCTATGACTACCCCAAGCCTGTCATCCATAGGCTAGGGGCTAGAAACTAGCACCAAAAGGCATATTCCTGAAAACTGGGAAGGCATTGTCTTTATAACCTGTAAACTCACACAACTAAGCACAAAGCAGGATACAAGCACAAAGTAATATATATAGTAAATAGGGTGTGTACAGAAAGAAAAAGGGTCTAGAATACAAACCCAACTGAAAAGTACAAGTAAACTGAAAAGTACAAGTAAAATAGAAAATAGATCCAGTGAACACCTGCCAAGGATCCTACCTAAAGGGTAACTACATCTCTCGAACGGTCTTCTCTGCGGTACACCTCGTCTAAGGTCCACCTCGAGCTACCTCTAGTCCTGGTACTCTCGTCCTCAGTCAGCACTATCTATCGTCTACACTAAACACAACAAGGTTCATGCATAGGCCATGCAGGGGTGAGTATAACGATACTAAGTAGGGACCCCGACACCATCGAAGGTCTCACAAAATCCACAAAGGATAAAACACAAAGCATGAAAACAACTGACAACCCTACTTAGGTATATTCCCATACATATACCTATGTTTTTGAGTATACCCATCTCAATCATGAGGAAACATAGGTCCCAATTCAAAGCCCAAAGCTAAACCATTCAATGAAGGAAGGAATACCACAATGGCGAGTACCATAAAGGTAGTAACACATAGGTAATGCCACGTCGAAAAACACCACAAAGGCATCATCACACAGAAGTGTACCAAAAATATAAGGACTCATCTCACACCAGGTATAACTTAGGTATGGTAGTAAAGATGATCAGATGTAACTATTGAATCATCTTACTCTGTTGAGAGGCAGACCCACGTAGGATTCTAAATCATCAGACCCACGTAGGATCCTAGTACAGAAGACCCACGTAGGATCCTAGAGTAGTCCCACGTGGATTCCTAGAGTGGATCCATGTGTGATATTGGAACACAGACCCACGTAGGATCCCAAATCACAGACCCACGTAGGATCCTAAGGCCTATACCCACATAGGATCCCCTTCTCATGTTACAGGTAGTCGAAGGGTTCACGCACTAAGCTCGTATGATTCTGAGATGGTCCTCTCCTCAAGCCATAGGTCGATAATCCAACTGCCACGATGTCCCACGAAGAAGTATCCCAAATAACCACTGCATAAAAGGGGTTTCAATGCAATAGACGGTGCGTCAATCAGACACCCGGTCTGTAAGTTATTGGCCTTTTAGTCCCGAGGGCCCGGTTGGATTCATGTTCGATCAAACCCAGCCTTACCTAAAATTTATCCAAAACTCAAGTGGGGTATACCAAAAGGACCATCTCGATCCAAGGTTTTTGGCGCTGCAGATGGTTTGTCAAACGGACGCCCATAGGCCAAGTTATAGCCGAAATAGTGAAAAGGGGTCGAAGCTGGTCCGGGTCCGGTCCGACCCGGCCCGCGGCTGGGTGGACCCATGATGGGGTACTCCCTAGCCGCCACCCAAGGGTAAGGTGCCCCTTGTTTACCCTGAACAGTTGGGTTGTTCGAGTTGGGTGGCCGACCGGCCGGCGCCACGTGGCGCCCGCAGCTGGCACGTGGGACCCGGGGTCCCACTCGGCTCCTCGGCTGGTCGGATGGCCAGCCCACCTGAGCGGCATGGTCACACGCCATGCCACCATCAGTTTCTGGTAGTGATCCAGTCGCCCCTTCTTCACCATTGTGGCCTCGTTCTGCGTTCCATGCACGACCGGCAGCGCGGACGTGCACCGCCACCCCCTTCACACGGCCAACCGAGCATCGGCTGCTACCCTTGCTCTGTTGTGGCCGACGGGCCACGACCCTTCTCCAATGATGTGGTCACGCCGCCACCGCTCCCAAGCCCTTCTAGCGCCGGTCACTGACACCGGTTGCTGGCGACGTTCCTTGGGTCACCGGGCGCGCCCCGGTGGCCCTTTCTTCATTCCGTAGACTCCCGCACTCATCTCAAGATGTCGCCATCGATTCAAGACCACCACGGTTGGAAATTTATCAACCCAAAAACAAGTCACAAAGAACACCAAAATCCACAAGGGTTGCGTAGAGGTTGATCCGTGTTCGTTTGGCCCGCACTCTCCGTGTTAGAATAGTAGAAAGTGTCATAGTTGTTCTTGAATCGAGAAGAACGACAAGAAAGGGTAAGGGGTATGCAAAAGCAAAAATCCCTACCTCGAAGATTCATTGATGATGGTGAGGAGAGGGGAGGATGGATTTTTGTTCTTCGTCCTTGAAGACGTTCCTCTTTGGTGATACTTTGAAGGAGTTCTTCATTGGAGAAAATTGTCGAAGGAGAAGAGTTCTTCCACTATGGGGGGTTTCCTCCAGCAAGATCCTTCACCAAGAGCCCAAACTACGTGATGATGAGCCCTCCCCTTAATTTATAGGTTTAATGAATTCATTTAATGAATTCATTAAATGTTGGGTATTTGGAACAACTAAAAAGAAAGGGGTTTAAGAGATCGGGTGGCCCCCACCGAGAATTCAAAAGAATTCAAAAGTTAAATAAAAATAAAGTTAGTTTATTTTTATTTCCACTTTTTTTTTATTTTCCACCGATTGGTAGCAAAAACCAACATCCACCCTCAACCTAATATGGTCGAGGTGAAGGTCTCCTTAAGTGAATATCAGCCCTACGAGTTCAACGGTGTCCTCGGATCTCAATTTCGAGCAGTGGTTCAAAAGTTACGAAAAACCCACTCGCACGTTTACTGAACATACTTGGAAAAAAAAGTTCAGAAATTCATTCTGGGAACAACGGGCCTCAGAATCATGCGCTGTCAATTTTCGCAAACTCATAAAATTCTCATATAATTAAAAAAAAAATGGAAAACTCGGGTCATTACATTCTCCCCACCCCAAGGCTTTGCATCCCCGAAAGGCACAACACAAACTAAGGAAACAAGTGGGGGTACTGAGAACATATCCGAGTCTCCCACTCCCAAGTGCTCTCTTGAAGGTTATCATGCTACCAACGTACACGCACCAAAGGTATCAACCACCCACAAAGTACCTTCTCCTTTCGATCCTTAATCTCTACTAGAACCTCCATAAATGTTTCCCCATCATCGATGTCAAGCTCTCCCCAGTCAGAGACGTGAGATGGGCCATGCACGTATCTCCTCAACTGGGATACGTGGAAAACGCCATGCAACCAGTGCAACTAAGGTGGAAGAGCTAAGTGGTAAGTCACTTCGCCAACTCTGCTGAGGACCTGAAAGGGTCTGCTGAACCTCAGAGATAACTTTCTGCCCCGGCGAAATCTCTACAAACCTCATCGGGGTGAGACCCGTAGAAAGACATGGTCACCATCATCGAACTATAGAGGTCTCCATCTCTTGTCGACATAAGACTTCTACCTGCTCTGTGCAGTCTTCATCCGCTCCTAGAATATTTGCTCCTTCTCCATCGTAGCATGTACCATCTCTGGTCCCACGAGTGCTGATTCCCCTGGGTCAGTCCAGCACAAAGGCGATATGCAAGGTCATCCAGACAGAGCCTCTAATGGTGTCATCCCAATGGTGGAGTGATAGCTGTTGTTGTATGAAAGCTCCACCAAAGGAAAGTGATCCTCCCAGTTGCGACTGAAGTCGAGGATGCAAGTATGCAGCATATCCTCGAGGGTCTGAATGGTCGGCCTAGTCTGGCCATCCGTCTGAGGATGCAAGGCGGTTCTCAAATGAAGCTACATCCCGAAAGCCTCCTGCAACCCCTTCCATAGCCGAGAAGTGAAATGTGCATCACGATCGGAGACAATCACTGAGGGTACTCTATGTATCCGCACAATCTTCTGAACATAGAGGCGTTTAATGATCTCTACTGAACCCTGCTCTCTGATTAGTAGGAAGTGGGTCGACTTGGTGAGTCGGTCGACGATCACCCATATATAATCATGAAACTTGGATGTAATCTGAAGTAATGTCACTAATTCCATGGATATTCCATCCCACTTCCACTCTGGGACCTCTAAAGGTTGAACTAAGCCTGCTGGTACCTGATGTTCTTCCTTCACTTGCTGACAAGTGAGGCACCGAGAGACAAACTTTGTTACTTCTTTCTTCATTCCCGGCCACCAGTGTTGTCATCGGAGGTCCTGGTACATCTTCACCAATCCTGGATATACTGCTAGAGGGGTTGTGTGGAACTCCCTAAATACTTCCTCTCGAAGTGACATTGGTACCATGGTACATCATCTGGAAAAAATGTCGTGCACCACACCTTCAGAAAATCCATCAGGTGCCTGTCATGTGGATATCTGAGCACGTCGAGCCTCGCAGTCAATGTCCCCACACTGAACCTCCCTAAGTAGCTAAAGAAGTGGGGGACTGACTATAAGAGACTAAAGAAAAAATGCTCCATCTTTTTCCACAAAGGATATCTGCAAAGAGGCCAGCTAATCTATGACCTCACCCAGCAAATGTATACCAAATCTCCCACTGATTGCATCTGCTAAAACATTCCCCTTCCTAGGAGTATAGACTATCTCGAAGTCAAAGCCCTCGAGTAACTCAAGCCAAATCCATTTTCTCAGGTTTAGGTCCTTTTGCGAGAAGATATACCTGAGACTCTGGTGATCAGAGTAGACTATAAAATGTTCATCCATCAGATAGTGTCACCACATCTTCAAGGTGAAGACCACTGTTGCTAACTAAAGGTCATGGGTAGCGTAGTTCTGCTCATGTTGTCTCAGATGTCGAGAACCATATGCTATAACTTCTTTCTCCTGCATCAGGACACATCTGAGCCTGGTCCCTAATGCGTCGCAGTAGACTACGTACCCAAAGCCCTCCTCTAGTAGCCTCAAGATGGGGGCACTAGTCAGCCTCTGCATCAGCTCATGAAAACTCTGTTGTCATCTCTCCAACCACACAAAGGGTTTCCCCTTCTTCTTCAACGCTGATAAAGGTACTGAAACTCTAGATAAATCTGGAAAAAAACTCTGGTGGTATCCGGAAAAAACCAAGAAACTTTGTACCTCTCTCACACTCCAAGGTGAATCCCAAGAAAGTACCGCCTCAATATTCACTGGATATACTGTAACTCCAGCCTCCAAGATGACATTTCCTAGAAATTGAACCTCTTGGATCTAGAACTGGAACTTAGAGAGCTTACAATATAGTTGGTGCTCTTGGATTGTTTCCTGAACTACTTGCAAATGATAGGCATGCTCTTCCTCAGAAGCTGAGTAGATCAGAATGTCGTCGATGAAGACTACTACAAAGTGATCAAGGTATGGCTGGAAGATCATGTTCATGAGTCCCATGAACACTACTGGAGCATTGGTCACGCCGAACGGCATGACCAAAAACTCATAATGGTCATACCGACATCTGAAATCCATCTTATTCACATCCTCATCTCATACTCTAAGCTGGTGATAGCCTGATCTGAGGTCTATCATCGAGAACCATCGTGCTCCCTTCAACTGATCATAGAGGTCATCAATCATCGGGAGTGGGAACTTGTTCTTCACAATCACCTGGTTTAGGGGTCAATAGTCAACACAAAGTCTCAAGCTCCCATTCGACTTCTTGGATAACAAAATTGGGGCTGCCCAAGGTGAAACACTGGGTCAGATGAACCCATTCTCCTATAAGTCCTAAAACTGTACCAGCAGCTCACGAAGCTCCGTAGGAGCCATCCGATACGCTGGTGTATATATCAGTGCCATCCCATGATATAAGTCAATGTAAAATTCCACCTCCCTTTGAGGAGGTAGACCAAGAACATAATTAGGGAAGACATCTGTATAATGGTCCACCACTATAGGATTTCTCAGACTCTCCACATCAACTACTCCGGGGGTAAGTCTAGCCAACTGATGAGTGATCAGCTGCACTCTCCTATGGGTAAGTTCATCTTGTGCTGTGAAGGTTCCCTTCTCAATGGTAAAGGCAAACCTAGTCACATCCATGCTAATACATCGTACTTTTTTTCTAATGCATTTGATATGGGCATGGACTATAGATAACCAATCCATACCCAAGATGACGTTGTAAGGCCTCGACGCCACTACAAGAAGATCCCAGCTAAAGATCTCGCCTCTTAGAGTAAGATCACATTACTAGAAATAGTGTGTAATCATAGAATACTCTCTAGTAGGAGTCTCTAGCCGTAAGGATCCACTCAAAGGCTCCACCAGAATCTCCAAGCTCTGAATGAGGGTAGTGGAAATAAAATAATGACAGGCACCTGTTTCTATAAGTACTGCAGCTAAGGTGGAGTAGACACAGATCGTACCTCTTATCATATCCAGAGCGCCATTATCGTAGGCCTCAACATCCTAGAGCTGAGATCACCCCTATCCACCTGCTCCTTGTGGTCGGGGTGGACCAACTGGTGGCAGTGGTGGTAACATCTTGAATCATCGCCCACCGCCAGCTGCACGGATAACTCCACTGCCACGTCTGCCTGCTCCCTATAGAGCTCCTCAGTCAAACCTATGTCTCTGCCTGCGTGGTCCTTCAACCATCTGTTGGTCATCCGTATGGCGGTTCAGGCAGTCATGAGCCATGTGACTCAAACCGTCGCATGTGTAACATTTCCTGCCCCTCGCATGACTAGATCTATCTTGGGTGCCCTGCACAACTGACCCTGAATCCTACGGTCATCCACCTATAGGTCTGGTCCTCTTAGACCTCTGTGACATCTTTCTACTACCAGCTATAGAAGAATCCGCTATGTGATGCTCAATGATGGGTCTCACTACTTGTGACTGCTTAGCAAGAAAACTCTCCACTAAGAGGGATTTCTCTAACACCCCTGCTTGCATCGGAATGCTGAGATAAATCATTGAAGCCCTTATCTCCTACCTGATTCCCTACTCGAAGGTCCTAGCCCTGAAGAATGGGTCCCGTACCATATTAGTGGAGTAGAACGAGAGTTCGGTGAACCTCACTGAGTACTGAGACACAGTCATGTTTCCCTACTGTAGATGAAGAAGCTCTTGTATGCGTACCGGGCGAAGGGTCTCTTGGACAAACTCAGCTTGAAACAGGATCTCAAAGTCTGGCCAGAGAAGTGTCACCTCATTGTGAACTAGGAGAATCAAGCCCCACCATCTGCCTACTGCAACCTGAAGAAGACTTATATCAAGGATCTCCATAAGATCAGTTTGTGTCCCTACGAATTGAAAAACTCTCACCACGGCCTCCAGCCAATCCTCAGCTGCCTGTGGGTCCGTCCCACCCCTGAACCTAGGTGGCCTATGGCATTGGAACTTGTGCAATGAACTGAAGCGACATGCACTCTCTACTTCTGGAGCTCGTGGCATCGGTGGCGCAATGGGTAATGGTATCGTTGGTGCCTCTGTTGGGTCCTTTACTAATAAAGGTCCCTACATCGAAGCCTCGTCTCTCGGTGGGTTGTCATCATGTACTCTTCCTGGAACCCTAGTTGGTTGTCTGCATGGAGACATCCTGAAAAGAAACAAGTGTTCCATGGTCAATAAGTTATACCTGGTGAGCTGACTCAAAGAGATCACAAAGAAAACTTTTTAAAACACACACGCAATCAGTGTTTTCGTGCAATGAGTCAGAAATCAGAAGTTAGGGTCCCAGTGTATGGATATGTCGGTCGCCACACCAACACTGGATTCCCTAAACTGATAACCACACTCATAACACTTAACACTATTACCCTTAAAAGATCAGAGTTTAGTGTTATATGGTAGAAGTGACTCCTATGATACCAATTTTTCATGACCCGTCCCCTGGGGCTCGTGTCGTGACTACCCCAAGCCTGCCTTCCATAGGCCAGGGGCTGGCTACTATCACCAAAAGGCGTATTCCCTTAAAATGGGAATACATTTCCTTTATAACCTATAAAATCACAAAACTAAGCACAAAGTAGGATACATGCACAAAGTAAAACTATATAGTAAACAGGGTGTGTATAGAAAGAAAAAGGGGCCAGAATACAAACCCAACTGAAAAGTACAAGTAAACTGAAAAGTAAAAGTAAAACTAAAAATAGCTCCTATGAACACCCGCCAAGGATCCTACCTGAAGAGTAGGTACATCTCTCAAATGGTCGTCTCTGTGGTTCGCCTTGTCTAAGGTCCACCTTGAGCTACCTCCAGTCCAGGTACTCTTGTCCTCAGTCAGCATTGTCCATCGTCTACACCAAACACAATAAGGGGCGGGCATAGCCCATGTAGGGGTGAGAATAAAAATAATCATTATAGACCTCGAGACCCTCAAAGGTCTCACAAAATCCTCAAAGGATAGACCACAAATCATGAAAAAAAACTGAAAACCATACTTAGGTATACGCCCATACATATACCTAAGTTGTCGAGTATACCCATCTCAATCATGTGGAAACACAGGGCCCAACTCAAAGCCCAAATCTCAACTGTTCCATGAAATAAGGAATGCCACAATGGTGAGTACCACAAAGGTAGTAACACATAGGTAACACCACACAGAAAAATGCCACAAAGTTATCATCACACAGAAGTGTACCACAAAGATAAGGACTCAACTCACACCTGGTAAAACTTAGGTACGGTAGTAAGATGAGTAGATGTAACTACTAAATCATCTTACTCTGTTAAGAGGTAGACCCACGTAGGATCCTAAATCATCATACCCACGTAGGATCCTAGTACAGCAGACCCACATAGGATCCTAGAGTAGTCCCACGTTTATTCCTAGAGCGGATCCATGTGGGATCCTGAAACACATACCCATGTAGGATCCCAAATCACATACCCACATAGGATCCTAAGGCATAGACCCACATATGATCCCTTTCTCATGTTACAGCCAGTCACAGGGTTCCCGCACTAAGCTTGCTTGATTTCGAGAGGGTCTGCTCCTCAAGCCACAGGTCAATACTCCAACTACCACTATGTCCCGCGAAGAAGTATCCCAAAGGACCGCCACGTAAAATGGGTCTCAACACAATAGATGGTGTGTCAATCAGACGCCCAGTCTGTAAGTTATTAGCCTTTTAGTCACGAGGGCCCTATTAGATTCATGTTTAGTCCAACCCGGACATACCCCAACATTATGAAAAACTCGTTTGGGGTATACCAAAAGGACTCTCTCGATCCAAGGTTTCCAGCGCCATAGACAGTTCATCAAACGGACGCTCATAAGTCAAGTTATAGTTGAAAGAGTGAAAAGGGGTCGAAGCTGGTTCGGGTTTGGTCCGACTCGGTCGGACCAACCCGACCCAGCCCACTGGGTGGCCCCGCGTTGGGGTCTTCCCGAGCCACCACCCAAGGGGAAGTCACCCCCTTGGTACCCCGAATGGTTGGGCCGTTCAGGTTGGGTGGCCGACCAATCGGAGCCACCTGACGCTGGTAGCTAGCACAAGGGACTCGGGGTCCCGCTCGACTCCCCGGCTGCCCGGACGGCCAGCCCACCTGGGCGGCATGGTCGCGTGCTGCACCACCACCTGTGGCTGGTAGCGAGCCTGCCATCCCTCCTTCATCATTGCGGCCTCGTGCCACAGCCCCTGCACGCCCGACGGCGCAGACACATGCCGCCACCCCCTTCACATCGTCGGCCGAGCATCGGCCGCTGCCCTTGCTCTGCTATGGCTGATGGGTCGCAGCCCTTCTTTGGAGGCACAGTCACGCCGCTGCAATAGTCATGGCCAGCCGAAGTGCCAGCCGTCACTCCCGATCCCTTCCGGCACCGGTCGCCGGCACCGGTTGCCGTCAACATTTTTCGGGTCACCGGGCACGCCCCGATGGCCCGTTCTTCATTCTGTAGACTCCTGCACTCATCTCGGGATGTCGTCATCAATTCATGACCACCGTGGTTGGAAATTTCTCATCCCTAAAACAAGCCTCAAGAACTCCAACATCCACAAGGGTTCTGAAGAGATCGGACTCTGTTCGTTTGTCCTGCACTCTCTGCATTAGAACGGTAGCAAGCGGAAAAGTTGTTCTTGAATCGAGAAGAACGAAAATAACAGGTAAGGGGTATACAAATGCAACAATTCCAACCTCTAAGATTCATTGACGTTGGTGAGGAGAGGGGAAGTGAAATCCATTTTTCGTCCTTGAAGAGGTTCCTCGTTGGAGATCCTTTGACGGAGTTCTTTGTTGGAGAAAAGCATCGAAAGAGAAGAGTCCTTCCTCTATGGGGGGTTTCCTCCAGTAAGATCCTCCACCAAGAGCCCAAACTAGGTGCTGAAGAGCCTCCCCATTAATTTATAGGTTTAATGACTTCATTTGGTGAAGTCATTAAATGTTAGGGATTTGGAACAATTAAAAAGAAAGGGGTTGAAGTGATCGGGTGGTCCCCACCAAGAATTCAAAAGAATTCAAAAGTTAAATAAAAATAAAGTTAGTTTATTTTTATTTCCACTTTTTTTATTTTCCACCGATGGGTAGAAATAAACAAATTCCACCCTCGACCTACTATGGTCAAGGTGAAGGTCTCCTTAAGATAATATCGGCACTGTGAGTTCAATGGTGTCCTCGGATCTCAATTCTGAGCACCGGTTCAAAAGTTACAAAAATCCGCTCGCATGTTTACTGAACGTACCTGAAAAAAAAGTTCATAAATTCATTCTAGGCACACCGAGCCTCAGAATCACACTCCATCAATTTTTGCAAACTCATAAAATTCCCATATAGTTAAAAAAATACATGGAAAAATAGGGTCATTACAAATTCATTTAAATAGATTTAGATATTTCATTAAAAATAGAAAACATAAAAAAAAATATAATGTAAAGGTGCTATGTGAAATGTTCTCACCATTCTAATTTAATTTTACATAAGTACATTGAATCATTTTATTCCCAAGAGGAAAAAATACACAGCTCAAATTTTGGTTTAAGTAAAATTCATGAATGGTAATTGAAGAGAATTTAATATAACCCTCCAAAAGGGGTGGTTTGATTTTTTTTCATTATCCTCTAACCATGTAAAAATCATTCATATAATTTATAGGTTGATTCAATGATAAAAAATTGATGGGGTGTTTATTTTTACTTGAAATGTGTAGAGAGTTGGAAGTGTGGAATAATGGTGTAATATATAAACAAATAGACATTTTGGGAAATGTACAACACTACCTTCCTAATATGGGTAGAAGAATACTTACCCAACATTGACCTCTAATTTTAGATGGAATGAGAGAAGACATAGAAACCAAAAAAACACCTTGAAATAAGACATATGGTCTCTCATAGAAATAAAATCCCAGATGGTGAGCCAAACTAATAATGGGAGAATAAGGATTTAGAGACATACTAAGATGGATCCAACATGATAAACATAATTTGATTAAGATATTTTTTGAATGGGATATCATTAAGACTATAATAGTATGAAAGTATAGTTATCGATTCCACTGTTATGAAATAATAAAAAATGAAGAGGTGGATTAAGGATTTAAAAGGAAGGTGGTCCAAATTTGAATTTCAAACATTTTAAAGGGGAACATAGTTTTTCTGCACAATTTTCCAAGTAATGAACTAACTATACACACCTAATTTCTAAGAGGAAATACCTTTCATGGTCTGTGTTCATGGTTAAACTAGCCATGTGTGAACCATTCATTCAAGATTGTCTCAATCCTTACAACCCTTATGGTCTAGGATCTTCGTTAAACAAACTATGTGCACACCATGAGACATTCCTATAAAATTACTTTATTTCATTCATAGTCATGTGGCCCCTCTATCATGGTGAAACAAACCTTCCACCATCACCTTTGGGTTGAATTGTTGTTCTGTATAGTTAATTCTAATTATGTACCTTAATCTATTTGCTCAAAAATTGGAACTGAAGGCCCAAAACAAATCCTAAACTATCCTTAAACCTTAGTTACATATTTAGGAACTTTTATTAAGATCAATCAAAAATTTGAGAATTTAATTTAAATGATTCATACATTATTAAAAAACTATGATCTTACAACCTCCTCTTTATAAAATAATTCATCCCCATGTTTTCCTTCTGAGGGTTATTAATATAAATCAATTAATAATTTTGGACACTAAGCAAATATTCTTGACTATCACTCCCATATACCATCCTTGACATGTGTTTTCATACATATTAAACATACTAAAGGAACTTTCCAACCTCAAAGTGCCTTCATCATATTATTATCAATATAGAAGAAATACTCCTAAAAATGAAGTAAGAACCTCCAACTAAATTTCCTATGAACTAACAACATTAAAAAAGGTTGTAATGATAGTTAAAAGGAAAATAAAAATGTAATATTTTTTATAGTACCTAGATCCTCAAAGTAAGAAATATCTAATAGGATACTATTAATAGTCTCTACAAATTCACAAAATTCCAAAAAAAAAAATATTCCATATTCAGCTATCTGGGAGTCATTTTATAACACAATGAATGTAAAACATGAATGAATGAATGGTATACCGAAATAAACACTAGATTTTGGTGGTGGAAATAGGTATAGAAATTATTTCTAGACTGGTCTACTTATATATGTGTCTTATACAGTTTTACCTTCTATGATATCTCCTAAATAGGACATGGTCATAGTTACCTTGCATCCCCTTCATCTAACTAGAACATAGGTGATCAATATGACTTACTATTTAGGGTATTCTACATATCTATACGTATAGTCACATAGAAATTATTATTTTAGGAAAAATCACATTGATTTAGATGTATTTATCAAGAACTTCCAAAATCAAGGATAGAAGGTCGAAGTGTGTCTTCCAATACTTTTATATTGTGATTAGAATTAACATTGGTCTAAGGGTTGTATGTTGTACTTAGAAGTAATTATGAACCAAAATATTTCTACAACCCCCTCCAGAACCATGAAGTGAAATAATTATCCCTATAGGATAATATGGAACATAGAACCTTATGACTTTTTATACACTATTATACATAAAGTATGCAAATTTTTTTGAGTGTGAAGGTATCCCAAATAGGAATAAATGGGTGAATTTCATCAGTCTATCCAATCATACAATTATGAAATCATATCATCGAGTTGATTTTAGAAATTAAATTAGTAAATCAAAGTGAGTTCATCCCACTTCAACATTATAATGGTTAATGGTTTTAAAATACCATCAAGCTACTGGTGATCCTCTTTTACCGACCATTAGGTGGAACACAATGTAAAAAAACAAGAAACATACTTTTTCAATAATGGGAACCAGTACTAGTGGTGTATGTCATAAAATATCTTTGTAATTCAACGATGTAATAATCATTTCAAATATTGAGACTCTCGCATCAATTCATCATGCATGTCTATAGGTACCTATACACATCCATGATTACACAGCACCTCATCCCCTATCAATATCCAAACTAGGTGGTTGGTCCTTTCTTGAAACAAATTCCCTAATGAATATTCCTTTATGATTAGAAATATATCTCATTTTTACTAGATCCAGATGTAAATATTTCACTACAATATCTATAATAATATGATTTTTATGTCACTCTTAAACATATAGAAGCATCTTAGCACAAATATTCATCAACATCCATTCACAATTTTCTTCTTGTGAAACTTGAATATGAGTTATTTGACTCATAGTATTAGAAAATAAATTTCCTTTTATAGGCATATAAGTAAGGTTAATATCTAAATTCCAAGGTATTTAACCCAGCTTCACTATCTGAGGTTCATATAATGTTGTGAGAATATGTATTTGATGATTTTGGGATTCTTTTATACAAAAAACCATTCCCCTGACAAATAATATCTATAGAAAGCTAATCCATGAACAACCACTACTAACTCAAGGTCATATGTCAAGTACTTATTCTCATGATGTCTCAATATAAGAGACTCATACACCATAAATCATTCCACATGCACCAATATATCTACCATTATTATTATGAAAGCATCACAAAAAACCACATAACCTCTTCCAGGACTAGGAAAAGAAGGGATTGGCATAGAGGTTGGACTTCATTTCAAATCCTTAATGGATTTATCATAATCTTCGGAATTGGTTAACATTACAAAAATCTTGGTAATTTATATATTAGGTTCTTCAAGGTGTGAGAAATACTAGATAAATTCATATATTTAAAATATAGTCCCATGAAACTATGAACATCAAAACAATCTTGGGATAATCACTAGAAACTAAGACTATAACCTTCAATAGATCTATAGATACTTTAGATTCGGATATTATGTGGCCCAAGAAGTGAAAATTTTCAATACAAAAGTGTTATTTTGTGAGATTGATATAGATCATATTCTCTATTAGTGGACACAATGTGATATCAAGATACATGGAATAATCATGTTGATTATAATAATATATTGAGATTTCATCCAAATAGACTTCCAAAAATGAGTCTGTGTACAAGTGGAAAACCTGATTCATTAAATACATAAATACAATCAATGTGTTCATGAGACTAAACCACACTACATTTAATTCTTGTTGTCCATATCTTCTTATGAAAGTTTCATGCGGAATATCCAAGGGTCTATGACATACTTTATGGAAAATAAACCCTATATAAATCAATTATATGACCCTTTATCCTTTGATCTAATCAAATATATCATCTATAAAAGAAAGTGGGTTTCAGTTTTGAATCATAACCTGATTTAACCACTTGTAATCTACACACAACTTGAGGGTCCCAGTCACCTACTTTGTGAAAGGAATTGGTGAACCCTAAGGATAAGTTCAAGATCATATAAAACCATTGCATTAAATGTCCTTAAAATTCCCCTTGTTTTTTTGATGATCAGTCAGAGGCCTCTAGAAAATAGGAATCAAAACCGATTCCACTCTTGGAACAAGTTTTATAGTAAACTGCACCTCTCTCTTTAGAGGTACCCTATAAAACTCACCTAGAAAATATATCTCAGTAAATACACCATTGGGTAAAAAATATCTTGTAATACTCCTTGACAATTCATAAAAAGACTAGAAATTTGTGCTGACACACTGTATATTCCAAGATTCTAATATCTAGATCAACTATCCTAGACATCACATTCACTTGTTTAAATATGGTTGCTACCCTTGGGTGATGAAAAAAACATATTATATTGATAAAAATAAATATTTTGTGCAATAAAAACCCTATAATTCATCATATGAATGATGTCAATGCTTGTAATCTCTAGGAGAAAATGGATCAATAAGTAATGGTAATCATTAATCTCGATGGGGGGCTCCTTTAATTGTATTACACTCACTAATAATAATCACAATGGAGTATTAAGAGTCATCATACCACAGAAGTAATGAATTAAAATCTAAATACATTCCAAAATATTCATTGATAGAAATGATTGTCATACACATGTATCAAATAATGTAGACAATATAGTTAGGGTTATTAAAATTATACCATGTACTGTAGATAGCATGAAACTCTACTCCTTGAGTCTAAGATATATTTCATGTAACTGACCTGATTCATGGCCCTAAGCTATAACCCAACCACCCTGATCAGGACTTCTCTATTGGAACTATATATCATACATACGACTTCCTCAAACACATTCAACTACTCAACCTATATGGTTGGTGGTACTCCAGCATTCAAACTAGTGTGGACCTACTGATCCTAGTTTAGAAGGGAAAGTTGGTGTAGATCCTATCCCACTAGTAATAGGTGGTAAAGTCCCACTTAATATAAAAATATGTCCCACTCAACTGCATTCTCATCACATAATTGGGTCCTTGTCATATTAAGGCTTTATGTGGCATATCATTCCATGCCAGTGGAAAACCACATAACTACCCATGTGTATACTCTTACTACCACTATCGTAGATAGAACCATCAAATTGATACTTCCAATGAATGGATGTACCACACCTCTATCACGGTACTAAAAAACCATGACATGTACCAATATCTTATCTCAATTTATTCTTAGAGATAAGAGATGAGTTTACAATCTCATAAATGGAATATATCTAGAAGACATTCACATGTCATGTGATGGAATACCTAAGCTCATTCTCAAAATTTCTCTCCCTGGACATCTCATCATCAGATAAAGAGGGAGAAAACCCTAGGGATTACTGAAGTGAGTTGACTCTTCCATAACAAACATAGTTCCCTACATGAAGTGTATAAATTTTCTATCTTGATTAGATCTCAATATTTCTGAAAATATTTTATCATATAGTGTTATTTGTATACCTCTATATACCATGTCTCAATAATGATCTTCTTAATTTAGAAAATTCCACCAACTCATAGTAGATCAATGAAACATTTAAATCGTCACCTTGACCATCCTTTCCATAATAATCTATAAATCTAATAAAATATAAAGAATGGACTTCAACCGTGATTTCATATACTAGAGGCTACTATCCCTAAAAAAATTAGATATATTTTGTAACTGGAACTCTCACATCAACACTAACATAGTTGGTGCAGATTGTGGAGGTCACTCTATAGACTACACTAATTACTAGAAACCCTATCAAATCCTAGAATCTATACCCAACATAGGTATAAGAGGTAGTACTACAAGAGGTTAACTGGGTGTAAATAAAGGTGGGTCAAGTCCCACCACAACTCAAGAATATTTATCACCACATTCTTGGTGTAAAACCTGAGTCCATCATGGAAGAATATTTCAATAGTGTCAATCACACACCTAAGATAATGTTATATGGAGGAAAGGATACTGATAGATAACACGAAATGTACAATTCCTCAAAATATCCTAAAAACTATAACCCAACTACCGACTAATAATAATGGTTATTGGTGAGATCTAAAGTTTCATGTTTAGAGGTTCCTTTATATGGAATCTTAATTTGACATTACAGAGGAAAATTACCTTTATGATATAACTAGAAACATCATTTCACAGCTTCCATAATTTTCAATATCAGAAATATTAAATGTTTTCAACTACAAAATCATGAGTTCATTTAAATGTATATAAATTATAATGTTATAAATACCAATGATTTATAATATATGATTTCAATTTGTGTAACTGCAATAAGACCAATACACATAGTCTCGTGATATAAAAAGTCCATATATGACAATTCAATTATATGGTTAAACATTCCTGATTTATATATGTTATACATTATAAATTACAATTTTAATCCTTTTAATCCCAATCAACAATCATTTAAACTCGTATAACCATATTTAAATAGATCAAACTCGTGATAATTTTTTAGTTAAGGTGCCACCATAATGTTATGTGGGTAAACATCATTTACGTTGATGCTGAAACTTTTGGTTAAAAATTATTTCCTATATTATTACTATAAGAAGTGTTAGTAAAAAATTTATATAGCTATCAAGGAACATATAATATGTTTTAAGAAATTCATGCATTAAAATAATATTTTCAAATAATATTCATGACATATAAATCCCAAGGTTTATATAAAAATTCCTGAAGAATGTTCCCTTTACATACTGGACCAAGGTTAAAAATATATAATCATACAAAATTTCATAAATCATCTGAACCACCCAATGGTGAAAAGAAATACAACTTTAGTAGTATAAGTACATAACAACATCTCCATTACCTAAAAAATGGTTTATTCCCTATGCATGGGTTAGCTACTCCGAGGCATAGACTCATTAAAAATTTATGAAACTTTATAATATCTTATCTACTAGCCCAAAATAGTAATGAAATTAAAATACCCTATAAAATAAATTTCTTACATCCTAATCCCAGATCACTTATAAGTAACCAAACCTATTTGGTCACATGGCCTAGAGAACTCCTCCCCATATTCTAGAGGATTCCGACAAATAGTTAGGCTCTAGGATGGTATGTGTAATGCCCTGGCCATAGTTACCCAGAGTCAGTTTGTTATTTTAATACACTGGCATGATTACAAGGAATCAATTCAAGAAGGACCGATCAGTTTAGCAGTCTTAGAAAATAGATTACATACATGAACATTAAATTACATTATAAAATTAAAAACAACAACAACATTGTCTCCATTGACCACATTCATATTCCTTAGACTATCCCTACAGGTCAGTCATAATATACTTCTTCACATCCTGGGAAAAATAAAACATAGAAATGGGTGAGCTAAGATGCTCAGTAAGGAAAACAATATAGCAAAAACTTTCATAAATAATCATTAATATTTAAGGCAATGTATAAAACTAAAACAAAATCCTTTTAAACATAAAATTCAGAAAAATATGTAAAAGATAAATCAAATAAATCCATTTAATTATTCACATGGATATTCTAATAGTAGAATAATCACAACCAATATCAATGGCTAATTTCATAATGATGGAATGCATAATGCCAGACTTCATGACCACATAGTAAAGGACTTGTGACAAGACTACATATAATATTTTGTCAAGGACTTGTGCCAATACACTGGTTTGTCTCATGAGACCTACCGATGCATCAAGGAGATATAGCGGGCTCCACCCATCACTTACTAAGTCCAATGCATTCCTCATGTGATAAGGTTTCAACATAACATAAACATTCATATTAATACTAGAATATGAAATGTCAATACTTTATCCATAAACCATGAATGGTATAAAAATAAAACATCCACAATCAAACATATCACAAAATATTCAATACAATGTGGTAGATTTTCATAATAATAAATCAACATTGATCAAGAATAATATCCTTTAAAGTATGTTGACATAGTTGAAATTGATCAGTAAAAATATTTGAGAGAAATATACATTTTTTATGAAATCATTTAAAAGTCATATAAAGGAAGTCATTTAAAAGACAGTTTTGAATAAAAGTGTCTCATACCACTTTGAAACTTTTGAAAGGAATTAACATTTTAAAACATTCATGTCCATATAAATAAATCCTTAAAACCATTTTAAAAACATGGACCTTAATGAGAAAGGTTTAGAAGAATAAATATTTAAAACATTTAAAATGATGTTTTAGTAAAAATTACCATAAAAATAATCCATTTTAACACACTTTTATGAAACATGGACATGGATAATAAATATGTTTCATTAGATACTTACATAAAAACAACCTCGGATAATAAAGAGATTGGGAAATTAACCCTTACCTTGCACTTTCCTTTGGTCGAGGGTACGTTTAAACTTCTATATAATGACCATAGTATGTTATTAAATTATAAAATAACCATATTAATATTTATTATATCATACATTATTCATTTATGACTTTATACTACCCATGTAATATTTATTTCCATGTTAAATTAACATTTTGGGTAATAATCGCTTTCTTTATCGTACGTGTTTTAACTTGTTATTCTTGATCGTGTCATTTAGATCATGATTTAAATACTTCCAGAATATAAACCTTGATTTATATATAATATATATATAGAATATAAATATTTATAATAGATAGATATATGAAATGGAAGGCATCGTTTATGGAGATTGTAGGTCGTACGTATGAAAAACTTTGTTCCCGTTTTCATATCGTATTGAACGGAAGTAAGTGAATAAGATATATATAAGTACATACATACATACATATATATAAAGAAGTATTATTATGTCATATATTAAATAATTTTTAATAATATATATTTTTACAATCATCATTGAATAGTGAACGTCGGAATGAATCACATCGCGTCGTGGAGACGGTAATTTGTACGTACACATGAGGGACAATATCATTATATTGATGGAGAACTCGTATGTGATTGGATGGTATATAATATATACTGAATAATTAACATGTTAAATTTATTATTTAAATCAGTTATACTCATTATTATAACTATCCAAATAATGAAGTGTTTGAATAACAAACTACACCACAATGTGGAGACGGTAAGCCATACGTACGCACGTATGGTGACTTTGTCATTTAGAGGATGGATAGAATAATTAATATGGTTGAACCATATTTATAATAACATCACAGTATGTATTAGGTACTAGATTTATTATTTTGGTATGGAAACAACAAAGAAAGAGGAAGTGGAAGATGAAAAGAACTTGAAAGAGGGTGGTGAAATTATTACCGCTTCTTCGGGAGTTTCCTTTTGAGTTGATCAAAAGGGCTCCTTAGGTTGGATTTATGATCAAATTAAGAACTATAGGTTAATTTGAGAGAAGTTGGGAGGATATTTGGTCAGTTTTTGGCCGATCCAAATGGATTTTTAGGGGTGAAATTAATAAAATATGAAGTAGCCTTTTATAAGAGAGGTGAGGGTCACTTTAGGAAAAGCTTGAAATATTATTTTATAATAAAATCATTTTTGGTTTATAATGGATCCAAAATGATTTATTTAGAGTATAAGGTGGTTATGGGTCTAAAACCACCCAAAAAATACGTTTTATATAGGTTTGGGTCACCATATTAACCTTATCTTTTAGATTTAACTATTAGTTAAATAGTTTAACTTTTACCATGTATTCTTGTATTATTATAATAATTGGTTAATAAACATACTATAAAATGAAAAGAGAACCTAAATTGGTTAATTAATGATATACCTATAATTATATAAGTTATTTGGAAGAATATTAGATTTTTAGGATTATTTTATAATTTAATAATATAATATTTATTTTAAAAACTCATTTATGTCAATTTTGACACTATTTAGTATTTTGTTTTTATTAAAGTCATAACAACTTTATTGCTTTGAAAAAAAGACATTTAATCAATAATAACATGTCTTATTCACCAATAAAATTTGTTTTTGTCATAAAAACTTTTAAATTATATTTATTTTAATATTTATAATACCATTTATTTGATTCTTTCATTAATAAGGTAATTACTCTATCATCATTCTATCATAAATAAATTTAATTATTAATGCCTTTAATTTATAAATAAAATACCATTATGTAGGAAATAGTTTTATATTTATAATTAATATTTATATTAGAAAATATAACTTATAAAACACCATGTAAAAAATGTTTTACGAAAAGATATATGTTTATGTCATTTTTGTCTTTACTTTAAATTAATTAATATAAAGTGGCATTATCACTCTCATGTGACTCCAAGTGGACCCAAAATCAATCCAAAGATACCAATGGTCATAAATTTATCAACCAATAGTAATAGGACACATGTTAGTTTAATTTAATATTATTATAATAATATTTGTTTACCCTTATTTACTAGATTTACCTTTTAACCATGGTAAATAAAATATTTACTGATGTAAATATTCATAATGTCTAAAAATAAAAGTTACCTATTTACACAATTTAGACCCCATTATTCCAAATATGGAATCCATTTTTCCAAATTCAAAATACAGAAGTTCCAGAAATTAATTTAAAATTAATTCCTGTTGTCAAAACAAAAAAGTGTGTTTTTAAGAAATAATAACTATCAAAAGATTAACACTTGTTTATGTCTAATTTAAATGTAAAATTACATACAATGACCTAAATTATGTTAAATGATAAAAAATATAATCTAATTACACTTTAAAACTACTCAAATTTATAATTTAACACTATAAATTATTTCGATTAAAAAAGTTGTTTTTAATTAAAATTTAGTATTTTTTACTATTCATCAAAATATGAATGTTATCAGAATTGTACCAAAAATTTATCCAAACTAAATTTTTATGTCCCTATTATAAAGAATAATTTAATTTCAGTAAATTTAATATATAAAAGTGTCAAATATTGGTTTTAAACAAGGTTCTCCATTAAAAGGTGGTAAAAGTGCATTTTTTTTAAAATACTTCTTTTATATGAAAAAAATGAATTTGTTATTATATTATGTCTAATAAACACAAAATATGGATTATAAAATTATATATAGTATATAAAATTAAAAATTCAGTTAAAACAATTCAAAACCGCTTTTTGAATGACTAGTTTTGTAAGTCGTAGTGCGCTCGAACTCAGTGTTGTGTGTAGCACAAGTTATTGAATTTCTTTAAAGAGATAACATACTATGAAATATTGGGGTGTTGCATTCTTTCCTCCTTAAATAAATTGTTTCCTCCCAATTTTAAATTATTCTTAGAAAATAAATGGTTAATAATAGAAAAATACCTTTGTGGAAAACCCACATTGGAAATTGGGTTAATAAAATTCAGTCTTAATAAGAGGGAAAGGGAAATGAAAAAGTCACTATCAGATTATGATCTCGATTAGGAGAACATTTGTGGAAATTATAGACATAATTGGAATGAAAATATAAATATTTATAATGATTGGTTGATGTCATCAATCATAAATAAGTGTAAAATTGAGGGCCTCAAAGCCATCAATCTATGTTGATCTAAAATATCGTCGGTTCAACAAAGCATAAGGTATTAGGATAACACATATTTGGTTTTAATATCCCTTCCCTAAAGTTTTAGAATTAATTTATTCATATTATAAGAGGAAACAATACTTGATATGTAGAGTTTCATCCTTCAACTAATTCCAACCACAAACTCACCTTTCACTCTAAAAGATAATAGAATTCAAAAATATTCTATTTATCATAATCATATAGGGTTCTAAAAATAATGAATTTATAATTCATTTGTAATACTATTTAAAAACCTACATTACACAAATTAGGACATCACGTAGGCCAGTGGTAGGTGATGCACCCTTTTCACCCTTTGGTTGCGGGTTCAAGTCTTGCTCCCTTGCCGGATGCGACGGGTTGTTATCTGACCTCCGGGTTGTCCTTTTTATAACAATACAAAATAAAATCTTAAGAAATTATTTAACCTTAATAATAGTATCAAACGTCAAACTTAATCCATTACAACCTTTAGACTTATCCAAAATACTTCTGCCAAACTCACAGTCCAAAATTTATAAATAAGGTAAACAAAATGAAGATCTCTTTTTCCACATAATAACATATGAATACCTTCATCGTGTATTCTTTTAAAATATGGTAACACCCTGAATTACCATAAAACCTTATTTATTACATTAATTCTCCCTTATTCCTTATAAAATACTAGATATATTATTTATATCCAAAAAATTTTAATATTCCAACAATGATGGAATAAAAAACCATTAATCAGTTCTAAGGTAATCAAGAATATCCAATATAATTTATCCAAATCAACCATCTCTTATTCCAAAATCACTAACTCAGTATTAGGACCATATTATGGTTTACCTTTCCTTAAACCATGTATTTTCCAAAAAGTTTAACCTGAAACTATGTCACATTACTTGGTACCATACAATCTCAAATCCTTAATGAAATAGTATTTTAGTACAATCCTTATTTATTTCAATAATTCATATAAACAGTATATCGTTGATACAGTGCTCAAATGAAATAATTCTTTAATAAAAACATAATAACAATAGTCATTAATCTTCATATATGGTAGTATCATAAAATGATTATTATCCAATAGCATCATTTGGGGCATACTCTGATTATTTGGACATTGATTCACGTAGTGTCCCAACTCCTTGCAGATGAAGCATTATACATTCAAAACCTTTTTCTTACCCTTGGAATCATGCACATGGTGTCCTTTTTCTCCACACTTATAAAAAACACTCATTCCATTCAAGCATTTACCAAGTTTATTCTTTCTATAGTTATCATATCTGGGAAAATCCTTCTTTCCCCTCTTCCCTTTATATATCTTTTTATCTACCATCCTTTCCTTCTCTTACTTCCCTTTAAAGCCATAGGACTCAAGGAATTCTTTACTTATATTTTTAACATATGATATTATTTCTTCATATGATGAGAATATGTGGGAGACTATTTCCATTTTAAATTTTGGATTAATAAAATGAAAGATATTATCCTTCTTAATCTTTCGATATTGTGTATTGATAAAATTCTCATTCCTTCAACTATGCACCATTTCTAAACAATGGCATACAGAAGGTTAGTTTATGAATCACAATTCATAATTCCAAACTTGTAAAATACCTAACGAAAATTGAAAATATTATGCATATAATCTATATTCATAAAATGTTTTCTTGGAGGAATTATTTACACCTAAATCCTTTATAATGGCTTGTAAAGAAAACGTGAATTATCCTAAGCATATCCCCCGGGAGTATAGTAACCAAGAGTGCAGAAAGGCCCGTTGTCGTGTACCAGGATCCCCTGGGTCAAGCCCAAAACTCTTTGTCAGAGTTTTTGACTCCTAGGTACATCTGTGCTAGAGCCGTCTCTACCTGCTCATATCCAGATATGGATGTATTTCTTGGAAAATACAAAACATCTCTACATTACCAAAATTCTAGGAAGTTCTTCTATATTAATCCTGAAATTCTATATTAGGGTAATGTTATCTAATTAGAGTTTATCTAAATATAGTTCCAAGGTTGTTTCTAAAATTCCTCTAATACCAACTATAACACCCTAACCCCAGTTACCCAGAGTCGATGCATTATTTTAATACATTGGCATGATTACAAGGAATCAAGTCTTGAAGGACCGACCAGTTTAGCAGTCTTGGAAAATAGATTACATACATAAATGTTACATTACATTATAAAATGAAAAAAAATGGTGAATAATATATAAATAAATAGAATAAGTATACTGGGGAAAATAAATTTAAGTCATCATAATAATAAATAAAAATAATTACACTAAAAAGTTTCATATAAAAATGATGATGTCCTGTCTATACAAAAATGTGGAGCATGCATACAATTATACATGCAATTAAATTTTACAAAATAACAAAATATAATCTTTTATAGAATCCCATGAACTATCTCGGCCCTCTTTTACCATACTCTATCCTAGAACATACATTATGTATTCAGAGTTGGGAGTTTCCCTTAATCCCTACCTACATCTAGGAAGTCTGTATGGTTGCCAAATGGAGTCCCTCACATGTTGTGAGTAAAACTCAGTTGGCCACCACCAATGGTGTCTAATATTATCCAGTAAGTGAATATGAAGTGAACATTGTGTTGGTTTGAAAATGTAAAACAGTAATTTATTTAAACTATAATTATTAAACTCTTCAGGGGATGTCTCGTCGATCATACCTGCTTCGGCCTGATCTAGAATTTCTCTAATAATTTTAAATTTTATAAATAAATCTTGTACCTTAGGTATATAACCATGGAATCTATGTGTAGTAATAATCATAATGTTTTCATAATTTCCATAATATTTAAGACATAGTAATAGAGTGTAATCAAAAGGGTTGTATACTTTGAATTTTAAAATAAGGGGTTTTATCCAAGCCCTAGAAACAAGTCCTATATAGGATCATATTTTTACAATATTAGAGGCCAAGGAGATAATATAGGGTATTCTATAATCATCATGACATATTAAAGAATATAATCCAAATCATTCTACTTTTTTTTATAAAAAAATTGAACTATCAATGCTACATTGAGGCATTCACATAAATAAGCCATTGATTGAACCCTAGTGTGGCATTTCACTTAGCGGTCACATCAATGAATTTTTTTGAAACCTATTATCCCACCAACATAATTTCACATTGAAAATATAAGTATCTCCCTTGTTATTACATTCCATTAAAGTGATCTAAGTCTATGACAATAGTCACACATAATTTATTTCCATATTTCCATTGATCCCTTCCCAGGAATTCTGAATCAGAATCCTTGTATTTCCCAAATAATAATATAATAAACGAGCTAGGTCAGTTGAATTCAGTTTAATATGTTATAAGAGCCCATATATGGAATTTTTATTGGCAGTAAAGTATCTCTCAAAGCATGATATAATAAATTATTAAAGCTATGTGAGTCATCCTCACCACATATAATTCAATTAAAACCATTTAGTGATTTTTTTCAAAAGAGATAAACATAAATAATTTTAATTTTAATTATAGTGGAAAATTGGTATGGTCTTACCATTATCATTTATTTTAATGTAATCCAATTTTTTTATTTCTTTGGTAATAGAAAAAACCACACACCTCAAAGGTGGTTTATGTAAAATTCTAGGACAGTAGTTGAATATCAATTAATCTAACCGGATCAAAGGGGGTGGTTTATGTTGAGTTCATTAGCATCAAACCATGTAAAAATGTCTCATATAAATTCATGGTTGATACCATGTTAAAAAATTGAAGAGATATTATATATAAAGGGCAACACGTGTAAATTCCAGTGTTCATCAAAATGGTGTGGGATATAAACAAATATACTTATTTGGAAAAGTACAAGACCACCCTACTTAGCTGAGTAGACAGATACTCATCTAGTAATGTTCTATGATTTTGGATGGAGTTAGAGAAAATATAGAAACTTGGAAAAAACACTGAAAATATGGAATATGAGCTCAAATGGGAATATATCTTTGGGGGAAAACTAAACAGAGAAAGGGAGAAAGATGATTGATAGACTTACTACAAGTGATAAATTATGATAAATAATGTTAAATTAAGATTTTAGATGAAGGTTGCATCACAAATTCTAGATTTTAATGAGAGGAGAACTCCCACGGTCTACTGTTATGCAAGAATGAAAAAGGAAGAGGTGTCTTAAAGGTTAAAATAAAGGTTGGTCCAAATAGGAATTTTTCTATTTTAAGATGGGAAAATTTTTTGTTTGAATGGTTTTCCAAAACGTGCACCAACCATGTACACCTATTGTCTATGATGACATCCCTCACATGATTCAAGCACAAATTCATACAAATAATGCATGAATTGTGTGTTGTACATTGTCTCAAGCCCAACACCCAGTAAGGTGTAGGTGCATTATTAAACAAATACTTCATGCACCTACGACTTACCTCTAAAATTTAATTTAGTTTTCTAATTTCCATTTAACTCCACTCACATTGTAAAAAATACATTCTATATCACTTTTTGGGTCCATGGGTGATTTTTATGGTTATTACTAACCATGAACCAACCATGCACATCAGGATGTTTCCATAAAAAATAGAACTCTGGGCCTGGAATGAATCCCAAATGATCATAAAAATATCTTGACCACTTTAGGATCTACTATTAAGATAAATCCAAAAGATAAGTCTGAAATTAAAAGGATTGATATATTATAAAAAAATGAGTATCCTACAAAACATCTAGATATTTTTTAATATATTTTTCATTAAATAAATTTAATTTAATTTAGAGTTTGAGATACACCCATCATTGAGCCTAAATTAACCAAAATATAGTATACCTTTATAAACTAGCCATTAAATCGGAAGATTGAATCTGAATGGCCAATTTTTGGAAAAAAAATATAATGGATTTAGATAATGAAAATATATTGATACATAATTCCTGATTTTTTTAAAAAAATTCAATATATGATTTAAATTTTATTTTTCTCAAAAATGGTTTTTATTTGTTTATTTTATAAAATAATGTAATTATTTTCTACCGAATTAAAGAAATTTATTTTTCAAAAATAACTTCATTTTTGAAATAAGGATATCAATATTAGCTTGTTCATAATTATTTATACTTTTTGAAAAATATTTATTTGTCGATGAATAGTGAAAAATATTGTTTCTTTAAACATTATTTTTATTTAAATAATTTAAAATGTTAAAAAAATTATACTTAAAATTAGTTCATTTTTAAAAATAATAATCCAAATAAGGTCATTAAAATTATTTCTATTTTTTATTATGGTATAAAAAACATTATACTTAAGCAAACATTATTTTTGGAAAAATACTTTTCATCGTGTTTTGTGGGTTTAATTTAAAATTAAATTATTACAATTATTTGAATTGAAATTGATAAAATATATTTAATATTTGGAATCATAATTTCTAAATATTTCAAATAGACCACTTTCATTTTTGGTCATAATGAACTGTAAAAATAGTAAAACATTTGTCACATTTATAAGGCTTAAATGGGTAAAATAATGTTACTACTATAGGATAAGACTTTAAAATTTCTATAACACCTGACTTTATCCAGTTATATGAGTTTATTTTAGACACATTCTTCCATGTCTCAAAAATATGGAATTTTTTTCTGCTTTTCTATTATTATGATCTTAATATTATTTAAAGAAAATAACAAATACAAAATGTCACCCTCTTGACTATAATATCTCTAAAAAAATTCATAGGGATAAAATATTGATAATTTTGATTCAAAATTATAACGTGAAATATTAATTAATTTTATTATCAATAAAATTTGATTATAATTTTTATTAATGAAATAATTACCTTAAATTCTTATACAAAGTTGACATTGTGCTTTTAAAAATAGTAGAAACATCATGTAAATGATATTAGAAGCACCAAAAATGATATTATATGGGATATTTATAGTCCCTCAAGAATTGTATAGTTAAATATAAAATATTATGGTAATTTTAAGTGTTTTTATTAAAATTATATTTCTATCATTATGGTTTAATATTCAATGTAAATGAATTTTTCTATGAATGATATTATTGATATTTTATAATAAATATTACTTTTTTAAATGGTTTAAAATTAATAAATATCATATATTGAGACATTTTAATGTTTTATAATTTAATTTATTAACCATGTTCCATTTATGGGTCACTTTTCCTTATATGGTAACATTTTTACTCCTAAATAGTAAATAACTTTTATATTGCAGTTATTGTCGAAAGGAGTAACAATGGTTTTAAACAAATAGATAAGGGTTAAAACACAACATAAACTTGTCTAAATATTATTTTTTATGATTATTTTGACTAATCCTCAAACTATATTTTAAATATATCAATTTTTAGAAGTGTGAACATAAAAATTAAATTTTATTAATTGAATACTTTAATAAATTCCAAGAGTTCCCCTCTTCTCACATATAAAAGATCATCTCTTGTCCTCTCTTACTCATACATTTTGAGGTTTATAGATCATATATGACCTATAAAAATACCTTAATATATTTATTCCCTATGTTATATATCTTTTTTCCTTTCCAAAATTCCATCCTCTAAAGGATTAATGTGTAATTTAAAAGATGGTTATCAATGAATATGTATAACTCTTAACTGAGTACTTTCAATTTAATTTCTTCTTTTATATTATAAAAATATGTGAAAGTAGTAATAAAATTATAAATCTAGTATCTTAAAAAAATTATAATATTTTGTATCCACCACTATCCACCCTTAACTCCCTCAAATGGGATGTGAATATATATGTTGTCTGTACATGTGGGCTACTACCTCCACGTAGTGTTAAAATTAATTTTTCATAAACATATTTCATGGATGGTTATTATATTTAATTTTATGTTTATTTATTATATATATTATATATTAATGATTCAATACAGGTTAAATATTTTTTCTTTTCTTTTGTTCCATCCTTTAAAAAAGGGAAAAAAGTGTTCATCTGTACGTATGGTTTTCTTTTCCATGATGGGTGCAATTCATTTTTCTATCTTTAAATTTTATTGGTGAATCTAAATATATATAAATTATGAATATATATAATATTTATATTATTTTTATAATTATTTATATGATGTAATTATGATCAACATATAAGGACTATAACTATAGAATCAAAACTTCCATTAAAAACAAAACAATTAACAGTTAAAATGAATATTTTAATAAAGAATTATTAATAAATTTGTGTTGAAATATCAAAAGTGGATAATATATTATATTATAATTCTATAATTAATTCTTCCATATAATTCAATATTTTTAAATTTAGTATATTGGATTTCGTGGTATATTCAATGAAATTGGAACTTTAGGTGATAGATTTAGGTTAAAGCCTCTTTTTTTATTAGGATTCTTTATGATTATGTTTCCAATGATAAAATTTTATAACCAATATCACAAAAATAAAATGAAATTTATTCTCATATAGTCATTTTAAGTTATTAAATTTTTCCCCATTCATTTTTCTCTCTTTAAGTACTTAATATTATGAATGTAGTTTTTTAAGGAAAACCTACATCATTTCTCATTTAGGCTAAAAATTGGTTTTCTTTCATATATATATTTTCAAAGAATGATTTAAATAATTTTTTAATATTATCCTATGATTTTTTAATTTAATATATCCATGATTTAATTTTCATAAAAAATAAAAGGAATTTTATTTACTTTTTCTAAATGAGTTATTTTTGACTTTTTACCAGAAAAATGAAATAAATCATTAATATAACATACTTTTGATAAACAAAATTTTCCACCATCCTAACCAATAAATTCATTGATGATTCTTTTGTAGGTTTTGAAGGATATATTTAAAAAAAATCTAATATTTATATTTTTTTAGATTTTAATTAAGTTATTTTGATGAGAAAATGATATTTTCCTCAATAAATGTTCTTGTAATATTTTAATGTAATTTTTCATCTATGTAAGAATCCTTTGACATAAACTATACATTGTAGGTTATATAATCCAATGTTACCATGAACTTTAATTTATTAGATGGCTTATGATGATGATAATTTAAGGATGATTCTATTAATTTCATTTCTTTCTAATGGGTTTATTAATATATGATGAACCTGTTAATAAACCCATTTATTTTCTATGTCTTCTGATCTATGTAAATGATAATTTGTTTATTATATATAATTTTTTACATGGGTTATGTTATGTTGAATTTTATATGATATTATATCACACATATGTTTTATTTTTATTATTTAAAGGCTTAAAATATAATTATATAGTCCTTTAATTATTTGGGTATATATGGATATCTAATGACATAAAAAGGAATGAATTGGAGAGTGAACAATATTCAATAAGGGACTTTGTCCACTATGATATTCTTTAGATTGAACCATTACCAATGATATAATGAAATGGGGAGTAAACCAAATCAATTATGATAATATTTCAAGCGATCCCTAACTAAGGTAATTATTTTTTATTCTTATGTGTGTTCCACAACCGTATGAATTATTACAATGTTATTCTCTCATGGATCATGTTCTTTTATTACATTTTGATTCATGTATTATGATCTTTTAGTCTTTATTTCACAACTTAAATATTATGTTCTATGATATTATGGGTATGGGGTTAATATGTTATTCTCCTGTTCTCATACACTTATGATCATGTGATGCTTAAATGATCATTATTATCACCTCATTTACTATCAAAGATCATCTGATTTCACCATTTCTAATGTTTCCCATCATTAGTATATGATGAAAATTTTTATATTTTATATGGATAAGAAGGGTGAGAGTTGTAATGAATTATGTGGGAGATGATGTACATCTCCAATTAAGAAGTTTTTTATGTATCCATGTTTTCTAATAAAATAAACCTATAAGATTTTATAATTGACCATAATGTTATGTATTGTATAATAAAAAAATATGATTTAATATTTATATATGAAAAATATGGGTCACTAATTTGGTATCAGATAAAGGTTAAGTTACCTTCATAATATAGGATGAGAAAGAAATACTAAGGTCTATGTAGATATGTTTATTTATAAGATAACATCCAAATATTTTTGTAGATTATAGATTTTGTGTTTTCTCACTATGATTAATCTTACCCGCAATCTTTTATTTAAATAAAATGAATGTTATCAATAGGAAAATTATTAATTCTAAATTTGATGTAAAATGTAACAATTTTCCTCCTAGGCAACCAAATTTTATGGGAGAAGGAATAAAAAATCTCATTTTAATTATTACAAAACATTTTCATTATGTGAATTATGATGAAAATAAAAATGAGAAAAGGTGGGAAAAAATTATTATGTGTCATTCAAGAGGAAAAACCCATGTTTTTCTAGTAGGTTTATTGATCAACTAGTTTCTAAGCATTGGATCAGTACCACTAAAAGATATTTTCTATCATCCAATGTTTTAAACATGAAAATGTTTTCTTGTATGGATATCGTTTGGAAGAAAAATTAGATCAATGGTGGAATCTTATCAATAATACATGGAAATGGTAATAAATTGGATCCAAGATGTTGGATGATTTTAAGTTCTTATTTTCCAATAATTGCAATCCCTAGGTTCATCATGCTAAAATATAGAAGGAATTACTTGAGATAATAAATAAGGATAAATAATCCATTGTTAAATATGAGGAAAAAATTACATTTCTTATAAGGTATTATTATGGTCTTATCATCAAACATAAATGTAAGTTTATCAATTGATCATATTCTTAAAACTAAGTCTCTAAAATAAATTACCCCTAAGAGAATTCAGAATCAATGAATAAATCATTCTATGTGATGTAATGGTAGAAATGGTAATTTGATCAACCCATAAATCTCAGGATTTTGATAAGAAAATAAAAAATTATTTCAATGAAAATAATAATAATGAAACATATATTGAAGAATATGATATTTCTTATATTCTATATGTGATGAAGAAAACATAAAGTCAATTTTATTAAGGGTATTGGTAAATGTTTTAAGTGTAGAGAAAAAGGTTATAGTGAAATCAAATACTAAAGTGATGGGAATAAGTTAGATATTTATATGAATATAGATAAATCTCCAAAAAAATAATTTACACTTAGTCTAGTGTTTACAACATAAGTATTATGAGAATTAAACCAACCATTTTGTGAATTTAAGGGTTTATAATGATGATTATTGTTAAAAACCTCTTTATCCCAAAGGCAATTGGAAATCTTATGATGTAATGACTGTCAAAGTGAGTTTAAATAATGATGTGGTGAAAGGTACACTTATCATACACTCTGTAACAACTAATATCTTATTTTATTATGTCTCTACTAACTCTTTTATATATATAAAATTTGATAATGGTATCAAATTACCATCTAAAATATTAGATGTTGAGTTAGCAATGAAAACACCTAAGGGAAAGATTTTCACATCTCAATACTATATTTCCTATTCAATTTATGTTTATTGAAAATTTATTCCTAAATATCTGGTTATTATCCAAATATTTTAATTTATTGTGATTCTATTAATAGACTTGATTTCTTTATATAGTTTCCATATCAATTACTATATAAGGGAAGTCGCATTTCATTTTATGAATGAACATCTAATCATTTATCTATTCATACATGAATATAAACTTCCAGTCTAAATTAAAATAATATTGTAGGTCTTAATTCCTATACATTAAAGGAATCTAACTAATATGGTTAGGGATAAAAACAATATTGAGGTAATTATTATTATAAGTAATTTTGTTTATTTCTTTTTGGAAGAGTTTCCCACTATTTATCCTAATCGTGAAGTTTACTTTTCTAATGAACTCGTACATGGGGATAAACATATTTCAAAGACTCCTTATAGAAAATAAACAATTGGATAGCAGGTATTCGAAAAAAAAACTCAAATTGTATCAAGATAAGGGATTTATATTCCCTAGTGCATCACCATGGGGTAAAACTGTTCTCATTATTAAGAATAAAATAGGTCAATGTGTTTTTGAATTAATTATCAGGAACATAATAAGATCACTATCAACAATAAGTATCATATACCTCATATCAATTATTTTTTATCAACAATGTAGAGATAAATATTTTTTTAATATTAGCATTCAATCAGTTTATCATCAATTGATTATAAATATGGTGGATATATCCAAGGAAACCTTCTATACAACGTATAGACATTATAAGTTTTTATTTATGTCATTGGGACTTACTAATATGAGTATTATATTCATTAATTTTAGGAATAGATTATTTAGATACTACCTTGATCAGTTTGGTGAAATATTTTTAGATGGTATTCTTATATATTTAAAGACAAAGGAAGAGAAGGAATTTATTTGATAATTGTAGTGATGAAAATGAGGAATGATTATTTGAATGAAAAATTTACCAAGTTTGAATTTTAGCTTCATTTATTTCATTTTTTGTTCATATAATATCATGTCAGTATATATTGTTGGATCCTTCAATAATGGATGTTCTTGATCGATGGACTATACTGAAAATTGTAACTAAAATATATAGTTTTCATAGGTTATCTAGATAAACTGATTTTCTTGGAGATACTTCTCATGAATATATAATTCCCTCACCAATTTTACTCAAAAGGTAATTATATTATTACAGATAAATTAATGCGAAGATAATTTCCATGAGTTTAAATAAAGTTTGGTCAATAATCATGTGATAACACTACCCTACATTAGAGAAGGGTATGTTCTTTATAGTAATTATTTGAATAATTGATTAGGATATTTCTTCCTGAAAAATTATAGGTTATAGCTTACTCCTCAGGATAATTGAAGGTTCATAAGAAAAATTACTCGAATCATAACTTTGTTTTAACTATTATATTTTTTTACCAATGATATGGAGGAATTATATTCTTGGTCAAAGGATTGATATATATTCTGATAATAAAATTTAAATTACATATTTACTCATAATTAGTTGAATATACACTAGATATTATGGTTGGGATATATGAAAGAATATGACTGCACTCTGGGAAAAAAACATGGTTGTAGATTCTCGGAGTCAAAAGGACCATGCTAGCTAATCAACAATGAAAACTACAAAATATCAAATATTTAATGATTTTTAATAGATAGACCTTGATGTCTTGAAGTAAGGGTAGAAATATTATCTTCATCAAATGAGTGTTAAACCATCTATCCCTATGAAGATCAAAGTTGCATATAAGGAATATATCGACCTCCAAAATAATATGAGAAATGTTTCTTTGTATATCATTGATTGGAAAGGAATGATAAAGATTAGGAACCAGGTATGTGTCTTTTCAATACCATACATTAAGAAAGAGCTATTGGATTATGCTCATATATAAAAATTCTTTATGCATCCTACAAATATTAAGATATAAACTTATTTGAAAGATTATATCTAATGGGATGACATGAAATGAGATATTATAGACTATAAATATCAAAACACGGTATTTAATCAAGTTAAGGTCTAAAGACAGATGTCTATAGGTATGTTACAACTATTAAACATACCAGAATGGAAGTGGGATGAAATCACTAAGAATTTTGTAATAAAACTCCCAAAAACATCTAAGGGAACAATGCTATTTGGGATGGAGTTGAATTCCTTATGAAGTCATCATAAATAATTTACATCAGAGATGATTTCTCTCTTGATCATATTTCTAGGATACACAATAATGTAGTAGTAAGATATCATGAAGTACTAAATTTTATTATATCGGACAAATATCCAATGTTTATTATGATTTTTTGGTAAAGTTATTATCAAGATCTAGGATTTGTGTTGTGTTTTAGTACTTATTATCATAATCAAATATTTTTTCTATTTGAGATAAACATTAAAACCTTATAGGATATGATGTGAGATTTTCATATTGATTTCAAAGGTATTTGGGATCAACACCTTCCTCTATTCAAATTTTCATACAATAATATCTTTCACTCAAGAATTCATATGTATCCATAGGAAGACCTCTATTGAATTAAGTTTATAAATCCAAAATCCAAGGATGAAGTTGGAGAATTAATTTTATTAGGAACTTATATAACTAGGGAAATGACAGAGAATATTATATGTATTCAGTGGTATATTAAGGGAGATCATAATTGATATAAAATCTACATTGATAATTGTTTTCAATATCTGAAATTCAAAGTTGGTGAGTTATTCCTAGGAATTTCTCTATGTAAAAAGGTTTTAATATTCTAAATGAAGTGAAATATCAACACTGTGTATATTATCCCCTTCAAGATTCTTTATTGATTGGGTATGGTTTCCTATCTCTTAACACTTCCAATGAACCTATCCACACATCAGGATGTGACCTATGTATCTCTCCAAAAGAGGTACATACATGATCATTTACATTTACTAAACTCATAAGTTATACCTCTATATCAAGATCCATCCTATTAATATCAATTGTTATAAATCTTTTATCATAGAGATATAGTGTTATGAAACATGACTAATGACTTGCTAAAATTTTATTGGTGGAATTAAATATTAATTAAGCTACTTGGGAAACCATTGATCTGATGAAAAATAGATATCCTCATTCTCTATATCAAAATAATAATAATTTTGAGTGTGAAATTAATTTTAAGGGGAGTAGAGTGTAACACCCCATGATTTTAGGATATATTTTTCTTGAACTAAATTTAATTTCTATCATAGCTTGTGATACAAAAAACCCTACGTATAAATGAACATTAATATATCATACCATTATAACATAGAAATTAAATTTTTAGAGAGAATAATATAATAAATATTTCAAAAAAATATGTACAATAGTTTTAAATAAAGGAAATATATTGATAAATTGGTACAAAATTTTTTTAAAATTCATTATATTCTTTAAAAATACATTGACCTCAAATATTTTTTTTATTACATTTTATGAAAAAATAATTTAAATAATTTTTTCCAATTTTAGAAAAATTTTTTAAAAATTGAAATTTATTTATAGAATCATCATGTCAAAATTATATTATAATTAATATTATATTATTTTCTACAAATATTTATTTCTTGATAAATATGGGAAATACTAATTTTTATTAAGAAATGTCTTTTTGTTTAAATAATTTAAAAATATCTATTTGGTTTTAAGATTAAAATTAATTATTTTATACTTTTAATCATCCAATTATGGTCATTGGAATTTATTTTATATTTTATAATGGTATAAAAACATTTTATTTAGAGACCATAATTTTTTCTTCCATTATGGTCACATATTTTTAAAGATAAACAACATAAAAGTGTTACAAAACCATGATCCAAAGGTCTTGTGTTCTAAAGTAATTAGGAACAAACATAATTTTTATTTAATAAAACATAAAAATTATTTAATTCTTTTTTCTCTAGCTTCTAGGTGGCTCTCGTTTACTCTTTAGTATATGTAGTCACCTGAGGATATACATCAAAGAAATAGGTGAAATAAAAACCCTATAAGATGTTAGTTAAGAACATGAATCAACATAACATGGGTGATCATAATCATTATCATCATAACATAATCATGGGTTAAATATAATAATCATGAGAGGAATAATTAGATAATGGAATGGAATGTGGTAATTCATAAAAATGAATCATTATATCTTAGTGGTCAACTACCACACATAATTTTTAATAAAGCTAGAATCATGTTCACGCATAACATATATACATAATCATAAAATCATCATGATTGTGAAAAAATATAGCATCATGTTCACACATATTTCAAATTATTTCATGAGATAAATCACAATATCCAATGTATTAGAGGACTATAAAATTCTAGGTGTACCTGCTACATCATAAAATTTACATAATCGTGCATGACACTTAAAACGTATATCAATCATAGATATAAAATAAAACATTGATAGGAAATAGTTTTCATGATAATTTCATAAATATTACATTAATGAATAAAATTGTCAATTCCCAAAAGAAAAATGTAATAACATAATTGGTATAAGAATCATCAATCTTGAGTTAAGAAGAAACATTCACAATATAAGTGAAAAGATTTGTTTTTTATAAAGAAGGGTTATTTTGGGAAAATCATTATATTTGTCATTAAATAAGATTTGAAAAATTTATATCATAAAAAATTAATGGTAAATGAAATTTGAAGAATATAATATGAACATTCATACTATGGAAGAGAGAATAATCCAAATAAATGAATTGGGTTTGAGAATTCCCCAATCCTTAAGTATGAATGATTTCATCACTTTAATAAACCAGATAATAAAATTATATTCATTGATTACTAAATCCAGAACCACTTTTAAAATTATTGGATTAATTATAATTTTATTAAGTTTTTTTATATCCATTTTTATGAGTTATAGAGTTCAATTCTGTCATTCTGAGAGTGTTCGTTTTTTTTCATTATCGATTCACTTGTATTCATTCATGGAATATCATGTAAAATGTGGATAAATGTCCATATTTAAATTATATGTTATTAATGTCCCTATATATGTTTAATTTTTCTTATATATTTTTTTGTTTCCAAATATGATTATGATTCATTAGATAAGATTTTAATGATAATCATTTAGATTAATTTTGGCTGTTTTCAATCAGGACGAACTCGTTTTGTTTCATTATTTCATATTTTTTATATAAGTTAGTGCTAGATAAAAAAATATTATAACATATATTTTGAAATATTTCTCAACAATTATATTGGTTTTATGAGTAGCTTTGAATTCAGAAAGATAAAATGAAAATGCATTGTCTACCATGGTGGTAAAAAGACACTTCACGAATGATGATTTAATTTCTGTTGGAATTAATGGGAGACAAAAACAGATTTGATGATAAATTATTAAATTAACATAATTAAATTATAGTATATATAAGATACTAGAGTAATCATGCCACTTAGATAAGGGGAGGTGAATATATAATAAAAAAATTGAAAAAAAATAAAATAAATGAAAGAGGATTTTACCTTTTGAATTCTTCACCTTGAAGAACTTCTCAAGGAAATTGGTTTTGGAATTTTGTTCAAAAAAAGGATCCTAGAAATGGGGTAGAGTATTGGTAATTGGATTAGGTATAAATTGGAAAATCTTCAAGTATTTTTAGTTTTGAGGAGAAGATGTGGGGGGGGACAGTATTTATAGCTGAGGAAAGAGATGTTTTTTGATTTTTTTTATTCGTTTGTTTATTATTTTGGGTCAATAAAATGATTATTATAAACTATATCACTAAATATATTAAATAAATAAGTAGGATTATATTTTATGGTTTTTGGATCATCCATGACTCAATAAATTGGGATTTTTCTTATACTGTATATATACTGTAAATTACTGTATTTCACTATTCAAAAAATCATCTTTTTTATACAAACAAAAAAAATAAACTATAGCCATTTCATGATGTCTAGAATTCAAAAAAACATAATTTTATGAAAACAATTTTCTAAATATGATAACTTTAACTTTTAATTAAAATCATCGTTTACTTGGAAGATACTAATTTTAAAATTCTAACTAATTTTATAAAATTTTAAAAAATCAATTAAGGTCTCCTAAATTTATCTAATAATCACAAGGAAAATAAATATTAATTTATGAATCTACTTTATGAAAATAAATTTTTTATTAGATCATTATATTAATTCTAAAATTTTAAAAAAACATTAATGTTTTATAAAAATATAAACACTCAATTAATAATTTTTTATATCATATTATCATTTATTATATGAATAAATTTTATTTATATTCTCATTGATTATGTTACTATTATATTGGATGAATTACTATTCCTAATGGGGATACTACTATTTTTATGGTAAAGTTACAATTCCATCAGTATAGGTTCCTTAATTTCTAGAAATACCTCTTATTTTTTCATTATTCATTTAAAAAGTTTTTATTGTGTTCAAAATGTGATTTATTGTGATTTATACTATATGACATAATTATAATAAGGTAATTTCCATTGATAAAATTTTGTTTCCTTACATTCTTCCCCCCTTATGAAATGTCTCCCTTATATTTTTATTTTACATTCTAACATGAAAAGGGTGGTGGTACTTATCCATCATCACTACCTTTGGTTCCCATTTTTCCACTTTGTACTTATCAGTTTTCCATTGTACTTTGACTAGGTGAGTAGTTTAGTTGCATAAAACATTATCTATACATTCCATGATCTTCAATGTTTTCTCCTCATAAGAGAGATCACTTTACAACTATACCACCTATCGATTCAGTACATGTTAGGGATATTGTATATACTTCTCAAGAGGGATACATGGAATACATTGTGTACTTGAGACATGGTTGGTGGAAGTGAAAGTTTATGGGGAAAAACTTAGACATGATCAGGAATCTAGAAAGGGAAAATATACCTAGTACATAGCATTCCCTTCTTCCCAAATATATTAATCCTCTTCTAGGGAGATATATAAAGGAATACTATGTCTCTGGCCTTAAACTCTATGTATGGTCAATGATTTTATGTGAAGATATTCTGTTGAAATTGGAATTCCTTGATGTGATACAAAATGGTTTTCTGCTTTTACACTATTTCATCAACCATTTCAGGTCCTATAATCTTACGTTCACCAACTACATCCTATTATGCCATTATTTTGTATCTTTTCCCATAATTGGATACATATAGATCCATTAGGATGCTTGTGTGGAAACTACTATCATAAGATAAATCTACGAGGGGTATATGTTTTTCTCATCCCCCATTGAATCCCATAGAACATTCTATCAAAATTTCTTCCAGTTTTTGAATTTTCCACTCAGATTGGTCATCTGTTTGAGGATGTTAATCCATACATATGTTCAGCTCAGTGTTTAGATCGTGTTGAATACATTTCTATAACTTGAAGGTGAATCTTGGATCTCGATAATGTAAAATTGATAGTGGTACTCCATATGGATTTACCAATTTTCTAATTTATATATTTTCACCGTAATCTAGTTCTAAGTTCCCTAAAATTATGATAAATTGAAATTTCTTTAAAAGATGATCTATAACAACCCTTATTGCATTATTTCCTCTGGATTTCTCTGGAAGTCTGGTGAAAATTCCCATAGTGATGTTTTCCCGTTTCAATATTGGTATGGGTAATGGTTGCATCATAACCATTGAATATTCCCTTTAAATATCCACATGTGAATATACTAGGAACTGTGATGTATATTCAGTGATCTCCTTCTTCATATTGTCCCACTAATAGGAATCTTGGAGAAATTGATAAATCATTGTGATTCCTAGGTGAATAGAGAAAGTTGGGAAATGTAAGACACTTAGAAGATATTTCTTTATCAATATATTGGATGGAACACATAGTCGTTACCCAAATATTATGACTCCTTCCTCGTCAATTTTTAACACTGAGGATTTCACTTTTTTGAGATCTTCCACATTCTTCTAAATTTCCATATCATTTCTTTGAGAATCCATTATTTTCTCCATGATTAATGGTTGAGAAATCATTTTAGAAATGATTTATGATGTTCCTTATATAATAATCCACATTCCCATCCATTTTAAATATAATAATATTATATCCCTCTCAATTTTCATCATTGATAATGTTTCAGGATCCTTTCTACTTAGAAAATTTGGCACTTTATTTTCCTTACCAAGATGGCAGTTGATTGAGATGTCATAATCCTTTATGGGCTCTAACCATGTTATATATTTCATATGAAGATCCATCTATGTGAATATATATTTGGGGATCTTATAATCAATATATATCTCACACTTCTCCCCATAGACATAATTATTCCATGATTTCAATGTGAAGATCATATCCTCTAACTCCAGATCATGTCTAGGATATTTTTTCTCATAAATTTTAAAATACCTTGAGTCGTAGGTTATTAATTTATCATTTTTTATCAGTAAACATCTGAATACATTCTTTAAATAATCTCAGTATACTAAAAATAATTCTCTACTTTTTGGTATTATGAGTACTGGTGTAGTCATAATCCTCTTTTTCAAATCTTTGAAGCAGTTTTCACATTCACTGGTCCATACCAACTTTTGTCCCTTCTAATTCATCTTGGTTAGTGGGTTTGAAAATCATGATAAGTTCTTCAAAAATCACCGGTAATACCCATATAGACTAAGGAAACATTGGATCTATGATAGATATGGTTGTTTGGGCTGCTCTTTGATTTCCTTTGTCTTGGAAGGGTCCACATATATTCCTTTACTAGTAATAATATTCCTTAAGATTGATACCTCTTCTATATAGAACTCATATTTATTGTACATGGCATGTTTATTCTCCTTCGAAAGGACTTTAGAATAGTATTGAAATTCTCTTCATGTTCCTCCTTGTTGTTGGAGTATATCAGAATATCATTAATAAATTCTACCACAAATTTTTCAAGGTAATATATAAAGACTCTATTCATTAAGTCCATGAATACATATAGATCATTAGTGAGGCTGAAAGGCATCACTATGAACTCTTATTGTTCATACCTTGTCTGAAAATTGGTCTTAGGAATATCTTCCTTTTTCACATTTAATTGGTAATATAATGACCTAAGGTCCACCTTATAGAAATACTTGGTCACATTCAATTGATCCAACTAGTCATCTATTTATGTAAGAGGATAATTTTTCTTTATCCAGATATTATTTAGCTCACAATAATCAGTGTAGAGTCACAATGATACATCCTTATTCTTGATGAAGAGAGATGGTACACCCTATGATAAAGCACTCGAGTGTATGAAAGCCTTGTCTAGATTAAATTATAATTACTTCTTTAGTTACTCTAATAGAATAGTGTCCTTTCTGTAAGGTTTCTTTGATATAGATAGATATCTAGGAATAAGTTCAATTCTGAACACAACCTCTTGTCTAGGAGGAAGAAATAGAAATTATTCATGGAACACATTAGTTTAGTCCCCCACAATGGGCATCTCATTGATCATTATTATCTCCTTTTTCTCAATCATTTGAGCTAGTTATTATTTCTCATAATGTAATAATATATACACTTGAGAATATGATTTATAAGGAGATTCATCCTCATCCTTATACTTTTTCATAATTGGAGGATGCCTCAGGATTTGAAGAGTGATCTCTCATTCATGATAGTTGATGTTGGCTTTGCATATAGGTATCCAATCTATGATGAAGATATCATCAAACCCCACTAAAGTAAGATCAAGTTTTCTGGGAGTTTTATTCTAAAAACATTAATTGGGATGGATTATATACTTTGGATGCAATAATTTCCCAGTTATTTTTTCTCATATATAATTCATCTTCCATTTTTGTGGTAGTTTTTTATAGTTATACTAAACTTTGAAGATATGAAATAATGCATAGAACCAGAATCAAATAGTATGTTCACTAATCATGAATTAATAACTAAAATACATATCACCACATCATTATTGGGCTCAACCATAGCAATATTGATGGAATAAGCATTCATTTCGTCATTTTCCTTTGGTGTTTATTGAAGCTAATTACCCTCAATGACTTGAGGTTTGTTACACCGGATTGTGTCGTTCCCTTTCTCCCAAAAGTTGTAGTATTGGACCATGGGTGGTGATCTCCTTTACTCCACCATATTTTCCATGTTATTTATGTCTCTTTGACATTCATGAGCTTTGTGGAATTATCTTTCACACTTGAAGAATTTACCTAACCTTTTGATTAAATTCACATGAATCTTATTTTGGAATTTTTAACTTGTCAGTGGTTGATTTTTATTTCCACCATTGTCATTATATTCTCCAATTTGAAACTCCATCTTTCATTTCTTCAATCCAAATCCATGGGACAATTCTACAAACTCTATCTCCACTTTGATAGAACATCGAACAACATCTTCAAAATTAACAAAGTCTTTAATTTATAGTTATTTTTGGAGTTGTTATTTTAAACCACTAATGAATGTATCTATTTTTTCTATCATTTTTAATAACAAAACCAGATTCCTTCCATTCAATACTTGTAAAATTTTCTTTATAAGTCATGACAGATTCAGCTTCCTTTTTCTTCAGATCTATAAATTCTCTCTCCATCTATGTATGAAGATTTTTAGGGAAATACTTGTTAAGAAATATTTTCTTTATGTCTTCCCAATCCATCTCTTAAATTTCTTCCTTTTTCTTGGTGTTCTTAATCAATTCCCACCATTTATTGGGATCCCTATCTAAATTATATAATTCTCAAGTCACCTTATCCTTCTTAGAAAAATGAAGCACAAAAAAGATCTTCTCCATTGAGTTGACCCACTATTCTAAGAATAGTGGATTGAAAGATCCACTAAATGGTGGTTATCGTTGCTGCATAAAAGACATGATTTCCATTTTCTCCCTCTTATAGGATTTCGGTCATTCTAGATTATTTAGGTTATTGTTCATAGCCTGATATAAGTGGGTAAGGATATCCATGAAATTTTGACCTCCAACTCCCAAGGAATTGAGGATGTCACTCAGGCAATCATTGCATTGTCACTCGCATGAGTTGTTGACCTGGTTTATCTTAGTTCCCACAATTTTCTAAAATTGAAAAGTATTGAACAAAACATTAGTCAACCATTCGTGAATAAATAATTTATTCCCTTATGAAATTGACAGAAAAGGCATATCTTTTGTAATCCCTATGATTATAATTTTATAGAAAAATAATTCAAGGGTGATTTCATATAATTAGTCTCATACTAAAGGTTTTCACTAATGTTCTCTAATGATAATTCATAAATTAACTAAACCGTGCTCTAATACCAACTATAGAGACCCTGATTTTTCTTACATTACCTTTACATCTTTTTAAAGATACACAACATAAAATTGTTACAAAACCAGGATCCATAGGATTAGTGCCTTGTGAAAATTAAGAGCAAACATAACATTTACATAATAAAACATAAATATTATTTAATTCTTTCTTTTCAAGCCTTTTAGTGGCCCTCGTGTACTCTTTAGTACAAATAGTCACCTGAGGATGTTCATCACAGAATGGGGTGAGCTAAAATCCCAATAAGAGGATAGACAAGTACATGAATCGTTATAATATGGATGATCATAATCATAATAATCATAAAATAATCATGTGATCATTATCATAATTATGAGAGGAATAATTAGATAAATTCATGGAATGTGTTGATTCATAAAAATGAAACATCATGTCTTAGTTGTCTATTACACACATAGTTGTGAAAAAAGATAGCATCATGTTCACACATAACATATGTGCATAATTATATCATCGTCATCATTATGAAAAAAATCATCATTTTCTTGCATATTTAATATTATCTAAGGAGATACACCACATTAAGTAATGAATTAGAGCTCTATATAGTTTTGGGTACACCCATCACATTATAACATTTAAATAATCATGCATTCCACTTAGAATGTATTTAAATCTTAGACATAGAGTAACCCATGGAAAGTAAATTGGTTTCATGGAAATTTCATAAATTATATATTCAGGAATAAACTTTGGCATTCCCAAAATAAAAAGGGAATATCATATTTGGTATACGAATCATCAATCTTGAGTGAAGAAGAAACATTATCAAGAGAAGTAAAAAAAGTGTGTTTTTTAACAGAATATTATTATGGAAAATGATTTTATTTATCATAAGATCATATTAAAAAAATTTAAATCCTTGAAATGAATATAGATATGAAATTTTAAGAACATAATAATATCTTTAATGCCTTGGAACAGATAATAACCTAAATAGTGAAATTGGGTTTGAAAATTCCCCTTATATTAAGTCTGAATGATTTCTTCACATTAATATCATTTTTAATAAAATTAGATTCATTAATTAAAAAATATAGAAAATATTACATTTATATTATTCATTATAATTTAACTAAGTTTTTTATGGATAATTTGATGAGTTTTAGTGTTCCATTTTTTTGTTTCGAGAGTGTCAGTTTTCTTGCTTTTCATGATCGGTTCACATTTATTCATGCATAGAAGATATTATAAAATTGAGATAATTATCCATAATTAAAATTTTATGTTATTAATTAACTTCTATAAGTTTAATTGGTCTTATATATTATTATTTTTACAGATATGAGGATTATTAATTTGATAAAATTTTGATGGTAATTGTTTAGATTAATTTTGGTGTTTTTCAGTCACCACGAACTCATTTTGTTTTTATTATTTAATATTTTTTTATAAGTTAATTAAAGATCATAAAAAATGATATAAAATAAAAATTAAAATATGTATTAACCATTATAATGGTTTTCTTACCATTCTTTAAGGTGTTAAAATAAAATGAAAATGCATCATCCATGGTGGGGGTAAATCGACACAACGCTAACAATGATTTCATTTTTTGGAATAACATGGATAGGATAAGAGGTTTCATAAAGAATTATTCCACTAAAATAATAAAATTATTGTATATATAATATAATTGGGTTATCATTCCACATGGATCCATGGAGGTGAGGATTGATTAAAAAATAAAATGAAATTAAAAAGAAATTAAAAAGAAAGAAAAAGACGATTTTACCTCTTGAATTCTTCTCCTTGAGGACCCCCTTAGAGAAATTAGTTTTGGTATTTTATTGATACCAAAGGATCCTATATATTGGGGATAATCTTATGAACATTATTTGGAAGAAATTTTATAAGCTTCAAAGCTTTCGAGTTGTATGAAGAAGAGGTAGTGAGGGGTGGTATTTATAAGGGAGGAACAGGGTGCTTTTTATTATCTTATTAATTAGTTCATTATTTTGGCTCAATAAATTTAATTTTTTCAAACTTATCACTAAATATATTTTATAAATAATGAGTATTATAGACTATGGTATTGTATATATACCATAAATTATTGTATTTCTCTATTCAACAAAAATTCAACTTTTTTAGAAAATTACCTAAAATTAATGGTAACCATTATGTGAAATTTAAAATTCAAAAAGGAACTCCATTCTATGAAAATAATTTTTTTAATATGAATAATTCAATTTTTAATTAAAATCGTAATTTACTTGGAAAATGCCATTTTTAAAATTATAACATATTTTATAACATTTTCAAAAATCAATTAGGGCCTCATAAATTTATCTTATAATTATAATAAAAGAAGATATTGTTTTATTAAAAAAAAAATTGAAAATAAATTTTCTTTTAAAGTCATTATATTAATTATAAAATTTTAAATAATTTTTCTGTTTTATAAAAATACCAACACTTGATTGATAGTTTTTAAAACATTTATTTATATATAATGTGATATAACTATGTCATATTATCATTTATAAGATGTCAAAATTTTATTTATACTATCATATATGAGGTTATTATTTTATCGTTAATTTCATTCATATAATGGTTCATTTATTTGGTGATAAATATATCCTTGAACCAGGGTTCCCTACATCAAATTATGGAATAGGGGAATAGTATACATGGCATGAGGATATAGTTGAAGACACTATTTTGGTAGAAACCATAACTCTTTACATGTCCCTACTCATATCATCTATGCTTCCAAAACTCATGGGAAAAATATACAACATGACTAGTTGGAGAAGAGAAGTTCCCAAACATATGACAGGGTTTCCCTAACTAGATAATCATAGATTATGGACTATAGGGTATGTAGTCTCCAAATCAACCACGACACACAGGCAGACCTAGTCAACCAAACCCACCAAGGAAAGGGGTGTCATCAATTCATGTTCTATGGATAGATCTGCCAACTTCAACCACTCTGGTTCCTAATGTTCCTGAAAAAGATAATCCTCAATATGGGAAGAAAAAAAATTATCCCAAAAGTATCACATTTTAATGAAATATTATTGGGTTCCGACCAAGTTTTCAATCATCGCGGATATAAGTCTCTAAAAACACATCCACTGAGCACTCATAAAAGCTTTATTGAGCCCTCAAGAGTTTGAAGATGGATTTTACACTACTGAAATATATCACATGCATATATATCCCAATTAATTTCATGTGATCATCCCTTTCATAGATAATTATAACACTTATATCATATAGGGACATATGATAACTTTTTATGTGTCTGGCAGGATAAATGACATTAATATCCAATGGTCTTTCATTGATTGTGTCTCTTAAGTCTACCATATATAGGTCCAATAACATTTTTAAATGGATTATACTGAAGTAAAATTATCCCATTATGATTGGATGATACATGTTTATGAAAATTAAGAGTAAACTCCTATCATTATAATCAAGCAAGGCCTAGTTTAGAGACCACGTATTTGACTAAGAATTGTTGGTTTTTCTGAATGATGTGGCATTAAACGTTCTATTGGGAAGGCCTTGGTTGCATCATTATGTATAAACACCCTCATCATTCCACCAATTCCTCCAATCTGTCATTAATGATCAAAATGGGACGTTTTATGGGGAAAACACCCTTGAATCCTTCAAAACACGGTATATTGATGTATGATTCAACCTTAGGGAGTGAAAAATACCCATGATCAATGGTTTCACATAGGTATCTTTGCTAAAAATTCAATAAATGACCCCAATAAATCCTTTCAAGAAGATAAATGAATAATATGTGCTTCTCATACATCATATTTGAAGAATGGACAAAAAAATTTCCATGTATTCAAAAACATTCATGATATCAATCATGATGATTAAGCCTAACAATATTGAGAAGTTCACTGACACGCTAAATAGGGGTAAAATAATGGATGAAAATTCCCTCATTTCCTCTCCTAGGATTCAACATATCCTTGTCTCTTTATCTAAGTCAGAAGAGGTTTCCATGTCACCAATATATGGTGAATATACTCCTTCTCTATCCATCATTCCATTGCCTCCTAAACATCATAGAGACCCCACATCATTAGCTATGTTAAAGGATGTAAATTCACCTTTCATATGTCAAAATTTAGACTCCCATCCTTACTTTGGAGAGAATCCTTTATTACCTACTTCCACTAAGAGTAGGGAAGAAAAGGAAGTTTAGGATAAGTATGAAGAGTAAGACCTTAATAATTCCCCCTAGCATAATAGGGGGTATTTTCCCTCATAAATGAACCTAGGAAAATAAATCTGGGTATAGAGAAGGACCCATGACCTACATTGATATGTTTTTCCAGGTCTTCCAAATAACAAGAGGTGTATACATACTTTTTCAAGTAGCATCAAAATTTATTATTATATAATTACATAGAATACTAGGCCTTGATACTGAAGTGTCCACTCAAAACATATGCTTGCTTGAAGACCAAGGTGGAAAGAAACATTTCATCTAAAAGGAAAAACCCAACTTACACCGCTAAAATTTACGATGATGTTTACAATATTATCAATGATAATTTAATTTCGGAAGTTCAGTATCCATAATGGATACCCAATATCATCCTATAAAGATGATGAATTGGAAAATTAGGGCCTTCATAGATTTCAAATACCTCAACTAACATTGTCTGAAAGATGATTTCCTTGTCCTGGTCATAGAGTCACTAATTGATTTAATGGAAATATAAAAATACATATCCTTCATGTATGGTCATTTAGGGTATAATAAAATCTGAATGGACCAAAAATATAAAGAATTTATTTCCTTTAGGGCCCCTATAGAGTATTCTGGTATTGGGTAATTTCCTTTTTCTTAAAGAATGTCAGTGCTACAACCAAGGTTATATGATTTACATCTTCAAAGATTTATTGAAAAATTATATCAAATCCTACATCAATAACCTAGTGGTCAAATCTCGACAACAAACTAACCACTTGGATGATCTTGAGATTTTCATCAAAAAAAATGGATAGCATAACCTGGATATGAATCCATTAAAATGTGGTTTTGAGGTTACCTCATGGGAATTTTCATGGATTCATCATAATCCATTGTGGAATCGAATTAAAAAATTATAATAAAAATTTTATCCATAATATGTCACCTCCCTAGAACATCTAAGAGTTGAGGGTTTTATAGTGAAAACTTTCCAACATTCGACACATTATAGAAAAACTAACATGTAAGTGTTTTCACTTTAGTAGGTCGATGAAGAATTGGGTCACATATCGGTGAACCAATGACTGTCAGGAAACATTTGACTGCCTCCAAAAATATCTCTTGAGTTCACCAGCATCAATCCCACTAATTGGGGGGGAACTGTTCATTTTTTAGATGATGGTGCTGGAGCGATCACTATGAGCTTTCCTCACACAATATAATGACACAGAGAATAAAAAACCTTTATTATCTTCATCGAGCCATGCTCAACATCAAGACTCATTATTCATATATCAATAAGATCTTCCTAGAGTTAATATTTTCAATTCAGAAACTAAGGTACTACCTTTATCACCATGAATCCCATTTGGTCTCTCATAATAACCCCCTAAAATATATTCTAAGTTTTCCTATGTTGACTTGAAATTTGGATTAGTGGGAGGTTATCCTGCAGTTATATGACATTCATTTCATTCCTCCAAAAGTGGTGAAAGGTCATTCTTTGGTGGATTTCCATAAAAAACATACATCTTCAGGAATAATGTCATTAAATAATAAATTTCTCAATGAAGAGATCTTATCTATTAAAGATGGTTCTCATACATGGGATATGTATTTTGACAGTGTATCCAAAACCACGATCAATAAGATAATGAAAGACACCAAGCTCAAAAATGTTGATTTGGGAGTTTTTCTCATCTATCCAGCAAAGGTAGTCTTTATTTCCTCCTTCCTATTGTCATATGACTGTAAAAATAATGAGGAATAATATAAGTCCCTATTAATAGGCCTAGAACTAGACCATCATATGTAGTTTATCACATGAATGTGAAAGATGATTTAGAGTTTATGGTTAAGGATATCAAAAGAGATTGTGCTATCAAAAAAGAAGAGTTAATCCACCTAGTTTACTATGTATGGTGACTAATGGATGAATTTCCCTTGGATTCGACATTTAATAATGTACCATGATCATAGAATGATCTAGCAGATGCATTGGAAAATGAAGCCATGAATTTGGAAGTTCCATATCAGGATGAAATAGTCATAAACATTGCACATTGTTGAATGGTCTCACCTTTTTTTATCAGAATAGAAGAAATCAATAAGGTTAATTCCATCCCTAATCCAGATGTTCCTCCAACAATTTGGATTATATCCTTTGTAGACTATGTTCAAAATTGATTTTTCTCATCATATAGAGATATAAAAGAGAAAATATGATGAAAATCAACCAAATTTTCTCCTTATGACTACCTGATTCACAAAAAGTTACTCTATAAGAGAGGCTTTAATAGAGTCCTTCTCAAGTTCATAGATTGGGAAGAGATTGTTGCTCTAATGAATGAAGTATATATGTGAGCCTTTGGTTCCTACAAATTTGGGTTTAGACCTTCCAATCATGTCTGGAGGCATGGATACTTTTCACCTTCAATGACTTGAGATTTCACAAAATTCAATAAGAAGTTTCATTTCTTCCAAGTGCATGCTAACAGATTCCATCAACCCCTAGAGTTTCTACTTAAATCCAAATACACTAGGCCATTTTTTGTATAGTTAAGTGATGTTGGAGGATTGTGTCCACCTAATACAGCCAAGAAGTTAAAATACATCCTAACTCTTACTAACTTTACTCAAAATGGGATAAAACAATACACGTCAAATAATTTGAGGTCAAAATAATTTTTATATTCTTGAAAGATAAAATCCCTACCCGATTTGGGGATCCACATAAAATACTGATGTAAAAAGGTTCTAATTCCTATTCTACTAAGTTGGAGATTCTTTTTTTGGAATATAATACCAAATTCAACTATTCATCCTTCTATTATGCAATGACTATTGGAAAGATAGTTACCCTCAACAAGACCCTATCAAACATACTCTAGAAGATGGAGGAAATGATAAAAAGTCTTGTCCTATAAATCTCTCACATACCTTATGGTCCTACAAGACTATAACCTCTACCACCACACATGTGTCCCCTTATTCACTCCTATAGAGAACTAAATGTGTCCTACCCATTGAGGTCCAATTTCCCTAACTCTGCATTGGCAACAGTGATCAATTATTCATATATTATAAATCCAAAAAATGGATACATTAATTAGATAAAGTTGATGAGAAAAGTCTACATACTTTTCATCACATAGAGGTATAAAAAATTAGAAAGCTCGGGCTTTTAAAAAAAAGTTTTCCACTACTCATTCTTCTAGGGAGTGTTGGTATTGGTCATCAGTACTATAATGATACCTTGGAATAAAACTCTAAATATTGATCCAATGTTTCAGGGACCATATTTTATACACATGGTCCACTATAATGGAGTAGATTTCTTGATATCAATAAATGGATAACTTCTTATGGCCCATACCAATGAAATATTCATCAAGAAATACTTCATGTGATAAGGATGTTGCCATCCACATCACATAAAAATAAACCAAAAAACACTAACTTTCTTTCTATATGAGATTAAACTAAATGTTTCTCGTGCCTTTTCCGCATTAAATTAAACTCTATAGAATCATGGTACTACATGAATGACATTAAAAGAAACACCATATGGTCTTATCCATATGACAAAAAACTATAAAACCTCATAGTCTATGTTTTAATTATTTAAATTACATAAGCTAACGTCTTAGTCACATGATGTTAAAATGTATGAAAATTTCCTCACCATATGATGTTAAACTCCATGTGCATCATCCTTATTTTCTGAAATTAAATATAATGGTTCATGTCCTTGGGACACAACCTAAATCATTATATCATTTTGGTACATTCTTGAGTGGCATGTAATCATTAGTGTTGGTCTCCCACCACACTTCTATTTTATAACTACATGTGGCTTTATTCCAGCCACCAAATGATACATAATGATACTCATATATCCAATCATGGGTCCAAGAAAAACCTAAATGTATAAACCCTTTTTTCAAGTAATTAAATCATTATTTATGATTTTTAATTGTATAAAGTGTTTGGGTGGTGTTTGGGAGGGTTTGGAAGATGTTTGTAATGTTTTAGGGGAGTTTTTATAGGTGAACTATTTGAGAATAGTATGTTGAAACTGTGAAACTCCTATAGGAATCCATGCACGGTGGGACAGGGGCTAAGGGGATGGCACATGGTCAGGTTCATGGTTTTTCCAAACCATGAGGACACCTAAGAGAATATGTAAAAAGTGGGACAGTGGGACTTTTCATGGTTAGAAATGTTTTTTCTAACTATACAGGACAACCATGTGAGGTACACCTTGAGCAAGATCTGGGCTCATGGTTAGCACATGGTTTTTCCTAACAGTATCACTAACGATGCATAGTTTGAAAATAAAATTCATAAAAAGTGTATTTGGGTTTGGATTAAGTTTTTACCCCTATTTTTTATCCAAATATACTATAAATATGTATTTCTCCATCTAAAAGGTTGTGGAACCATTATTCAATGAATTGTAAGTGATCTGGAGGTGTTTCATAGTGAGTTGAAGCACAATTCCCTCGGTAAGTCTTTGTTCAATGTATTTTTTCATGGTTTTCCATAGATTTATGTTCTTCCCTCCATAGATTTCTTAGTCAATGTCCATTTTTGGATATAACTAAGGTTTTTGATGTAAATAATGGTTATATTTGGACTTTTTTATGTTAGGGGAATATATATAAGGTTGTTTTTGGAGTTTTAACATGGTTTGTTATCATTTTTGTTTCGTTCTTCAGTTTCTCAATAAATACCAAGTTAGGTGGCTTCACTCTTGACTCACCTTGATAGAAAATTAAGGATAGATTTCAAATTTATTGTTTTTATTTGAATTTACTGTAAAATTTATGTATAAATAATGGTATAAACCTTCTTTAGTGATGGTTTGTGGATTTTGTGGAATTGTGGAATTTTTTTTCAAAGTAACTTTTTATGAATTTTAAAATGTTTATTTAAGAATTTGTTGTTTGGTTTTGATGAATGGGAATGTATTTTAAAAAAAAATGTAGGTTTTATTGAAATGGTTTTTGGAAATTTTTTGAATAAAAATGTTGTCTTATTGAAATGGTTTGCAAAATATGTTTTTGGAATGTGGTTGGTAAATGGTTATGTGTGAGTTAAATTAGAAGGATATTGTTCATGAAGTACCACCATCAAATGGATGAGTTATGGATTTGAATTTCAACCACCAAAGGTAACACCAACATTGTGTGTTATAATGTACATGTGTGTTTATGTGGAAATAAAAAAAGATTATGCCAACATAAAATTGAGAATGGTTAAATGGATTGTTTGGTGGCTTCCTTGAAAAATATATTGGTATGGTAAAACTATTTTGTTATGAAAAATAATTTATATTTTGATCTAAAATGTTTTCAATTGTTTTGTATAAATGTGCTAGCTTCTTCAATCTTACTAGCATGTGTTGGGAAGTCATTTTGGGAAAGCCTACTCAGTTTCATTACTCACCCCTTATTTGGAACATTGGTTCATTTGCATATATTTTTTATCATGACATAGGAAAAGGTAAATTATCACACATCTTTATTGGTGCATCATGATACATGGGCTATTTTGTGGAGTTAGATCATGGAGAATGTTGGATCCTTGGAGTTATGTGGGTATTCATTGAGTTTTGTTAGATTTATCTTCTGTTGTGTAATTTGATATTAGTTGTATTACATTGTAGTACTCTATTGTAGTCTGGTTTTGATATTAATGGTAGTTATTTTAGTTGGTTTACATTGTTATCATGCATCATTTAGTGGTTTATATTTTACGGCATGTTTTATTGGGTTGTTTTATTTCCAAAGGTAAAATTTTCTCCCACTTGTATTGAATCCCTTATAATTAATTTCCAGCCTCTATCACCTTGTGGATGTCTCTTAAGTCCAAGTAAAAATTCCACATCTAATCAAGCCAATATGGATGTATGGTATGTTACAATAGACATTTTCCCCTCACTATGTACGGGTTAGACCAGTGCATCTGAGGCTTTATACAAGAACTACATGTGAATTTATTCTCCCTTGAAATGGGATACATAGTGATGCTTATGCCCTGTGTAAGGGGCCCATCTAGGAAGAAAAATATCCACCTCCCCTATAGACAAACAGATATATCTACATGAGACCTTAACTCAGGATACCTTATTTAGAATCCCTTCATGGAAATAACAACATCCCTCTCCCACCTATAACCAAAAATATATTCAAGGTACTCCACACTCTAGGGCCAATTCCATTCAAAAATTTTCCTTTGTGATTAGAAATATTCCTTCCACACATCATACTCCTTGTATTAGAAAATTTCTTTTCTCCATAATCTGTCATTGGCCATCGAGGATAGGATGTCAGATTATAGAGGAAACATTTTTCTGACTATGCTCAATATGACCCCATATAGATCTATATAAGATTCCCACCAAAATAAATTTTTAATTAGATATTGAAATTATTTAACTATACATAATACACAACATTGGACTTTTCATAATTATCTTTCCAAAGGGACTATAAACTAGAGGAACATTCTTCCTTGGGAGAGACCCCTTCCATCTATATAATCCTTAACAAAATTATTCTAGAAACCTATTTTAAAATGTTTCCCATGGTCACTCCTTGTGTTTTGTCTCATATAACTTTTCCTAATCATAGAACACCTAATATCATGGTTTAAAATTTCCTTCTTCACATTCATAGTATGATAAAACATCCTTGTCCCATAAATCATTACACTACTCACTCATTTTATGATATATGGTCCTATACATATGACCTAAAACTACAAGACACCATGATCAACCTAGTCCCATGAAATTAAACTATACAACAATGCATTTAGCACATGAAATCAAAATGAATTATTACCCTTATCAACAAGAATAGGATTCCATGGGGAAACAAGACCAGGATGAATCATATAAAAAACATAGGATGAATCTCATGATATGATCACTTGAATGCTCAAATAGAATTCATAGGGCTTCAAGCCTTCTTTTTCACATCATGTAACCTATATACTCACTATATTATGTTAAATGAATAGTTTTCATAAATACATGTGGCTATATTATCATTCCAATTATATACATAGAAATTCCTAGATCCTACTTTTTGTCCCAACCACCATGAGAACAAAATTTCCATGTCCTACCTTTTAGTAACCTTTTTTTGTGTAATAAACTTTTTCCAATACTTGTTTTTGTCACTAAGCATAGATCATGTGGGGTTAGGAGTGTTAATAAAAGAATTGAATAATGATCAAGGAATATATTCTCACATTATGTTTAATATGGTTTTAGTCACATGACCTTAAATGGCATGCCAGATATCCTTACCACATAATGTTATAATATTCTATTTATGTCTCATGCATGATGTAAATTAAATAATTATGTGTGACTTGAATATCATCCCCATGGGATATGTAGTAATGCCCTGATGTTATGCCTTGGTCCTAGCTTCATTTTAAAAAAATGCCCATTTCTTGTATATGGACCGTACTAGAATAGGGAAACAATTCTCCCAATTATCAGGAAATTTTGATATAAAATTCCCCTTTCATATTCTGGAACATTCTATCCACAAACCCAATTCCATATCAAGGAAAATTCGAATCTCCATAGCTTTATCTAACCGTTTTTTTCTAGATTTACATATTCTTGAGGACACCATTGTTTTAATCTGAATTGATACACCCATATTGACTTTTCATAAGTTTCCCTCCAAATGGTTCTATAAACTAGAGGTTCAATCATTCACAGGAGAGACCTATTTTATCTCTATAATCCCCAAACAACATTATACTAGGAACAAATTTTCAAACATGGTCTGGATCCATTCATGGAATACATGTCATGTATCATTAATAAAATATTTAAACATCAAGATTATATCTTACAATCCCCCCCCCCCTTCATGATGAAAAATTATGGAATTATCTTGAATAGATTACTGTGAAAGGGAAATCTCCCAACAATCAATCAATTCTATGTGACCTTAAACAATATCCAATAACATCCTTTCCATAAGTTTTTAAATTATGTGATTCTTTGACCCTTTTTGGGGAGTAGTATACTTTATCGTGATGATGGTCATCTATTATAATTCCCCACCTCTATACACACCAACTTTGTGTAGGAGCAGATTCCCTGTTTATAGCATGTTCCAATACAGATTCTCCATTCATTATCAGAAACATTCCATTGAAAAACCACCCTCATTGGACTTGATCAATCCAAGTCTTCATAAAATCCTTGGACATATGTAAGATAATTTGTATATTCCTAAGGATGCCTTTGTTTTGACTATGCACTAATAATCCCAAATTTGGATTTGCATGATTCGTCCAAAAAATGGGCCTCTCAACTAGGGGCACATTCATTCCCATGAGAGGACTCTTTTTTCTATATGATCCAAACACAACATCATGCTAGAAACCTCGTTTAGAACAAGGTTTCTGGTAATTACTTGCAATATTTTATTATATCATGCTTTATATCCACAAATACCCAGATCGTGTCTTAAAAATACCCCTATGTGTATCTAAATAATGTCAAAACATTATCATCCAGCATGCCCTTCTTTGGTCATCATCCTATAACTCACTATCAATGATATTGTACCTAAAACAAAAGATGAATTATTACATCTTAAAATAGTAAATAAAATCCAAAAAATGATACATATTAATCATTAGTATGAGACCACATAAAATGGAACTCTGGTTCAAAGTTGAGTATCAGATAAATAGATGTGTACTCTGTAAGGTTTTGGAAAAAAATATCCAATGGAAAGAGGAATGATACTTGTTTGGATGAAAATACAAAAAGGTGTGCCTAAGAAAAATCCAAGTCCCACTTACTATGTCATTTTCATTTTGAATTCATAAAAAATTAGGGTAATGATGAAAAAATACATAAAGTTTAAAGGGTCCATCATGTGACTCTAGAAATAGTTGAATTATTCTCCCTAGTTCTAAATACCTAGGTAGTAATTAGTTAACCTCCATATCCATAATAGTATGATTAAAACTCAATTATGAGATTAAGTTTATAAAAAACCATATTCATTGTTGTATTATAATTTCTGAGGAAAATATGGATGGTAAAAAATGATTTTGAAACAAAATCCTTTTCATTTATGGAGAAAAAAATTAGAGGAGCATCCACAAAATTAGATTCTCTATATCTTCTCTACAAAAAACCATCAATATATCTCTTCAGTTTTATGTGGTTCTATCGAGCTACATCGATGATTTTTTTAATCTTAGATAGTCGAACAACCTCTATCTCCTCAACTAGGAGGATTTCTTCCTCCACAGTCACAATGGTATTTTCCCCCTCACAATGAAACCCATCAAAAAGATGATAAAGTCACATAATCTCAACTTCAATGGAATGTTTCTCCTATTGGAGGCATGATAATTGAAAAACCTCTCATTAATACACAACTTACACTCCAAATATTTTTTCCATGATTGAGCTCCACCAAGGATAATGTAGCTTTGAGGAAATTTGTTTTCATGAGCTTTATATCATTGATAAGTCATTGATGGGACTCGTTCTCTTTATCCCTTTGAAAAATGATTTAATTATTGGTAGTGTGAACCATGTGGTAGTCAAATCCACCAAACCCTAGCATACCAAACATTTTCTTGAGATGATGGAGTCTTAAAGTTTAATCTACAATGGGTCTCCGCAAATTCGTTTCTCAATATCCTGACATAAGAGCCAACAAAATTCCCATAGAGTATTCAAATATTCTTAGCTCATCATGGTTTTATCCACAAGGGGAGGAGTATAGTCTAGAATCAGTTCACTTATTGAATAGGCCTGTCTTTTCCTTCTTATAATTATGTTATCCTTAACATGTTCAACTGATTGAATTGGGGAAGACAATTCCCCATCAGGTTCACCTACTGTGAATATCATCGCTATAATATGAATGAAATTAGTTATCTATTTTACAATAAGACATAGAGAAAGTAAAAGGAGCATCAATGAATTTAATGGAATCCCCCAATCTATAGATTTTTTTCTGGGTTGGATTCCTCCCTGGAACCCTCGGCTAAAACATAGTGACCCTTTATTTCATTCTGAGGAACATTCCCCTAATTTTTCTCAGGGCCTGTGATAGAATACCCCCATGAATCTCCTAGTTTGGGTTATTTACTGTCACTCCCCTAGAATCTAGATTAGTATGGACCTCAATGCCTAAATCATGGACTTTTTTGGATATATTTTTTATTAAAATGGTTTCAATAATATATATCATTTATTTAATTCATTATAAATAAGAGTTTCAATCGTGGTAGAAAACATAGAAAATGATAACTCATTTTTGTCTATCACCTTAATAATGTCCACAAACTCATCAAGGGGGATTGGGATAACAATAGTTATATTAAGTGTTTCCATTATTTCATTATATATTTCCTCATGTCTCATAGCATCCTCGCCAGTAAGGGTTGTAAGATGCCAGACTTGACAACCAAATCGGCTCCACCATTAGAAACACCCACTATCTGTTTGGATGGAACAATTTTTTCAGTCCCTAGTAAATTTGTATTAGCATTATCACCTTAATTGAATAGTCTAAGTTACATATCATACCCTTTCAAATTGGTGAGAAAACTAAAAGTTTTTATCATAAGGTACTCTAGATTATGTAGTGAATCTAAAATATCATAAGGGATGGATGAAATTCAGGGTAGCATAACACCTTATGATACACATTTGATATTAATAGGATTATACTCCCTCTCTACATTGAAATAAAAATATGTGGACTAAACCCATGATTATTATCTTATTGAGGTAACAAACCCACTAGAAGGAACTCGTTCCTTGTTTGGGATGTCCTCCTCAGTTGTCAAGGGGTTATAACTAATCCCCTTGATATAGGAAAGGGTCATGTATATGATATCACCTAAGAATTATTAATCAATTATTATAGAAAAATAAATAACAAATGGTGTTAAAAAAACTCACCCTGACTAATAAAGCACTTTGTTAAGTGCTTCACCCTATATTGTTCATTTAATATTGATAGAAGAAGGTTGTAACATGCATCCTCAAATATAGTTATTAGAGCTGTAAGTAAAGATGAATCTCTTACCATATCATCATCCACCAATCTCTAGACTGAGGATAAATCTATTGATTCAGGATTTTAATCCTCATTACCCACATGGGAGCCTATCGGTCCATATTTTGGTGATGGGATCTCATCCAATTCTGCCTCTACCAATTGAAAATTAGGTTCACCCTATCCTCAGTAACATCACATTGTTCAAAAAAATGAGTAACATGATGAATGAGGAAACCAAAATAAGGGAAAATTTACATCCTTAGGGTCAATTAATTCATCACATTCATTACTGAATTGATCATCAACCACTTTAGTGGTCTATAGTTTCAGTGTGTCAATCACCAACTTTGTGGCCAAGATCTGATCATTGGTTGCATAAATAAGAATCTCCAACTCAATGACATATATTCCCACCTAGATATGGTCAATGTCATAGTGGAGGTCAGGTGGGTGTCAATAATCTCCAATATGTGGAATCTATAACTCAGTGCGAAGGAGTTTCCACATTTCCTTGGCATTAGAATACCTTATTTTCCATATATAAAACACCATTGTACTTAAAAAATTGAGCTCATTATAGATTTTAGTAAATAAGACTTGGACCTCCATTACTACATGACTTTCCCAAAACTCTCCATTATGATCAAAGGTCAAGAAACTGTGGATGGGGTTTTCTCTTGGTGATGGAATCCAAAACTTCAGGCTCAAACATAGATGGAATAACCCTTTTGAACCTGACTAGTGGACTAAAATGGGTGTGGGTCCATTTGGGAGAGCATGAGACCTCATCAATGTCACTCTCTATAATGGTTAATGAATTTATATCATGCTTCCCCCACCCAAAAATCATTATATATCTGACTCAAGTGAATATCATTGTCAACACCCAGAGGGTATATGATAAAATAGAATTCTCATCATAATAGGAGGTCAACCTAGTGGATGCACTCACTATATGAATATTAATTACCACTCAAGTCATCTCCTCAGTTGTGAGATTCCAGAGCAGTTGGGCCACCACTAGGTTAATCTCTGATTGAATGTGCACAGGAGGGGAAAATTTTATTTTCTACAAGAACTTGAATTGGTGTGTAAATTTTTATAAAGCATAGACCTCATATATATTCTCATCATCAATTTAGGCTGTTATTATTCCATCCTAGAAGGAAATCATATATGAAATTAGTTCATCACCAACTTTTACATTATCAGTAAACATACAGTGGGTGGATCCCCATATGAAAAGAATTTGAACTCTATAAATAGATTCAGTCTCTTGAAGGCTTTACAATGCTTCTAGGATAGGGTCTATATGCATGAAACAGCTTATAAAATTGTTCATAACCAATGCCCATGACTGTTTATTCTACACAACATGGATGGAGAATAATGATTTCATACAATCCATCCTAACAATACTTGAACATTCCCTGAAATATAGAAATGGTGTTCCCCTATGTGCACATGTAGTGAACACTGATGGATCTTCACTAGGATAGGGGCTTCTTACCCTATATGATTCCCAACTACTATATTGGCCACTATATCTAATGTTCCCAGCCTCACACATCCATTTGAATCCCAAAATGGTATCATGTTGATGCTTAGAAACATTTTTAAGAAACCTTCAAGGTGAATCTTGGAGGGTCTTTCGGACTGGATTGTATAACCCCATAATATGTACTCACCTTGTTCCATTGTGGGTCAGAATTTACTGGGAATTCCCCACTTCTCTATTTCAGAACAAACCATGGGATTTTAATGTGTAGGACCCTCACCATTAGTCTCCTATAAATAATTATTCCAACCTTCAAAATGATCATCCACTCTTAATCCAAGGTTAATGTTGTTGACACCATGGACTATCTTAAAATCTGGGGGTACAACTATTGTGATTCATAATTCATTCCATTGATGATTTTTCTCATTGATGCACAAACCCTTAGCTGAGATGTTGGCACTGGTAATGTATTTTTATTCCTTGAAACTAGAAAGGGGAATAAAATTATTCAAATTTAGGATGAAGACATCATTCATATGTCTATGGACATAGAGTGGCAGATATTTATAATTAGGAAAGTCAAAATGATTCCTCCCTATGTGATCATCCATTTGTGAGAGAGTAGTGTCACATATGGGGTTAAAACTAGCACGAAAACATCAACCATATCCATAATATGATTTCCAGATTGTTCATCAGAATCATAAACCTATAGGGTGTAAATTTGAAATCAATAAGTAAGTACAAATATTTTCATTAGATATAAATCATGGTTTCAAAAAAAGTTCAAAAATTAAAAAAAAAAAAGTAGAAACCCACATGTCACTCATCCAGGTGACCTCATGTTGTTCACTCACCAAGGTGTCCTCATGCAGGTCACTCGCCTATGAAACCTCATGAAAAGTCAATTGTCTAGGTTTTTTTGTCACAAAAGTAAGCGATTACTAGGTACACATGAAGGAAACATTAGTGGATAGGCTAGATTGATAATATCACTATCACTATTGAAAAAATAGTGTGAGGTTGGGAAGCAAGGACCAAATAATCCATTAGCACTGTTTAGAGATGTAGGGACCCATGCATGGTAAATGTGTATGAAGTATCCATATAGGGACCTATGTGACCCACCTACAAGGTCTACCAGTGTGATATACCTACATGGATCACCCTTTTACTTATTTTTTGCATTAAATTCATGTCATTTGGTTCTTTAATCCCAAGAATTAATGTGTAAGAACACATGGAGGCCATTGAATAAAGGATCCATCAAAATCCTTTTCCACTACCACAGGATCAAACCCTCTTCTAATAAGATCCTATCCTATGGGGGTGATTTTACTGAAACTCAATTTTTATGAAAGAATGGGAATTTTGAAAGTGGAATTCCTCAATGAAAAAAAGAATTAAGGAATATCAAGGATCACACATACTTAACTAGGTAAACCACACAATACCAAAACAAAATCACTACAGAGGTGTAGCCTGCGTGACAACATAACCACCCAAACCCTAGAGAGTCACACCCAGGAGGCTAGTTAATGGTAAACCTATGTGATGACCAGCACGAAATACCGGCATGAGAATCCTCCATCACCTATGGTCTAGAAATTTCCTATAAATAAGATCCTGGGGCTCCCATTTTGAATGACTAGAAATCCCAAAGAAGCCTCGAAGTTCTATGCAAACTATAACTTCACTAGGTTCCTTCTAAAATTTAATATATATTTAGTAAACTTGAAAAAAGTATAAATTAAGGGGGTAATGAGATCAAAGTTCCCATAGTGATATGTACAATTAGAACCTATGTGATCCACCTCCCCTAGTTTATGAATTATATGGAGTAGTATGCTTCTCAATCCTGAGTCTTAAACACTAGTCATCTAGAGAAACCAAAGGAGACCCTTAGAGCCTACAGAAATGCCTCATCTAAGTGATTTTAATAGGTTTTCCATCAACCAAATATATTATAATCTCTCATATCCTTCACATGCTGAAACTATCTTCATCTCACCCAACCTTTACCTTTGTGATCCATATTTGGCTCACCAAGTGTTCAACTATGTGAACCTCCTTCATCTCACCCATTCTTCACCTGTGTGAGCCTCCTTTGAGACCTCTCATTAATCCAAAAATGGTGGTGTATCTCTTCCATTGGATCACTCGTCTGAGAGGGACTGATCTAAGACCTCTACCAAAGTCTTTGGATTTATCTGATTATAACATTGGGTACACCAGCGTGTCCTATTGATTATAAATTCCCATGGTAATGGTGGTACTAAATTTAATATCCCTTATAGTTGGGATCCCCAATTTGTTTTCAATTATACATTCCCATGGAAAATAGGGTCCGATCAATGGCCGTATTTCCAAGGACTGTCTGATTTCAGAAATGATGGATAGGACTATATCCCACCATCATCATCTTTAAGACAAGGGTCCTCCCTATTTCATAATATGGGAGAAGGATTCTTGAATTTCCATTTTATGAGGTTTAGTTTTTTATCCTCATCTATTATCTAGAACCAAGAGAATGGAATCACTCCTGGAGTATGACCCTGGACTTTTTAAAATGATTTCACATCCATCCTTCCCTTCTTTTTCCCTGGTTACCAAAAAAAGAGAGGAGACAAGCATGTCAAAGCCCCCACTCCCTCTTCTATCCTTGGCTTCATCAAACAATAAATGAAGGAGATGTTATAATTTGTCAAATAATTGAATTCTTATTGTTTCTAATGGAGAACATGATTCGCATGCACATATAGTTTAGTGGAATTCATGAAATCTACATCATCATATTCATGTCTCTATAGAGAATCATTTTCTAGATTTTCCTCTTGCCTTCATTCTGAGGGACTCCATAGGTATGGGGCCCCAAAACTATGAATCCATATGAAAGGACCATATCCCATATAATACTTCAAAAGGGACTCTTATTAGGTATAATACCCAACCATACCCACTCAACAAGGACTTCTATTAGATATAAGACACAGAACTATGTCACAATCCTCTTAAAGGGACATGTACCCTATAAGAAAAACCTTCCGAGGAACTCTATCAGCATGGGTCCTCAACTTTTTGAAATAAGTGGGCTTCGATTCCATTCCAAATGGGATCTATAGGAATCCTCCTATAGGTCCAAACATAACACCTCAACTTCACACTAACTATCTAATGGTCCAAATTCCTAGTAGATTCATGTCAATATTTGGGATATTGCATCCCATTATGGTCCTCTGGGCCGCTCCGACATAATTCTCCCACCAAACCATGATTATAAACATTTATATTAGAGATCCTTACCACATGATGTTATAATTCATGGTTTGGTACTCATCACATGACCTTATAAGGTATTATTGTAACACCCTGAGATTTTTTGAATTATTTTTTTGAATTAATTAAAAAAATCTATTTTTTATTTCACGTAACACTGAAAATAGTTTATTTTATATTAAATTGATATGTTTGGATTTCATTATACAGAACACCAAGTTAATAGTGTGATACACACAACATAAATTTTATATTTCTCTAAATTTAACACTGAGGTTATCTTGTATTAGAGACAACAATTACTTTCCTTGATGGCTTGAATAACACGCATGACCAGTTTTTACTGAACAATAGTATATCATTAAAATGTTATTTTTTAAATAATAATATATAAATAGATGTTAAATTATAGGTTCTTAATAGTATTAACTAATTTATGAAAATATATGTTTTATAAAAATGTAATATGAATTCAAAGGTTGCAAATTAATAAGAAATGAATATGGAAATTGATTCAATATAAATAAAAACATTATTATTTTTATAGTCGCAAAGATATTTTAACCAAATAAATAAAATTATTTAAAACTAGGGGGTGATATTAATGTAATATATACGTTATATATTCATTAAAAAAATTATATTCATCCAATTGATTTGATACTCATAAGATAAGAACAACCCAATTTTATGCATAAAACCTATATTTTTTATAAAGGTAGTTTTACCGCCTTTTAAAAGAGAACCAATTTTAAATAAAAATTTTGAAACATTTATAGACATAATATTTCTAAATAAAATTAATATTTTATATGTAAACATAAAAATTAGGTTAGGATAATTTTTTGGTATTTTCTGTAAGATTTCATTTTTTTAATAAATAGTTAAGAATACTAAATTTTAGTTCAAAACTACTTTTTCATATAATTTATTTATAATTTTAAATTATATTTTAAATTGGTTTAAGGTTTATTAAGATAATATTTTTATCAATTAATATAATATAGGTCACTAATATCAATTTCACTATGAAATTTTCTATGAAAACTTAGCAAACTTTTGAATGCTTTTACTTTAAAAACCCACATTGTCGGCCTAACTACAAGATTAATTTTAAGTAAATTTATGCCACTTATGTGTTTAGAATTTGGAAAAATGGATTAAATATTTTGAATTAATATAATATATAATTTATAATATGGTAAAAAATATTTTTTTACTGAAAATAATAGGGAATGTAATTAAAATTAATTACATAGATTAAGGTTAAATTAAGCTTAACTAAGGACTGGACCTTAAATTTATGACACAAAATGACTTAAAAACATTAAAAACACTATTTTTATGTACAGTATTCTCCTATTAACCTTCCATTATTGAGTTTTTTTGGTTTTTTATTAATTATTTTAGGTAAAAAAGTGCATACACCTAACTTGCTTTAAAAAATAACAAGTGAGTCGTTTCCCTTCCCAATAAGAGGTCACTACCTCTCCCGCTTCTTCACACCTCTAAATCCACATAGGTTAGGACATGATCTGCTCAATACACATCAAAAAATCCTTCCCATCCTCCATGAATCATCTCATTATGGAGAAAGTAATCTAAGGAATCCATTTGGCAGAATCCAAAAGGAGTTACCTGATTAAGAGGTAATGTCTTCTCTCAAGATCATTTCTTTTATTTACTTTATCCACACCATTAAATCTCTTTATTCAATGTTTATATAAAAATATAGTATCCTCTATATACTAGGATTTTTTTATTCTATGTTTTATACCTAAACTTAAACACACCTTCATCTAATGGTTAATGAACATAATGTTTACGTGTATGGAAAACTACCACCTCACAAAATGATGATTGTTATTTTTTCCATTACCACGTATCATGGTGGAAATTATGATGGAAACACTATTTATATATGTTATATATTATATTTAATATGTCTTTAAGCTTATAAAATTATTTTAAAACACATTTCTTTATACTTTATATTTTTTTTTTGTTAAGATAATTTCTTTTTAGAAAATGTGGACTACCGCCCCCTCAAAATGATGTGATTCATTCACAAACTACATGGAATGTATTCAGGGTGTATTTAGTGAATATATATGGTATATATGATATTATAAATCTAATTTAATAATGATATATATATAAATATATATACATATATTCCTTTTACATTCCTTCTTTCAACATGACAATTAAATAGAAATATCGTTCATACGTATGTATGGATTACAATATCCATTAAAGGTGTATTATGTTTTATACTTATACAAATTATTTTAATACACTTAAAATTATTATAAAATATATATAATCATGGATTAAATTCTTGAAATTATGATATAAATATATGGACTAATAATATAACAAATTAAGACAAATTCTAAAAACAAATCAGATATTACCAGAAGTGAAATCTTAACATAGATTTATTATCAATAGGGTAATATAAATCCATAATCAAACCATATATGGTATTATAAGTAATAATATATTTCTTTTATATATTTATAATACATTTATATGTACTATATAAGAGTTTTTAATGATTATGATGAGAATCAAGACACAAGGTAAGGGGATTTCATCTCACTTTTTATTTTCGTGCGATACATGTTATGTTCGCCACTCTTCCCTTTAGTATGTTGTATATAATTCCCATGATTGTATTATATGTATATTATAATTAAATTTATGGGTATTAACATATGATTTTTATGATATTTATTACAAGGGGTTTATGTTTAAAAAGTTACCAAATCTATAAAATAGTTTTGTATAAATTTTTCTTCTTTGAGACGTATGCTTGTTTATGCACCTAAATTCTATTTCGAGGTGTATATACATTAGTTTAACATTTTATATAATGAATTTAATTTTTTTTATGATATTTTATTTTTCACTTAATTTCTCTTTATTATATGGAGATTATGATCCAATGTTACCAAGTTATAAGAGTTTATTGAGACAATCTCATAGCTTTTTAAGATTATTTATGTTTATACTTCCTTTAATTAAATATTATGATCAATATCACAATAAAATACATGAATTTTATTACCCTATGTTTATTAATTATGTATTAATGTCTTTTTTCCATTTTTAGGTACGAAATATGGTTAAGAATGTGTTTTTAAGAAATTCTGACTTTACCCTCACTTAAGTCATAAATCTATGTTCCATCAAAAACATATTTTCTAAAAAGTGTTTCCAAGAATATTTTTGTAATCTCCTATTATCATTAAAAGAAATTTTTACCCTTTTTATTTTACTAGTGTTTTCAAATGAATCTTATTGTACCTTTCTAAATGAGGCATTTATCTAATGTTTTTATAGTGTGAAAGGAATGTTCTTTTTATCTCATACAATATGGATAGATTTATCAGCCATCAATTATTTGACGATTTCTTTTAATATTTAAAAGGATAAATTTTAAGAATTTTTTTTAAAATATATTTTCAAGGAAATGGTTTTCAAAAATTTTCATGTTTTAAATAGAATTATTAAAAAAAGAAAGGATAATTACCAAAATAAAGTTTTTCAAAATATTCTTCCAAGTTATTTTCTATATATGATAACATCTATTGATGGTACTCATGAACTTATAGGAAATGATCCAAAGGATCCATCCATATTCTTTATTCAATGTTTTATTTTTTTTGATGGAATGATGCGTATGATACCAGTTTCACTTTATGGGTTTAATTCTTTTGAAACTCTCTTCTTTTCACAGGTTATGATTTCATGAAGGGATTATGAAACCTATCTATTTTCATAGGTTATGATGTGATAAAATTTTAATAAAACCTATCTAATTTCATGGGTTATAATTTTATGGTTATAAAATCTATCTCTTTTATGGGTTATGATAATATGAATGTTCTATTATCTTCTGGCACAATTATGAATGATTTTATTATGAGATGGGTGGGACCTATATCACCTTCCAATGCATTAGGTAATGATAAGATGTATATGATCTCATAGGGTACATGGGTTATAAGATAATCTCAAAAACAAGAAGGAACATGGGTTTTAGCTCAATCCTAAAAGTAGGAGGGTACATTATTTGTATCCAAGGCCCAAAAACAATATGGTACATGGGTTTTAGCCCAATTCTAAAATTAATAGGGTGCATATGTTGTAGCCTAGGCTTAGAAAAAAGAAGGTATATGGGTTGTGGACCAAGACTAAAATTAAGAGGCAACATGGGTTGTTAGCCCAAGCCTAAAGTAGATACACAGGTTGTAGCCCAATCCTAACAAGTTATAAAGTTCTTGGTTTCTATCCTTGGCATAAAAGCTCTTATTCTTATATGTATGCCACAAATTCCATATTTTTATTTCATGACTTGTGTTCTTAATTCTATTATGATCCATGTCTTATGAATTTTAAATCTTTATTTTGATCTTTAATACACAAGGTGTGATCTCTAAGTGGTATGGTCAAGTTCCATACCCTTTCTTCATGGTATGCTTTCACATTTCCTTTATTTACCCTTATTGAGCATCTGAGCTCCCCCTTATTATTTTTACTTTCCCCGGGTTATGAAGAGTGGTTTTAGGTATAAGTACTAAAGGTGGAAATCTTAATGGGAAATGTTAAAAATATTTCACCAGGATATAATATTTTTTTCAGTGTTTCTAAAGAAACTAAACTGTTGTGGTATTTGGTCATATATTATTATAATGTACTGAATTTTCATCTAAAATAGTGTAATATTCATATATGTTAATCTCGGGTCACTATAGTTAGTATCAAAGTAAAGGTTTAGTAAAAATTTGGAAACTAGGATGAGGAACATTAGTGAGAGACATGGGTATATTTCTAAGGATATGTATATAGATGGATCTAAGGATATGTATAAGGATGAGTTAGTGATTAGGAAAATGACTTAGAATTTTGTTAAAGGATATAGTGAAAGGTTTCCTAGAAATATGTCCCTTTCTGTATACTACAGGTAGATTTTTCTCAAGAATAAATATATTTGGAAGTAATAACTCCAACAAGATGTTTTGAGCCTGACTCGGGGTAATCTAGTACATGATAATAGGCCTTTTTGCACACTTGGTTTGATACTCTTGAAGGATATGCTTTGGGAATTCACAAAATCTTCATGAACCATCATGAAGGATTTAAATAGAATATGTCTATGATAAAACTAGTAAAAACCTAAGGTTTCATATATTAAGGAAACTTTTCATGATTATGTGGTTCCTCTATATGAAAATTGTTTCTTACTCTATGATTTTTGGATTAAGTCAATGGATAGAACCTGAAGGAACCACATTAATGGTGATTGTGAGGGAAAATGAAATGATTGTTCTCCTAAGGATCTGAATGATTTGAAATCTAGAATGAAAAACCTTGTCATTATTCTCACACAACATTCTCAATATATGAATCGTGATGAACTTCCAAATGATCAAATGAGGAAACAATATACAGTTGAGTCCTTTATGGGGCAATGTCCACCTTCTTTTAGTGAGTCCTCTGATCCACTTATTTCCAAACATTGGATCAGTACAACTGAAAAGATAATATCTATTCTCCAATGTTTGGATCATGAGAAATTCATTTAGTCTATTTTCCAGTTAGAATGTGATGTAGGCCAGTGGTGGAATATAATAAAAAATATAAGGCAAAAAGATGAAATTTAATCCAAGTATTGGGATGAGTTCAATAAATTATTCTTCAATAAGTACTTTCCTCAGGTTCATCATATGAAGATGGAAAAGTAATTCCTCTAGTTGAAGCAAAAGGATGATGAATTTGTCAGTTCCTATGAGCCCAATTTCACAAGACATGCGAGGTACACTTTTGGAATTGTTATCCAAACATAGAGTAAGGTTGATTGGTTCTTTAGTGTCTTAAAGACAAGTCTCGAAATGGAATTAGCCCTAAGAGACTTTGGTATCTATGAAGAGATTGTGTTTTGTGCAATCGAAGTTCAAATGGATGATATAGTTATGTATCAATCACATTGTTTTTTCAAGAATAGAAAGATGGATTTCTAAGGACAATCAACATACCATGGAGATAAGAATATGAGACTTCCATTATGCTCTAAGTGTTGAACGAAGCATGGTGGGAATTTTATTAAGGGGACTAGTAAATGTTTTAAGTGTAGAAGGGAAGAATATCAAACAGATAAATTCTGAAGTTCTTGGAAAAAGTTATAAAATGATGAGAATAATGAGAAAACTCCTCAGGATAAATCTCCCACACTTTAGTGTTTCAATTGTAGGTAGTTTGGTTATTGAACCAAAATGGTCCCAAATACAAGGGTTAATAATTTGGATAAATTCCCACAACCACTGAAGAAAAAGTTAAAAGGGAAAGCATAAGAAATAATTATGTATGAAGAGATCCATGGTAATTTGGGAACTCCATAGTGGGGAATTTCTTGTGGGATTTTGTAAAAATAAGATATATGAAAAAAAAATTGAACCTTTAGTCAAACTTGTTAATATTTTAATAATTTATTATCATTATACTTGAATTTTAAATTAATAAAATTGGGTTTATTTTCTATATTTACAAGGTTAAACTCAAGCTTCCAATAGAAATGTTTTTTAAAGATAAGAGCCTATTTAAGGAATAAAGGTTGAATTATATTTTAGAAGCATGTATTTTTTAAATTAGGATTTATAGAAATTCAGATTTTTAACATGCTTTAAAGAGAATATCTAATGAATTTATTCACAATTTTGGTATGCAATGACACATCGGGGATCAATTTTAAGTTGATTTCATGACTTTCTTTCTAAAGAATTGAATTTTCATCTTTCAAAAGAGTTATGAGGTTAAAATTCTATAGAATGGTTGAGTTAAAATATGGATGAATTTTGTGATAATATAGTATTATCTTACCACATGAGGATTTATGCCTATTGGATAAACAATTATAAAAAGGTTTTATTGATGTTAACTGATGATATATGGGATGGCATATCAGGGATCTCGTTATCTATTACTGCTTCGAGAATGAAAAAACCACCTTCCATTTTGGAGAATGATATGAAGTGGGTTAAAGAAAAATAAAGGGTGATACTCTATTGAAATAATGAAAGTATATCTTTTCATAAAAATTATTTAACTTTTGGAAAAAGGATATTGAAACCAAAAAATTTATCCTAGTACCTCTATTTCTGATGAATCGGATGGTGCCTTAGTTCATCGTAGATTTATGGCCTTTTTCTTATTATATTTCTCCTGGACTTTTTCTCTATTACTCTATCAAAACTTGATAGTTATATTTTTCTTCTATTTCCATGTTTTCACTTCCCACCTATATTCCCCTATGAGGAAAACTAGGTATATGTTACTTTGGTTAACTATTATGGTTCTAACATTCCCTTTTTAAGGGGTTTTTTAATAATCATTTTTATGATGTGGGTTTTTATGAATGAAACTTTCAAGTATTAAAACATTGATAAACCAAATGAATTTCAGGGGATAAATTCATTTTATAGGTTGTAGAATGTAACACCCTAATATTTTGTGATTTTTTTCTAATTAATTTAATCCTTTTGATATTTTACATTTCATGCAACACTGAAAATAGTTTATTTTATATTAAATCACTATGTTTGGCTTGTGTTATATGAAATGACAAGTTAATCATGAACAACATGAAATGAAAATTTTATCTTCCTATACACCGAACACTAAGGTTTTCTTGAGTTAGATTCAACAATGACAATCCTCAAAGGCTTGCATAACATGCATGGTCGATTTTTATAGAACAATTGTCTATCATTAAAATGTTATTATTTAAAGTAATACGATATAACCTAGAAATTAAATTAAAATTTATGCATATTATTAACTAATTTATGAAAACATATGGTTAACACAAATATAATATGAATTCATGGGTTACCAATTAATTATAAATGAATATGAAAACTGATTGAATATAAAGGGAGACGTTATTATTTTTGTAGTCACAAAGTTGTATTAACCTAATTAGTGAAATTAATAAAAACTAGTGAGTGATAATAATGTAATATATATATTATATATTCAATCAAATATTTTTTATATTCATCTTATAGATTTGATAGATCTAAGATAAGAACAAACCCATTTTTTGCATAAAACCCTATTTTGTTATAAAGGTGGTTTTACCACCACTTAATGGCGAAACCATTTTAAATACCAATTTTGGAACATTTATAGAATTATTATTTCAAAATAAAAAATCATATTTTAAATAGTAACATAAATATTAGGTTACGGTATTATTTTTGGCATTTTTCTGTAAGGTTCCATTTTTTTATATAATAGTTAAAAATACTGAATTTTAGTTCAAAACTTCTTTTTCATCTAAATTATTTATACAGTTAAATTATATTTTAAATTTATTTAAAAGTTTAATTAGATAATATTTTTATAATTTAATATAATATTGGTCATTTATATCAATTTCACATTGAAATTGGGTGTAAAAACTTATCAAACTTTTGAATGTTTTTATTTTAAAAACATGCATTGTTGACCTGACTGCGGGACTAAGTTTAAATTAATTTTTGAAAATTATGTGATTATATTTTGGAAAAATGGATTAAATATTTGGAATCATCATAATTTAAAATTTATAATAATTTCAACTTAGTTTTTTAAAAAAATGATTAGTGAAAGTAATTAAAATTAATTATATCGATTAAGGTAAAATTAAGCTTAACTAAGGACTAAACCCTAAATTTAACAGAAAAAATGACTTATAAACATGTCCAAAACCCATTTTATTTCTATTTTTATGACATTAAACTTATATTCATGAGTTTGGTCAGTTTATTTTTACTTTTGTAGGTAAAAACATGGGTACACATAACTTGTTTTCAAAAATACCAAGTGAGTCATTTCTCTTTTCTATAAAAGGCCACCACCTCTACCTATTCTTCAATCCTCTCAAACCACTTAGGCTTGTTCAAGATCTTCCCAATCCGATTCAAAAAATACTTACCTTAATCCATGAATCATTAATTTTTTCATAATGAAATCCATGAAATCCATTTGGCACAAACCAAAAGGAGTTACCCGATTAAGAGGTAATGTCTTCTCTCAAGACCCTTTATTTTACTTTCATTCTACACCCCTTAAAATATTTTTATTACATGATTTTATATCTAAAAAATTATCATAAATATACTAGGTTGTTATTAGGTTAAGGTTTTTACCTACACTTACACACACCTCCATCTGATAGATAGTGAACATACTATTTACGTGTACGGCAAACTACCCTTTCACTAAATGATAATTGTTTATTTTTAATTTACCACCACTCGTGGTGGAAATTATGATGAAAAATATATTTATATATGTTATATATTATATTTTTCATGTCTTAAAGATTCTTTAATTATTTTACAACACATATATTTATAATTTCCATTTTTTGTTAATATTATAATTTCGTTTGAGGAAGTTTAGACTATTGTTCCCTCAAAGCTATGTGCTTCATTCATACACTACATGGAATGTATTAAGGGTTTTTTTTAGTGAGTATATTTTTTTTAAAGGTTGGGGTTGAAGCCTCATTTATAATTAAAGAAAAGAAAATACCTCTTTAACAAGGTAGAGGGAGACCCATTACATGGCCCGAAGGCCCAGTGGGCATTTAGCCCATTACATGGCCCATAGGCCCATTTTTTTGGCCCAATACCCATTATGTGAATAGTAATGCTACAGTACCTGCACTGCTACAGTACTGCACAGTACCCGCTTCTGCTACAGTACTCTGCTGCCGCTACAGTGAATGTCGTTGCTACAGTACTGTCGTTGCTACAGTGCGCTATAGTACTACTATAGTGCCTGTGCCCAATGGGTTTTGAACCCTCGTTTTTCAAGTAGAATTAAGGGGTTCTTACCACTAAGCCAAACCCCAATTATAGTGAGTTTATATATATGATATATATGATATATATGATATAATAAATATATTATAATACTGATATATATATATACATATATATACATATATGTCTTTGACTTTCATTCTTTCAATATGATAATTAAACAGAAATAGCATTCATGCATACGTACAGCTTACCGTCTCCATGAACATTGTATTCTATTTCTTACTTTTATGGATTATTATAATACATATAGAATAAATATAAATTATATTTAAATCATGATTTACATTCTATAAATCATGATATAAATATGAGGACCAATGATATTACAAATTAAGACACATGTGAAAAACAAAGAAGATATTACCTAAAGTGAAACCATAACATGGAATTGTTAACAAGTAGAAAATATAAATCCATAATAAAACCATATATAGTATTATAAGTAAGAATATGGTTCTTATATAGATTTATAATAAATCTATATCTATTACCCTTTTTTTCTTTTACCAATGTTTTCAATGAAATTTTATTGTTACTTTCTAAATGAGGAATTTTTCTAACATTTTTACCGTGAAAAGGGAATTTTATTTTTACCTCAGACATCATGTATGAATTTACCTTCCATCAATTCTTTGAATATTTATTTTCAGGTTTAAAAGGTTAATTTTTAAGAAAATGTTTTAAAATATATTTTTAAGGAAATGGTTTTCAAAAGGTTTTATGTTTTAAACATACTTTGTCAAAGAAGAAAGGATATTTATCTTAAGAAATATTTTCAAAATATCCTTCCAAGTTATTTTACATCAAAGATAAAATATGTTGATGTTACTAATTCCCCTCTATGAAATTATCCAAAGGTTACATTAATATTCTTTCTTTAATGGTATATGTTTGTATGGAATGATTATTATGACACCTATTTAACTTCCATGGGTTTTATGCTTTTAAACCCCACTTCCTTTCACGGATTATGCTTTCATGAAGTGGTTATGAAAAATATATATTTTCATAGGTTTTGATGTGATTAAATTTTAACAATACATATTTCATTTCATGAGATATTATTTGATTTTTATAAAACCTATCTCTTTTATGGTTCATGATATGATGAATGTTTTATTATATTGTGGCACATTTATGAATGATTTTATTATGATATGGGTGGGACCAATATCTCCCTCCAATGAATTGGGTAATGATAAGTTGTATATGATCTTAGATGGTACATAGGTTGTAGCCAAATCCCCTAAATAAGAAGGTACATGGGTTTTATCCCAAGTCTAAAAGTAAGAGGTTACATGGGTTGTTTCCTAAGCTCAAAAACAAGAAGTTACATGGGTTGTATCCCAAGAATAAATAAGGGTACACAGGTTATATCCCAAGCATGAAAATAATAAATAACATGGTTTATAGAACAAGCCAAAATTAAGAGGGTACACGGGTTGATATCCTAAGCCTGAATCATGTACATGGGTCGTCTCCCAATCCTAACATGTAATAAATTCTTTGGTGTGTATTCTTGTCATAAAATTTTCTATTATTATATGTATGCCAAAAATTCCATGATTTATTCTTATGTTTTGATTTCAATACTTATGATATTAATTATATTATGATCCATGTCTTATTATTTTCAAATATTTATTATTATCTATAATGTGCAGGGTATGATCTTTAGATGTTATGTTAATGTTCCACAACCTTTTCTCATGTTATTATTAAAAATTTCGTTTATTTACCATTACTAAGCATCAAATATCACCCCTTATTATTTTTCTTTTCCCCATGTTATAAATAAAGGTTTCAGGTAGAAGTACTAAAGGTGGAGATATTAATCGGTGATGTTGAAGATCATTCACCAGGATAGATTATTTTTTTCAAATTTTCCAAATATATTAATCTATTATGGTCCTCAGGCATGTATTATTGTAATGTGATTAATATTCATTTTAAATGGTGTGATATCCTTTAATTTTAAGCCTGGGTCACTATAATGATGTTTCTCGTTATGTTCCAACAAATTATTTGTGTTCTGATTCCTTTGATAATGATATATAGAAATCCCATCTCATGGTCCCAATCTTATCGTGGGAAAAAATATTACCTCCCTTGATGAAAATAAATTATATATTTCCTCATTCATGAATTAAAATTTTCATCATGATAATAAATGACCAAAAAATCTCAAATCTATTCACAAAAGTATAGCATTGAATTATAACCTCAAATACATAAATATGTCTCTCTTGATGAAGAACCTCAAATACATACAGATGATTATAAATTTCATACATTCTAATAACTTATTTTTTACTTAAGGGAAACACATGTAATACTTGGGATATAATTAAGGGTTCACAAATATGTCTTAAATATTTAATAGAGTCCTGAAGTACGTATTAGTTCCCCTCAAAGGGGTGTGATGATCCCTACATTCCATCCTCTAAAATAGTGAGATTACCTAAGAATAGTTGGAGATATTCCCTAATGAACACCTTCCATTAGAAAGATATTTTATGAAACATCATTCATAAGGTATCCTTTGCGAGTTTCTTTCTCCACAAAAAAACCCATTAGAAGTCGTTTAAAAATGCTAACCCCGACATGAATGATTGTGAAACCATTCAACCCCCCCCCCCCAATCAACCATTGAAGGGCCTAATTATTTTAATCAAAAACAAGAATTTATAAGTTCCATTTTGGTTTGTAATTTTTTAAAATATAACATTAGTTAAATAATGTTTTATTAATATAATTGAGTTTATATTTTTTATATAGAAACTTATCAAACTTTTTAATATTTTCTCTTTGAAAAACTATTTTTTCATCATCTCTAGTGGTTTAATTTTAAATTCAATCTTTCCACTTATATTAATGGATTTTCAAAAAATATATTCCATATTTAAGATCATCATAATTTATATTATATAATAATTTAAAATTAATTTTTTTTTAAAATGAATAGTAAAAAAAGTAAAAATTAATTATTGTGGCTAAAGTTAAAATAGGTTTACTATGGGGTTAAAATAAAATGATATGGGGTATAATCACATAAAAACTTGTCAAAATATGAATTTATACCTATATTTATACCATAAAACCTCTATTATTTTATCATGAGAAATTTTCGACCCTTGTTTCATGGTAAAAATGGGGGTACACTTTAATATTTTTAAAAATACCAGTTGTGTCATATCCCCACTTATAAAAGGCCACCTCTTATCATATCAATTTGAAACATCCAAAACCCTATAGTTCATACAAAAACTATACAAATATATTCCATAAATCCTATTAATGGAATAACCTATATACATTCCCTACACCATCAAATGGTATATGAAATCATTATTTATGTGTACAGTGGACAACTTCTTCATGAAGTGATATGATTCATTCACACATTATAAAATATGTAATATGGATAGTTTTAATAAAATATTTGACATATATTAAATAAAAAATATTATTTAATTTTAATTTATTATTTATCTTTCTTTTTTATGTCCGTTGAGGAAATGGAAATAGTGTTCATGCATACATATGCTATTCCATCTTCATGAATGGTGTGTTTTATTTCATATAACTATATTCAATGGATTACTCTAAATAAATTTATTATGAAAATATATGAAATTTATATAAGTTTTAAAATTCCTAATATAATGTAAACATTTTTATATTAATAATAAAAAATAACATATCAAAACATACACAAAATAAACAATGTAGTTATTTCCATAAACGTGACTTCAAAATGGAACTATTAATAAATAGGTACTAATAGGTAATAAGAAAATAATGTATGGTTTTATATATTTGTGTGGTTCTATAATATATTTATAATAAAATTATATTTATTACACGTGAGTTTTTAACATGCATGAAGGAAGTCGAGACTCAAGGTACAAGATTTATGTCTTTTATTTTCAATGAGACACATGACATATTCACCACTAATTTTAAGTATGTGATTCATATACTTCCAATGAATATATTTTATGATTATTATCTTGAAAAAAAATTAATTTCCATTTCCATTTTATGATCTCCCTTTTATAGGGTTTACCTTTCAAAAATTTTAAAGCAGTAAGGGATTGTTGTCTAATTTTTCCTTCTTTGAGACATAAGTTACGTTATGCAACTATATTCTCTTAAGAAGTGTATATAGTATCCTAGTGAAAAATAATATCTAGAATTTTTTTAATATGATATTCTATGTTTCATTTAATTTTATTCTTTCATTGTTACTTAAAATTTAGTTTCACTTAAGTGGTATTTTTTTATGATAAAATCACATCGTTTATCAGGATTGTTCATGATTATGATTCCAATGATGAAATTTCATGATCTATATATCAAGAAAATATTTTATTTTATTATAATCTAGTAAATTTTTATGAATAAATTTTTTCCCTTTATTTTCCTCTCTTCAGGTTTTTTAAATTTCAAAAGAATGTTTTTAGGAGAAGTCATCATTACTTCTCTATTTGGTCTGAAACCAATTTTAATCTAATACCATGTTTTTTAAAAATGATTTCAAAATGTTATCAAAATTACCAAAATAGTTTATTAAATATAATTATACCAAATTATTCATTTAAAAAAAATAAATTGAGACTAATCTTCATGTCCTTTTTCAAACAAGGCCCATTTGGATTTTACCAAAAAATGTAAAATAATTTTTATAACATGTACATCATGGATGAAATTTCCTAATGTCATGACCATTATTTTCATTTAAGATTCTAATATAATTTTACTACATTAATTTAATATAAAATTATTTCTTTAATAATTTATGATTTTAAATTTTTACAAATGTGATTTTCAAAGAAAGGATATTTTCCTCAAGAAATGTTTCATGTGATTTTTCATTCAAAATTATTTTCCAACTAAGACTCGATAGGTCAACGTAACTTATGATTTATTGGGGATATGATCCCAGGATAAAATTATTATTATTTATCTTAATTTATTATAATTATGATTACATAATACTTATGAAACCCTATTGTTTTCCAACATGTTATACCATGATAAAATTCTTATGAAATCCTCTTCATTTTACATGGGTTATGCTTTGATGATATTTGAAATCACTATAAAACTATTTTTTTTATTTACACATGTTAATTTATGATGAAATATGTATGAATCCCATTTCTTTTCATGGGTTTTGATATCATAAATTTTTTATGATATTTTTCCACACATATGTATAGTTTTCATTATGTGACATGTGGGACCAATATATCTCTTCAATTAATTGGGTAAAGATTGATATCTCATGAGATAAATAGGGAATAAATGACATGTTAACCTAGTTCAATATGTGATTTGTCTACTATAATATTGTTGGTATTGAACCTTGATTGATTTTATTTTTTTGGGAGTGGACCCATTGCACTATGATAGTATTAAAAATTATCCTTAAACTATTAAGGAAATAATTTTATATACTTATGTGTATGCTACAAATCAATTCCTTATCCCAATTCTAAATTCATAAGGTTCATATTCTTTGATTACTTTATGATTTATGTCTTATGAAATTCCATGACTTGTTACAAGACTCTTGTTTGTGACCAATGATATATAGGGTATGATTTTTAAATGTTATTCTCATGTTCTCATACCTTTATGCTCATAATACTTGGATATATCCCTTATTTACCCATACATAGCATCTAATATCATAGTTTATTATGCTTCCTTTCCCCATGTAATGATGAAAGGTATTATGTATGATATATTTAATAAGGATACTAGTGATTATGAACATAGTCCGAGATTGTATAACTCACTTGTAGACCAATTGTTTATGTGTCCATGATTCCAATTATAACACCCCAAACATTTTATGGTATGTTTATCTTAAATACTTTCAATTCATTAGATAGCCTATATTGCATAAGGAATTTAGTATCATTTAAACAACACTTTTTTATTTATAATATAGTCATAACCTAGCCATTAAACTTAAATTTTCCACTTCAGTGTTTTGAATTTCAAAAAATGGACATACACGGTTGCGATCCTGATGATATTTGGAGACTGATAGAATCAACTTAATTTTCGGTGAATAGTAAATTAACCTTATGAATAGTAACTTTCACTTATTAATATTAACTTACCCATATTAATATTAATATGACCCATATGAATGGTAACCTTATCTATGAAAGTATAAATAAATTTAGGCACCTTAAAAATGAAGACGAATATTTTAAGTGTTGGTATTTTTCGATTAAATAATAATTTTAATGAAAAGTTAAATTTATAAGAATTAGAAAATTATTTTCTAAAAATTGAGTTTATTTTTGGATTCTATACATCGAAAAATGGTTAGAGTGAATTTTTGGGATTTTTCTGAAATACTTGAATTTTTTCTAAATAGTAGAATTTGCTAATTTATGAAATGTGCTAAATAAATGAATTTATGCATCATGCTTGAGTCGTGGATGATGTAAATAGATATTTTTTAGAACTCAAATGAACTTATTAATATTTTTTCATGGAATAATATCTATTTATTTTCTTAGGGAAAAATAATAAACTAATGATTAAAATATTAAGAGAACTCTCCTCCCCCCCCCCACTATATAAACCACCCCTCACCCCCTCTTCCTCTCATACCACTAAAGATTTTAGCCTTACCTAATTTCTTCCAAATAAACTTATCAAGACCTCCCCCCACGTCCAAGACCTGATGGTCTCACCAAATGTCCAAAAAAGGCCTTATGGAGATTCTCAAGGAAGAGTACTCAAGAGGTGAACCTCTCTTCCTTTTTCTTTCAACTTCTTTTACAAGTTCCATTCTTTTGTTTCTCTATCCACATATCCCCTCATAAAAAATCTATGATAATTATATTACCCTACATTTATAGTAATTTTATTATACTAATGGAATATTTTATCATTATCTTTTTTTTCACCTCCTCTTATACTAAAAATGAAAACACTGTCTGATATGTGTTAATTTATCACATTCAAGGACGATGGGTTTTAAATTTCAATTACCATCTTCAATTATGGACATGAAACCATATTTATTCTTTAAATATATCATAATATATGTATATAAAATTATTTATATTCATTAATCCTTAAAAACTCATAATATAAAATAATAATACAAAACAAGTTCATTATGTACAAAACCACCAAGTTAATCCAAGTGTTTATCATTAACATTTATTTAATGATTCATCCTCATGTTATAAAATAAAAATAATTATAATATCAGTTATATCTATTTAATTTCAATAATAATATATATTAACAATTTTGGATGTTTTACCACATTTTGAATGAGCTTTTATTCATAAATATAAGTAAACTGGTCATAAAAACGAAGAAAGAAAATGCTTCCAAAACAATAAAATTGAAACTATTAAACACATCAAAAAGTTTATGAATGAACCTAATAAGGTTATACTAAATCAATTAAATTTATATTATGTTCTATATTTATTAATTAATGAAGCTAAATTTGATTATTCAGGTCATTAAGATCAATCAAAGAACACATTCGGACTTAAGGTAAGGGGTTTCTCATCTCACTTTTATTTCTGTGATATTTCCATTGTTGGACACTTATTTATTGTATGTGGTGTATGTTTATTTACATTTGATATATAATATCATTATTCTTTTTATATTCATGGTATTTAGTGATTCATTTTATGATTATTAACTCAATTGATTACAATGTTGTAAGGGACTTTGTTTCGGTTTCTATATCATTGTGATTTACAGGGTATTGTGCACATAATCATTATTATGTAATGTACCTACTTCCCCTTTGGGATAATTTTTCATTTTAAATTGTAAATATATTATATATACATATTTTGGTTTCATGGATGTGATTAGTGTCTTAAGCCGTAGACCCATTTACATGCAGTGTTTATTTGGAATGTTGTTTTAACTATGGAAATATTGATAAATCAGTATCCTCTATTCTATAAAGATATTGAGAAGGTATATTTTACTTGTAATAAATCTATGTATAAAGAATTATATGGAATTTAAGTGATGGGTGGGGCCCGCTATATCCCCTCGATGCATCAAAAGGTCTCATGGGACAAATCAGTTGGTGACAAACCCTTCAAGTTTGTTTTCAAAACAGAATCAGATGGGTATATACCCACATAATTAAATTGTTCTAACGGTATAGTGTTATCATGTCCCATATACAATATGTCCAATTAATAAAAATTCTCTTTATTCATTTACTATTATTACTATCCATGAGGTTTTTGCTTTGATAAAATTTATGGATGCAGTTTCATTCTCAGTTTATTAATTGTGTTCGTTTTTCATTTATTCACCATGCCATATTGACTATGAAAATTTTATTATGATTCAATTATTATTGATTCATGATTCCTCTATTTTTAACCCTTACTAATAATTTGAGGTCACCCCTTTCTTTTTTTTACCTTTAACAGGTTATGAATAGGAGACTATTTATTGAGTTCTAGTGAATGTAGTTTATTACTTTTTGTTATGTATTGTATTTTTTTGCATTTCCCATTGTAATATGAGTTACATGTATGTATATAGTTTCTTAAATACTACTAAACTGATATTTAATTCAGGATTTCATTCCTTGTAATCATTCCAATGTAATAAGTAATGCACTGGCTCCGAGCTTCTGGGGTCGAGGCATTATAGTTGGTATTAGAGGAAGTTTAGTAGAAATATTGGAAACTAGATTTAGAAAATGTAGATTAGGGAACACACCCCTAAGATAGTCCTTGTGGATAAACATACAAGAACATCCTGGAATTTTGGTAAGGAATGGATTATGTGGATATTTCTATCAAATGTATCCCTGTCTAGATACTACAAGTGGATGTGGTTCTGGCACAGATATACCTAGGAGTGAAAATTCTAATAAGGAGTTTTGGTCTTATCCCGGGGTATCCTGGTACATGACAACAGGCCTTATTGCTCACCTGGTTTGACACTACTGGGGGATATGCTTTGGATAATTCACATTTTCATTACAAACCATTATGAAGGATTTAAAATAAAATATAAAAAAAATTATGATTAGGAGATTAGTTGTGCATAAATTTTTAGATTATATTAAGTGTTTTCTAGTTACAAATTATGAACTATGACCCGGTTTAGTGTATGCTATTGTTTATTGATGGTTCCAAATGGAAGAAAGGGAATTAATACCAATGGAAAATGTAGGTATTTCCCAACAGAGAAAGTCAACATAGTCAGTGTTGGAGCGGAACAGATCATGACCATATTGGGACAACTTACTCGGGTTGTGTCAAATAACCATGCTACACCCGTATTGGATCGTTTCATGTGGCATAAGCCCCCATATTTTAGTGGGACTACTAATCTAGTGGTAGATGAGTAGTGGGTAAAATACCTTGAAAATATATTTATGGAATTAAGATGCAATGAAAATGAAAAGGTAATACTAGTGGTATATTTCCTCAAGGGTGATGTTGATAAATGGTGGTCCTGATCTATAATACCACAGAGGAAGAATAAATTGATGTTATGGAATGGAAAACTTTTAAATAAATATTCTTCAACAAATATTTCCCTCGTGAACAATGAATTGAAATAAAGAGGAAATTCCATAGCCTAAAGAAAAGGGAAGAAGAGAGTATTTCAGAGTATGTGGCTACCTTTATAAGATTATCCAGGTATGTTATATATTACGTACATGAATCAAAAGATAATATTGATAATTTATTTGAATGTATTAAGACAATTCTTCGAAGGGCACTGGATTCTCAAACATTTTCATCATACAATGAAATTGTATTAAGTTCCATCAAAATAGAGAAGGAATTTTTTAAATCAAATTTGTTAAAGGGAAATCAAGATAATAAGAGGCATTCTAATAACCATGGAAAAGATAAACGCCAATGAAAAATAAGGATATGAAGAAATTTTCATTATGTGAGAACTGTGGAAAGAAACATCCTAGGAAATGCTTGAAAGGCATGGAAGTTTTTTATAAGTGTGGAGAAAAGGGTCATAGATATAGTGAATGTAAGGGGAAGATACAAGTCAATGATTTTCAATGCTAAAATTATAGAGATATGGGACACTTTGTAAATGATTTTCCTAAGCGCCATTGAAACTTTCCTCAGAAAAGGCCATGAGAGTAAGGGAAATATTATGTTATTACAACTACGGAAGTTGAAGTTCCTAATGATGTAGTGGTACATACTTTAATTGTTTCCTTAAACTTATAAAATGATTTATTTGATTCTATATCATCACATTCATTTATATCTTCCTAGTTTTCCAAGAAAATTAGATGTGTACAATTTGATTTAATAAAGGATTTTTAAGTCAAAACTCCTAGGGGATGTATCATTGCAACAAAGATGTGTTGATCAGTCCCCCTCATGACACATAAACATGCTTTGGTTGCTAAACTTATCATCGTAACAATGATTGACTTTGATATAATTCTTAGTATTAATTGGCTATCAAATTATTATGCGAAGATATATTGTAAGAAGAATGAATTTATAATTTTTGGGAATCGTGTAGAATCTCTTATCTTTAGAGAAGAAACCTTGTCATCTGATTTTTATCTAGATCTACCCCCAGTAGCTCTACTGAATGAAATTCTTAGAGATGAATAGAACACAATATCTATGGGCGAGGAAAGAAATATTCAAATTGAAGATGTACCTATTGTGTAAGAATAGGTTGATGTATTTCAAGATGATTTACTTGGACATCCTCCAGAGTGGGAAGTTGAGTTCTCTATTGATTTATTTCTTAGTTCAAGACCTAAGTCAAAGAATCCCTATAGAATGGCCATTGTGGAATTAGTGGAGCTAAAAAAACAAATAGAGTAATTGAGTGACAAATGATTTATTCGATCTAGTGTTTCTCCTTGGGGAGCCCCTATCCTCTTTGTCAAGAAGAAGGATGGATTCATGAGGTTATGCATTGATTATAGGGAAATCAATGCTATTACAATAAATAACAAGTATCCTCTACCGCGCATTGATGATTTATTTGATCAAATTCATGGATCCCGGTATTTTTTGAATATTAACCTTAGATTGGGATATCATCAGCTATGTGTGAGTAAGGAAGATATTCCAAAGACAGCATTTCGAACCAGATATGGGAATTACAATTTTACAGTAATGCCTTTTGGACTGACTAATGCACCCTTTGTTTTTATGGATCTAATAAATATATTTTTCAAGTAATATCTTGATGAAGTTATTGTTTTATTTATCGATAATATCCTGGTATACTCCAAAATCTATGAAGATCATGAGAATCACTTGTGAATTATTATGAAAACTCTTAGAAGGAATGAATTATATGGGAAGTTTAGAAAGTGTGAATTTTGGATTCAATCAGTTTCTTTTCTTGGCCATATTATCTCTAAGTATGGAATCTTAGTTGATCCTACAAAGATAAAAGCAATCCAAGAATTGCCCATGCCAAAAAACATAACTAAGGTACATAGTTTTATTAGCTTAGCAGGTTTCTATCGGCATTTTGTTCAGAATTTCAACCAACTGGATAACCTGCTAACCAAGATCACATGTAAAGGGGTTATGTTTGTATATGGATGAAATAATGTACAGAATTCTTTAATTAATTGAAAATAATATTGTTCAATGCTCTAATTTTTAATCTTCTGTCTTGAAATGATGGATTTGGGATATATATTGATGCATCAAAGAATGGACTGGGTTGCATCCTTATGCAAAATGATAAAGTTATTGCTTATGCATCAAGACAGTTGAATACTCATGAGAAAAATTATCCAACTCATGATCTTGAGTTAGGAGTCATAATCTTTGATCTAAAAATATGGATACATTATCTCTACGGTGAAAGATGTGAGATATATATAGATCAAAAGAGTTTGAAATACATTTTTACACAGAAATAACTCAACATTAGTCAAATTAGATGGCTCGAGTTACTCAAATATTATTATTGTTCAATACACTACTTCCCTAGAAAGGAAAATAAGGTGGTAGATGCATTAAGCAGGAAAGATCATGGACTTCTAACCCAAATGAGGATTGAGAGAGATCTTATATTCATGGATCTACTAAATATGGATATGGGAATTGTTATAGAAGGGGAAACATATTTCCTATTTCAAATGATTGATAAACCATATTAACTATAGAAGATAAAAATATCTCAATCTGATGATGAGAATCTACAAAATAAATTTAAAGTTGTTCAGGATGGAAGATTGGAAGACTTTGTGTATATGTATAGAGTTATAAAATTTGGAAAGAGGTTATGTGTTCCGTCGGTACCTAAGAAAAAAAGGGAACAATTATATGATGCTCATAGATTAAATTTCTCTATACACCCTGGTAGCACTAAGATGTATAGAGATATAAAGAAACATTTTTGTTAGGATAACATGAAGCGAGAAATTTCGAACTATGTGTCATGGTGTCTAGTTTGTCAACAAGTGAAGGCTGAGAGACAACATCCTAGAGGGGTCATGCAACCTCTACCTATTCTTATGTGGAAGTGGGATACAATTATTATGAATTGTGTCATGGGACCACCAAGGAAACCTAGAATAAATGATTCAATATGGTTTATTGTTGATCGTCTCACAAAATCATCACATTTCCTTGTTATAAGAGAGGATTTTCCACTTGAGATCCTAGAAAGACTTTATATTAATGAAGTTGTAAGACTTCATGGTGCACCTCTATCAATTGTGTCAGATCGAGATCCCTGTTTTACATCAAAATTATGAAATATTCTTCATAATGCTTTGGATATTGAGCCTCATATGAGTACTGCTTATCACCCTCAAACCGATGGACAGTCTGAAAGAACTATTCAAACACTGGAAGACATGTTGAGATCATGATCTCTTGAATTTCAAGGTATGTGGGATCAATACTTACCTTTTTTGTAATTTTAATAATATAATAGTTTCCATTCTATCATTAAAATGGTGTCATATGAATCATTATATGTTAAGAGGCGTCAAACTCCAACTTGTTGGGATGATGTTGGCAAGATGAAACTTATAGGCCCAGAACTTATCGAAGGGACAACTCCAAAATTAAAGAAAATTTAGTCCCATATTAAATCATCCCAAAGTAGGAAAAATATTTATGATGACAACCAAAGAAAGGATTTGGAACTTCAAGAAGGAGATCATTTCTTTATAAATTTATCTCTGTGGAAGGGTGTCTTAAGGTATGGTAAGAAATGGAAACTAAGACTAGGGTACGTTGGACCGTTTGAAATTCAAGAAAGAATTGAAGTTATAGCTTACCATTTACAAATGCCACCAACTCTCTCCAAATTTCATAATGTGTTCCACATGTTGTTGTTAATGAAATACATTCTAGATCCAATGCATGTACTCACCTATGTAGAAATAGATCTGGAACCTGATTTTTCATACAGTGAAGAACATATCTAGATTCTTGACACACGGGATAAGGTGTTGAGAAATAGGACAACTCGACTAGTAAAGCTTCTTTAGAGAAAGAATAAAATATAGCAAGCAATGTGGGAACTTGAGTATGTTATGAATAAGAACCACCCACGTATTTTTAAAGAGTTTTATACATGAAAAACTTTGAAGATAAAATTTATGAAGATGGGAAAAATATAACACCCCAAACATTTCATGGTATGTTTCTCTTAAATAATTTTGATTCATTAGATAGCCTATATTTTATAAAGCATTGAGTCTATTTGAAACAAAACTTTTTTATTTAGGAGATGGTCCTAACCTATCCATTAAACATAAATTTTTCACTTTTGTGTTTTGAGTATCAAAAAAATGACATACACGATTGCAATCAGGGTGATATTTGGAGTCTGATAGAATCAACTTAATTTTCAGTGAATAGTAACTTACCCTTATGAATAGTAACTTACCCTTATGAATATTAAATGACCCATATGAATAGTAATATGACCATTATGAATGGTAACCTTACCCATGAATGTATAAATAAATTTAGGTTCCTTAAAAATGAAGATGAATATTTTTGGTGTTGGTATTTTTTGATTAAATAATGATTTTAATAAAAAAATTAAATTTATCATAATTATAAAATTATTTTTGAAAAATGGAGTTCAATTTTGGATTATACACATTGAAAAATGGTTAGGGTGAATTTTGGGTATTTTTCTGAAATACTTGAATTCTTGGTGAATAATAAAATTTTCTAATTTATGAAATATGTTGAATAAATGAACTTCTATATCATATTTGAGTCATCAATGATGTAAATGGATATTGTTTCGAACTAAAATGCACTTATTACTATTTTTTTCATCGAATCATCACTATTTACTGTCTTAGGGAAAAATAATAAACTAATGATTAAAATATTAAGAAAACCCTCCTCCCCTCCACTATATAAACCACCCCGCACCCCCTCTTACTCCCACACCACTCAAGATTTTAGCCTTACCTAAGTTCTTCCAAATACACTTCCCAATCCCTCCCCTATCTCCAAGACCTTCTGGTCTCACCAAAAGGCCAAAAAAGGCCTTAAGGAGATTCTCAAGGCGGTGTACTCAAGAGGTGAACCTCTCTTCCTTTTTCTTTCAAATTCTTTTACAAGTTCCACACTGTTTTGCTCTATCTGCATCTACCCTCATCCAAATTCTATGGTAATTACAGTAACCTACATGGATTTTAATTTTATTATTCTAATGGAATATTTTATCATCGTCCTTCTTTTCCCCCTCCTCTTATTCTAAAAATGAAAACACCATCCGAGATGTGTTAATTTATCACATTCAAGGACGACGGGTTTTCAATTTCTATTATTGTATTCAATTGTGGTCATGAAACCATATTTATGGTTAAAAAAGATCAAAATATATATATTTCATCTTATTTAATGTTATTTAATCCTTCAAACTCATAATATAAAATAATAATACAAAATAAGTTCATTATGCACAAAACCGCCAAGTTAATCCAAGCATTTACCATTAACTTTTATCTAATGATTCATCCTCATTTTATATAAACAAAATCATTATAAGATCAGTTATATCTCTTTAATTTCACTAATAATATATATTAACAATTATGTATGTTTAACCACATTTCAAATGAAATTCCATTCATAAATACAAGTAAACCGATCATGAAAACCAAGAAAGAAAATGCTTCCAAAACAATAAAATTAAACCTATTAAACCCACAAAAAAGGTAATTAATGAACCTAATAAGGTTATAATAAATAAATTAAATGTAGAGGAGGTTATATATTTATTAATTAATGTATCTAAATTTTATTATTCAGACCATTAATCTCAATCAAAGAACACATTCGGGCAAAATGTAAGGGGTTTCTCATCTCACTTTTATTTTTGTGAAATTTCCATTGTTCACCACTTATTTCTTGTATTTGGTTTATGTTTATTTCCATTTGATATATAATATCAATATTATATTTATATTCATGGTATTCAGTGATTCATTTTATGATTATTAAATCGATTGATTATAATGTTGTAAGGGACTTTGTTTCGGTTTCCATATCATTATGATTTACTTGGTATTATGCACATAAACATTACTATTTGGTGCACCTACTTCCCCTTTGGGATAATTTTTCATTTGAAATTGTAAATATATTATATATCCATGTTTTTCTTTCATGGATATGATTATTTTCTTAATTAGTATACCCTTTTACATACGATGTTTATTTGGAATGTAGTTTTTACAATGAAAATATTGATGAATTTGTATCCTCTAATCTATACGAATATTGAGAAGGCATATTGTACTTGTATTAAATCTATGTATAAATAATGATTTGGACTTGAAGTGATTTTTAGGGACCTCTATAGCCCCTGGATGCATCGACAGGTATCATGAGACAAATTAGTTGGCAGCGAACCCCTCGAGTTTGTTTCCAAAACAGAATCATACGGGTATCTACCCACAGACTTAAACTTTTTTGATGGTATAGTGGTATGATGTGATATATACATGATGTATAATTAATAAGAATTCTTTTTATTCATTTATCGTTATTACTATCCATGAGGTTTTCAATATGACAAAATCTATGGATGTAGTTTCATTCTCAGTTTATTAATGGTGTGTATTTTTCATTTATTCACCATGCCATATTGACTATGTCAATTTGATTATGATTAAATTATTTTTGATTCATGCTTAAACTATTTGTAACCCTTAATGAACATTTTAGGTCACCCCTTTCTTTTGTTTACCTTTAACAGGTTATGAAAAGGAGACCATTTATTGAGTTCTCGTGGATGTAGTTTATTAGTCTTTGTTATGTATTGTATTTTTCTACCTTTCCCAATGTAATATGAGTTACATGAATGTATCTATTTTCTTAAAGACTACTAAATTGATTGTTTCTTTGGTATTTCATTCCTTGTAATCATACCAATGTAATAAGTAATTCACCGGCTCCGAGCTTATGGGGTTGAGGAATTATAGTTGTTATCAGAGGAATTTTAGTAGAAAACATGGAAATTGGATTTAGAAAATGTAGATTAGGGGAACACCCCCTAAGATAGTATCTAAGGATAAACATACAAGAACATTCTGAAATTTTTTTAAGAAATAGATTATTTGGATATTTCTAGAAAATACATCCATGTATGGATACTATAAGTGGACTTGGTTCTAGAAGAGATGTACATGGAAGTGAAAACACTAATAAATAGTTTCAAGCATGACTCAGGCTATCCTAGTACACAACAACAGGCCTTACTACACACCTATTTTGACACTCCTTGGGGATATGATTAGGATAATTCACATTTTCATTACAAACCATTATGAAGGATTTAAAAATAAAATATAACCAATGTTTATGATTATGTGATTAGTTGTGAATAAATTTTAATATTATATTAAGTGTTTTCTAGTTATAAATTATGAACTATGACCTGATTTAGTGTATTCCATTGTTTAGTGATGGTCCCTAATCGAAGAAATGGAATCAATACCTGTGGACAATGTAGGGATTTCCCCACTGAGCAAGTCAACACAGTCAGTGTTGGAGTGGATCAGATCATGACTATATTGGGACAACGTACTTAAGTAGGGTGGAATAACCATGATAAACCTATATTGGATTGTTTCATGTGGTAGAAGCCCCTATATTTTAGTGGGACTACTAATCTGGTGGTAGCTAAGCAGTGGATCAAATCCCTTGAAAAGATATTTCTAGAATTAAGATGCAATGAAAATGAAAATGTAGTAGTGGCAGTATATTGCCTCAAGGGTGATGTTGATCAATGGTGGTACTTTATCTAGAATACCATAGAGGAAGAGGAAATAAAAGATATGTAATGAATAACTTTTAAGGAAATGTTCTTTGAAAAATATTTCCCTCGTGAACAATGAACTAAAATGAAGAGGAAATTACTTAGCCTAAAGAAAAGGGAAGAATAGAGTGTTGCAGAGTATGAGGACACCTTTAAAATATTAGCCAGGTATGCTATAGATTATGTACATGAATTAGAAGACAATATTTATCATTTCTTTGAAGTTCTTATTCCAAGTATTTTAAGGGAACTGGCTTCTCAAACATTTTCATCATATGATGAAATTGTATTAAGTGCTATCAAAATAGAGAAGTAATTTTCTATATCAAATTTTTTCAATGGAAATCAAGATAAGAAGAGGCATTTTAATATCCATGGAAAATCTAAAGCATCAATTAAGAATAAGGAAATGAATCAATTTCCATTATGAAAAAAATGTGGAAAGAATCATCCTAGGAAATGCTTGAAAGGCTTGGGAGTTTGATATATGTGTTGAAAAAAGGGTCATTGATCTAGTGAATGCAAGGGGAAGATATAAGTTAGTGATGTTCAATGATACAACAGTAGAGATATGGGACACTTTTCAAATGATTTTACTAAGATCCATGGAAACTTCCCTCAGAAAAGGCCATGAGAGAAAGGTAAAGCTTATGCAATTACAACCGTAAAAGTTGAAGTTAAAAATGATGTGGTGGTAGGTACTTTAATTGTTTCCTCTAACTTACCAAATACTTTATTTGATTCTAGATAATCACATTCATTTATATCTTCCCAAAAATTATACATGTGAAATTTGATTTAATAAAGGAGTTGTAAGTCAAAACTCTCAGGGGTTGTCTCATTGAAACAAAGATGTGTTGATTAGTCCCCCTCATGACACATAAACATGCTTTTTTTCTAAACTTATCATCATACCAATGATTGACTTTGATATAATTATCGGTATGAATTGGATTTCAAATTATGATGCGAAGATATATTGTATGAAGATGGAAGTTACAATTTTTGAGAATGGTGTAGAATCTATTATCTTTAGAGAAGAAACCTCACCATATGATTCTTATCAAGATCCTCCCCCAAAAGATCTACTGAATGAAATTATTGGAGAGGAAGAGAACAAAATATCTAAGGTTGAGGAAATAAATATTCAAATCTAATATGTACCTATTGTGAAAAAATATGTTGATGTATTTCTAGAGGATTTACCTGGACATCCTCCAGAGCGGGAAGTTGAGTTCTCTATTGATTTAATTCTTGGTTCAAGACCCATATCAAAGAATCCCTACAGAATAACCACTGTGGAATTAGTGGAGAAAAATAAACAACTAAAGTAATTTAGTGAAAAAGGATTTATTCGACATAGTGTTTCTCCTTGGGGATCCCCTGTCCTCTTTGTCAATAAGAAAGATGGATCCATGAGTCTATGCATTGATTATAGAGAAATCAATGCTATTAAAATAAAGATAAAGTATCATATTCCATGCATTGATGATTTATTTTATCAACTTCATGGAGACCAATATTTTTTGAAGATTATCCTTCGATCTGGATATCATCAGTTGTGTGTGAGGAAGGGAGATATTCCAAAGACAACATTTTGAACTAGGTATGGGCATTACGAGTTTACAGTAATTCCTTTTGGAATGATTAATTCACCCTTTGTTTTCATGGATCTAATGAATATATTTTTCAAGGAATATCTTGATGAATTTTTTGTGGTATTTATCGATGATATCCGGGTATACTCCAAAATCTATGAAGACCATGAGAATCACTTGCGAATTATTCTAAAAACTCTTAGAATAAATGAATTATATGGGAAGTTTAGAAAGTTTAAATTTTAGCTTCAACCAGTTTTTTCTCTTATCAATATTGTCTCTAAGGATGGAATCTTAGTCGATCCTATGATGATAAAGGCAATACAAGAATGGCCCATTCCAACAAATATAACTGTGGTATATAGTTTTATTGGCTTAGCAGGTTACTATTGACGTTTTGTTCAAAATTTCACCCGACTGGCTAACCTGATAACCAAGTTCACACATAAAGGGGTTAAGTTTTTATGGAAGAAATAATGTACAAAATGATTTGAATAATTGAAAGGAAGATTGGTCAATGATCCAATTTTTGACTCTTCCATATGGAAATGATAGATTTTTGATATACAGTGATGGATCAAAGAATGGATTGGGTTGCATCCTTATGAAAAATGATAAATTTATTTCTTAGGCATCAAGATAGTTGAAGACTAATGATAAAAATTATCCAAAACATGATCTTGAGTTAGGAGTCATAATATTTGCTCTGAAAATATGGAGACATTATCTCTATGGTGAAAGATGTGAGATATATACTGATCATGAGAGTTTAAAATACATTTTTACATAAAAAGAACTAAACATGAGGTAAAATAGATGGCTCAAGTTACTCAAAGATTATGATTGTTCAATACACTACCACCTGGGAAAGGAAAATAAGGTGGAAGATGAATTAAGTAAGAAAGATCATGGACTTCTGACCCAAATGAGGATTGAGAGAGATCCTATATTCATGTATCTACTAAAGATGGATATGGGAATTGTTATGTAAGGGGAAACATCTTTCCTCTTTCAAATGATTGCTAAACCATATTTACTAGAGAAGGTAAAAATCTCTCAATCTGATGGTGAGAATCTACAAAATAAAATAAAATCTATTAAGGATGGAATATTCGTAGACTTAGTGTATGTGGATGGAGTTTTGAAATTTCTAAAGAGGTTTTGTGTTCTATCAATACCTAAGCTAAAAAGATAACTATTAGATGATGCTCATAGATCAAATTTCTCTATACACCCTGGTAGCACTAAAATGTATATAGATCTTAAGGAACATTTTTGTTGGGATAACATGATGTGAGAAATTGTTGACTATGGGTCAAGGTGTCTAGTTCCTCAACAAGTGAAGGCTGAGAGACAACATCCTAGAGGGGTAATGAAACCTCTACCTATTACTATGTGGAAGTTGGATGACATTACGATGGATTTTTTTCACAAGACTACCAAGGAAACCTTGAAGGAATGATGTAATATGAGATATTTTTGATCGTCTTACAAAATTAGCACATTTCCTTACTATCAGAGAAGATCTACCACTTGAGGGCCTGGAAAGACATTATATTAATGAAGTTATAAGACTTCAGGGTGCACCTCTATCAATTGTATTCGATCGAGATCCCCAATTTACAACAAAATTATGGAAAAGTATTCATAAGGATTTGGATACTGAGCTTAATATGATTACTGCTTATCACCCCAAAACTGACGAACAGTCTGAATGGACTATTCAAACACTGAAAGACATGTTGATATCATGCTCTCTACACTTTCAAGGTATGTGGGATCAACACATATCTTTGGTGTAATTTTTCTACAATAAGAGTTTCCGTTATAGCATTCAAATGGAACCATATGAAGCATTGTATGGTAAGAGGTTTCGAACTCCAACTTTTTGGGATGAAGTTGGCGAGAGGAAACTTATAGGCCCAGAACTTATCGAAGATACAACTTTAAAAGTAAAGAAAATTAAGGCCCATATTAAAGCAACCCAAAGTAGGAAAAAGATTTATAATAACAACCCGAGAAATTATTTGTAATTTCAATAAGGAGATCATGTATTTCTAAAATTATCCCCATGGAAGGGTGTCTTAAGCTTCGGTAAGAAAGGGAAACTATGCCTGGGTACATAGGACCATTTGAAATTATAGAAAGAATTGGAGTGATAGCATACAATTTAGCAATGCCACCAAGTCTCTCCAAAGTTTATAATGCATTACAGGTTTCGTTGTTAAAGAAATAAATACCAGACCCAATGCATGTACTCACCTATTTAGAAATAGATCTAGAACCTAATTTGTCATACTGTGAATAACCTATCAAGATTCTTGACACAAGGGAGAAGATATTGAGAAATCGGACAACTTAACTAGTAAAGTTTCTTTGGAGAAACCATAAAATGGAGGAAGAAATGTGGGAACCTGAGGATGTTATGAATAAGAACCACCTACATCTTTTTAAAGAGGTTTATACATAACAAACTTCTTGGAAGAAATTTCTGAAGGTTGGAAAAATATAACACCCTAAACATTTTATGGTATGTTTCTCTTAAATACTTTCGATTCATCAGATAGCCTATATTTCATAAAGCATTGAGTATCTTTGAAACAAAACTTTTTTATTTAGTATATATTCATAACCTATCCATTAAACTTAAATTTTCCACTTTTATGTTTTGAATTTTGAAAAACGGACACACATTGTTACGATTATGGTGATATTTGGAGTTTGATAGAATCAACTTAATTTTTAGTGAATAGTAACTTACTCTTATGAATAGTAACTTACCCTTATGAATAGAAACTTACCCATATGAATATTAATAAGACCCTTATGAATGGTAACCTTACCCATGAAAGTATAAATAAATCTAGGCACTTTAAAAATAATGATGAATATTTTAGGTGTTGGTATTTTTCGATTAAATGGTGTTTTAATTAAAAATTAAATTTATCATATTTAGAAAATTATTTTTGAAAAATGGAGTTCATTTTTTTATTCTACACATCAAAAAATGTTTAGGGTGAATTTTTGGGATTTTTCTGAAATACATCAATTTTTGTGAATAGTAAAATTTGCTAATTTATGAAATGTGCTAAATAAAAGAATTTTTGCATCATGCTTGAGTCATGGATGATGTAAATGGACATTGTTTCAGAATAAAATTCACTTATTATGATTTTTTTATGTAATCATCACTATTTATTGTCTTGGGGAAGAATAATAAACTAATGATTAAAATATTAAGAAAACCCTCCTCCCCTCCACTATATAAACCACCCCTCACCCCATCTTCCTCCCACACCACTCAAGATTTGATCCTTACCTAAGTTCTTCCAAATACACTTAAAAATAACTCCCCCCATTTCCAAGACCGTATTGTCTCACCAAAAGGCCAAAAACAAAGGCCTTAAAGAGATTCTCAAGGAGGAGTACTCAAGTGGTGAACCTCTCTTCATTTTTCTTTTGACTTATTTTACAAGTTCCATTCTTTTTTTGCTCTCTCATCATCTACCCTCATCCAAATGATATTATAATTCCACTACCCTCCACGTAATTTAATTTTATTATGCTAATGGAATATTTTATCATCATCTCTATTTTCCACCTCCTCTGATACTAAAAAATAAAACACCATCTAAGATGTGTTAATTTATCATATTCATTGACGATGGGTTTTCAATTTCTATTATCATATTCAATTATGGTAATAAAATAATATTTATGGTTGAACCAGTTCATAATATATTTATCTCATTTTATTTAATTTCCCATAATCATTAAACACTCATAATATAAAATAATAATACAAAACAAGTTCATTATGCACAAAACCGCCAAGTTAATCCAAGCATTTGTCATTAACTTTTTTCTAATAAGTTATCCTCATGTTATATTAACAAATTCATTATAAGATTATTTATATATCTGTAATGTCAATAATAATATATGTTAACAATTGTGTATGTTTAACCCCATTTTGAATGAACTTCCATTCATAAATACAAGTAAACAGGTCATGAAAACCAAGGAAGAAAATGCTTCCAAAACAATAAAATTGGACCTCTTAAACCCATAAAAAAGGCCATGAATGTACCTAATAAGGTTATGATAAATAAATTAAATGTAAATTTGTTTCTATAATTATTAATTAATGAATCTAAATTTGATTATTCAGGCCATTAAGATCAATCAAAGAACACATTCAGACATAACGTAAGGGGTTTCTCATCTCACTTTTATTTTCGTGAGATTTCCATTATTCACCACTTATTTCTTGTATGTGGTGTATGTTTACTGAAATTTTATATATAATATCATGATTATATTTATATTCATGATATTCAATGATTCATTTGATGATTATTAACTCAATTGATTACAATGTTGTATGGTACTTTGTTTCAGTTTCCATATCATTTTTATTTACTTAGTATTGTGCACATAATAATTATTATGTGATGTACCTACTGCCCCTTTGGGATCATTTTTCATTTTAAATTGTAAATATATTATATATCCATATTATGGTATCATGTATATGATTATTGTCTTAAGTCATATACCCTTTTACATACGGTGTTTATTTGGAATGTTGTTTTAACTATGGAAATATTTATGAATCAGTATCCTCTACTCTATATAGATATTGAGAAGGCATATTGTACTTGTATTAAATATATGTATAAAGAATTATTTATAATTTCAGTGATGGGCGGGGCCTTCTATAGCCCCTCGATTCATCGACAGGTCTCATGATACAAATTAGTTGGCGATAAACCCTTCGAGTTTATTTCCAAAACAGAATCAGACAGGTATCTACCCACGGACTTACACTATTTAGATGGGATAGTGTTATCATGTGATACATACATTATGTCCAATTAATATGAATTATCTTTTTTCATTTATAGTTATTATTATCCATGAGGTTTTCACTATGAAAAAATCTATGGATTCAGTTTCATTCTCTATTTATTAATGGTGTATGTTTTTTATTTATTCACCATTCCATATTGACTAAACTAATTTGATTATGATTCAATTATTATTGATTAATGATTCTACTATTTGTAACCATTTCTGAGAATTTGATCTCACTCCTTTCTTTTTTTACCTTCAATAAGTTATGAAGAGGAGACCATTTATTGAGTTCTCATGGATGTAGTTTATTAGTTTTTGTTATGTATTGTATTTTATTACCTTTCCCATTGTAATATGAGTTACATGTATATATCTAGTTTCTTTAAGAATACTAAACTAATCATTCATTCAGGATTTCATTCCTTGTAATCATGACAATTTAATAATTAATGCACTGGCTTCGGGCTTCTAGGGTCAAGGCATTACACCAATGGCACAAAACCTTAACAATTTTGGCATGTATTATTGTAGGACCCTTGGTTTCAAATACATATCCCTTAATTTATTTATTTTAATTATATAAAGTTCTTGGGTTAATTTTGGGATGGTTTGGGGACCTTTTGTAAGGTTTTTAGGTCTTTACTTTAGGTGCACATTTGGTTCATTGATTGGGAATACCATGCAAAATAAATAGGAAACCGTGAATGATGAGACAAGGGCTAAAGGGAAGGTGCATGGGCTATGCATGGTTTGTGAAAACCATGAAGAATCCTAGGAGAAACTATTTTATATTGTATAATGGGATTTGGCATGGCTAGAACAACCATGCAATCCAATCCTCTGAGGTTCAACCCTTGAGGTAGTGGCTTGCACACAGTTACCACATGGTTTTCATAACCGTGTGACTAACTATGAACGGGTTAAATGTGAGATCCTAAAATTGTGGATATCACTTTTTCCCCTATAACTCACTCATTTTTCCTCTATATGGACCTAAATTTATATTCTATATTCCTTTAGGATAAGGATGCTTCTCTCATCAATCCAAAGGTAATACAAAGGGTTCTCTTAGTGATTTGAAGTTAGATTATTATGGTAAGGCTTCATTCATGGATTTTCTTGGTGGTTTTGTTAGATCTACTTTGCCTTCTCTCTCATTTTATTAGATCTATACACACTATGGGTATATTTAAGGTTCTATATTCAAAATATGATTATATTTGTCCCTGTTATTGATAGGGGAAAAGATCTAAGGTGGGTTCGTGGATTTTTCACTCGGTTTCGTGGGCTTTTTCATGTTGTTCTTTGTTTTCATCACAAAACTCGATGTAAGTGATTTCACTCTCGACTCCTCTATTTAGAATATTAATTCTTTATTTCAAATTGATTGTTTTTTTTGAAATTTAGTTTGAATTTATTGTGTAATGGTTGTTAAAAACCCTCATGAGTGACGGTTTCTAGAAACATGAAAATTAGATGTTTTTGTAGAAAGTTATTTGGTTATTGGTTTTAAAATGATGATTTTAAAATGTGGATATTCTAGAATTTTGGTAAATGTATTAATCAAAATGTTTTTAGTAAAAAGGTATTATTTTTTTGAAATGAAATTTGGTTGTTTTATTTGAATTGGTTTGTTGGATGGTTTTCAATAAAATAACAGTTTATTGAAATGGATGAACTAGTTGTGTTGGCATTGTTTTTGTGTAATGGTTGAGTGTGTTCATGTACATATGGGGAAAATAAGGGTAAGTATTCTCCCCCATAATTAGTGGTATGGATAAGGTCCAGGGCTCTCCCCTATCAAAATGGTTCATTAAGTGATGGCTTAGTGAAAGAATGACTCACCACTTGTGAGTATAGGGAGGTCTAGGTTTTTCATGCTTGGTTGGATGTGTGGATAAGTGATGTGAAATAGTTATTCCAAAATAGAATTTGTGAAATAATTTTAGAACATTGTTTTTTTGTTTCCTTAGAACTAGATTATATTTTGAGAAAATGGTTTCATTATCACTTGTTTGTATTTTGATATAAATTGTTTTTAGAAATTGTTTCACATAAACTATTTTTATAAAAATGTTTCTAACATATTCTATCCTAGTGTTTTGATTAGGGTTGTCAATGGAGAAAATATTTTGTGTTTCATTACTCACCCTTGCTTTAGAACATTGGTGATTTTGTAGATTTATTTTATTGAGATATGGGAAAAGGTAATGTATCACACATATTCATCACTACTTTGTGATACTTGGGATATCTAGTGGAGTTGGAGAATGGATCATGTGGAGCTATGAAGTTATAGTTTTCAAGAGATTTTTTGGTTTTATATTCTCACGTTATGTACTTTGATGTTGTAGTCTTCCATTATGGTGCTTAGTTTTAGTTGGTTTTTGATAAATGAAATGTTGAGTTGTATTTCATTGTTATCATGAATCATATACTATTTTTTGGTTATGGTTTGTTTTGTTGGTTGTTTTATTTATAGAGGTAAAATCTTCCCCCAAATGTATTGATGCCCTTTAGTATTTATTTACAGCCTTTTACATCTTTTGGATGTCTCTTAAGGACAAGTAATGTCCATCCTCCTTTTCAATCCAATGATAAGGGGTAGGAAGTTACAGGTGGTATCAGTTTTTTTATCAAAAATATATTTGAATTAAGCAGTGTTAGCTTAGTACTTCCAAAATTATTGTGGAACAAGTGATGTTAGTTTTGGTTGGTCTTTGACTTGATATTGATTTTTGGTATGGAGTTGATTCCATTCTGGTTATTCCAAGATTTGGTATTATAGAAAGGATTAGGATTTTTAGGACTCAAAATGAAGAGAATAAAATTATATAGCTAACTTTTTTATACTGAACTTCAAGATACTAGGGATTTGGGTACATAATTTTTTTGGACACAATTATAGGAAATGGAATCTCATTATCATGTGTTTAGCAAATGAGGTGATCATGACATACATTAGAGGAATGACTTCCCACTAAGATTTCATATTTCATTTTTAGCAGTGATGTATGATTTAGTGTAATGTGTTGTTTTTAGAATTTTTTTTTCAAATAATATATTTTGAAAAGAAGAATGGTTGTAGTATTTTCAAATTGATGGATTTTTCAAAAGGAAGTAATTAATTTTTCAAAAATGGAGGATTTTGGAAAGCATTGTTGTGATAGCATGATGTGGTAGAATTTGAAATTGTTAAGCCTTTAGTTAATAAAGAGTGATACTAATGGTGTTTCTTGTTTGTATTGAAAATGGAACCTGGTAGGAATCCTGGAAACTAATGGGAAGAAGCTACAAAGGATGTGGTTGCACCTGATAAATAGGTGAACCAATATCTATTTTAGACTTTATTCTAAGCTTTTAAAGTTATGGATAGCGGGAACATGATGGATGAGCCAAGGAAAGTGGATCATTTTATCAAAATCCAAAAATAAATCCATCTATCTTTTGGGGTGACTATGAACCATAAAAGGTATAGGTGTGGCTTAATAGGATGAATCATATCTTTGGTTTCATCGGAACACTGGTAGATATGAAAGTTAATCTAAATACTTACATGCTGGAAGATAATGCATGCTGGTGGTGGGATTTAGTTGTTCAGGATAAATTAGACCATGACCTTGCCTGGGAGGATTTTGAGGAATTTTTTAACAAAAAATTATATCCTCATTTGTTTTTAATTCAAAGAATGAAATACTTCTTCATCTAGAAGTAGGAAAATCTTTTTATCACGAAGTATAAAGCTAAATTCATGAATTTTGTGTGCTTTATACTCGAGGTTTCTATAAGTGTGTCATTGAAGGCACTCATCTTTCAATTGAGGGTGATGTGTGAGATTCTATCAAACATTGTTGTGCTCTATATTATGGATTATACGTAGATGGTAAATAGAGTTATAGTAGCTAAAAGGGATATCTCATAATATATGGGAGGGGAAAGTATGGTGATACCTATGGGAAATCGTGGTAACTCTAATGCTTGGTGAAAGGGGAAGAGGGAAAACTATTTCCAAGGAGGGAGCATGAATCAGAATAAAATAGATGGATCGGTGAATCATCCTCCATATCCAAAGATCCAACCTAAATGTTTTCAATGTGGTTTTTTTAACCACATGAAGTGACCGTGTATGGAACCATTAAGAGTATGCCATAATTACAACAAGATGGGACATCTTTAGTTCTATTATCATAGTTCTCTTAGGTAATGTTCTCAAGAAACTTCTTAGGTATTTCAGGTTTTGTATGATTCTATGGAGAGAGGGAAGTATAATCAATCTCATCAACAAAACCAATCTAGACTTCATGATTCTAGGAAAACCATGACTCCTATGGTAGTGAAATCACAATAGGGAAACAAGGAACAAACTGTAGTGACAAAGCAATTGTATGGAGCTGAGCAGCTGATTTTGTATGATTAGGTTGGACCATATATGGTGAGAGGTACGATTATTTTAAATTCAACCATTGTGAAAACTTTATTTGACATGGGTACATATCATTACTTTATTTCCTCTCATTTTTTTGATTTGAAGAGTTTAAAAGTTGAGATGGTACCTTCTGTGATTAAAAATAAAACTCCTATTTGTCAAAGATAATGCCAAGCCTTTATGTATAGAGCATGTTCTATAATAGTTAAAAGAGATAAGATAATATAGGATTTCACTTTTATTAAGATGTTTATCATTGATATAATCTTGGGTATGGATTTTTTGACAATGTTTAAGGCTCGCATCTACTATTATAGTAGAATAGTTTGTTTTGCGATTGAGGATAGCATCGAGAATATCTTTAGAGGAGAAAGGGATATAAAGGTAGATGCAATGAGCTTCTTTCCACCAGCAGTTAGAACAATCTCTTACTAGTTGGAGGTGTTCACTTTGGCTTTTATGGAATAGATTGAGGATAGATGTTTTCTGGTAGTTGTGGATTAGCTTTCCATATATGTTTCCAAATAATTTCTTGGGGTTTCCAATGATGAGAGGAGTGGAGTTTACAATTGATATCCTCCTAAAAAACAGTCCTATTTCTATTATGTCCTATAAAATGGAACCAATAAAATTAAGGAAGTTAAAAATTCATTTGGAAGAGCTATAAATCAAAAGTTTCATTAATCCTATAACACCTTTGTGGAAAACTGATCTTATTTTTTAAGAGGAGGATGGAACTCTAAGGAAGTATGTAGATAATTGTAATCTTAATCGATTTATGATAAAGAACCAGTATATACTTCCCTGAATTGATGATATTTTTTATAAATTTAGGGGAGATCAATGTTTCTCTAAGACTAAATTATGATCAAGATATCACCAATTGTGGGTTAGGAAGGCGTATATACTTTTGACAGCTTTCAGAAGTAGATATGTCCATTATGAATATGTGTTAATGCCTTTATGTTGTACTAATGCACCATAAGTCTTTATGGAATAGATGAATCATATATTTCATTTATATCTGTATTCATTTTTTGTAGTTTTTGTGAATGACATATTGGTGTATTCAAGGACAAGGTCTAAGAATGAGCAACACTTGGAACAGTATTGGAAATCTTGAGGGATCATCATATATATGAAAAATTATAAAATTATGATTTTTATATACAAGTGGTATGATTTAATGTCCATGTAATCACTAAAAGGTTTGTTTCTATAGATCCATAAAGATTGAGGGTGTCATCTCATGGAAACCATCGAAGAACATCTTTGAGATACAAATTTTTCATGGTATAGAATGTTATTATCGATGATTTTTCCATGATTTTTCATGACTATATTCACCTATGATAGATTTTAAAAAGAGTAATGTTCTATTTCAATGGGATGAGGAATACTAGAAGTTTTTTTAGGGGCTGAAATTTCACCTTATATTCATACCAATCTTGATTTTATTATAATCAAGACAAGGGTACGTGGTGTATTGTGATGCTTCGAGAATAGGGTTGGGATGTTTTCTCATTCAAGTAGATCATGTGGTTTATTATGGATTAAGGTAGTGTTGAGTGGATGAGAAGAACTACCCAACACACAATTTGAATTTATCTCCTACAATCCATGCTATAAAGACTTGGTGTTATTATTTATTTGGTGAGAACATTATTGTGTTCACAGATCATAATATCTTGAAACTTATTTTATCACAATGTGATTTGAACCTAAGACAATGAATATGGATGGAGTATCTCCAACTATTTAACTTTGACTTGATATATAGATCGGGAAAGGGAGATTTGTTGGCAGATGCATTAAATAGAAAGTCTTATGCTTAGTTGGAAAAAGAGGGCTCATATGAGAGGTATATGATTTCAATCCTATCCAAAATGAGTTTGTAATGTGATGACCAAGGTGATGTTTCGATTTTATTTCCAGTGTCCTTGGTTCCATATTTGGTGAATATGGTGAAAGGGTCACATATATCTGACAAAGAATGTGTGGTGATGAGGTCAAAACTCATTGGTGGGGAGACCACTGAGGGTTGGAAATTGGATGGGAGTTTAGTTTTGTGATTCATAAATCAGATGGTCATACCTATGGTTTGTTAGGAAAACATTCTTCAGGAATACAACCATTCAATATGGGATTTTCATCATAGAATACAGAATATGTATAATGTGTTGAAAGTGTAGTTATGGTGGATCAATATGAAAAGGAAGGTGTCTGAGTTTGTTTTTAGATTCTTAACTTGTCAGTAAGTTATTTCATAGCATCGACAACCTATAGGTATGTGGCATTCATTACCTATTCCTATTTGGAAGTTGGAATAGATATCTATAGATTTTGTAATAGTTCTCCCAAGAACAGTTTAGAGACATGGTTCCATATGGTTGTTAGTGGATCATCTCACAAAGTTAGATCATTTCATTCAAATTCATGAAATGAATATGGTGGAGGAATACTAAAAAATAAATATTCATGAATTGGTAAAGAGGATTGGCATACAAGTTTTGATCATGTCAGATACAAATTTGAATGTTACATCTTGTTTATGGGAATCCTTACAGAAATCCATTGGGACTCAGTTGAATATGAGTATGGAATATCATCCTCATACTGATGGATAGTCCATACTGACTATAAAAACATTGAAAGATATGATGCGAGATTGCATAATTGATTTTCATGGATCTTGGGAATATCATTTCCCATTAGTAGAGCTCGTTTATAATAATAATTATCAAGCCTCAATACAAATTGATCCATTTTAAGCATTGTATAGGCATCCTTTTCATTCTCTACTATCTTGGTTGGAAGGAGGTGATACTTCACAAGTTGGGTCAAGACTTGTCCCAGAAATAATGGAGATGATTAAGTTGATATGGAAATGTATGGAGACTGCTCAGAGTCATAAGAAATCTTATGTGGATCACTGTTAATGGTTTTTGTCATTCGTGGTGAGTGATCATGTGTTCTTGATGATCTCTCCAAGGCTTGGACATCAATATTTTAGGAAGAACAGCTAGTTTTCTCCTCAATAAATAATCCCTTTTGAGATATTGGAATGGGTTGTTGAGGTGGAATATCAGTTGGAATTTCCACCATGATATAGTTTTGTACATAATGTGTTCTATGTGTCTCAGTTTTAAAAGTATCATCCTAATATGAACCATTTAATTCAATGGGATAATGTTAAACTAGTGTTGTATGTTTTAATGATACATATTCTTATGCAGATTGTGGATAGGTAATAGAAAGTATTTTATTGGAAAAGCATCAATCTATTGTGGGTTTTTTTAGTAACATGGTTAGATTCAGGAAGAAACTTGGGCATATGTAAAGGAAATGATTGAGAAATGGATAGAACTCATTCAGTATAGTGATGTTTTCATACATTTTGAGGACGGAAAGGATAATGGTGGGGAGAATGTAGCACCCCCATTTTCAATTAAATTACACTTAATTTATGTGTTTTAAATATATAATGTGTTTTTGTTACATTTGGGAAGGTTTGAATAACTTTTGGAATGTTTTGGGGGCTTTTTTTAGGTGCACGTTTGGTGCACGATTTGAGAAAATCGTGAAACACTTATAGGAAATCGTGCATAATGATACAGGGTCTAAAGGAATGGCACACAGGCTACACATGGTTTATAAAAACCATGCAGAAGACTAGGGGAAACCATGTTATATTGGATAGTGGGATTTGGTATGTTTGGTGAATTGTTTGGAAACCATTCTATCCAATCATTCAAGGTTCAATCATTTAGGTAGTGTCTTGCACATGGTTAACGCATGGTTTTCCTAACCATATGACTAACCATGCATGGGTTAAAAGTGAGATCCAAAAATTGGGGATCTCACTCATTTTCCTCTCTAAAGCCCTATTTTTTCCACCTATACAGCCCTTAATCAATATTATATCTTCCTAAAGGCTAAGTAAGCTTCTCTCCTTGATCTAGAGGTGATCCAGATGCTTCTCTTTATGTTTTGAAGATAGATTCATGTGGTAAGGCTTCATTCTTAGTTGTTCTTGGTGGTTTTTTTAGAACTACTTCCTCCTCTCCCTCGGTTTCATAGATCTATTCCATTTTTGGGCAGATCTAAAGTTTTAGATTCCATATATTATTATATTTTTCCTTTTTATTGATTGGGGAATAGATCTAAGGTGGCTTCATGGAGTTTTTACTAGGTTTTGTGGGATTTTTCGGGTCAATATTCATTTTTCTCATAAAAACCGAGGTAAGTGGATTCACTCTCGAATCCTATATTTAGAATATGAAGGCTCAATTTCAAATTGATTATTTTTTTTGAATTTTATTGGGAATTTTTTGTTTAAATATTTTTGAAAACCCTATTGAGTGATGTTTTGTGGAAATATAGAAATTGGGTGTTTTATAGAAAGTACTTTGGTTCATGGTTTTAAAATGTTGATTTTAAAATCTGTTTTTTCTATAATCTTAGTAAATAGATTAATAGAAATATTTTCAATAAAAATGAATTATTTTATTGAAATGAAATGGGGTTTTTTTATTTTAATTGGTTTGTCGGAAGGTTTTCAATAAAAGAATGGTTTTATTAAAATGTATGAAATTGTTGTTTTGGAATTGTTTTATCAATGGTTATGCGTGTTCATGTGCATACATAATATATTAGGGTGAGGAGTCACCCCCATTATTAGTGGCATGGATAAGGGTTAGGGATCTCCCCCTTTAAAATGTTTTATTAACTGATGTCTTATTGAACGGATGAAACACCCTTCACGAGTATAGGGGGTCTAGGTTTTTCATGCAGGGTTGGATGCATGAATAATTGATGTGGAATAGTTATTCCAAAATAGAATTTGTGAAATGTTTTTAGAACATTTTTATTTTTCTTTCCTTATAATTTGATGATTTGTTTTGAGAAAATAATTTCATTAGAACTTGTTCATATTTTGATATAAATTTTTTTTAGAAATTGATTTCTATTAATTATTTTTATATAAATTTTGTTAACATGTTCTATCCTAAAGTCCTGAGTAGGGAAGTCATTGGGGAAAATCTACTTAGTTTTATTATGTAATGACTCGGATTTTACCAGTTTTATTTTTAGAAAATTTCTGGGAAAATTCAAAGACCAGGAATTGAGATAGTGTGCGATTCTGAGGCTTGGTATAGCCAGAATGGTCCGTCGAAAAATGATAAGTTTTTAAATAGCATGCATGAGCGGTTTTCATGAAAAAGTGGAATAACTCTTAAACAGGTTCCTGGATCAGAAATATGAGGGCACCATTGTGTTTAGGATAGAGGGTTTACCATAGGCGTGACTTAACTTTAGTCGGTGCGGGCCTCCAATGAGAAAACCCAAAAATAGAATAACCATAAATAAAATAATTAAATAAAAATATTTTATTTTTCAAATCCTTATAACTCATTAATGGTGACTTGGATTGAAAATATGAGACCATCATTGAGTTCTTAATGGTGTGTTTTCCAAAGGAGGAGCCTAACATTGGTTGGTGCGGGTCAAATGTGGAATGTAGTTTTTGGGACATGACCATAAATAAAATAATTAAATAAAGAATATTTTATTTTCAAATCTTATAACTCATAAACGATAACTCATATTTGAAATATGACAGTATCTTTGAGCTCATTAAGGGGTTCTTTCCCTAGGTGGTTCCTAACATCGACCGACACAGGTTGAGGGTAAAAGTTAATTTATGTAAATTTTAAAAGATAATAAAAATAACTTCAAAAAAAGTTTTTTTTTATTTCTTTTAACATTTTGTAGTGATGCAGCAACACTGTGATACCGCGACAAAGAAGTTGTTTCCTTTCATAAATGAAATAGTGTGTCAATGCCGCAACATAGGGAAACGGCGATGCTGAAATGTGTTTCTTCATTTAACAACCTGATAAGGATATGGGATCAAATTCAAAATCCTGGAGAAATTTCTTGAAAGCTATGGAAAATAAAAGGTGTTTGAAAAGCCTCTTTGTGGTGAATGACAAGAGGCGACAAACGGCGATGGATCACGAATCACGAATCGTGGATCAAATACCGAGGATAAGGTATCGATGAACGATGGTGATGCAACTCTATTCTTCACCAGCGACCAATCCCATCCTTAAGATAGGGGTTTAATTATAAGTGAAGTTATTCTTTCCTTGTTCTTTGATTTGAGCGATGATCACGAATCAACCCATGAACAGGTTGACCTGTGAATCGATCTTGTATGTGGGATGGTTTTGATTTTAGGGTTTTTAATTAGGGTTACCCATGTTTCTATGTGATCTATGCTTAGAGATGTTATTCTCACATCCCCCCTGATTTTAAATTCTAACACAGATGGATCGGGCCGACACGAAAAAGGCTCAGATCCATCTATTTTGTGCATTCTGTGTTCTCCCATTCTTCGTGGTGCTAAGTTCCAAGTCGTCAGCTCGACGACCGACGATGATGGCAAACCGCGTTCCAGGGGGGACTGTAGCGACAGATCAACCCATGGTTGAAGGTCATAGGAGAGGGCAGTGTCAGGAGATTGACCATCGGTATGGGAGCCGACAGTGACGGAGGCCAGAAGCCAGGCAGGCCACAGCGGCAGTAGAAGGCCTCAGCTAAGAGGGCCGCTAACTCGAAGGTCGATAGTGGGGTGGCCCACGGCAGCCGTCGTGGGCGGCAGACAGGGGATGCTGACAAGTGGCCGGCGTCGGGCTTTGGCCGACGTGCCAGCGAGCCATGTCACATAGTTGGAGAGTCACAGTCCATCTGGACCATTACGATAGGACCCAATGGTGACCTGTGGGGTGGTTTAGAGATGCAACGCCCACCATGTCCTGGGTAGAAAAAATCAGCCTTCTTTAGCAGACTGGACTCAGGATTGGTCGGCACAGCAAGTCGGGCCAAGCCCAACTGGCCTAGGTCGAGTCGGACTCATCAGGTCAGGTCAGACCCATCGAGTCGGGTCAGTCCGACTGGGTTGAACTGGACCCAGACCCCACCATCCCCTTTTCACATAAAGGCTCATAAATTCCAAACCGTACATATGATTGATGAGAGTTTGTGTTTTTGGGACCCTCATGACGAGGCGGACCTTTTGATATACTTTACGTGGGTTTTCATGGAAGTTGATATATGGTCGATGGCTTGAGGAGTAGATTCTCCATAAATCAAGTGATCTATAAGAGGGAATCATATAGATGGCTACGATGAGAAGACTATGACGAGTGGGTCTAGGTGACCTAGAATGCCTAAGTGATGAGCGGGTCAAGGTGACCCAACATGCCTTAGTGATTAGAAAGTCTAGGTGACCCAAGAATCCTAAATAATGAGCAGGTCTAGGGGACCTAGTGGGCCTAAGTGACTCATTAGGGATGAGTGTCTCAATAGTACAAGGTGTTTTTCATTTACAACTAATAGTATTTCTTTTCATACTTTAGATTTATACCTGTGTGAACTGACTCTAGTGACTCTCTTGACTATACTTCTTAGAGGCTACACATTGTGTAGCTCTTTGGTAGTCTACTTACTTTGTGGTAAACATTTGTGGTCTGGGGTCCCTACTGAGTATTGTTTTACTCACCCATGTATAGGCTTTTCCTGCACAATTTATGTCTTGTGCAGACAATCGATGCTTTGACAGAGTCCTTAGTGGACCGAGGATAGGTGGTGCTTAGAGTGACCCAACAGAAAATATGTGCTTCTATGGCTTCAGAAAATTGTTTATGTACCTACCCTTCAAGTGTGATTTTCTATGTAGGAGTTCCAAATACTTGTAATTTTACTATTCTGTTTCTTTTGGGCTTGTATTTTGGCCCTGTTTACCTTCATTTTTCTACTATCATACCTTGTATTTGTTTACTTAGTGTTTTCCACCTTTCATCATCTATGGATTGGAGTTTTTTACGTGTGTACAGGTACTTAGTAAAATGTCTCCCATTTGATTGGGATATTCCTACTCGGCGCTAGTCTCTAGCCCCTATCCTATGGGAGGTGGGCTTGGGTTAGTCATGGCACGGGCCCTGGGGGAGGGAGCATGATATAGTGGTATCAGAGGAGGTTGGTTCTACCTTAAGAACCCAGAGTCTATGAGTTTGGTTTGGGGCAATACTGTTAATTGTTTCAAGTTTGGATTTTAGGATAAGAAATCTAGTATTGGTGTGGTGGCCGACGTATCCATACACCAGGACCCTAAATTAGGCTTTTTGACTCGGTATATGAAAACACTAGTTGCATGGAAAAATGATTGTACATGAATTGTATAGTAATGGGTTGAGTTTTCAATGTCCTTTGTGAGTCATCTCACTAGGTATACTCTATTGATCATGGTACATCTTGTTTTGTTTCAAGATACTTCCACGTAGACAGCCATCTAGGATTACACCACATGATCTCGAGGATGATATGTGGGGTGATGAGATGGGTACAAGGGTTCGTATGAGATATAGCACCTCCGAGTGGTGTACCATCTATACCACCACCTGTGAAGTAGAACGTGGTTCTCACAGTACCATCGGATGACTTGCACGGGCTGAGCACACTTCATGAGTTTCAGCAACAGATACTCCTCAGGTTCCGAGGAAAACTCGACTCATGGGTAGCTAAGGAGTGGATTTAGGTAGTGACCAAGTTTTTCATCCATTCAGGACACCATTATATCATATGTCAGTCCTGGTGGTGAGCCTTCTATGTGGCTCATCAGGGTGATGGTGGGGCTTAGATTACCTGATCTTACAATAAGGTGGATCTTCCATGGATAGATCATGAGAACCATTCTCAAATAAGGGGATATTTCCATAAAATATAAGGTATATGCATGGCCAAGAGCTTCTATATATTTAGTAGGAAGACATTTCCTTAGCTGAGTATTCATCAAGTCATATCAACCTTTCTAGGTACTCAATGAATACAATACGAACAGTGCTTCAGGGATCAGACCTTTGATCAAGGTGTGTTTAGGGACATCCAAGCCATTGTTGTTCCTGTGTATATTTATACTTATTCTAGGGTACTAGAGAGAACCTTTGTGGTTGAAATTCCTTTGGATGAGCATATAAAATCAGTGGATGTCAGTAATGGGAAAGTAGGAGCAGAGACCTCAGGAGTAAGAAGCTGAACTCAGTCTCAAGGACTTGGATGTGTGATACATTCTGAGAGGAGGTCCCAAGACAGTGTATCTATAGGTCAGGGCTCATAAGGTGAGTCCAATCAGCCTAGAAAGAGGTAATTATTTCCAAAATATGGAAGGCGATATCTCTCTAGATATTTTCCAGCCCGTCGTGTAGATATTAAAATGGTGGATGGGACACTGAGGTAGAGACAGTGATAGGAACATATGAATCTATAGAGAGGGTGACATGGTATAGGAGCTGGGAGAGTAGTAGAAGGTGGTATACATTTCGACATGTTACCACCACCACCCCTACATGGTCCACACTAGGCTCAGGGAGCTAGAGGACAGGGGAAGGGGCGGTTTCATGCGGTCAAGGAATATAACCCAAGGGTTGTAGGAATTATTTGAGGTACGGTATGTGTCTATTGTTAGTTTCCATATTAATAGACATAGGTGTTAATCATTCTTCCTTGTAATGAATATTTTTCGAGACCTAGAGTTTCTGGTTAAATCGTTGACTTGACCCTTATGTCTGGAGATACCTATGGGAGGAGACTCGATAATCACACTTATGTTGATAGTGTTATCTAACCCTTTAGGTGAGAGTTTCAGTTGGAACCTCTTTTTATAAGCATCGAGGACTTATGGCGTCATTATTGGTATGGATTGGTTACCGAAATTTCATTCCCATGTTGACTATTTTAGGAAAAAGGGTGTGGTATGTATGCGATGATAGAATTGGGTTTTTATTGGTTGTCGAAAAAGGAAACCCAGGAGTCATAGGATAGAATCATTTATAGGTGGGTACAACCAATCACTCTTTAGTTGGCTAGCATGACCCTTAGTGTAGTGGATGAGACGAGTCCTCAGTTTCCTGTAGTGGTGAACAAGTATGAGGACATCTTTCTGAAATATGTTCCAAGACTACCTCCTCATTGGGAGGTAGAATTCTGCATTGACTTGTACCCTAGGACGACACTGATATCTACACCAGCATATTGGATGGCTCCCACAGAGCTTCTTGAATTTAGGGTATTATTGGAGGAATTTCAAAGGAATGGATTCATGAGACCCAGTGTTTCACCATGGGCAGCCCTCGTATTGTTTTCCAAGAGGGTAGACGAGATCTTGTGGTTATGTGTGGACTTCCGATGCCTGAATCAGGTGACTATAAATAATAAATATCCACTACTGAGGATCGATGATCTCTTCGATCAGCTGAAGGGAGCGAGATGGTTCTTGGTGGTTGAGATCACATGATAAGAACTATGGGACCCACAAACTTGATTTTCCAGCGGTAGTCTTTGCATTGAAGATGTGGCTACACTACCTTATGGTAGAATGGTTTATCATCTACTATAAACATAAGAGTCTCAAGTATATCTTCTCTTAGAAGGATTTGAACATGAGATACAGATGATGGTTGGAGTTCCTCCAGGTCTATGAATTCAAAATAGTCTATACTCCTGGTAAGGGAAACGTGATAGCATATACTATCAGAAAGAGCTCCAATTTGTAGTTGTTTAATGAGGAAAATAAGAATTTGGCCTCGTTACAATTATCCTTCATGGATTGAGATGATGCATCTTACCTTTAATTGGTGGTTGTTACCCCTATACTCTTAAAGTGAGTCAGAGAGGCACAGCTCGATGATACCAACTGTGAGTCTTTAAGTGCTCAGTTGTCCAAAGGGAATACCCCTGATGAATATTCGAAAGGTGGGGAGCACGTTGTTCCTTTTAGAGGATGCATAATTGTAGAAATGGACACCTAGAGTGATGAGATGTATCGAGATATGCATGTGGGTGTCAAATCAGACAATGGGGATGAAGGAGCAGGTTAAATATGGGCTTACACTTTGATATAAAAGTTGAGTACTTGTTTAATCAGTTTTTTAGTATGTCAACACACTGTGTCAAGCCTTTGTTCTTGAAAGGGGGTTTATATTTTCTTCCTTAGGGTTCCAAGAAGTGAGTGAGAAAGGATATCGACGTACTTCGTGATGGGTTTATCACATATGTTTAGGGGACACGGTACCATCTGGGTGATCATTAAACAACTCACCATGCGGGTCACTTCTTAGCTTTTTGGGAACATAGTCCCATAGAGAGCTTGGGATGCCTCTACGTATAAAAGATAGTTCAACTCCATGGAGTCCTATCGATGATAGTCTCGGATCGAGATACAATTTTTACATCCCGGTTGTGGAAGGGATTGTAGGAGGTGTTGGAGACTCATTTGTGCTTGAGCACAGCTTTCCACCCACAGATAAACATCCATATGAAGTGGGCCATTTAAGTCCTAGAGGACATGCTACTTGTTTTCATCCTCAATTTTTTTCACAGTTGGGAGGATCACCAACCTCTGGTGAAGTTTACATACAACAATAGCTACCAATTCACCATTGGTATGGCACCATTCGAGGCCTTGTATGGGCGACCCTGCAAGTCGCCACTTTGTTGGACTGATCATAGAGAGTTAGCGCTCATGGGCCCGGAGTTGGTGTCGGCTACTACATAGAAGGTGTAGGTCATCCAGGAGTGGATGAAGACTATACAGAGACGTCAGAATTCCTATGCTGATAGGCGATGGAGACCCTTGGTGTTTGATGAGGGAGACTATGTGTTCCTTCAGATCTCTCATCGATGTGGGATACAGATATTTGGTTAGGTGGTAAGTTATCTATGAGGTTTATCGGACCTTCTCAGATATTGTGTAGATTGGATGAGGTGGTATATCTCTTGGCTCTACCTCCGTAGTTAGATTAGATGCACTATTTCTTCCACATATCCCAATTGAGGAGATATGTACACGACCCATCACACATCATTGACTGGGGCTAGCTAGACATTGATGATGGGCTGACTTTTGTAGAGTTTTCATTAGAGATTTAGGATTGATAGGAGAGGATCTTCCATGGGAAATAAAATCCTCTAGTTCATGTTCAGTGGTATCACATGAATCTCTAGGAGAGCATGTGGGAGCGGGAGGCTCAGGTTCGTGCTCACACCCTCATCTATTTGGGAATCCCTTGGTTTGACTTTCAGGGACATAAATCATTAAGGTGGGGAGAATATAATGACTTGTATTTTCCCGGTTTTATTTTCAGAAAATTTCTAGGAAAATTATGAGACTAGGAGCTGAGAGGGTGTGCGATTCTGAGGCTCAGTGTTCCCGAAATGGTCAGTTGAAAAATGTTATGTTTTTAAATAACACCTGTGAGAATTTTTTCAGAAAAAGTGGAATAACTCTTAAACAGGTGCCCAAATTAGAAATCCAAGGGTACTATTGTGCTTAGGATGGTGGTTTTACCCTAGGGGAGACTTAATTCTAGTCAAAATTGGCCTTTAGTGATAAAAATAGAAAATATCATTACCATAATTAAAATAATTAAATAAAATTATTTTATTTTTCAAATCCTTATAACTCATGAACAATGAGTCGGAATGAAAATCTGAGACCACTGTTGAGTTGGTAATTGGATTTTTTCATTAGGTAGAGCCTAACACTGGTTAGTGCGGAGCAACTATGGAAAGTAGTTTTTGGTAAGTGACCATAAATAAAATAATTAAATAAAGATTATTTTATTTTCAAATCCTATAACTCATAAATGGTAACTCAGATTGGAAATTTGAGCGTGTTTTTTATCTTGTGAGGGTGTGCTTTCCTTAGGCAGGGTATAACCTCGACTGGTGTGGGTCGATGTTAAAAGTTAATTTATGGATGATTTAAAAGATAATAAAATAAACTTCAAAAAAAGTTTATCTTATATCTTTTAACATTTCATAGCAATGCAATGACACTGGAATGCCACAACAAAGAAGTTTTTTCCTTTCATAAATGAAACAGTGTGTCGATGCTACAACACAGTGAAACAGCGCAGCTAAAACATGTTTCTTCATTTAACAGCTTGACAGGGATATGAGATCAGATTTAAAATCTTATAGAAATTCCTTTGAAGCCCTTTAAAAGAAAAGGTGTTGGTGAAGCCTCTTGGTGGCCAATGACAATTGGCGACAAACACCAACGGATTTTGGATCACGGATTGAAGATCAAAGACCGAGGATTGAGGATCAATACATGAAAGTGGTGCAAATCCATTCTTCACCAACGACCAATCTAGTCCTTGAGCTAGGGGTTTAATTCTAAGTGAATTCCTTCTTTCCATGTTATTTGATTTCAGGGACGATCACGGATCAACCCATGAATAGGTTGACCCATGGATCTATCACGTATTCATGATGGTTTTGATTTGGGGGTTTTCAATTGGGGTTACCCATGTTTTTATGTGATCCATTCTTAGAGATTTAATTCTCCCATACCCAGTGATTTTAAATTCTAACACTGATGGATCCGGGACAACATGAATAAGGCCTAGATGCATCTGTTTTGGGCATTCTGTGTTCTCTCGTTCTTTGTGGCATGATGATCCAAGTCGTTGGCTTGATGGTTGGTGGCGATAGAAAAACGAGGTCTAGGAGGGACCACAATAGCAGATCAACCTGCGGTGGGAGGCCGTGGGAGAGGGTGGTGTTAGGCGATCGACCGCCGGCATGGGACCTGGTGGTGGTGGAGGATCGCGGCCAGGTAGGTCGCAGTGGTGACAGAAGGTCACGGCCAGGAGGGTTGTGGTGACAGAAAGGGCCTCCAGCTCGAAGGTTGGCAGTGGGGTGGCCCGTGGTAACTACCGCAGGTAGGGGGCAGGGGTCACCGATAGGCGGGCTTCGGCTGATGCGACAGTGAGTCGTGGTCCATCAAGACCGTGGTGGCAGGACCCCATGGCGACCCACAAGGTGGTTTGGAGATGCGGCACTCGCTGCGTCCTAGGAAGAACAAACTGACACACTTCAGCGGGCTAGGCTAGGAAGGAGGGCCGACCTTGGGTCGGGCCGGGTCGGACCGAACCTAGAACTAACCATCTCCTTTTTCACAAAAAGTATCATAACATCCAAACCATAGGTACAATTTATAATCTATTTATAGTGTTGGTATCCTATTGATGATAAGGTCCTTTTGATATAATCTAAGTGTATTTTTATAGAAGTTGGGATATGAATAATGGCTTGAGGAGTAGATTCTCCCAAAATCAAGTGCACTATGAGCAGTAATCCTATGAATGGTTGGGATGATAAGACTGCTAAGAATGAGTCTAGGTGACCCAATAAGCCTAAGTAATGAGTGGGTCTTGGTGACCCAGAAGGCCTAAGTGATGAGTGGGTCAAGGTGACCCAGAAGGCCTAAATGATGAGCAGGTCTAGCAGACACGGTGGCCCTAAGTGACTTATTGGTGATGAGTGTCTCAATAGTGCAAGGTGTTCATCATTTACAATTGATATTCTTTCTTTTTTTACTTTATATTTATACCTGTTTGTGCTCACTCTAGTGACTCTCTGGACTATACTTCTTAGAGGCTAAACTTCGTGTACCTCTTTGGTAGTCTGCTTTGTGTATTTCTATATGGTATACCTTTGTGGTTTTGGGTCCCTAATGAGTATTGTTTTACTCACCCTTAAACGGGCTTTTCCCGCACATTTTTTGTCTTTTTCAGATGATCGATGCTTTGATGAAGTCTTTGGTGGACTGGGGATAGGTGGTTCTTAGAGTGACCTGACAAATGACACGTGCTTCAGTGGCTTCAGACAGCTATTTTTTTACCTACCCTTCAGGTAGGGTTTTCTATGGAGGAGTTCCAGAGACTTGTACTTTTACTTTTCTATTTGATTTGGGCTTGTATTATAGCCTTGTTTACCTTTTTTCTACTATCGTACCTTGTGTATGTTTACTTAGTGTTTTCCACCTTCCTGCATTTTTGGCTTGGAGTTGTGTACGTGTGTATAAGTACTTGGGAAAATGCCTCCCATTTGTTTGGGATATTCCAACTCGGTGCTAGTTTCCAGCCCCTGGCCTCTGGGAGGCAAGCTTGGGGTAGTCATGGAACATGCCCTGGGGGACAAGTCGTGACACATTACTCACCCCTTCTTTGGAACTTTTATGATTATGTAGATGTTTTTTATCAAGATATGGGAAAAGGTAAAGTATTAAACAACTTTTTCCCTACTTCATGATACTTGGCCTCTCTGGTGGAGTTAGAGCATGTAGATTATGGTGCATTGGAGTTATATTTTTTGATAGCCTTATTGGTTTTATAGTATTCCACTATGTACTTTGATATTGTAGTATTCTGCTATGGTACTTGGTTTTAGTTTGTTTTTGATAAATGAAATGTTGAGTTTTCTTTCATTATTATCATTCATCACATAGTTTTTTTCATTTATGGAATTTTTGGTTAGTTGTTTTATTCTTAATGGAAAAATAATCCCCCTTATTTATTGAGGCCCTTCAGTATTTATTTCAAGCCATCAGCTTCATGGAGATGTCACTTAAGGCCAAGTTTTGTCCTTCTAAAGTTTCAAGCCAATGAGAAGTGGTGGGATGTTACAATCACTATGTTAAGTAATTAATATTTTTCTAGTAAGATGTAATATTTATGTTTGAGAATTTTGGGTCTTTACAAGTAGAGTTAGGGTGTTACATTTATCTTTATTCATATAATGAATAGTGTATTTAAAGACTACCATTGTCAATTTATGGATTTATTTATAGAATATATTCAAATATATTATAAGATTAAGGAATACCATGAACATCATTTTCAAATTGGGTTAAACACCTTTAGAATGGATACACTATATGAAGCATTTATAAAAATTGAATTCTAGTTATAGAAAGTGTCATCATTTGGTCATGTAATCATAAACATGTTCATATCAATAGATCTATTTAAGATGGAAGTTATCAAGATGTATCCTACACTGACCATTATAACCAAGATCTATAGTTTTCTTAGGTTTTCAAGATATTATCAATGATTTTTGGGAAATTTTACACATATTTTAAATTTACTAAACAAGTTAACATAGAATGGAGTTATTTTTTTGGATAATGGATTGTGAAGAATGTTTGATGGAAATAAAGAAGATGTTGGTCACTACTTATATACTTACATTAAAATGTTGTGTTGAGTGTTTTGAATTGTATAGTGGTTCTTTGAAAAAAAAATGGGTTGCAACATCATTCATAATTGTATGAAAATTTCTTATTCCACGTGATAATTAATATCTCCTAATAAAAATCATACATCACATTATTTAGTGCTTATAGTAATGTTTTTTCCTTATATTTTGGATAGCATTATCTCTATTGAGAAAACTGTGCTATATATACATATAACAAGTGCATGAAATATACATTCATAGATAAGGAATTGAATATGCACTAAAGGATACGGTTAAAATTGATAACAGATTATTACTATACAATACATTACTAATTATTGAAGGAAAATAAGGTGGATAATTCTCTTAGTATGATAGGATCTGCTACTCTATCCCTGAGGAGGAATGAAAAAAACAATACTCATTGATTTGAAGCGGGTGATTCTAAAATTAATAATTAGTGGAGGTAAATATTATCATTCCTAACTAACTACTCAATCTTCCATTTTGGTAATGTTTAAAGAATCCTTGAAATATGTTGTACATGTACAAAAAAAAGGAAAATATTATGGAGTATAACATTGTTAAAGATTAATTTATAAGAATTAAAACCCTGATATGTGTCGCCTAAAAACTTGAATTGAGTAAGGATATTTATTAATGATACATAGAGGACATATATTTATATTAATAAGGGATGTAAAAATATTTATATAGATTTAAAAAAACTTAAGGTGGGAAAACCTATATAGAGAAACTAAAAAATACATATATTGATTCTTAGTATTCAATAAGTTATGGTTTAATGGGAAATAGTCTAATGGTATGTCACAACCATTATATATACCAGTATTGAAATGGAAAAAATTACAATGGAATTCACCATAAGACTCCCAAAAATTTCTAAAGGCCATAGTTCTATTTGGGTTATAGTTGATCACCATTTGAAGTGAACACATTTTATTCTAATGATATAATATTTCAACATTGACAATATTAATAAGATATAAATAAGGGAAGTCGTGAGGCTCTATGGATTAATAGTATTTGTTAAATCTAATTTTGATATTAGGTAAACCATGTGAGTATGGATAAATATTCTAAAAGAATTATAAAGGGTTGAATTTTAGAGATTCTTATAATCCTTAGAAAAATGGTCAATCTCGCATAAAATTAAAACTATAGTGGTTATATTGATATATTTTTTTATGGAATTCCAAGCTTTTTCGGATAAACACCTACACTAGTAGAGTCCTCATATAACAATAATTTACATTCCATCACTAATAAGAAACCATATGAGGAACTTTTTGAGAAGGGATATAATACTGCAACAATCTAAGATGGTGTTGAAAAGAATAATCTAATAGGTCATGGCCTTAACTAATAAATTACATAGAAGATTCAAACTATTCAGATATTTATTAAAGTGAAAAAATGTAAAAAAAGATTTATGAAAATAATTTTCAACTATATTTAGAGTCGAAAGTTGATGGCAATTTTTACATTCAAATATCTCCATGAAAGTAGGTTATTATATTTGAGAAGAGGTAGATGTTAAACCCTAGATACATCAATCCCTTCAATATACATGATCATGTTAGGGTTGAAAATTATCTCTTAGAACTCCCTTTACACTTCTCTCAAGATCAATATTTCTTCCACATATATCTTTTGAAGAAGTACATACCAGATCTATTACATGTAAAATTATTATAATCTATATAACTAAATTGTGACCTTTCATATAAATACAAACCTGTGGATATCTTGGATTAAAAATGAAGGTTTAAGTGGAACAACATCACCCATATAGTTAATGTTCAGTGGATGAATCAAATATTTTAGGAAGCTATATGGGAACATGAAGATGTAATGATAGAAAAGTAAACCTACTTTCTTTCTTCTAGGTAATAAAATTTCAAGGATGAAGTTATTTTTAATTTGGGGAGAATGTAATGAACTGAGTTTTTCCTCCTTACATAAATAATATTTTTGTTTGATTTCTCCACACAAAACACCAAAACTAAAAAAATGTAGACAATTTTAAGGTCACCAAATATTTGGCATGTGTAAAATGTAATGGTGGAAAGAGGTAATATATTTAAATATATATATTTATATATAAAATAATGATCAAAAAAATAAATATCGATTGAAATATTTACTCTATGAGTACATAAAATAATATAATAAAATATTTTTTGTAACATTTACTTCAATTTATTTATAATATAAATATATATTAATTTATGATAAATAAAACATTAAATTTTTAATTTGTAAGAAAATTAATAGTTGATATACCAAAATTTGGTTTCATATAAAAATATTATTTTATATTTTATATTTTTAATTAAAAAAAGTATAAAATATAGGATAATAATTTAGAAAAAATAATTTTATTTTTTGATTTATCTTGGAAACATTAAATTAGTATTATTATTTTGTATTTTTCTAAAATAATAAGTATTTAGGTGAAAATTGAAAAAAAATGTTTTTAAAAATAACATTATTTTATGGAATTATTAGTCTATAGGTATTATTCAAAATTTCATGCTAAAATTTTATATAATAAAATATTAATTTTATAACTGACTTCAGAGTTTTAAAAATGTTTTTTTTAATTAATAAACCTATATCAGGCATTTTAGAACATAAGTTATATTTTTTGAAAAAAAAGTCATACAATATACATTATTATTTTAAAATTATTTTTCATCACTTTTCAAAATCTAATAATACAATAGATTACAAATTTTCAATTATTATGCCCAACATTTATAACAATTTCCATTTTATTTTTGGCCACAAAGGAAAAATTAACCTGTAAAAAACTAGTTATCATTATGAAAACCAAAATGGTAAAAATGAGTAACATAAGAGACCCAGAGCCTAACTTTTTAAAAACATACATTTAATTGAGTGGTTAATGGGATTATCAAAATAAAATTTTCTCCTATCCTTTATTTCACAATTTTATATCCACTTTTATTGAGAGTGCCTCCTCATTATTTAAATGTTTTTGTTATTTACAAAAAATCAATCCCTTTTAACTTATAAATGGGGCAGTTCACTCCTCACATCCCCTCACATCGCAAACCCATATTTTCTGTCAAAAAATATTCCTATTAACTACTATAAACCATAAATAGGTTCTATTTTTTCCTAAATACTGTACCTCAATGGTTTAACACCCTTCTTAATGGAGAAAATCCTTGAACTAAGGTATACATTTCTAACTCCTCCTTCTTTATTTCTATTTCATTATGTACACTTATTATTTCTTTAATTACCTTACACCATATTAAAATTATAACATCAGTATAATTGGGATAATTTTATGTTATTATGATCATAGTACAATAATTTAACACTTTTCCCTATTCCTTCAAGAAAAATAAATATGTGAATTGTGCGTGTGTGTATGGACTACTACCTCGATGAAGAAACATGTTTCATTATCCATAACCACCTAATCTGGAAGGTTAAAATTTTAAATTTACATAAATTTTCTGATATATATATATATATATATATTAAATTATTAACCATGTTACTTCACTCTTCTTACCTTCATAAAATGAAATCATCATCCATGAATAAGTGTAGATTACCACCTTCATAGAATGATGCATTATATTTTTCATTACCACTATCATGGATGGTTTTATGTAATATTATTTGATTATATATGATATATATAATTAATATATAACATTATTAACTTTATTTTATGATAAAAAAATTAGTTATTTTAATATGGTAATCTATCAATGTCAATAAATAACCTGAAACTAGATCATCACTATTTTCATATTCACAAAACATGACTAAAACATCCACGTAATGGAATTAAAACATTATAGGTATTCATAAAACATCAATTAAAATACCTTCATTTGTTTTTAAATGATTAAATTTTGTAAAATAGGTAATTTTGGCACCTATTTTATGAACCTAGTTCAAAACGATCAATATTATTAACGCCTAATATTGAAAAGAGATTATAACAATATAATTCATGATAAACATAGTTATTAATGAAGAGTATAAATTGAAATATATAGGAATAAGTTTATAAAAAGGTTAATTAATTTATTTATTTTTATGATAGAGGATTTTAATTCACTTCCATGGATATCATGTTCAATATGATAGAACATGGTTGCTCAAACTCCTTTCTTTAACCTATACATTTTCTTATTGAGCTTCATTTGTCAAATAATTTCCATTTTGAATGATGTTATCTCTTTATTTATGTAAAAAATATATTCTATTCCAAATCCATTACCATTAATTGTTTTCATTACACTTATTAAAAACTAAAGGAGTCTTTTTTAAAAGATACTTGTAACTATGACATTTAAATAGATGAATAAAAAATATTTTCACAGTTCTATTTTTATGATTTGATTTTCATTTTCATTAAATGATATATCTCCAATGGAGTTAGATTTCATATATCACCTTATATTTTCATTGGTTATTTTATTATTTTGAGTGATCATGTTTATAGTGTCAAATTATTTAATTCAAAATGTCATTGTATACCAAGTGAATGTTTCAAGAAACCTATTTTATTTTCATGGGTTTTTTTACAAATTGTCGATGATTTCCATTTTTATTTTAAATAATCCCATTATTTTTTCTTGCATCTTTAATATATAATGATTATTTCTTTTAATTATCCAATATATGTATTATAGTTGATATTTAGTGTATTCTATCTCCCTCCAATTCATTGGTATGAGTTTAAATCTCATGAGATAGTCAGGTGTTGATATAATGATTTTTTTACATAATAATTCTCATAATGGTTTTATCGCATTTTTATGAATGGAAATAATGAGTTTTTTACATAGGTTTAGGGGAGATGTGTTTCCTCAAAATTTCCAACATGTACATAATAAGTTTTTTCACATAGCCATGTCCATAATAAGTTTTCTCATAAAGGGTTTAATATTTCTATGGTTATTCCATATTTAAATATTGTTTATGATGTTATTACACATTTTCTAGATGCATTTAATTTCCATTAAATTCTATGATTTCATTATTATGTCTTATTTTTTAAATTATTTCACACATTTATATCATTTTAAAATTTTACATGGTTATTGAGATTTATTTTTTTTATTTTATTAACTTTTTTTATTCCTTGCATATCTATTTTGGATGTTATACTATTATACTATGTTATATGATTGAAATATAAGGTATCATGTTCTATAAATAAAAAATTTAGCATCATACTAACGTTCACCTTTATGTTTTTGATCAAATATATTTTGAAATGTCTCTCTTACTAATAATATGATCTAACCCCATTCTATGGTTTCAAAATAAAAAGGTTATGAAGATGATTATATCATACGAGATATCTATAAAATGATCTAGTGGAGTAAGATTATAGGGAAATATTCTCAAGTGTTGTAAAATATTTTTTTGAGTTTATAATATCCAATATAATAACCTTTTTAGTCCTTGGGTTATGATATAATTTGTGAGACATTTTATCTAAATAATGAAATTATCTTACTATTCAAGTTATGTTTATCTTGGGTCTCTTTATTTATTATGTTATGAAATTAGGAAAAGTAGTATGAGAGAACCCAACTAAAGAAAACAAGATTGATCCATTATTCATTTAGTAATATTATATATATAGACTAATATGATGGTAACAAAGAGTGTGAAATTTTTAGGATGAATTCCTTATGTAATTATCAAACAATAGTTATCTTATAGTGTTAAATGTTCATAATTATTGTTAACTCCTTTTGGATTTAGTAATGGGTGATGACTAAAGGATTGAATTTAATGAATGGTGACATGTAACATTTATAGATTTTTCTAATTTCCAAACTAACAGGAAAGGATCATTTGTGAAAAATATTTTGATTATGTAAAACCAACTATTAAAAATTATAATTAATAATGTGAGTATTGTTGAATTCTCAAGCACACAAAAATAAAAATGGATGGAGTCTCAAGGAATTTGGGGTGATGAATATGGTGAAGGATAGAATATTTAATTTCCTACCAATAAAAAATGATGGAATAATATCTCATGTTAATGTCTCAAATTTATAATAAAATGTTTTAAGTATATAAGGATTGGTCATCAAGATCATAATTTTCTTGGAGATATAAAGTGGTTGTCCAGTGCAATGGAAGGTATAAAAGTACCAACTAAAACACCATACACACTTTACTACTAAAAATTAAATGAGTTTGGGAATTAAGAAAATCAATTCATGAACCCTATACCATTAATTTTAATAAGAATCATTGAACCCCTATCCTAAGGGAACAAGGAAAAAACTATGTCATGACAATCAATAAAGTGGATTATGATCATTAATATACAATTATCCTCCACTCCAAATTTGTAAATTTCTTGTTAGATTTTGATTATAGGAACACTAATTTATATAATAATATTCTTATGAGCATTAAATCACCACACTTATGATTTATTTATCAAATATAAACTTTTAGTTGTGTGGTTATTTCTTTCAGAGTTGATGTTTATGGGAATATTCCTTATAAAAATATTACTATTCTTTCTTTATATTTGTCTAATGTTATTTTGGAAATGTATCTATTTTATCCACTTAGTGGAAAAATTATTTGGAATATATAGATCACCATTAATATCAACCTATTATTTTATGTCAACATAAAGAAGATTATAAACACCCAATAGAAGAAAATCATATAATATGGGTCCTGATACTGAATAACGATAGAATCTTGGCTCAAATAGTTAGAGAAAAAGTAAATATATTTCGAGAAAACTATTTTAAATAAAATATATATTTTTTATGTTTTTATGGTTTATATACCTCTTGAAATTATATCTTTTTTTGTGACTAACTTTTGGATACCCCAACCTTATTTCTATAGTAATTAAAATTTAAAATTATAGGAATGAAATTTATTTAATGGGTTACAATGTAACACCCAAATACTTTAGTTTTAATTATCATTTACATAATATATTTATATAGACTCATTCAGGACCTACATTAACATTACATAAATTGTGTAAAATACATAAAATATTATACAGACAAACAACCAAAGACTATACTAGTCTAGTGCCTTTGGAAACATGGAAACATAACCACTGATACATAGTGACCTAGATTATCTAACACTAGGTTCTTTATGACTAGATAACTTATTAGACACATCAAAAATAATACATATCTTTATAAAATACAGAAGGAAACCTAAAAAGGGGTGATCTAAAATGCTCAGTAAGGGGGAAAAGGGAGATATGTAAGCATAATCATGAGCATAAGGTTATGATAATGTGATCATAAAAATAGAAGATCATGCCCATCATATCAAAGATCAGATACATGAATCATGGAATAAATATTGGTAGTTAATAAGACATGAATCATAAGTAAATAAATACCATAAGCCATTAAAGCATAAAATAGGAATAAAACATGGAATTGTGGAAGACACATAAGCATATAATATTATTTCCATAGTATTCAAAGCATCACTTCCAATACCATATTCATAGTATGGGTTCACTTCCCATACCATCTTGGTAGTCATGGTTCACTCCCATGTCCATCTTATAATTCAAGGTTCATTCCCAAGACCATCTTAGTCTATCCATTGAGACATAAATCATTACTCAATGAATTTGAGGGAGATATAGGTTCCACCCATATCATAATGAAATCATACATACATTTTCCCAAACATCATAAATAATCATATTATAAACCATGGAATTAAATGGTTACTATAAACAAGTAATCATATCATAACATGTAAAAAAAGATAGGTTTCATAATCATTTCATTATAAAAATAACCCGTGAAAAGAATCATGTCTCAAAATAATATAACCCATGAAAGAAAAGTGAGTTTCATAAACATCATGCCATCAAAACATAATCCATTAAGAGAAATAATATGAATGGGAACATTTAATAATTTACTTATAAAGGCATGATAAATACCAATGGATTTTATCTTATTTGGGAAATGATTTTTGAAAGATCTTTTAAAAAAATCTTGGGGAATGTATCCTCTCTACATTGAAAAACACTTATAAAACATAAAACGTTTTGAAAACCATTTTCTTTAAAAATAGATTTGAAAAAATATAAAGGAATATTTGAAAACTATAAAACGTTTTTAAAATAATTTTTCCATGAAAATGGCCTTCAAATATATTATGAAAACATTGTTTTTGAATATAATAGATTTCTGACTAAAGAGAGAGATGGTCAAATTTTACTTAAAAACATTATCTTAAGTACCAAAGAGTGGGGAAATGGTACTAATACATGAGGATATCTTGAATAACTAGAGTAAAATAAATTTAATTAGTTTTATTGAGAGATGGTCCATGAGTTTTCATTAATTGAATCATAATCATAAAAAATATCGAAAAGCGATGAGATTGTTTCAATAAACTCTTATCACTTGGTAAATTGGGATCATACTCTCCATGTAAGAAAGATAAATTAGATAAGAATAAAATACCATGAAAATAATTAGGTTCATGATATAACATTTAAAATATAATTATATACACCTTGAAAAATATGTAGGTGGGTAACAAAACATGTCACTCAAAGAAGGAAAATTGAGACAAAATTGTCTTACCAATTTGATAAATTTTTAAATATAGACCCCATGAAAGAAATATAATAAATAGGATATGTAAATACTAATAAATTTAATTATATTAATAATTTAATACATCCTTGGGAAGTATACACACCACAAAAAAGGAATGGATGGTGAATAAATCATGCATCTGACGGAAAATAAAAGTGAGATGAAATCCCCTTACCTTATGTCTTAACTCTTGTAGTAATCATTCAAACAACCTGTATAATATATATAATTTTTTATAAATCCTTTAAATAAACATATTATTATATATAATACCATATATGGTTTTATTATGACCTTCTATTACCTAATTGTTAACAATCCTATGGTATGGTTTCACTTCGGCTAATATTTTCTTTATTCTTCGCAGGTGTCTTAATTTTCTATATATTTGGTACTTATATATATATATCATGATTTAAAGAATGTAAAAAATATTTAAGTATAATTTTTATTAATTATATGTGAATTATAATAATCCTAATAATATATAAGTATGAAGTAGAATACATCATTCATGGAGACGGTGAGTTGTATGTACGCATGAATGTTATTTTTGTTTAATTGTCGTGTTGAAAGAAAGAATGTAAAATACATATATGTGTATATATTTATATATATAATTATTCCAATATCATTATTATATCATATATATATATATATCATATAAGTTCACTAAACTCATCCTTAAAACATTCCATGTATTTATTGAATGAATCACGTCGCTTTGAGGGGGCGATAGTCCACACTTCCTCAAACAAAATTATCGTATTTCCACCGAATGAAAAGTAAAAAAAGATATATGTTGTAAAAGTAATATATAATAATAAATACATAATAATTATAATATTATATATATATATATATAGAGTTTCCATCATAATTTCCACCATGAGAGTTGGTAAAGGAAAATTGAACAATCAATGTTTAGTGAGGCAGTAGTTCGTCATTCGCATAAACAATATGTTTGTTACCCATTAGATGGATATGTGTGTAAGTTTAGGTAAAAAATAGCATAAAAATACTATTATATTGAAAAAAATTGTTTTGTCATAAAATAACTGAATAAATAGATTGTAGGGGTTGGAGAATGAAAATAAAATAAAGGATCTTGAGAGAAGACGTTACCTCTTAATCAGGTAACTCCTTTTGGTTTGTGACAAAATGATTCCTTGGATCGATTTCTACACAAAATGAGGCTTCAAATAATAAGGTAGAGATTTTGGGAAGTGGATTAAGCAGATATTTCATGAACCTATGTGGTTTTATAGGTGTGAAGAATAGGGAGAGATGGTGGCCTTTTATAGGGAAGGGAAAGGACACACTAGGCATTTTTGAAAACAAGTTAGGTGTAGCCGTGTTTTTACCTAAACAAAGTGATAAAAGACCCAAAAATTAAAGTTTATTGGATGAATCATGGATATTAAATAGGTTTTTGAAAATATTCTAGGACTTTTTGGGTCTTAAATTTAAGGTTTAATACTTTTTTAACCAAATTTTTTGTCTTAATCATCGTAATTAATATTAATCACACTCACTAATATTTTTGGGAAAAAAAGTTAAACTTATTAGATATTATAAACTATGATGATTAAAAATATAGAATCTATTTTTCCAAATTAAAATCACATATTTGGTAGACATTAATTTAAAATTAATCCCACTGACGGGACGACACTGTGGGTTTTTAAAGTAAAAACATTCAAAATTTTGCTAGGTTTTTATAGCCATGTTTAAAGAAAAATTGATCTCAATGACCTACATTGAATTAGTTGATATAAATATTGTCTAATTAATTATTAAAAAAATTCAAAATATAATAAATATATTAGATGATAAAGCGGTTTTGAATTAAAATCCAGTATTTTCACTATTCATCCAAAAATGATGTTTCTCAGAAAAATTCCTAAAATTTCCCCTAAGATAATTTCAAAATTCTAAATTAAAAAATGATGTTTATTTTTTAAAATTAAATATCTAACTATTTATAAAATTAATTTCATTTTTTTCAATGAAGTACATTAAAAGTTGTTCATTTGAGAAGATGTTATTTTTAAACATATAGAGAATTTACCAAATATTATATTATTCTTTATCAATATGTTTTATTTATATAAAAAATTATAAAAAATATTTTAAAATTAGTAATTACTATTCATATAACTATGTTTAATGGCTAGGTTATAATTATCTCATTTAAATAATTGTAATATAAAAATGATGTTTTGTAGAAACATCAGTGTTGTATGTAATGTATGTCAAGTCGATGTTGCGTGTAACATATGCTAAGTCAGTGTTGTGTGTAGCGTATCCTGAGTTGGTTTCATGTAACATATGCTAAGTCAGTACCTTTTTAATTGAATTATTGACTTATTTCATTGCAAGACATAAATGAAAATTTAATTTATTCACGAAAAAAAGGTGTAAAAAACTAGGGGTGTTGCATTCTACCCCCCATAATATGAATTTTTCTCTCAAAATTAACCACTTTGGTAAAATAGAATAAGGGTAATTCTTATTCATCATATTCTCAAGTTCTAAAATATCTTCCTCTAACTGGTTATTTCTCCACAAAACACTGACTAGGTGAGCGGTCTTGTTTCATAGAACATTCTCTGTATGATCTAGAATTTTAACTGGTTTCTCCTCATAAGAAAGATCCTACTCTAGTGGTATGACCTATGAGTTCAGTACATGTGAAGGTCTAGGTATTTACTTCCTCATAAGAGATACATGGAACACATCATGGACTTGAGAGAGATTTGTAGGAAGTTCCATGTGATTGGATACCATCCTAATATGATCAAGAATCTAAAATGGACCAATATACCTAGGGATTAGTTTCCCTTTATTCCCAAATCTCATTACATTCATCTAGGGTGAAATTCATAGAAAAAAAATTCACCAACTTCAAATTCTATATCATGCCGATGGTTATCAGTATAATTTTTCTGCTGACTTTGATCTTCCTTGATATGTTGTTGAATTGTTCTAACTGCCTCGACCATTTACTCAGCAATCTTGGGTCCCAATATCATTCTTTCTCTAACCACATACCAACACGTTGTATATCTATATATCTTTACATAGAGGGATTCATACTATTTCATATGAATTATTGAGTGAAATCTATTGTTGTTAGAAAATTCAACTAGAGGAAGGTGTTGATCCCAACCACCATTAAAATCCAGAGAATAAGATATCAACATATCCTCTAGGTTTTGAATTATTCTTTCTGACTAACCATCTTCCTGAGGATGATAAGCAGTACTAAAACTCAATTCCATATCAAGTGAATGCAGAATACCTCACCAAAACTTTGAGGTAAACCATGAATCTCGATATAATAAAATAGAATGTGGTACTTAGTGCAACCTTACCACTTCCTTAATGTATCTCTTATAAAGATGATCTAGAGAGAAGTATTATCTGATATCAATGATGTGTGCTAACCTAGTAAGGCAATCTAATTCCACCCATATATCATTAAACCATTTAGAGGTTTTGTGTAGTCCTACATAAAAATACATGGTGATGTTATCCCATTTTCATTTTTCTATGGGTAATATATGCAACATCCCCTTTGAATTTTGTCTTTTAGCCTTAACTTGTTAGTATACCAAGCACCGAGATACAAACTTTGTGATATCTCTCTTCATTCTTTCCCACCAAAATTATTATTTCAAGTCCCTATACATCTTCATACTTCCAAGATGAATAGATAATGAAGAATTGTGAGCTTCCTCTAACATCTCCTTCAAATATTGTATGAAAGGAACACATATGTGGTTCCTGAACCTTATCATTCCATCCTGGTCAAGCTTAAACTTAGAAAAATTTCTGACTTTATTTTATAGCTCTACATATTTCTTTTGCACCTCCTAAATCTTCACTTAGATATAGGGTAGAACATTCATTTGACAAAGATAATATTTTTCCCTAACTTCAGGATTTCTAGATTCATCTTTAAAAATATAGAAATATTAGATCTTTTGTGATCCTTATCATGGATAAGCTAGCATGATCCTTCATACTCAAAGCATCATCCACCTTGTTCGTATTCCCAGGGTGGTAATGTATTGAGCAGTTATAATCCTTTATTAGCTCCAACCATCTTCTCTAGTGCATGTTCAACTCCTTCTGAGTGAATATATATTTCAGTCTTTTATGATTGGTATATATATCACAATTTTCTCCATAAAGACAATGCCTCTATATCTTTAATGAAAAAATTACCACTGCTAACTCCAAATCTTGAGTTAGGTAGTTTTTATCATGAATCTTCAACTTTCATGATGAATATACTATAATAATTTTATTATTCATATAAACACATCTGAATCCCTTATTAGATGCATCACTATATATTACAAACCAATCTCTACTACAGTGTAATGAAATCATAGGTGCACTAACTAAACTTCTATTTATTTCCATGAAATGTTCCTCACATTCATCATTCCATAGGAAATTGACACCCTTCTGAGTTTACTTGGTCATAGGATTAGATAATCATGAGAAATTATCCACAAATCATCGATAATATCTAGCTAAATAAAGAAAGATACGGATCTCATTCACTGTATTTGGTCTAGGACAGCATTCAACAGCTTCCATCTTTTATGGATCTACTATTATACCATCTCTTGAGATTATGTGACCCAAAAATGAATCCTTTTGCAGCCAAAATTCACACATTTTAAATTTTTCATATTGCTTCTCATACCTTAGGGTATTCAATACAATTCTCAAGTGATGTTCATGATCTTACTTTCCCTTTGAAAATATAATAATATCATTTATAAAGACTGCTACAAACTAATAAATATAGTCTCTAAAGACTCTATTCATTAAATCCATAAAGATAACAGGGAAATTAGTAAGACAAAAATGCATCACTATATATTCATAGTATCAATACCATGTACGAAATATTTTCTTGGGTATATCATATTTCTTAACCCTAAATTGATGATATCCATAATGAAGGTCATTCATGGAAAAGTATTGATCTCCATACAGTTGATCAAACAATTCATCAATACGGGGAAGAGGATACTTGTTCTTGATTGTGATCTTGTTCAACTCCCAATAGTCAATTTATAGTCACATTGAACCATATATCCTTTTCACAAAATGTACAGGTGCACCCCAAGGTGACACACTTGGCCAAATTAATCCCTTATCAAGGTTTTCAGGGAGTTGCTTCTTCAATTCCCACAACTCAATCAGAGCCACTCTATAAGGAGTCATTGAAATTGGTGTGGAACCGATTATGAGTTTTATTGAGAACTCATCTTCTTGTTTTGGTGGAAGACTAGAAATATCTTCCAAAAAGACCTCCACAGATTCCTAAAAAATATGAATATCATCGATATTGATTTTATCCCCAACCATTTGAGATAAAAAACCCTTTTGAATTGGAATTAAGACCCATGCACTGGATTTAATCTCCATAGTAAGTTCATACATATCATCACATGGATGGATGATCATAGGAGAGTTTGAAATATCAAATGTAACTTCACTTCCTTGAAAATTTATGTGGGATTTATGAAGAGGAAGACAATCCATGCCTAAGATAACATCAAATTCAACCAAAGGAAGAATGGAAAGATTTGTAGGAAGAACATTCACACAAACTTCAACGAGATAGGAATTATAGACTTTGGATGAAATCATTGTACCATTAGGGGTTTTCACTACTAATTCCACATCTAATATTTTTGGTGGAATCTCACCACCCTTATAAAATTATTTAGATATGAAAGAGTGGGTTGGTTCATAATCAAATATGATATTAGCAGTTTTAGAGTTGATGGTAAGTGTACATTTAATAACATCATTATCACATCCCTCATTATAAATAGAGATTTCATGAGATTTACCCATATCCCTCGACTTAAGATGATGATAACATCGATTATCATCACCAACCCTTGGGTTTGGGTAGTGGTTAGCATAATTCACATTCTACATAAACTTGTAGCACTGAATCATGGGAGGTGCATTCTATGTCGATTTTTTCCCATTTATAACGTTAGCTAACATATTCATATCACTTTGTAAATAAAACTCTTGATGGCCTACCCTTCCACACATAAAACATTTATTAGAACCCTTAAGGCAAATTCCTCTATGATTTTTCCCACACTTAGAGAATAAAGGAAATCTCATCTTCTTTTCTTCATGGTTTCTATATTTTCCATTAAACTCTAGATTTCTCTTCTTTTCAAAACCATGATATTGATATATAACTCCAACCTCCACTAAAACCTTGATTTCACAAAAAAAACCCCTTCACAGATACTAAATCCTCTTGTGGTCAATTCCCTTTTGAGATCATGCTTTAAGACACTGAAGAACCTACCAACATTACTTTCGGGTTGAATTCCAATTCTTGAATCGTACCTCACATGTCTTGTGAAATTAAGGTCATAGGTACCTACATATTCATCATAAATTTGATTCATCTCAAGGAACTCTTTATCTATATTAGTACAAAGAATCTGAGGAAAGTACTTATTGAAAAATAAGTTCTTGAACTATTCCCAATCCATAGATTCAATCTCATCTTTTTTCTTAGTGTTCTTGATTAGAGTCCACAACTGGTCTTATTCTCCTTCTAACTGTAGATTGACAGAATAATGTTCTCGTGCATAGAGCACTAGGGAATAGAGAATATATTTATAGTTGTACTATTCCATTTTTCAACAAGTGGATATGAAGACCCTCTGAAATAAGGTGGATGTTTACTTATGAAAGACTCAACATAATGTTGTTCCCTCCATTTCTCATTTGGAAGTTAACCATGATTCATAGCTTTAGAAAGCTTTGTGGGAATAGAAATGAGGTTTTTCATTCTAAATCCCATATCATTTAGTTACTCAGGAGGATAATCATTTCATTGTCAATCACAGTCACCATTAACATGGTTCCTTCAGGTTCCATCCATTGACTAAAACCAAAAGGCATATAGTAATAAACAATTATCATAATGAGGAACCATATAATCTTGAAAAGTATCCAATAGGATGTCTAATTTATGACACCTTACTTAATCTATGACACCTTAGGTTTATCCTAGTGTATTCATCACCAACTTAAATTTAAACCATTCATGATGGTTAATAAAGAGTTTTTGAATTATCAAAGTATATCCCCTAGGAGTGTCAAAACAGGTGTACAACAAGGTTCATTGTCATGTACCATATTACCCTAAGTTAGGCTCAGAACATCTTGTCGGGGTTGTTACCCCTAGGTATATCTGTTCTAAATCCACATCCACTTGTAGTATCCCGATAGGGATGTATTTCTAAGAAACCAGTCACTCTATCCTTTACCAAAATTTCATGACACATTTTCTATACTTTTCCTTATCCTTGTGCATATACCTTGACATGTCCTTAAGGTTCTCATTAAGGTCTTCTCATCCTAGATTCCAAAGTTTAACTACACCTTTGCTCTGATACCAACTATAGTGACCCAGTATTGACATAAACTAACATTATATAACTTTTGAGGAATACTTAAAACATTATACAAACAGATTCCTAAATATTATACTAGTATAGTTCCTTTAGAAACATGGAAACATAACCACTGATACATAAGTGAGCTACATTTTCTACCACATGGTTCTTCTTGAATAGAATCCTTCTTAGACACATCAAACATAATACATATCTTTATAACACAATGAAGGAACCCTAAAAAGGGGTGAGATAAAATGCTCAGTAAGGGTAAACAAGGGAGATATGTAAGCATAATCATTATAATAAGGGTATAAGAACATGATCGTGAAAATATAAGATCATACCCTGCATATCAAAGTTCATATACATGAATAATTGCATAAATTAAGGTGGTTCATAAGACATGAATCATAATTAAATAAAGAACATAATCCATTGAAGAATAATATAGGAATAAAGCATGGAATTATGGAAGACACATAAGAATATAATATTATTTCCATATTATCCAAGGAATCACTGCCAAGATCATCTTGGTAGTATGGGTTCACTCCCCATACCATCTTGGTAGTCATGGTTGACTCTCATGGCCATATTAGTAGCATGAGTTCACTCATCATACCATCTTGGTAGTTATGGTTGACTCCCATAGACATATTAATATCCAAGGTTCATTCCAATACCATCTTAGTCTATCTCATGAGATATAAATCATTACCCAAGGATTTGGAGGCTGATATTGGTCCCACCCATCTCATAATGAAATCATACATACATGTTGCACAAGATCATAAATAATCATATCATAACCCAACAAATGAAATTGGTATCATAAACATGTAATCATATCATAAACTATAGAAAAAAAAGACAATTTCATAATCATTTTTTCATAAACATAACCTGTGAAAAGAAGTCGGTCTCAAAATCATATAACCCATGAAAGAGAAACATGTTTCATAATCATTATGCTATCAAAACATAATCCATTCAGAGAAAGAATATGAATGGAAATATTGAATAATTTCCCCAAAATGTAATAAGTAACACCAATGGATGTTATATTAGATGGGAAATAATTTTTAAATATCTTTTAAAAAAATTCTTGAGTAAAATATCCTTTCTTCATTGAAAGGGTATTTTTAAAACATAAAACCTTCTGAAAACAATATTCTTTGAAAACAGCTTTGAAAAGTTATAAAGGAGGCTTTGAAAACAATAAAACATTTTTAAAATCCTTTTTACTTGAAAATTTGCTTCAAATATCTTTTCAAAACATTTCTGAAAACATTTTTTAAAACATGGTTTTTGAATTCAATATATTTCTGAATAAATAGAGAGAGACGATTAGATTTTACTTAAAAATATTACCTTGAGTACCAAATAGAGGAAAATGATAATAATACACAAGGATGTCTTCAATAACTAGAAGATAATAAAATTAATTACTATTCTTGAGAGATGTATCATGATATTTTATTAATTGGTGCATAATAATAAACAATCTTGAAAAACAATGAGATTGTTTCAATAAACTCTTATCACTTGGTAACATGGGATCATACCCTCCATGTAAGAAAATAAAATTAAATTAAGCTTAAAATATCCTAAAAATAAGTAGATTCATTATATAAAAGGTCAAATGTAAGTATATACACCTTGATAAAAATATGTGTGTATCACAAAATATGTGTCTCAAAGAAGGTAAGTTGAGACAAAATCATCTAATTGATTTGGTAACATATGCATATTAAACCCCATGAAAGAAATTAAGTAAAATGGATATGTACATAACCATGAGTATAAGTACATGAATAATTTAATAAATCATTGGGGAGTATACACACCACACAAATGGAATGGGTTCTGAATAAAGCATGTATCTCATGAAAAATAAAAGTGAGATGAAATCCTCATACCTTGTGTCTTGACTCTCATCGCACTCATTCAAGAAACCTTTAAAATATATATAAATTTATTATAAATCTTTTATAGAACCATATTCTTATATCTAATACCCTATATGGTTTTATTATGAACTTATATTATCCACTTTTTAATAATACTATGTTAAGGTTTCACTCTGGGTAATATTCACTTTCTTCTTCGCATGTGTCTTAATTTGTTATATATTTGGTCCTTATACGTATATAATGATTCCCAAAATGTGAAACATGATTTAAATATAATTTATATTAATTTTATGTGTATTATAATTACCCATATAATATATAATTATGAAATGGAATACAATTTTTGTGTAGATGGTAAGTTGTACGTACGCATGAACGTTATTTACATTTAATTGTCGTGTTGAGAGAAACAAAGTAAAAGACATATATGTATATATATGTATATATATAATTATTAAAGTAAAATTATTATATCATATATATCATATAATTTCAAAAAACTCATCCTTAATACATTTCATGTAGTGTGTGAATGAATCACATCGCTTTGATGGGACTAGTAGTCCACACTTCCTCAAAGGAAATTATTGTATTTACACCAAATGGAAAGTAAAAAAGATATGTGTTGTAAAAGTAATAAAGAATATTAAATACATAATAAATATAATATATGGAATATATAAATAGTTTTTCATCATAATTTCCATCATGAGATGTGGTAAAGTAAAAATGAACAATCATCATTTAGTGAGATGGTAGTTTTTCGTACACATAAATAGTATGTTTGTTACCCATTAGCTGGAGGTGTGTGTGTGTTTAGTTCAAAAAATTAGCATAAAAACATCCTAGTATATTTAATATACTGTTTTTGTTATACTAGTATTGAATAAAGATATTGGAGGGGTGGAGAAAGAAAATTAAATAAGGGATCTTTAGAGAAGATGTTACCTCTTAATCGGGTAATTCCTTTTGGTTTGTACCAAAAGGCTTCCTTGTATTGTTTTCTACACAAATGGAGGAATAAAGGAGAATATTAGGGATTTTGGGAAGTTTATTGGGAAGATATATGTAGAACCTATGAGGTTTTAGAGGTTTGAAGAAGGGGGAGAGGTGATAGCCTTTTATAGGGAATAGAAAGGACACACTTTCCATTTTTTAAAACACATTTGGTGTACCAACGTTTTTACCTATAAAAGTAATAAAAACCATAAAAACTCATAAATATATGGTTAGTTATTGAATAAATGTTATAAAATGTGTTTTTGAAATGTTTTGAGGTTGTTTGGGGTTTTAATTTTAAGGTTTTGTACTTTGTTAGACTAATTTTTCTCTAAATCATTATAATGAATTTAATTACTTTCACTAATATTTTTGGTCAAAACAATGTTGAACATATTATACATTATATATTATTCCAATTAAAAATATGGAATTCATTTTAAAAAATTAAAATTACATATGTGGAAGAAATTAATTTAATATTAATCCCACTGACGGGACGACACTACGGGTTTTTAAAGAAAAAACATTCAACTGTTTGTTATGTTTTTATACCCTTGTTTAAAGAGAAATTATTCCCAATGAACTAAATTGTATTACATGATAAAAATATTATCTAACTATAATTTTAAACAAATTTAAAATATAATAAATAAATTAGATTAAAACACGGTTTTGAATTAAAATCTGGTATTTTTCCCTATTCATCCAAAAATGGTATTTTTCAGAAAAATCCCAAAAATCACCCTGAGCTAATACCGACATTATAAATTCAAAAATGAAGTTAATTTTACCAAATTAAATTTATAAATGATTCTAAAATTAATTTTATTATATTTCACAGTAGGACATTAAATGTAGTTCATTTGAAAAAATGGTATTTTTAAACATATAGGGACTTTACAAAAAAAATATATATTTCATTATCAATATCTTTTATTTAAATAAAAATATTATAAAAAACATTTTAAATGTATTAATTACTATTCATATAACTATGTTTAATGGCTAGGTTATACTTATCTCATTTAAATAATTATAATAGTAAAATGATGTTTCTTAGAAACATCAGTGTTGTAGGTAACATACGCCAAGTCGGTGCTTTGTGTAACATGCGCCAAGTCGATGTTGCATGTAACATATGCCAAGTCTATGATCTATGTATCATATGTCGAGTTGTTATTGTGTAATGTATGTCAAGTTTTTTTCATGTGAAAGGAATGTTTTACTTAGTGTATAGCAAGACATAAATGAAAATTTAATTTATTCGAGAAAAACAAGGTCCATAAAAACTCAGATTGTTGCAATATTTAATAGTTTTTTTCACATACAAAATCAGACAAAAATAAATGTTTGAAAATTATATAACCCTTAAAATGTAGTCATATACATGGATGGTACAAATATAGGTAACTAAATCATGAAATATATGTAGAAATAAAAATAAATTCGATTATTAATATTAAAGCATTGATAAAATTCAATTATTATAGAAAAATAACTAATAGGATTTATTAATGATAAAATGTATCATTTATAATAGTTTTCATTAGAAAAATATATTATGGGAAAAATATATTCTTGATTAAAATAATATATCCAATTGGAAATTGATGGGAAATAATAATATAAAAGTTGAAATTTTAAAAAATTATTTTCCTATGAAAACTATTTTCATTATTTTTTTATGTAAAATTATCATATTTTAGAAGTCCAAATTTACTAACTTAACTTAATATTTAGATTTATTATAAAATTTTTATATTGGTTATTGTTTTGGACATTTCTAAAATAAATAATTTATCAATGAATTGTAAAAAATAATGTTTTTCCCAAAACTATAACCTTTATGAATATATTATTATGTAAGTCTGAAGTAGAAGTTTATAAAATATTTATATTTATATAATATGTATTTTATGTGTATAACTATGTATTCTAAAATAATATTTTGATCCTATAAAACTTGTGGTCAAAATTTTACAACCTAAGTTACTTTCATTCTAATTTAAAAACATTTTATATTATTTTCTTCTAATTAAATGATTTAATTATCATATTCTACTTTTATATGATTTGTAAATCCAAATATGTTTTATTTTTTTATAATAAACCAATATATATCATGAATGTATATTAAATTGTTAAATATGTACTAAAATTAAAATTTCATCTTAAAAATGAACTTTTTTTAAAAACATGTCTTATGTGTTATGTCTGCTAATATTATAATTAACTATTCTAAAATTTATAAATTGTATTTTATAAAATTATTTTAATATTTTAAATCATAATATTCTAATTAATTAATAAGTTCAATTTTAATTTTTTATATTAAAATTAATTGATATAGTAAAAAAATATGCTGTCAATATAAAAGTAAAAAAGGGTAAAACTGGTTTTATAATTTGTAGAAGACCAAAATAATGTAACGAAAATGAATCCAACTGTGTGGATGAGAGGTGTCTTGGAAATCCCCTATCTCCTCCATTAGTGTATACTTTTAATTCCTTTTACCCTTTAATTGTGACATACCATTATTTAAATGTAATGTGTACTTCCAAAATTACTCTTCTCATCAATTGTAAAAGGAGATCACTTCCACCACTTCATAATGTACATATCCCTCGTAATTTCATCCCAAACCCATAAAATTTTTATCCTCCTATATTCTTATCTCGATTTAATAAATCCTAAGGATGAATCCCAAGAGTATATACCCTAAATTATCTTTCAACCACCTCTAAACCAATTATACATCACTAAAAAGATAAATGACTATTTTTTGGATAGAGGGCCCGTCATTGCATAAATCCATTATGGGCATGCATTTTGGTATCCAATATAGAGTTTATAAAATTATTAAAACCATATCCTATAATGAATTATTGATAACCCATTTCATCTATCTGGATATAGAAAGAATAAACATCATTATTAAATGGAGGAAATCCAATTTACATTTCTAAATTTTCAATTATTAGGTTTTTTTTAATTTTTTTTAAAAAACATGTTTAAAGTTTTTTTATTTTTCCTGGTTGGCATGTAGTAATCTATATCGACATTAGATTCATTATTAAATATTCCCACCGTAATAAATACATCATGTTATTTCATTCCCTATAACTAATATTTCATAGTCATAATTCAAATTATAAATTCAATGTGCATAAATTCATTTGTTAGGGATACATTAAGGGACATGTAACATCTTACTTGTGGGGAAGGAGACATAATTTGGGTATCTTCATTTTCATTTATATGACATTTTTTTCATTTTCTAAAAAATATAGACCATGTCACATTCTCATTACATCCATGGAATTATTTCAAATTCATGTTAAAATTGTAAAATCTAATTATAATCAAATGATATATGATAAATATTTTTCATGAATGACTAATTTTTCTAAATGAGGATGTTTTTTAATGATATAATAGATTATACCTTTATAAAAAATTATAGATGATGTCAACTTTATTTGTGAATTATTTAATAGTAATCATTTTCAATTAAATATCTCCAAAAAAATATCACACATAATCATGACATGTGAACCTTTCAACACAACTGAATTTATAATAGATATAAGTACTTTATCCAATATATAAAAAAAACTCCAAACATTTGTTCCATATCTAATCAATTTCACACATGTATTAGAATTACTGGTGAGTATGTACTTATTATATGACTATTGGATTCACTAAAAAAAGAATAATATAAATAAATATGGGAGTGATGAAATTTTCAATATATGGGGATGTCTTAGTTTGGATCTTATGGTTTGACTTTTTTGAATTCTTAAGTGAGTGTGTTTTAAAATTTTATAGTAAAACATAACAATTGGTTTAGTGTAAAAGAATCATGAAAGAAAAAAACTTTTACTTGAATTTTATATACTAAATAATGTGTTTAAAGATAATATATTATTGGTTATTAAAATTATACATGGATAATTATTATCATAATAGACTTAAAAAAAATTTCAATATGATTAGTGTCAAAAATTATAGTTTATTTTATATTGATATAGTTTTTGAAATAATTAATCTCAAATTTACAGAGATTGTATTCTTAATGTTATTATTTATTTTCTAATATTTCAATCATGGATTTAGAAATGTTATCATGCATATCTTATCAGTATTCAACATATTAAATGGAACATCACTTTTTCCTATGAGTGAAAAGGGTTCTACGTGGTAGTTTTTATTAACCATTTTTTTGGAAATATTATTTATAATAATTGATATGATTCACCGACATTGAAATTTAAGTGATGATTTAATAAAAATCATTACATGTATCTTGAATTTTAAAAATCAATGAAAATTATATTTTAAAATATTTAAATTCACATTATTTTTTAATAATTAATTTTTATGTGGGACTAATTTAGGAATGGATTTTCTCAAAATAATTCTACCTCCATTGGGAAATAAATTTCATTTATTTATTTTGACCTCATTCTAATATTTTTGAAGATGAAATTTAATTTGAATTGATATTATACTCATCTATATGGACATCATCTAACAATTTGAGCGATGTCATTTTAATCAAGGTTTGTGTTGGGAAGAAATTTGGATGTCTATTAGAGGAAACATGAATGGAAATTTTATTTAAATAATTTTATATATACTTTCATTATTATCGTGGTGATCAATGTGGAAAAAATGGAATATATGTTTTAGTCAAACATTCAACATTTACCCTTATTTCTATTTAAAACCCTAATACCTAACCAATATATAAAATTATATAATTCACCATTAGAGTGAATTGGGTTTGGATTATAGTTTTTGTAGCATAAATTATTTTTTTGATCCCATTTCTCTAACCAATTGGAAGAAGGAAGGCTTTAATGTAGGGATATCTTCTAAAATCCTCCCATATTCATTCTCCACATCATGGTATTTTTTTATTAAAGTTATAAGCTAACATTTTATTTAGTTAAACTAATATACACTTCTATAAAATTTATTCTCCTTTAATTGTTTTTGATATAATATTATATGCAATATGAGATTGGGTTCTTCCCATTCAAATTTTTTTTACGCATGTTGTTTTCTAGATGACCACTCATCCCATGAATGAATAGTTTCCTTTCAAATTCAATATGATTCCTACTACCTTAAATTATTTTTAAAATACATAATCTATCTATAATTTAGTAATTATTGATATATTAAAGAAGATTTAAATTTTGAGTAATTTGATAGATGAGAACATAGCATGTTAGCTTGAGCTTCTGAAAATTTTGATTTTTAAAATTAAAATTCTAATTTAATAAGCTTAGGATAGGATTAATGGGTTCAAATATAATCCCCAAACATAATTGATTTTAATTTATTGAAAATATTTTCTATTTAATTTTCCATCGACCATAAGTTGAATTTGTACTATGTTAGTAAAAAATCTGTAAATGAAATTTTAGAGTTTTTGGATTATGTTAGTTGAAAAGGAATGATTAAAAATATATAGAATGGTGAATCATGATGAATTCTTGAATATTTGGTATCTATAAGTCTTTGTAGTTGCTTTATTGTTGGTAATAAAAATTTAAAGTAAATTATAAGTTTCCTGAAAAATACAGAGATGAATAAGAAATCCCATGAAAAATAATGATGAGGTGGGATGCTATGAATTAATTACACAAAGCTGTAAAATATTAACTACAATGAAAAATTACTTAAATGAATTAATTGTGTTACAATCATGTGAAATTATTATGTGGATCCATTACATAGTTATATAAATGATGTATTTTGGGAATGTCTTGTGCAGAAATCATATGACTATGTCATATACAAAAGGGAGGTGGATTTATTTGTAAGCAGTATGAAAAGATTCCTATAAATTAATGAAAAAGATTTACATGGTTGTAATATTATTTATGATTTAAAGGTTCACATGTAGATTGGAGCATAGCATATCAGTTTTATATAAAGCACATATTTTATGATTAGAAAATGTAATTTTTTATAGAATCATATGATTTTATGTGTAGGGTGTTGTAAAGGAGCCTTTTCCTATAAATACACTTGTACGAATATAATATTATAGATAATAAGGAATTGGATGAATAATTGAATAAATTAATCAATATGTTTTTACAAAGTGTGTATTTACCTGAATAAAATGCATAAAAAATATACTAATATGAGGAACATTCTTAGAAATTAGACTATTATGAAGAACATATATGGAGAGAAGACTACCATGACTTACATATGTGGAAAGTGGACTAGCGTGAATAATTTATTTATAAAAAATATCATAAATCACTTAAATAGAAATTATACTTCCATGATAAAGTAATAGTCAATATTATAGAGAATATATGTAATGGCCCGGGTTTTTGGGGTCCATTACTTTGTGAAAATCTCAAGTTGGGATTTCTGGTCTGGTAACCTCGGTGAAGTTTGGCCTAATGGTAGGCCTACTGGTAGCCTTAGCCTACTGGTAGCAGGTCTACCGGTAGCTCAGTCTACCGGTAGCCGCAGCCTACAGGTAGCTCTGTCTACCGGTAGCTCGGTCTACCGGTAGCTGCAGCTACCGGTAGCTCTGTCTACCTGTAGCTCTGTCTACCAGTAGCTCGGTAAACCAGTAGCGCTCCTTTTTGCACAAATTGGGTTTTAAACCCTATTTTGACCCCTTTAGGCTTGTTTTAAAGACTGGTAACGCCCATAAATGTTTTAATTAAATATTTAATGAATTAACCTGGTGTGTGCGTCCGTTTAAACCGCCCGACCCTTTAATAACGTGTGGGTCCGCATGGTCAACCCACGACCCCCGCTCCTTACGTGGTTCCACGTTGTTATCTCAACCGTCCCCAGACCTTATAAACTAAAGGGTTCACCATGGGTTTCTTCTTTTCTCGATCACCCTGTGCTAGTAGTACCCTTCATTCAGATGAACCGCTTTTCGTTCAGGCGAGCCGCATCACTATCCGTGAAGTTCCGCGCCCGGCCTTAGCATTGATCGTTGATCAACAAGTAGGGAATTTATCCTTCATCTCTCCCTTTTTGTGTATCATGCGGGGTGGGAATGCTTTTTATTCTTTAGAATTGGATGAACCAAACCCTAATAAAGTTAATGAACGGATTCTATAAAGAAATAAGGGGGGTTGTGAATGATGATGCTGCTTGTTTTATGATCTTATTTTATGAATTGTGCGGGCTTAAAGCTTCTGAAAATCATGGCCATTGGTGGTATTTCTCTGTGCACTAACGAACCCTTGCTTCTGGTGACGTTTAAATGGATTGTATTGCGATGGATAACCCTTACTGTGTAAAGGAATTTGGTTAATTATGTATATTCGGCTAAGTAAATTGGAAGCACCAGGATCAATCCTTTCTGTGATAACCCTGGATAAAGTACAGTGAATTTGAAAGTCATGGAGTGTGTTAAATCTTATAAATCTGAAAATACCGGCATAGCCCCTCTTTGTCTTGGTGGTAGTGGTTTGGTTATATCCTTTCAAGGGCCGATTGTTGGGGGATGTGGGTGGGGATGGGATCCCCTATTGTTATGGATTCAGTGGTTGTGATTTTTAAGACCTGGTGGTTACCTTGGTTATATCACGAATTGGGGTGGGACCCTCTGTTGTTGAGAAACCTTTTGGATCTTGGATATTGGACATGGGGCTGTATCTTGGGGTTTTCTTGGGTTGTCGTGGATTTACGAGAGAACCGAGTGTAGATGTTGTGGTTAACGCTTGAATGTTTGCCTTCCTGGACTTGTGCTTATGCTTACTATTTGCCCAAGTAGGTGCAGAACTTATTTAAACATTATTACTGAACATGAAAACAAGGATGGGACAAATGGGTTTTGTTGACGAGAGTTGTGACTCAGACTTGAGTGTTGTTTTTGTTCCTTAGGCTGGCTGAAAAACCTAAACTTGGGAGAGTTCTTGTAACCTATATATATATACTTGTAGTTTTGTGTTTCTTATTCGCTCCCCACCCAAGTTGAGCACATAGTGTCGAACACCCCCATTTCATGGGGGAGGGTGTTTTTTCCAACACTATTATTAGTGGCTAGTTATTAACTCCTATTCTGATCCCTTTCCCGGATAGCCCAGGTATCTTTGGGCAGGCTGTGATGGCCTGAGGTCCATTATTAGCCCAAGAACCTTCGGGCGGGGTAGTGTGGTGGTTATGGCCCAGGTGTGTGCGGGCAGGTAGTTTCCCAAGAATCTTCGGGATGAGGCCCAGGTTTCTTCGGGTGTGGAAGTGGATCTTCTAGCCCAGGTGTCTTCAGTCATGGCGGTGGTTGTTCTGGCCTAGGTGTTTTCAGGCATGGTTACGTGTGACAGTTGTGGCTCAGGTGTGTGCGGGTGGGGTTTGGAAGTGGGACTGCGTGAGGTTGTGGCCCAGGTGTGTGCGGGCGGGGTGTGGTAGTGGGACTACGGTGAGAATGGAGGGATTGGTTCGATGCGTAGGATGTCTTCAATAACTAGTGGGAAAGTGGCGCGGGGTACCCAAACATCGATGTGCTCTTGTTATATATATATTACTTGCTTGCGTTATTTGGTGAGTGTGGCCGGTGAGTGGGATAGATGAACTCCTTGATAGTGTTGGTTGTCTGCTTCTCACGGGACTTTAGTACATTCCCCCACTTGTGCATGAGAGTCTTGGTTTTCCCTACTGAGTATACTTGTATGCTCACCCTACGTATATAAAACTGCTTTCAGGTTTCCATAAGGACTTCGGGGACCACGCGGGACCATACTAGCTCAGACCTTTGGGGCATTTGTAGTTGCTATTTTTCTTTCTTTGGTACTTTACCCTTTTAGTCACTTTGTACCTTGTGGTTTTTACTTTTGTAACATGCATTGGTAATGGTTCTTGGATTTACTTTTACTTTCCGCTTTTGGGGTTGTGATATTTATCATCTTATCTCCCGATCATATAAAAACAAAAAGGGTATTTCCTTCCATTCGTGTGTGATTTCCATACCCTTGGTGCTATTCTCCACTCCGGGACCTATTGAAGGTGGGTTTCGGGGGTCATTATCCCTTCTTCAACTTAAAGAAGGAAGAGCGTGGCAATCTGCTGACCCTTCCCTCCTTTTGATGAAGGCGGGTCGTGACAGAATGGTATCAGAATTGATTGAGAGATAGGATGGAGTCTGGAGTTAGGCATAGTGAGGATTGCATGGGATGGTAGGGCAACAGTGTTGGGTGACCTTGGTGCATGAATTAGGCCAGGGAAGACCGGCTAGGACATGGGATTTTAGGGGGCCCCGTGATCCGATGCAAGGACTCTGGACCTACCGAACGACCAAGTGAGGCCACGCTGATTGCAGGGTAGAGACCCTAGGAAAGGTACATGCATCATAATGACTTGTGTTCTCGTGTTTTTGGGGTGTCTTGGGAATTAAGAATAAATAAAAAGTTTAAGAAGTTTTAAGAACAACGTTCTTCACTACTTGGGCTTAAGCATTCCTTGTTTACCTTGAAGCTATGGAACCTGGAAGGCGACCACGTGTGGTACAGGCGATCAAGGCCCCAGAGACTACCATGGTCGATCAGCAGAGAGCTGATCGAGAGGAGGAGGACGACCAGTGGCAGAAGACACTTCGGGCCTTCCAGCGCCAGACCCTTGAGAAGTATGAGGGTAGCACCTCTGATATGAAGACTGAGGGCTGGCTAGAGGAGCTAGTGACAGCCTTCAGCTTGATCTGGCCTCCGACCAAGTACTGGGTTCCTCTGGTCGTCAGCCAGATGCGGGGAGCGGCACGTCAGTGGTGGATGCTTTACCTGGGGGAGAGGAGAGAGGCTGAGGTGGCATGGGATGATTTCGAGAGGGAGTTCCGGGCGGAATTCCTCTCTTTGACAATGAAGGCGGAAAAGAGACAGGAGCTACTCTCCCTCCAGCAGGGGAGTATGTTAGTGAGGGAGATAGGAATCAAGTTCAAGGACCTCCTACGTTTTGCTCCGAACCTCTTTCCTGACGAGGAGTCTCGGGCAAGGCGTTTAGAGGAGGCGCTCCGACCCTCCCTCCAGTATGTTGTTACCCCCTTTACCCTGCCGACGTACTTGGAGGTCCAGAAGAAGGCTGAAGTGGTGGAGAGGATGCACGCTCTAGGAGGTGTGTCACGAGAGGGGATCCAGCTGGGACCATCGAAGGGAAAATTCGTCAGCACCAGGCCTCCAGCGTCAGGACCCTCCAGGTTCCGACCAGCAGGGAGTAGGCCGCAGCAGTTCCAGTTCTGGTCCCCTATTCCTCGCCCTTTTCCTTCGGGCCCAGGACCACGGTGCTTCATATGTGGGAGCCATGGACATCTCCGGAGTCATTGCCCGGACCGGGTACAGTACGGTGGTGGCAAACAGCCCTAGCACCCACCCCAGCAGCAGCTTCCAGCCAGGCCTTTCCAGCAACAGCAGTAGGGAGAGCGAGCTCCCGCTCCTCTGAGGGAAAACGTAGGAGGAGGAGGCCGACCTCAGGGCGCTCCTCAGGGACCTCGATCGGGGCGTGGTTGGGGATGTGGCTGACAGCTGAGGGGCAGAGGAGCTAGGAATGGATAGTTACACGCCGCGGAGTCAGCAATTCCAGCAGGGCCGGAGGTTGTTCGAGGTACGGTCAGTTTGTTCAATACCCTTGCTTATGCCTTGTTCAATACCGGAGCTTCGCACTCCTTTGTTGCACCCAGTCTAGCCCGTTCCTTGGGTCTATATGTTGAGAGACTTCTAGTTCCCCTGGTACTGAGCACACCAGTCGGAGGTCAGACCGACTTGTTATTTGTTTGTCGAGGATGCAGACTGATGATAGGGCCACATCAGTCGGTTAGGGATCTTCTTCTGCTACAGATACAGCCATACGATGTCATCCTAGGCATCGACTGGATATTTTCTGTGTGTGTCGTCATTGACTGCTTTCGAGGAAGGGTTGTGTTCTTAGACTTGGGTGGCCGACGTGTTACCTTCACCAGCGAGCGGAGCAGTCAGAAGGGCAGTGGGTGAGAGGGACCCCTCCTCTCCTTGTTAGCTGAGCTGTCAATAGAGTCACTAGATTCTGAAATGGTGGAGGTGTCAGGGATCATCCGTGATTTTATGGACGTCTTTCCTGAGGAGGTGACGACTCTACCCCCTCGACAGGATATCGAGTTTAGGATAGACTTGCAGCCTGGTGCTCGTCTGATCTCGATGGCTCCTTACCAGATGGCACCCTCGGAGCTACGGGAGTTGCGAATTCATATTGAAGATCTGATGAAGATGGGTTATGTTCGACCAAGTGTGTCACCATGGGGTGCTCCAATCTTGTTCGCAAAGAAGGAAGATGGTGGTCTTAGGTTGTGCATAGACTACAGGAGGCTGAATCAGGTGACGATCAAGAATCATTATCCTCTTCTGAGGATAGACAATCTTTTCGACTAGCTGAAATGGGAAGGGTGGTTCTCGAAGATCGACCTGCGGTCTGGGTACCACCAGCTGAGAGTGAAGGAGGGAGACATCCCAAAGACGGCCTTCAGGTGCGGATATGGGCACTTCGAGTTCGTAGTCATGCATTTCGGTGTTACGAACGCCCCAGCTGTGTTCATGGGGCTTATGAACTCCATATTTCGGGAGTACTTGGATCGGTTCATGGTTGTGTTCATCGATGACATCCTGATCTATTAGAGATCATAGGAGGACCATGCGGGGCACCTGAGGACGGTTTTGGAGGTCCTCCGACAGCATCATCTCTATGGGAAGTTGTCAAAATGAAAATTCTGGACACGAGAAGTGCACTTCCTCGGGCACGTGGTGTCCGAGCAGGGGGTAGCGGTGGACCCATCAAAGGTTAAGTCAGTTGTTTCTTGGGTAGCACCCAAGAATGTGGCAGAGGTTCGTAGTTTCCTTGGGTTGGCGGGTTACTATCGGAGGTTCGTACCCAACTTCTCCCGAGTTGCGGCCCCTTTGACAGCCCTGACCAAGAAGGACCAGGTTTTCATGTGGAGTGAGTAGTACAAGTCAGCCTTCAGCTATCTGAAGGAGAATTTGGTTAGTGCCCCAGTACTCAGATTACCAGAAGAAGGAGCGGCGTATGAGGTGTTCTGTGATGCTTCAGGAAAAGGCCTGGGATGTGTGTTGATGCAGCGACAAGGGGTGATCTCTTATGGGTCTAGGAAGCTATGCCCTCATGAGCGTAATTATGCCACCCATGACCTGGAGCTTGCATCGGTCATTTTTGCACTGAAGTTATGGCGGCACTACCTCATCGGAGAACACTTTTTGGTCTTCACAGATCACAAAATCTTGAGGTATATCTTCTCCCAGTGGGACCTAAACTTGCGGCAGTGGAGGTGGATGGAGTTCCTCTAGTATTACGACTTCGATATCTCCTACACTTCAGGGAAGGGGAATGTAGTGGCTGATGCCTTGAGCAGGAGATCACGGAAGGATGCAGTCCGAGAGTCGGCAGACACCTGGAAGGCAATGGAGGAGTTGGCTGCCTTACACCTGGATGCGGGGATGGATAGCGGTAGAGGTTACCTGTATCAGATGGAAGTACAATCGTCTTTGTTTCAGCAAGTGGAGGAATCTCAGTGGGGAGACCCAGAGTGCAAAGTGATGTGCGACCGAGTTGACCAGGGCAATGCTTCGGAAGGATGGACGGAGGATGGCCAAAACCGGATGCTTTTCCAGGGAAAGCTGTTTTGTTCCAGAGGCGATGTGCGGCAAGGTTCTCAGTGAGTTCCAAAACTCAACCCTAGAAGTACACCCTGAAGTGTCCAAGATATACCAGGGACTGAAGAGATAGTTTTGGTGGCCCAGAGTGAAGCGAGCAGTGGCAGAGTTTGTGGCCAAGTGCTTAGTGTGTCTGCAAGGGAAGGCTGAACACTGAGTTCCAGGCGGCCTACTGCAGTCTCTAGATATCCCCGAGTGGAAGTGGGACGACATCTCGATGGATTTCGTCACGAGACTACCCAAGGTCCAAGGGGGATGCGACGCCATCTGGGTGGTAGTGGACCGGTTGACGAAATCGTCTCACTTTCTGGCGATCAAGGAGTCGAGTGTAGTGGATGCTTTGGCACGAAAGTACGTGGATGAGGTGGTGTGGTTTCATGGAGTTCTGAGGTCTATAGTCTTAGATAGGGATTCAAGGTTTACCTCGCGAGTCTGGAGAGGATTGTAGCATGCTTTTGGCACCCAGTTGCGCCTTAGCACTTCTTTCCATCCCCAGACAGATGGACAGACAGAGCGCACCATCCAGACCTTGGAGGATATGTTGCGGGCATGTGTTCTGGACTCAGGAGGATCATGGGTACGACACTTGCCTCTGGTATATTTTGCCTACAATAATAGCTATCACTCTACCATTGCTATGGACCCATTTGAATCCTTATATGGGAGGCCATGCCGTTCACCTGTGTGTTGGGACGAAGCAGGAGAGGCAGGTATCCTTGGCCTGGAGGTGGTGTAGAGCACGATAGAGAAGGTTCAGCTCATATGGGAAAGGATGAAGGCGGCCCAGGACCGACAGAAGTCGTATGCTAATACCAGGAGGAGGCCCTTGGAGTTTGAGGTTGGAGACCACGTGTTCTTGAAGGTCTCCCCTCGGCATGGGCAGTGGAGGTTCGGTAAGGGGAGTAAGCTTTATCCCAGGTTCATCAGACCCTTCGAGGTGTTGCGGAGGGTCGGCGAAGTGGCTTATCAGCTAGCGTTACCACCACCGCTACTGAGGATACATGATGTCTTACATGTGTCCCAGCTCCGTCGGTATCTGCACGAAGATTCACACGTCCTCGGCTGGGGAGAGCTAGACATCAAGGACGATGTGACTTTTGTGGAAAGGCCAGTGATGATCGAGGATCGCAAGGAGAAGGTGCTTCATGGACGAACCATTCCCTTGGTTCGTGTGTTGTGGAGACATGGTGGGCTTGAGGAGAGTATATGGGAGAGGGAAGCACAGATGCGTTCCCAGTACCCAGAGTTGTTCTGAGTTTTGTATTGTTCTGTTTATGCTTTTTGTAGTGGACTATTTACCTTGTTGGCTATGAATATGCTATTTTCTTTCCTCTGAATGTGTGTGAAGAGTCCTGGCTACGGGGAGGGGAGGACCCGGCCCCTAATCAAGACGCATTAAGTTGGATGTGATTAAACCTGTGCGGGCGAGTCAGTGCCTCCCAAAGCGGATAGTATCTTGACATGGGGAAGGAGACTCCCCAACCCACATGGCTGGGCAGTTTGACATGGTGTGTTGCTTGGTTCTTGACAGAAAGGCGTTCTTAGTTAACAATGAGGTTCACTCCTAAGAGGTATCTTCAAGGTGGTTGTTCAGACTCTCTTTCCTTCTGGGTTGTTTTTGATTCTCGATGACGAGAATCGTTTAAGAGGTATCTAATGTAATGGACCGAGTTTTTGGGGTCCATTACTTTATGAAAATATCAAGTTGGGATTTCTGGTCTGGGAACCTCGGTGAAGTTTGGCCTAATGGTAGGCCTACCGATAGCCTTAGCCTATCGGTAGAAGGTCTACCGGTATCTCGGTCTACCGGTAGTCGCATCCAACTGGTAGCTCGGTCTACCGGTATCTGCAGCTACCGGTAGCTCTGTCTACCGGTATCTCGGTCTACCGGTAGTTGCGGCCTACCGGTAGCTCGGTCTACCAGTCCCTGCAGCCTACTGGTAGCTTGGCTACCAGTAGCTGTCAGCCACCCGTAGCTCTCAGCTACCGGTGGCTCTCGCCTACCCCCATGGGGTCTTTCCAGTAGCACTCCTTTTTGCGCAAATTGGGTTTTAAACCCTATTTTGGCCCCTTTAGGCTTATTTTAAAGTCCGGTAACGCCCATAAATGTTTTAATTAAATATTTAATGAATTAACCTGGTGTGTGCGTCGGTTTAAACCGCCCGACCCTTTAATAACGTGTGGGGTCGCGTGTTCAACCCACGACCCCCGCTCCTTACGCGGTTCCATGTTGTTATCTCAACCGTCCCTGGCCCTTATAAACTAAAGGGTTCGTCGTGGGTTTTTTCTTTTCTCGATCACCCTGTGCTAGTAATACCCTTCATTCAGACGAACCGCTTTTTGTTCAGGTGAGTTGCATCTCTATCCGTGAAGTTCCGCGCCCGGCCTTAGCGTCGATCGTTGATCAACAAGTAGGGAATTTCTCCTTCATCTCTCCCTTTTGTGTATCATGCGGGGTGGGTATGCTTTTGATTTTGTAGAATTGGATGAACCAAACCCTAATAAAGATAATGAACGGCTTCTATAAAGAAAGAAGGGGGGTTTTGATTGATGATGTTTCTTGTTTTATGATCTTATTTTATGAATTGTGTGGGCTTACGGCTTCTGAAAATCATGGTCGTTGGTGGTCTTTCTCTATGCACTAACGAACCCTTGCTTCTGGTGACATTTAAATGGATTGTATTGCGGTGGATAACCCTTACTGTGTAAAGGAATTTGGTTAATTACGTATATTCAGCTAAGTAAATTGGAAGCACCAGGATCAATCATTTCTGTGATAACCCCGGTTAAAGTACAGTGAATTTGAAAATCATGGAGTGTGTTAAATCTTATAAATCTGAAAATACTGGCATGGCCCTACTTTGTCTTGGTGGTAGTGGTTTGGTTATATCCTTTCACGGGCCTATTACTGGGTGATGTGGGTGGGGATGGGATCCCCTGTTGTTATGGATTCAGTGGTTATGATTTTTAGGACCGGGTGGTTAACTTGGTTATATCACGAATTGGGGAGGGACCCTCTGTTGTTGAGAAACCTTTTGGCTCCTGGATATTGGACATGGGGCTGTATCTTGGGGTTTTCTTGGGTTGTCGTGGATTTACGAGAGAACCGGGTGTAGATGTTGTGGTTAATGATTGAATGTTTTCCTTCTTGGAATTGTGATTATGCTTACTAGTTACCCAAGTAGGTGCAGAACTTATTTAAACATTATTACTGAACATGAAAACAAGGATGGGACAAATGGGTTTTGTTGGCGAGAGTTGTGACTCGGACTTGAGTACTGTTTGTGTTCCTTAGGTTGGCTGAAAAACCTAAACTTGGGAGAGTTCTTGTTACCTATATATATATATATATATAGTTTTGTGTTTCTTATTCTCACCCCACCCAAGTTGAGCACTTAGTGATGAACACCCCCATTTCATGGGGGAGGGTGTTTTTCCCAACACTGTTATTAGTGGGTGGTTATTAGCTCCTTTTCTTCTCCCTTTCCCAGATAGCCCAAGTATCTTTGGGCAGGCTGTGATGGACTGAGATCCATTATTATCCCACGAACCTTCGGGCGGGGTAGTGTGGTGGTTATGGACCAGGTGTGTGCGGGCAGGTAGTTTCCCAAGAATCTTCGGGATGAGGCCCAGGTGTCTTCGGGCGTGGCAGTGGATCTTCTATCCCAGGTGTCTTCGGGTGTGGCGGTGGTTGTTCTGGCCTAGGTGTTTGCAGGTGTGGTTACGTGTGACAGTTGTGGCCCAGGTGTGTGTGGGCGGGGTTTGGCAGTGGGACGGCGTGAGGTTATGGCCCAGGTGTGTACGGGCGGGGTGTGGCAGTGGGACTGCGGTGAGAATGGCGGGATTGGTTCGATGCATAGGATGTCTTCAATAACCAGTGGGAAAGTGGCGCGGGGTACCCAAACATCGATATGCTCTTGTTATATATATATTACTTTCTTGCGTTATTTGGTGAGTGTGGCCGGTGTGTGGGATGGATGAACTCCTTGATAGTGTTGGTTGTCTGCTTCTCACAGGACTTTAGTACATTCCCCCACTTGTGCACGAAAGTCTTGGTTTTCCCTACTGAGTATACTTGTATGCTCACCCTACGTATATAAAACTACTTTCAGGTTTCCAGGAGGACTTCGGGGACCGCGCGGGACCATACTAGCTCAGACCTTTGGGGCAGTTGCAGTTGCTGTTTTTCTTTATTTGGTACTTTACCCTTGTAGTCACTTTGTACCTTGTGGTTTTTACTTTTGTAACATGCATTGGGAATGGTTCTTGTCTTTACTTTTACTTTTCGCTTTTGGTGTTGTGAGATTTATCATCCTATCTCCCGATCATATAAAAACAAAAAGGTTAATGCCTTCCATTCGTATGTGATTTCCATACCCTTGGTGCTAGTCGCCACTCTAGGACCTATTGAAGGCGGGTTTCGGGGGTCATTATCCCTTCTTCAACTTAAAGAAGGAAGGGTGTGGCAATCTGCTGACCCTTCCCTCCTTTTGGTGAAGGCGGGTCGTGACAATATATTTTACATTGATCATATTTTTCAAGGTTCAAATATTATATAGAAAATGGGAATCCTTCTCATTTATGAGAAAATAGATTCATGTCACACAAATACCACTACTAATAGTTTTTGAGCTAATTCACAATCTTTAATGAAACTTCTTGAGAAGAAGCGCATTCATTGTAGTTGTGAGATAAGTGATTTCTCACATAATTCAATATGGGTGAACCAAGTAAAAAAATTGCATTCCACTTTTATGTTATTATTTTAAATATAGACTATTGTGAAGTTAAAAGAAAAATGCATATCATCTCATAGTGAAACAAGATCAATAGAGGGTTTGTTTAATGCTATTATAACTTGATTCACTCTATGCCTATCTTGGTGTATTTCCTTGTGTAGGACTAACACGTTGTATCGAGTCTGACAGTTCACATCAATGGAGTTAATATTTTTAATAGTTCATAAAGAAATGATTCAAAAATGGATTTGTACATTTTTATGAAATAATTATCAGATATTGAATAATATGATAAAGAATTACTTTGGATCCTTAGTCATAGATAATTACACATATACTATTTAGGGAGTTTCAATCAACATGGACAACAAAGATTTATTATTGAGAGGTCATAAAGAGTTGTATGATGTTGTCAATGGAATCAGTACTCTAGAGAGAGCATTTTAAAGCTGAATCTATATGTAAGTGATATCATGTAAACCCTCACATGAAATATGTGAGAAGTTAAAAAATATCTATATATTAAGCTTTATGATACGTGGAGCCAATTTATAATTTCATTAAAACATGTTTGTGGAATTCAAGATATTGTCAACTGAATCTATGTTGTAATCATTTACCAAGTAAATGAGATTTTAGATTACATTCATTTACTTGGATAAATTATTCATTATATCAATATTTTGTATAAAATTCTATAAAGGTATCCAGTGCTCATGAAAATGAATAGAAAGGGTTCCACTTTGGATAGTTTTCATAATACTCTCATTTCTTATGAGTTGAGGACCAATGATAATGAACAAGTTATGTTAATGGAAATTTAGAATCTCTTAGAATATGATAATCCAAAAGAATGTGAATTTGAAATTTTTATTCAACTCCTTTCCTCAAATCATAAAAAGGGAAAATGAGTGTTCCCATGGAAACATACACTTGCAAATTTTGGCTTCAAATAGGTTTTGGAACTAGTTCCAATGTGACCAAGGAAATGAAAATATGATGATGAAGATAAAATTACCATAATAAAACATTTTAATGGTGTAAATGGAAATTTTATTTTATAGTTGAGGTGCATTAGAATGAAGAACATGTTTTCACAAGAACACTTCAACTTGAATGAAATATGAATAGAATGAATAGGGGACTAGAAATTACTCAATGTGGAATTATTTGTAGCTATCATTGAAAATCCCAAAATATAGGAAGATAATGATGATGTTAAAGTTAATGTTGGGGGATGAGTAGACGTCAATGTGATGTTATAGGTTTCACTTAAAGTGATATATGTTTGAAGATAGAAAGTGAATAAATCCAACAAAGTGGTATGTGATTATATCACTATATCTTGTAGTAATAATAATAAAAATTTTATCTGAAGTATGAAGTTGGAAATCTAATTATGAAAAAGGTATAAGATCAAAAATGGGGTTTTAGTAAATACTCAAAATTGAGGATAATTCCTAAATCATCAAATATTAGACTATCAAAAAGAAAAATTGAGTCAAATACATCAACATTCTTGAAAGAGAGATCATCAATTTATGGTTAATGATTGATGATCTAGAGAGACTATCAACACTAAGTAAAACATCAGGATGTTGGGTTTGGATGGATACTATATATGTTTTGATGCATATAGATGTATGTCCAACAATTTCACATCAAGGATATATGTTACACCATGTCCTGAATCACTTAGTCCTAATAGGTGTGCCACATGACCTTAGGAGAAACTCCCCATACACCAGAAGATTATGATAGGAATCTAGGTTCTTAATTTAAATCATGGGGTGGTTATACACTCAATTTGAGTTTATAATAATATACAAGCAACCAAACATGTAACAATAAACAATTAGAGTACATGGATACCAATAATGAACCAACTTTAGTGAATGAAAGAGGAGATAATTTACTATAACATGATACACGAGAAATGATTTCACTCCAAGATGATCACATAAATAAGATTGAAGAGAGAAAATGTAGAAAATAGGATCTAAACCAAACTTCAATACTTACCTAATCCCGATCTCTAGACCCATAGAGAGCTACCTCACTTAATGATCAAATTCAAGGCTCAACACAACTTATATCTAAAATATGTGAGGGAATCATGAGTACCCAAGTGACATGGCTACCTAATAAGTGTGTGGGTAAAACATAGTAGGGTACTAAAAGTGTGGAATGGTACCGAACTGGTAAGACACATTATATGTGAATGTGAAAATCTCTACAGAATAGGAAGATAGGTAATACATAATCTATGAAAACTTAAAAAATAATCACCAATGCACAAGTAAGAAACCAATATCCATATTCCAAGAATCTATGCAGTAATAATTCTACCATGAACCCCAAACATAACTTCTTTATATCCATATGGAAAGAATAGTGATAACATAATCATATTTATGGGTGGAAAACATAGCCACCTTCTGTTTCCCTATATAGTCACAAGGCTAAGGAGTATCGAGTCTAGAAATAATGTTATCAATCCATGTCCTTCTCATGGGTTATGTCTCATGTAAATTTACCCCTTCTTCTACCTAGGGTTAGGAAACATGGTTTTTGTATCCTGGCATTATCTGGGCCTGGACACAAGGTCATCATACCCCTACCTCTACCTTGGGTTAAGCCACATGGTCGTTGTCTTTTAGAATTGTATCATGTGAGAGAAGAAGGTCATCATACTCATACATGACATATTTGTACACCATCATCGTCATCTCATACTATACATACTTCCCCTCTAAGGGGAAAAACCCCATGATAGTACACATGTCAATTACTAAAAGAAGAAAATTCCCTAAAGGGGATACATCCATATGTAAGAGGTCATAACACATATAAGCACAACATAGCACATCATGCATGAGTATCAATAGCCATACACACACACATGTGATCATTATCAAGCTTTGGTCACATGGGATACACATATACTCACATTTGATCAATATCATACATGGTTCGCACTAGCTACGAATGCACACACATGTGATCAATCGCAAAAATGGGTCTCATGGGCTACACCCACATGAAATCAGTCTCAAGAATGGGCCTCATAGGTACTAGGTCTCATGTAGTATAAGCACACACCCATGGGGGTCTATGTATACTAAGTAAATCATTAGTGATCAAGCCTCGAGCATCGATGGCCATCATCAAGCAAGTGCACAAGGATCCATCATGCCCCTTGGTAATTGGTCTAGTTCTTTAGGAATAGTTCCTTTACATTATTATGACTTTGATTTCATTAAACTGATTAATAATGATATATATTTAATTAAAATATAATTAATTTAATAACAATTTCCACAAGTCGTGATCCTCATACCATATGTCGATAACTATAGATAATATGACGAGGTTTTGTACATGGAACCACTAACCGCAATACGGAGTACAATCCTATCCAAGAAAGGCGCAAAATATTTTTCTAAGTTTGTTCGGGTCCATATGGCCTTCTTCAAATACCACAAGGACCTAAATCATGCCAGAACATTCAAATTTAATTAATTATAACTAAATTATGCTGAAATAAATAATTAAAAGAAAAGTAACAACCAATAGAGAAAGGAATATTCCCCACCACCAAGATAGAACCATAACCAACCACCAGAAGAATTTTGACAACCCTCTTCAGACATTAACCTGAAAATATCTCTATCGGGTGGAGGATTGTAGGCGCGGGAATATGATGCGGAAGGAATTTGGTTTGAGTGCTAAGAAGACAAGCTTGGTCCTAGGTGAGACTACCGTTGTTTGTAGTAATTCCTTGGTGGTCAGTGGGTCATCTGGTCGTGAAGCCCCTGATCGACCTCTCAACCAGGAAGATGACTTGGGGGAAGCAGTCCAGGGGGTGTCAAAGCCCGAGAACATGCTTCTAGAACCAAATATTTCAGACATTTTTGGCAGACTGAAGAGTGGCCTGGGCGTGGGAAATTCTAAAAATTCTTTAATGTTTAAGGATACTGCGGTGGATTAAAGTGAGAGAGTGACATGAGCATCTATTTCAATTTCAAGTGTGGAGCATTCAGACTCTCTGAATCAAGGCGGAGATGCTCGAACTGGAAACAAGGGTTTATCTGTTGGGGAATTCCATGTGGAGGATGCGGGAATCCTCCTGACTCCTTTGGTTGTTTTTTTCACTGAGGCAGTCCGGTCAGGAAAAGGTATCTATGATGAAGGCCAGGAAGTGGTCCATTCGGACTCAATTAGGTTAAGACCTAGAATGAAGGTGGTTGATATCAAACTGGTTAACCGTTTTGAAGGTTTTTCTAATGATGATCCGGTGCAGGAGTTCGAAACTTTCCCGACTAGGTCGGAAGAGCAGAAGGCCCGTGCAAATGAGTCCAGTGATGAGCATTACATCCATTTAGCTATTGATTCAGATGAAGATGGATAGGGCAGCAAACTTCCAATCCCAAGAAGAAGCAAGAGTCGCAGGGGTGTCCGCAAAGAGAGGAAGGACTACTCAAATTTTCCACTACCTATGGAGACTAGATCCACTAAGAAGTCAAAAGCTAAGCTGGTGGGAGATGAAACCAAGGATGTCTGCCAAAAGGCGAAACCTATCACGGTGTAGGATCAATCTTTGGAATTGATAATGGACTCGGGAGAGGAGATGCTGGATTCCGTTCTGACAATTAAAGCTACTGATGAAGATGCCAACAAAATGATGAGAAAGTTTTAAAGGTATCACCTAATGAGGAGTAGTGTTCTTGGATCGACAAGCAGGATCTTATAATGATAAGAGGGTTCAATGACAGGAAGATTAATGTAGAGGAGTACATCCAGTCCTTGGACAAGTTTGTGTTAATGTTTGAAGATCTTTTAAAGGATGGACCAGATACACAGGTAAACACTATATCCTGGAAGTTATTTAGGGAGTTAAAATCTGGTAGGCTCAAGTTGTGCTTTAATGAATCTGTTATTTCCTTTTGTGTTTAAACTATGGGTTTCTCACTTTCTCCTCAAAAGTGTTTGATAATAAAAAAAATCTAATTTTCAGTCAGTCGTCCATAATTGAAATCAAACCAAATATTATAGATAAAGGGTAATTCAGAAATAATTGGTACATCATGGGGTTTCAAAGTATAATACATACCATTAGGAAACCATCACATCCAATAGAGATCGATCCGTGAGGAAACAAGGTTAGAGGAGATCTCGGATTCCAAAACCCATTATTACTATCCAAATTTGAGTAATGAAATTGAGGGAATAAAATAAGTGGTTCTAGACCATGAAACTTACTTTAAAACACCTAAAATACTACCACGGAGCAGTTCATGACACGAAACATGGTTTCACATCATGAATATTTAGGATAGAACCTCTATAGGGAATGACGCTAATAATGCATGGATTGACACCATGATCCACATGATGATTCCTTCCTATAGTTCCCAAATGCTAAAAAAACCCTTCCTTATTCACCTGATCTCACTCTTGGACCACCCAATGACTCTAAAGAAATATGAATTGTTTAAAAACATCCTTTAGTTAGTCTAAACCCATGGATTACAAATTGGAGATCTGTTTCTCATAATGAACTTCCTAGAAAATTGAATGTTAAAATTTACAAAGGAATTTCCAACTCACAACATCACAAGCCATTACAATCCCCCACCACAGTGCATCTCATTCTTTAGAAGATGTGGTAACTTTTAGATCATGCCTCATGATCATCCAAAATCATCAAATCATCAATAATTTGGAATTTTTTGTCTTATAATACAAAAAGATCATCTATTGAACATCTCCAATGAACATGGTCCATTATTCACCAATATTCAAGCCACTAGATCATCGCCAACCTGAACACTTAGATAGTGGTTGCCACACTTTCCACTCCCATTATTCCATGGAATTTAATAAAGGCCTTTATATAAACTTATAATGCCTTCATAATAAGACTCTACTTTCCAACGCGTGTTTCTAAACCATGGTTCTCATCACTATAGGAATCACCTACCAAAAATATTGTTACAGCTATCCATAGGACTGAAAACCATGTCCCATATGACACTAATGACTTTTTTATCCTCTTAAAATATTCAAAATCAATAAAGAACACTTTTTGGACATCCTATGGATGAAATTTCCCAAAACACATGGTCCCTCCCACCACCACATCCTCTAAAGAAATGCCTTCTCCGACCCAATATTTCCACCAATGATCTTCACATGTATGGTTTTAGTTGTGAAATGAGCACTACACCAATGTCTCATGATTCCTAATAATTTTCATCATAGGGAGATACTTTTACACATTCATCACATGGTTTATCCCCCTTTAATAAAATGGTGAAATAGGGTTTCACCCTCAAAACTATGACATGATATGAGTTAAAAGTAGATACCAAAACCTTTTTCCTAATTACAAACTAATGAAACAAGTATATACTATCCAAACACAACCCAAACACTCCAAAGATTCCTAAAAGTCCTTGCATGACCCTCAAGAACCTCTATCGTACCCAATATAATGATATTGATGTGGTTTCATCCCACTATATTCAATTTTTTATGGGAACACCAGTTGATACTCTTCCAAACAACTTACTACAAAGGTAAAGGGACTAAAAAATTGAAAATCCATGAATACAGTGATCAATATCTCCTAAGACTTAGATTTATTGGTATATCAATATGACATATTTAATGAAATCTTCACTTAGGATGAATGTTTCCTCATTTGGTTGACCAACCACTCACACCAACCACAATGCACTCAATCTATCACTAATACACCACTGATCAAACTCACTCTATGATCATTTTGAATATTATTTGAGATTTATTTCCAAATATTATCTCTATCTAGTTCCATATATGAAGTAAAAAAGGCATTTTTCATATAATCATATTCTCTCATGTCCAATACACTACACACATCTAGATATACCCTGATCATTCAAAGGTTAGTATTAATAATTCTATGACCTTTACCATGATAGTTTCATTCACTTATAAACAGATTGATGCACCCCATAATTAGAGTATCATTATAACCACCTTTCAATACATAAATTGGTCTACCTAGCCCATTACTAGTTCATCACCCAACATGATGACTAATCATGACCATCCTTTCATACCCGATTTCCATGCCTGAAAACGCTTCATGAACACATCGGTGACCTCACTTGGAGAGTGGTCCCAAATAGAAACCATCATAGAATAGACACTTTAGTGATTCTCATGTTCATCCATAACTGAAAAAGTATTAATGGTCCATACAAGGCTTAATTTCCATTTAGAAAGGCACCTATGCACTTCATGTCCCAGACATTCATTTTCTCTCACACATTAGTATTGCTTCCAAAAATACTCACCAACACCCATTGTAGCCCTCCGGTAGAGTGATCAACTGAGAAGCCACTCACGATCATTTTTTATTATCCTATCCATTCTACTCAAGCCCAATGGATACATGCTCTCATGCATCCATATTATGCACCCCTGACTCATACTCCAATGAGTCGTGTCTTATTATACCTAGCTTCACATGCCTAACAGATGACCATTCTCCAACATATGTCGGTTCCATCAATCTAAGAGCATCCTTAATTCTCCTCTTCAGAATCAAAACCACTTTATTTCTAAGATTCACCCCACACCATAGATCACATGGGTTTTAGTTCAATCTATTGAGCATCCACCCATTCTCTAACCCTCCAAATTCCAACCACGTAGGATATTTCCTTGGCATCTAATGAGAGACACATACCAAACTAACTAGATAGAAATCCATTGGTCGTGTCTAGGATTCTATAGGCTTCCACATGATCCATAACCCAACCTCATATCATGATTTATAGCACTCATGGTGCTCTATACTCCATTTATGAAAGGTAATTCAGAAGACCATCCTCTACGACTTACAAAGGTTAATCACATTCACCTGGATGTTTCGTCAACAAAATACTCCCCTCTAGGGCACTAGGAACCTATACTATCCCTTCACATGGAATATACACACTCGGGGCACCTAAAGTTATCAAGAGGAACAGACTCGCATGTAACCATATTCACATATCTAAGGTCATAAGGGATTCCACATAACCTTAAACAGGGTGTCACTATGAGTCGCAACTCACAAAACATCATCTAGGTGTATATCTATAGATATACCATGATAGATCTACCCATGAAAATATGTTTTAAGGAACAATTGGCACTTATTGCAGTCAAAATTAATTCCTCTAGGAGCTATATGTAAATCTCCACATATGTTGTAGTTGGAACATTAATTAGTCAGGCTCGTCGAATAAGAAATAACCCAAGATTTTCCACTAAGGTAATTAATGTCCAATAATTACATAACAAGGATCATTGCAATAATCATGCATGGAGGGACTGTATCACCATTGTTGATGTCCTTTATAGGTGTGTCACACCATAGTCTCACATGACCTTCCATAATAAGTAAAAATGCATAGGGATTTAGCTAAAAAATTTCACCATAAACTTTTACCAGAAAACACAATACAAGATCTCGACACTAAATCAATTGATTCCTCCATTATTAATACAATCTCACACATGAAATATGTATTGTGAAGCCAACATTCTGAATAAGATGCATGTGAATCCACTTTCTGATACAATAAAGATTCAAATCCATATGAAATTGTAAACATCAAAATCCATGTGTTTCACATGAGGTGATATCATATAACCACAACAGTGAACACCAACAACATCAATCCCATTACATAGTAAGATGTACATCGCTTGGGAAATGCGTTCTAGATGTATTAAACGGTGTTTCAACATAATATTCAACATATTCATATGTTTTATGTCTACCAACTACCTAAATTAGGAAAACAAGACAACTCTAATACCCTTTTGTAACAACCTGACCCCGATCATTGGGTTTGATCCAAAAGTCCAATATGAGTTTAAGCAGGACCCCCAATATTCTAGAGGCATCTAACTAGTATAAAGGGTGAAAATTGAAATCATGGGGAGACTATGTTGTCAACCAGAGTGAAAAATAAAAGATAAATGAAAAAAAATGTAATGATACATAGCAAGAGTTCATAGAAGAAAATATTATACCATTTGTAATGAATAAATTCAAAAAAAACATAATCCAAAACAATATAAAAATAGAGATAACCCACTAGGTCGATCATAAAAACAAGATAAAATATAAAAAATGTAAAAAAGATTCTCTAAACCAAAAACAATGCCTTACCTCCTACCGATATCTAGACATAGAGCGTGTTATCCATCTAAAATAATATGAGGCTACATCCCAACATGTACCTACAATAAGTGTGGGTTGCATGGGTACCCAAGTTATAGGGAAAATCGAAAATTGTGTGATATTAATTAAGATTTCATCGCCAATGTGGTACAATATCGAACCATTAAGGAACAATTTATGTGCATATAATTAGATCAACCGAATAAGAAGATAGGTAATACATTAACTACAAAATCAAAAGAAATAATCATTAATGCGCATGTAGGCAACAAAAAACCATATGTCAAGCGTATGTGTGCTAAAAAAACTACCAAGAACATTGAACATAGCTACTTTGGATATATATCACAATATTGGTCGAACCATAATTCTAATTCTGATCAACTACAAGGTGACCTCACATATCCTTGAGGAGCCATAAGGCAAATGAGTATTGATCCATGCTGGAAAGTGTCCAAGCACTATCACTCTCATGGGTTAGGCCTTAATGGCATCGTACACCTGCCTCTACCTCATGTCATGCCACATTGCATCATATCTAGATATTGTCTCAGGTCAAGCCACAATATCTTTTTACACCTACCTCTTCCACAGGTTAGGACACATTATCATATCATCCACACAATATCTTGGGTCAAGCCACAATGTCTTCATAACACTTCCCTAAATTGATGTAAATTATCATCTTCATCCCATGTTGAACATGATCCCCAACTAAGTGTTAACCAGGAAACTATAGTCCACCTCTCAATGTCTATAATAGGAAGATCCTACAAAGAGAATACATCAATACACAATAATTCATTACACATATAGGCATAACATTGCACATCAAGAATGAATACCATTATCTATATACACACACATTTCATAAATGTAAAACATGGGTACTATACACATACACACATGTGATCAATATCGGAAATGGGCCTCATAAACTTCACACACACACCTTTAATCAAACTAAATCATGTTTCTCATGGGGTATACATGAGTACAATAGCGATTAGGATCAAGAATGGGTGTTACATACACAATATATCATCTAGCACAACTAAAATCCAAAGGAGAGTCTGTAATTTGGAGCATTCATTAGTGGTCAAGACTCATCCATCAGTGGCCAACATCAAGATAGTGCACAAGGGTCTATCATAACTCATGTCACATTATCCATTTTATTAGTTATATTTCCATTAATTAGTTAAGAATTCGATTTTATTAAAATAAAAAAAATGAATTACATGTATCTCATAAAAAATTATGAATTTAAGGTCATTCTCCTAAAGTGGTGAACCTCATAACACGTGATAATAACTATGAATAATAACATGGGGTAGAGTACACTGGAATACGTATCCCAATATCGAGTAAACTCTCATCCAAGAAAATCCTTGAAACATTTTCTGAGTCCTTCCAAGTCAATTCAACCCCCAAAAAATTCCACAACATCCAAACTTATGGGAAAGCATTATAATTAAATTAGTATTATATAAATGATAATTATTTAAATTATTTCAATGAAATTACCATCAATGGCATGTGTTCATCATCATGGGATGTTGATCGTACCACGATTCACTGTTTTATTCCACCCTTACACCGCAGTTTTAAACTAGTTTTGTAATGAATATTCCAAATATAATAATGAATTTAACTTTATGTTTGAATCAATCAATTAATGTTAATCAATATTAGAATGGGCAATGTTACTTGTTTTTATTATTTCAATGTAGGTGGAGGTGATTTGGAGGGCCCTTGATGAAGTGAAAGAAAAATGGGCCAAAATTGCATGGATCCATGGACATTTGTCCACTGTTTTGCATAGTACACGAAATATGTGCATCTAAATGGGCTGAAATTTTGTGGTCCTGTCAAAAATTTAATAGTCTACATTTCATATTAAGGAACCCAATCCTGATTCGGCTTGTATGGGGCCCATCCGAACTGATCTGTCCAAGACACCGAATTTGGACCAAGTCAAATGTGGTGTTCTGTATTTTATCAATATCTTGAGCTGTAGTTATCCAAACGGTGCTAAAATTTAGGTGGATATAGTCAAGAGGTAGGGATACAACTTTTCTATTTTCTCCAAAGCGAGATAAGACTGTCTGAAGGCCGAAACGCATCGTGCAAGTGGATTGATGAAATCTGTGTGCCTAAAACCACCTTCCAATTTTCCTATAAAAGGGCACCAAGGGAACCTCATTTTCAAGTTCGGCCAAGGAGTGAATTGCTGCCAATTTGGAGTCCTATAGGAGTCTCCTAATCACCTTGGAGGTTCTGGAGGCCTCTATCCTCATAGGGGGATCAACAATGAAGAAGGAGTTCAACCCGAGCTTCCTCCTCCTCCCGATGTCGAGCTAAAAGTTCGGTGTTCGTTGTGAGGGAGCTACACACATGTCAAGGGAGTTCCGATGCATAAACTAGCAAATGGTTTGGAGTAATTTGGGTGTTTAAACATTTCATTCCATGTATCTTATTTTATTTCAGATTTGAATGCTTGATTTGATACATGTGAGTGTTATGCTCTTAATTTCTAACCGATCGGTGTGAGGTTTTGAGTGCGTGACTTGTGTTGTTCCGATTGGACATCACAAGAATCCTTTTCATACCCAACTTATTGAGATTTCAATATGCTTTGGAAGCTCTTATTAAATGCATAAGTATTGGACCTTGACAATACGATTGTTACGTCAAGGTTTGGTCCTTAAAGCATTGAAATAAAATCTTAGGAATTAATTGGGATTCCAATTAATTCCAACCAAAGAATTACTCTAAACCTAAGATGAATCTCTATGAACAATGAACTTGATATGTGTGTAGTGAAATCACATCGACCCTTTTATCTCATATTTCTCAAAATCCACTTGGTCACTCATCTTTTAAGTTATTTCAACTAAGTCATTGTTTTAAACTGTTTTCAAAACCACCCCCTCTCTTAGTCATTTTTATTAAAAATGCACACTCTAAACCTACCAACGCTCCTTGAGAGACGACCTAGGGTTTACCCTAGACTATAAATCAACCTTAAAAATATAATCAATTTGACGTGTCATGACAACGCGGTCAAATTTTGGCGCCGTTGCCGGGGAGCGCTTTGGTTTTTTGTGCGTGTTTTTGATAAAATTTTTGTAATTTTTGTGAATATTTGTTTGTTTTATCTTCTACGTTTGCATTTATTTTTGTATTCTAATTTATTTATTGTGTAGGTTCTGTGTATGACGCGTTCTACTCCAGGAGACCTACAAACTTTCGAACCCGAACCAGAGAGGGTCCTACATCAACGAAACTGAGACACACAAGACCACACTTTGAAGGAGGAGACATCAAATATTAAAATTCTTCTTGATCCTTCTTCTTCTTCTGAAACCAAAGTTAAAATTGAACATAACTTGTATAACATGGCTGAAAATAATAGAACACTAAAAGAACTAACCTCACCTGATGTTGATATCCGACCCACTTACATTCAATTACAAGGCGAGGCACCCAATTTTGAACTAAAATCTGGTTTGATTCATTTATTACCAAGATTTCATGGACTGCCTGGAGAAGATCCACATAAGCATTTAAAAGAATTTCATACTGTGTGTTCAACATTAAAACCTGCTAATGTGGATAAAGAACAATTAAAACTTAGGGCATTTCCATTTTCATTAGAAGACATGACTAAAGATTGGTTGTATTATGTTAATTCACCTATTAGAGGTTGGGCGGACATGAAACGACTTTTTCTTGAAAAATACTTCCCAGCCTCTCGAACTGCAACAATAAGGAATGAAATATGTGGGATAAGACAATCTCAAGGAGAAACCCTTCATGAATATTGGGAACGATTTAAAAGATTGTGTTCAAATTGTCCACATCACCAAATAAGTGATCAACTTTTAATTCAGTATTTTTATGAAGGTTTAATCCCTATTGATCGAAACATGATTGATACTGCTGCAGGTGGTGCACTAGTGGATAAAACCCCAATCGCTGCAAGGACCCTAATTGAGACCATGGCACAGAACACTCAACAATTCAGTTCAAGATCCAGTGTACCCATTCGAGGTGTCCATGAGGTGCAAAGTACTGAATTCGAGAAGAAGGTGGACAGAAAGTTTGAAGAGGTGAGTACCCTTCTACGACAACTTGCTCTTTCCCAAGGGAAATTTCAATCTCCTCCTCCCATACATTGTGGTATATTCTCTTCTGATACCCACTATTCTGACCAATGCCCCCAATTGAGAGAAACTTATGAGAGTTGTGAGCCAATATTCCCAGGACGCCCCTATAACCAACCCATTAGGCAAGAACCTTACTATCCATCCAACCCTGGGTGGAAAGACAACCAAGCCTATAGGCAAGGGGGGTATTCAAACCAGCCTCATCAACCATGGAACCAACCAGGGCAAAGTAGTCATCAACCACCACCACCCAGAAATTTTCAACCACCCCAAAGGCCTTTCCAACAACCCCCTCCAAAACCCGAGCCTAGCCTAGAATATATGATGAAACAAATGGCTGCCAATAATCTCCAGTTCCAACAAACCACCCAAGCAGTCACACAAGACCTCAAAACCCAATTAGGCCAACTAGCTAACTCAGTGGGTGAAATCCAAAGCCATGGGTCTGGTAAACTACCATCTCAACCACTTGTCAACCCTAGGGATAAGGGAAATGTTGGTGCCATCACCCTTAGGAGTGGAACTCAACTTAAAAGTCAAATGAACCCTCCATTAGATTCATCCTCTCCTAAGGGAACCACCATCACAACCACTGAAAAATGTTCAAATGAGATGGAACCTTGTCTTGAGAGAATTCCTACCAAAGGAAAGAGTGTGTCTATTGATGAGTTACCAAGCCCAAGCATTCCTCTTCCATTTCCCCAAAGAGCCACCCAACCAAGGAAACAAAAGGAAACTGAACTTGATAAAGAAATCTTAGAGACTTTTAAAAAAGTGCAGATTAACATTCCATTGATTGATGTCGTCAAGCAAATTCTGAGATATGCCAAGTTTCTGAAGGAGGTGTGTACCCACCGAAGGCGACTTAGAGGTGATGAGAAGGTGAGCCTGGGGAGGAACGTCTCAGCATTGATACAACCATCACTTCCCACCAAGTGCAATGATCCTGGAACATTCTCGATTCCGTGCACCATAGGGGAGTATTCTTTCTCCAATGCTATGCTTGATTTGGGTGCTTCTATTAATGTGATGCCTCACTCCATATACTCTTCTTTGCAGGTCGGTGAACTAAAGCCCACAGGAATAGTTGTTCAGCTAGCAAATCGGAGTACGGCACACCCTTCTGGTGTGTTAGAGGATGTTCTTGTGAGGGTTCAAAATTTCATATTTCCTGTTGATTTTTATGTGCTAAAAATGGAAGATGATAGGATGAATGGGCATGCCCCAATTATATTGGGGATACCCTTCTTGAAAACCGCCAAAGTCATAATTAATGTCAATAATGGTACATTATCTATGGAATTTGGTGGTGACATAGTCCATTTCAACATCCTTGATGCCATGAATCACCCCTCAGAAGAACATTCCTCTCTCTCGGTAAATTCAATTGATGTACTCCCTTCCCCTAAAATCACTTTCTGAATTTTCCTCTTTGATTGAAATTCTTGGAAATGAATCGTGTGTTGATTGTTGTAGTGGTCTAGAAAAGTGTCATGCATGTTTATTAATTGATAATTTCTTGAACACGGAGGATCACATGACCATCGATGATACTGCTACGCTTGTAAAAGCTAATTCCTCATCTGAGGATGATACCATTGAGCAGTTAGATGAGATTAGTGACCTCTCACTTTCACACACACTCCCATCAATCCAAAATCCACCAGAATTGGAACTAAATCAATTGCCTCAAGATTTAAAATATTCATATCTTGAGAATGGAAACAAGTTGCCCATCATCATTGCTAGTTCACTCCCTCCTGAGCATGAATTGTGACTGCTTGAACTTTTGAGGGAGCATAAACAAGCATTTGGATGGACACTTGTAGACATTCCTGGTATTAGCCCATCAATTTGTACACATCATATTTTATTAACTGATGAGGATAAACCAGTGAGGCAGGCACAACGTCGACTGAACCCAAACCTCTTAGAAGTAGTTAAAAAAGAAGTAACAAAATTATTGGCAGCTGGAATCATTTACCCCATCTCTGACAGCCAATGGGTCGGTCCCATTCAAGTAGTTCCTAAAAAAACTCGCCTAACGGTAATTAAAAATGAAAACAATGAATTAGTTCCAACTCGTGTGCAGAATAGTTGGCGTATCTGTATAGATTATCGCCGACTAAACCAACACACTAGGAAGGACCATTTCCCATTTCCATTCATTGACCAAATGCTAGAGAGGCTAGCGGGGAAGTCTCATTACTGTTTTCTTGATGGGTATTCTGGATACTTTCAGATCCATATTGCCCCTGAGGATCAGGAAAAGACAACTTTCACTTGCCCCTTTGGCACATTTGCCTATAGAAGGATGTCATTTGGTTTGTGCAATGCTCCGGGTACTTTCCAACGATGTATGGTTAGTATTTTTTCGGATTACCTGGAGAATTGCATGGAAGTTTTCATGGATGATTTTACTATTTATGGATCCTCTTTTGATGAATGTTTAAGTAGTCTTGGTTCAGTCCTACGTCGCTGTATTGAAAATAATCTAGTATTAAATTATGAGAAATGTCATTTCATGGTGCGACAAGGTATAGTTTTGGGACATGTCATTTTTGGGGATGGTATCCAAGTAGATAAATCGAAAGTGGATGTCATTTCTTCCCTACCATTCCCTAAAAATGTACGTGATGTGCGGTCTTTCCTAGTTCATGCTGGATTTTACCGTCGTTTCATTCGTGATTTTAGTAAGATTGCACTTCCCCTCTCCCGCTTACTCTAAAAAGAAAAAGATTTTGTTTTTGATAAAGAATGTGAAAAGGCTTTTAATAAATTAAAATGGAGTCTCACATCACCCCCGGTAATCCAACCACCTCAGTGGGATTTACCATTTGAGCTCATATGTGACGCCTCTAACTATGCAGTTGGGGCAGTCTTTCCACAAAGGGTCGATCGAGCTCCACATGTCATTGTCTATGTCTCACGTACTTTGGACCTTGCCCAAGCAAACTACACCACCACTGAAAAAGAATTTCTTTCCATTGTGTTTGCCTTGGATAAATTTAGGTCATACCTTTTAGGGTCCAAAGTCATTGTGTTCTCAGACCATGCAGCCCTCCGGTATCTCCTAAAGAAACCGGAAGCCAAACCACGTCTCATTCGTTGGATGCTCCTTCAGGAATTCAATCTAGAAATTAGAGATAAAAAAGGAGCAGAGAATGTGGTGGCAGACCATATCAGTAGGATCCCCCCATCCTTGAACATTGTATCATCCCCCTGTATTCCCATTAATGACATGTTTCCTGATGAGAAATTGTACAAAGTGCAAGATGTTATTCTCTAGTATGCTGAAATTGTAAATTATTTGGTAGCATCTTGCATTCCTACTGATTTCAACAAAAACCAGGTCAGTCGTCTAAAACATGAGTCTCGTTGGTACATTTGGGATGACCCCTACCTTTGGCGCACATGTAGCGATCAGGTCCTTAGGCGTTGTGTTCCCGATAGCGAGTTTCAATCTGTCCTTAGATTCTGCCACACTCTTGCTTGTGGGGGGGCACTTTGGTCCCCAATGGACTGCTCGCAAAATTCTTGATTCTGGTCTCTTTTGGCCAACACTTTTTCGGGATGCCCATGAATTTTGTAAATCTTGTCATCGTTGTCAAAGAATGGGGAATGTCTCTAAAAGGAATGAAATGTCACAACAACCCTTGCTCTTTCATGACATTTTTTATGTTTGGGGCATTGACTTTATGGGGCCATTTCCCAATTATTTTGGCAACTTGTACATTCTTTTGGTCGTTGATTATGTATCAAAATGGGTAGAGGCACGGGCCACAAGGACAGATGATTCCAAAACAGTTGTAGAATTTTTGAGAACTCGGATCTTTTGTAGGTTTGGATTACCTAGGTTCATCATCAGTGACCAGGGTTCTCATTTCTGCAACCGAACAATGCAATCACTTTTGCGTCGGTATGGGGTCGATCATCGAGTTTCTACTGCATATCATCCACAGACCAATGGTCAAGCTGAGGTTTCAAATAGAGAGGTAAAACAAATTCTTGAAAAAACGGTTCAACCCAATAGGAAAGATTGGAGTCTTAGACTTGATGATTCATTGTGGGCCTACCGTACTGCTTTCAAAACTCCCATTGGAATGTCACCCTATCGTCTTGTGTTTGGAAAGAGTTGTCACCTCCCTGTTGAGATTGAGCACCGGGCCTACTAGGCCATCAAACAATGCAATTCTAATCATTCTGGTGCAGGTGCTCAAAGGAAGTTGCAGATCCAGGAGCTAGAGGAAATGAGAAGAGATGTATATGAAAACTCCAGGATTTATAAGGAGAGAACCAAGGCTGCCCATGACCGTCTTATCCTTCATCGTCAGTTCCATATTGGGCAGAAGGTCCTCCTTTATAATGCAAGGCTGAAGTTGCATCCTGGTAAGCTTCGTTCCCGCTGGTTTGGACCATACATTGTTACTAATGTCTCTCCATTTGGTGTTGTTCAGGTTCAAAATGAAGAAACCAAGCAAACATTCGTTATCAATGGGCAGCGGCTGAAGCACTTTCATGAACCTGTTCTGGAATCCCCGATGGAGGAATTCCAAATTCAAGAAGCACACTATGAATGACATCCACCAGGTTTTATCCTTTCTTCCCACATTCTCTTTTACTACAGTGAGGACACTGCATACTCTAGGTGTGGGGAGGTGGATACATTCCTGGGATAGTTAGAATTTTCATTGTTTTCTCCTTTTGTTTTCTCTTTTTGGCCTTCTTAATGGTATTTTCATTTTTCCTCATCAACAATTTCGAAGTTCCATGATTTGGCGACCATAATGTGGGGAAAGTAAAAATACCATAACGAAGGCTAAAAAGAGTATTTGTATGAATTTAACATCAGGGAGTGATTTTTAGTGAATTGATTTTTTGTCAATGATATAAATGGTCGTATCTATGTGAAACCTTTGAGATGATTGATGCCCATTGTGTGAGTAGTTTTTGGGAAAATTGTGTCACTAATATCTCCACAAATTTTTGCACCAAACCACAAAGTGTGATTATTTCTTACTTAATATAAGGTAAATATATGTTGGGTTAATATTTTTCATCTTTAAATGATATTTCCATACGTTCGTTCCTTATCCGATCTGTTTCTTTACTGTACCAGATTGACCTATGCGTGTGTACCTAATGTTCGACTGTTGTACGCCCTCAAAAAAAACAAAAACAAAATTGTTGTGTCTTGGGCGGGTCAAAAACCACTCCTCCTCAACCTTTGATCTTGTTATAACTATTGCAATTAGTGTCGTGAGGAGATCAAACAAGGGTTGAGAGATGAGTGTGAGATTTGTTCAAATGCAACTTCAAAAAATATATAATAAATGAGGGGAGTGATGAAATGTGAAACATATGGGGATATCTAGGTCGAGAGCTTATGGTTTGACTTATGGGAATGCTTAAATGAGTGGGTCTTGAAATATGATTGCAAAGGATGTAGGACAGGTTCGGTGAAAAATCATTTAAAGCTGAATAATGTTAAAATAACCTATATTTATTTGATAGAAAGTGGAAAGAATAGCATGGAATGGTTTTCACACACACACATGGAGAGTTAGTGTAATGGTTGACCTTTGAATTTCTTGCTCATATTGGTGTCATAAATCTCTTTGAATTTTATTGTGATATGATTTATGAGAAATCTTTTTCCATTTTCACTGGGAATAACTCCTTAGTGTGGTTTGTGCATTGATCACTTTACTTTAAATAAAATTTCCTCAAATGATAAATCTTCAGGATGTTGAAAATATATATATATATATATATATGCATCATTGTATTTGGATATGTGACTTTGCCCAGGAGTGCAAATGTTTAGGTGTGGGGGTGTGATCGTACCACGATTCACTATTTTATTTCACCCTTACACCGCAGTTTTAAACTAGTTTTGTAATGAATATTCCAAATATAATAATTAATTGCACTTTATGTTTAAATCAATAAATTAATGTTAATCAATATTATAATGGGCAATGTTACTTGTTTTTATTATTTCAATGTAGGTGGAGGTGATTTGGAGAGCCCTTGATGAAGTGAAAGAAAAATGGGCCAAAATTGCATGGATCCATGGACATCTGTCCACTGTTTTGCATAGTACACGAAATCTGTGCATCCAAATGGGCTGAAATTGTGTGGGTCTGTCCAAAATTTAATAGGCTACATTTCATATTAAGGAACTCAATCCTGATTCGGCTTTTATGGGGCCCATCCAAACTGATCTGTCCAAGCCACCAAATTTGGACCAAGTCAAATGCGGTGTTCTGTAGTTTATCAATATCTTGAGCTGTAGTTATCCAAACGGTGCCAAACTTTCGGTGGAGACAGTAAATAGGTAGGGATACAACTTTTATATTTTCTCCAAAGTGAGATAAGATTGTCTGAAGGCCTAAACGCGTCGTTCAAGTGGATTGATGAAATCTGTGTGCCTAAAAGCACCTTCCAATTTTCCTATAAAAGGGCACCAAGGGAACCTCATTTTCAAGTTCGGCCAAGGAGTGAAGTGCTGCCAATTTGGAGTCCTATAGGAGTCTCCTAATCACCTTGGAGGTTCTGGAGGCCCCTATCCTCATAGGGGGATCAACAATGAAGAAGGAGTTCAACCCGAGCTTCCTCCTCCTCCCGATGTCGAGGTAAAAGTTGAGTGTTCGTTGTGAGGGAGCTACACACATGTCAAGGGAGTTCCGATGCATACACTAGCTACTGGTTTGGAGTAATTTGGGTGTTTAAACATTTCATTCCATGTATCTTATTTTATTTCAGATTTGAATGCTTGATTTGATACATGTGAGTGTTATGCTCTTAATTTCTAACCGATCGGTGTGAGGTTTTGAGTGCGTGACTTGTGTTGTTCCGATTGGACATCACAAGAATCCTTTTCATACCCAACTTATTGAGATTTCAATATGATTTGGAACCTCTTATTCCATGTATAAGTACTGGACCTTGACAATACGATTGTTACGTCAAGGTTTGGTCCTTAAAGCATTGAAATAAAAGTTTAGGAATTAATCGGGATACCAATTAATTCCAACCAAAGAATTACTCTAAACCTAAGATGGATCTCTATGAACAATGAACTTGATATGTGTGTAGTGAAATCACATCGACCCTTTTATCTCATATTTCTCAAAATCCACTTGGTCACTCATCTTTTAAGCTATTTCAACTAGGTCATTGTTTTAAACTGTTTTCAAAACCACCCCCCCTCTTAGTCATTTTTATTAAAAATACACACTCTAAACCTACCAACGCTCCTTGAGAGACGACCTAGGGTTTACCCTAGACTATAAATCAACCTTAAAAATATAATCAATTTGACGTGTCACGACAACGCACTCAGATGCCCTATTACCCCACCGATCAAAAGCCCCATCATTCTAGGAAAATTCAACCAAGATCTAATAGAATGGTCATCCAATTATCTAATTATAATCAAGAAAAATATCAAATGATAAATGATAATTCTAATAGAATTAGGACATCAAGGGTATAAAAAGATTTAACAAGAAGATTCCATAAAAAATGGTTCTTGTATTGGTGAGGAAACGAGCGTGGATGAACTCCTAGAGGATAAAACCCATCATTCTCATCCAAAATCACATAAGGGAATTAGGGGAATGAAATAAGTGAGGTATGAACCAATACTCATACATTAAAACACCCAAAATACATCTCAAGAGTATTTCATAGAGTAAAACATTGTCTCGCGTCATGAAAATTTAGAGCATAATTGTTAGTGCTCTTGGTATGGAAGAGGTAATAGAGGGGGGTGAATAGGCCTTTTGATTTATTATTATAAATTTTAAATTTAAAAGTTATAAAAGCAGTGTTAAATGTTTTAGTGGAAAGATAACAAATAACACAAGAAAATTTTATAGAGGTTCATATCTCAATATCTTAGTCCTCTCTTCAATATCCTCTACTCCTCAAGCAGAATGGTATGCACTATATCCTTACTTTTGAATAAGAGTAATAACCAAATTACAAGAATTACAAACGTACCTTTTTCACCTGGTGGTATAACCCTACATACCTTTTTCAACTAGAGGTATAACCCCTGACTTTCTAAGGAGTCAAAAACCAAAAATAACCCGACCTTCCTTTTAGATTGAAGGAATAACCTGACGATAGCTTTTGGATGGGAAAATCATAAACCAGAATCTAGAATACAAACATGGAATTGAAAGAATTACAATGGATAAAAACCGTTGGGACTAAAAAATGATTAGCCCACTGTGCAACAATAATCATGAGATAAAATGAAGTGCAAAATGTGAAAAAAAAATGAACACCAGATGTAACGTGGAAAACCCCTCAAAATGAAAGGTGTAAAAAAACCATGGGCAAAATAGAAGAATCATTATGGGTAAAGTTGGGTACACACTCTATCACTATTACAAGGAAAACACCCTCGTAATATCTTTGTTGAATAATGGGGAAACAATCTCACAAATACCGCAAATACTGAAAGGAGAAGATATTGATTGTGTGTTGAATCTAGGGGAAGCCACTGCCTTTTATAGGCAAGCTCCACCCCTCTGCTCCTCCATCATTGCATCTTTGTAGGTGCGGTTGGCCATCCACCACCTACCCAACCGTCAGCCCCCTTTGATAAAAGGTGGGGCGGCACTGTCCTGAAAAAAAACAACGCCAACAAAAATAATACAAAACAAATGAAATAAGAATTTGAGAAAATGGTAAATAAATTCGATGATGATCTTGTTCCTTGATCACAACAGGTATGGAAGATGTAGACGATGGTGATCTTATGTGATCATGGCAATACAGTAGATGTCAAAGAAGTTTCATAATCAAACTTTCAGAGCAGCCGGAATGTATTTCATATCCTCATCGAACAAATTTTATAATATATGTATCTTTTTCAATCTTCATGGGTACATTTGTTTTTATACATGAATCCTTCTCCCAAAGCATTAATTCCTAGATCTACAGGAGTGTGTCATTACCGAATCACTTAATAACACTTGTTATAGAGTAATAAAAATAATATGGTTGAAGTCGTTATGGGCATAAAACATAGCTGGACAAAAGATCGTTAATGAAATGGTAAAAGGATTATTTAATATAGTACATGTAATGTTTACTAATCAAATCACAAGTAAAAAAATAAATGAAACAATAATAAAATTCTAGATATAAGACATGCAACAAAATGATGTGAAAAATAGAGCATCGTAAATAATAATCTACATGAATCCACGTCATTGAAAAAATGATGGAAATAATTTTAAACAAAGTTGCAAGTATCATTTAACATAAAATATTAAGCATTTAACAGTGTAATTAAATTTAACAATTTTCACTGAAAAGGAAAAAAATAAAATTTTGGAAAGACTCACCATTGGAAGTTTGGCGATGAGTCGTGACCAAACGATGGAAATGTTTGACGGTAAGACATTTCTCACTGTCGACATACCATTGTAAAATTATTTAAAACTAAAAAAAATAGACATTTATAAAACCATATCCAAACATCGTATCATCAAAAGGTTTCGAAAAGAACAATAAAAGGTGACTCACCATTGGATGTCCAAGGATGACTCATGACACACCGTTGGGTCCCCAACGGTGTCTTATGACACACCGTTGGATTCCAATAGTGTCACATGGAAACTTAATGCCAAACACCATGATGATATTATAAATGAATAAAAAAATATGAAGTTCATTAAACAGAAAATTGAACAAGTAAATATTAAAATAGAACTATTTTCATGTTTTAAAAGAAATGAAATATGGCATAATAACTATGCAGTAACATAATTAATAACCTAATAAAACAAATAGGAACCCACGGCTAAACCAAATAATAAAACACTTGTATTGGCACAAATGAAGAAAAAAAGAGCACATGAAATACTTGGAATAAAGCTAAAGGCAAACACCAACAGACTGATAAACAAAGGGTAAACAACGCATCGTTGGGTTCTACAGCAGTGTCAAAAATGGCATAGCGATGGGTTTTCCAACGGTGTAAAAAATGACATACCGTTGGGTTTTCCAATGGTGTCAAAAATATATATACCATTGGGTTTTCCAACGGGGTCTCGAGCTTGAAGAAAATAGAATGTCGACGGACGGTTACTGTGGGAAGACGAACATCGGAGGAAAGCATAATCCACACGGGTAAATAAATTATGATTTGTGACTTCAAAATAGGTGTATGTAGGAAGGGAGGAAGGGAGGAAGGCGAGGAAGGCTCGGTCAGGAAGCGAATGCGCGGGAGCAGAAAAGTCGCGTGTGGGAAAGGAAAAAGTGAAATTGCGGGACACGAGAAAGGACGGTGGATATATTTAAATAAATTTATGAATATAGTACTGTACTTAGTGTATTCGTTCATTTCATATATATTTCATATATATATATATATATATATGAACTTTTATCTTCTCAATAATACTTAAAATCATGATAAATATATTTAAATAAACAATAAATGTATTTATAATATTTAAAAATATAAATATTTAGTTATATATAATTATATACTTTTTAAATATATTATATATAATTATAATTATATATAACTAATTAAATATAAATATGTTTAAATAATTATAAAATTGAAAAATATTTTTTTAAATGATAAATATATATTTGTGAATACCTTTTGAATATATTTATTTATAAATATATGTATTTAATGAATATATACACAAACACAGACATATACATATATATTTATTTACATACTTATGACATTTAAATTAAAATGAATATATCAATATATATATATATATATTTAATTAATTTATAATTTAAATTATTAAATTATAATAAATATATTAATTATATATATTTATAAAATTATAAATATAATAAATATATTGATTATAATTTTATAATTATGAATAAATGGTATGTTTTATCAGCGCTAATAAAACATATAATTATTATTGCTTTTTTGGCGCTCATAAAAATGACCTTTTATCAGTGCCAAAAAAACGTGGATAAAGTCATGTTTTATCAGCGCTTTCAATTGTAGTGCTGATAAAACATATTTTTATCAACACCCTTTAATCTAGCGTTGATCAAAGTGTCGTCGGATTTTATAAATAAACCCTAACTTTTTCCTCCTTCCTCGCACCCCTCAAACTCTCACGGAAGCCGATCCCTGTCGTCGTCGCCTCCTCTCCTCCCTCCTCTTCGGCCTCCTCTCCTGCCTCCTCCTCCTCCTCTACCACCGACTCCTCTGCCGCCACGAACCGAGCTTCGTCGCACATCTCTCCTACGCCATGCCTCTCCTCCACCAATGGCTCTCCTCCGCCGCACCTCTCCTCCACCGCGACTCTCCTCTGCAATTATCTCTTCCCCACCGCGTGCTCACTATTACAAATAGGGCTTTTAAAAGTGCTAAAAAACGTCTTTAACAGCGTTAGAAAAACGTTGTTAATCACGGTGAAGATAAAGGGGGGTCCCTTTATCAACGCTTGAAAAAGCGCTGATAAAGGGTCACTTTTATCAGTGCTCAAAATAGTGCTGATAAAGGCCAAGTTGCCTGATCAAACCCAGCTCATGCACAACACCTGCACACCTGAGACAACACCTGCACACACAACACAAAACAACTGCACAAAACAACACCTACACACAAACAAAGCATAGAAGAACAAAACAACACGCACACGAGTTTCCCAAAACAATGTTATATACATTTACTTGAAATCATGAATACAAAAAATCACACTACTGTATACATTTCAAACAATGTTTTATATGATTACAATTACAATTATCCAACAAATAGTTAAAAACATTAATGTTTCATCCTTTTTACATCCGTGATCCCCTCTCAAAAATTATCGTTCATGGTATTAGTTGCCGAACAAAGCATCTGAACTCTGGAAAAAAATTCAACCTATATAAGAAAACAAATATCATGTTAGTAATACAATAATGAAATAAATTAAACATTAATATAAAAAATACATTAATAAAATGTCAATTGTTACCTATTACAACCTTTACATGTCCATATTTCCTTGGATTGAATTAATATTTTAGAAGAGGCTCAACACGATTCATTGACTTATAAATACTGTTTTGTTAAGATTACATGGATGAGAAAAGAAGAAGAAGAAATTTCAACAACATGGAATCCAAAAGGTTTCATTTATTGACAATAAAAGGGAGGAATCTCCACAGTCTAGAGTCTCTCCCATAACTCCCCAAATATGGGGGGTAGGACAAAGTTAGAATACTCAAAATAGTATGCGCTCAGAATACCCCCTGAGCTCTGCTATCCAATGCTCTAGAGTAGGCTATAGATCAGCACAAATGAGAAACTAATTTAGTTTCCACATCTACACCTTGTTTTAGTGCCTCTTCCCAACTAAGAGCATCAAATCTGGACTTTTCTGCCACATTGATAAGATTACGCTGCTCTATCACTGTTTTCTCTACAACATTGAGCATTTATTATAGGTGATACAATTCATGTTAGAAGCTTTCTATCTCATACCTCCCATCAATGACTAAATTTTTATGAGCTTATACTTCTATTGTACACATGGATGTTTCATTCAAGTCCTCATTGTGATGTAGAATGTTCAAATTTTATGCCTCCACCATCGATACTCTCAGCTCGATGAACCCCTTTTTCTCCCTCATGGTGACCACCTCCTTCACACTAGCATGGAGTTCTTGATAATATAACTCACCATAACAAAGAGTTGTGAACACGTACCGGAGTTTTCCAAACTAGTATTTTAGCTCTTTGAAGGTTCCCTCCATGACTTTATTCCAAATATCCCCCACACTTGTCACTGAAACTATTGACGAAATGTTGCGTATTTCGAAACTCAACTTAGGACTAGTCGAGATGTAATGTCTCAGATTTCTCCGTATTTTATTTTAATATTATATGATAATTCTTTCGAGACCAGACTTTGAGACGTCGTGCAGTTCCGAGGCCCGGTGAGTCTGAAACAAATGTTTGAATTTAATTAAATAATTAAATTACGCGCGCGTGTGGTTTTCCTAAAAAAGTGGAATAACTCCCGAACGGGTGCAGGGATCAGAAATTTGAGGGTACCGTTGCGTTCAAAACATCGATTTTACCTTAGGCAAGGCCTAACATCAGTTGGCGGAGGTCGGTGGTGAAATCTAGTTTTTGGACGTAACCATAATAAAATATTTTATTAAATCTTATTGCAGCAGATATCTTTTATCTTTTTAAATAGAGTTTTGCGTATGGGTCCAGGGTTACAGACCTCATAACCATGAATTTCCCCTGGAGGCTCTGGAGGAAACCCCCCAACGTGGCGACGACGTTCTTGACGAATTTCACTGGTGACAACGACGTGGCGACCAGATCTTCGCCAACGAACACCGCAGATCCAGGTAGGATGTTGATTTTGATTTCCTTTCCCCGTTCTTGATTCCTACGACGAACGCGGACTAATCCACAAATAGAGTAGCCCGCGGATCGATCGTATTTGCGGGACTGGCTTTTTCGGGGATTTTGGGGATTTGATTCTTGGAGTTAATTTGGTTTTGTTCAACCTTCTAACAGTGACGAACCAAGATCGACACGAACATCGATCGAGGTTCGTCCATGTCGATTGTTGTGTTTTTCTTCCCCGATTTCTCGCGTTCTTCGTGTGCGTTCTACGCGTTCTTCACAGAGATATGAACGATGGATCGTTGCACATCCATTGTGCGACGCAACGATCCCAAATTGATGATCTGGCGTCGGTACAACCCCACGGAGGTGCAACTGCGGTGGCGATGGATGGATCAAAGTAGATCAGAAGATATCGTTCTTCGAACGATTTCCGTACGGGTGACCGGAATCAGATTTCGGAGCCGATCGAAGGCCCGAAACCCACGGATTCAGAATCACAACGATGAGGCGACCCATGATCTTGAGTTTCACAGCAAACGGACAAGAGAAATGTGATCCGGAGATCCGGCCGAGGCGCGCGGAGGAAGAAGGTGGTTCTGGAAATTTCCCGACTACACGACGTGTAGTATGGGCTACACGGCATGTGTTCGTCGGCGCACTAACTGACATGTACTCCGGGAGTACACGAACACGGGTTGGGTACACAGCCAAGGACACGGTGTGTATACCCTTCCCCGGCCAGACTCGGCCAGATACACGGGATACCCCTGTGTACTGGTACACGGGCAAGGCGACACAGACAAAGACCGTGTACGGGCACATGGCCAGCGTACACGGAGCGAACCCCAGGTGCTCAGACATGGCATGTAATCCTACTACACGCTGTGTAGTTACTTTTTACGGAAAGATTAGAGACACGGGCCGTTTACACAGGCAGTACCCGGAGTCAAGGAACACAACGTGTGATCCTACTACACGCCGTGTAGTCTAGTTTTTCACACCTGGACTAAGACACGGGCCGTTTACATGGGCAGTACCCAGAGTTAAGGAACACGACATGTAACTCTACTACACGTTGTGTAACCTGTTTTACATGGCTTGATCCTTTTGTCTTCTGTGACTTGGACCTGCTTTCTTAGGGTTCACACCCCTGGTCTTTCCCCTGAAGGTTCTGGTATCATTTCCTATGTACAGGAGTATGATCCCTTCAACAGGACTTCCTGAATAGATTTGTTGGAATCCCCTCTATGAGACTTAGAGCCGGATCCTCTATTCATTCCTGGAACCCTAAGTAGAGTTCTTGGTATCAACGTGACCTACTTTACCCGGGCACCGATCCTCTTCTTAGCGGATTAGCTCAGACTGAGTTGTTGGAATCACCCCATGGATATTGGTTGTGATCCTCGTCTAAGCATCATATTCTCAAGTACCTGTGGAGTGTGTCCTCCCAAAATGAGTACTTCGTATTTCTCTCTCTTCAGACCTAGGAGTGTGTTCTCCTTGTTACGTGCCTAGTGAAATCTTCGAGCTGGATCTTAGTGGTGGTTTCGCGATGGTCGATCATGTATGAGTATATTTGGATGTTCTTGTTATATGTCATGTAAACATATACAATGTAGAGCTGACTGTATCTTTCCTTTGTGGTATTTCCCTTGTTGCATTCCTTTGTGGTTTCAGGGTGTCCTACTGGGTATTAATATACTCACCCCTGCACGGGCTTTGCCCGCACGTGTCGTGTCTTGTGCAGACGAGCGAGCCTTTGACAAGATTCTAGGTGGACCAGGACCAGACGGTGCTCAGTGAGATCAGACAGGCCGAGGTGTGTTCCTACGGCTACAGATTTCAATCCCAGTACCTTTCTTTACAAGTTGGACTTTGTTACACACTCTTTTTTGATGGGCTTGTACTTTTGGCCCAGGGTTTTACATTACTATACTTTACTTTCATGTCGTACTCTGTTGTTTGGGATTTTAGTGTATGCATGCATTTCCATTTTTAGTAGTTTTTACTTTTCAGCTTTGTGGATTTGGAGATGTGTGTGCGTGTGTATAGGTTTATAGGCAATGCCTCCCATGTTAGTATAATGCCTACTCAGTGCTAGTCACCAGCCCCTGGCCTATTGGAGGCGGGCTTGGGTAGTTACGGCTCGGGCCCCAATGGGATGGGTCATGACAGAGTGGTATCAGAGCTGGTCGGTTCTACCTTAGGATTGAGAGTCTGTGAGTTGGTTTGGGGCAACAGTGTTAAGTGTTTCGAGTTCGGCTTTCAGGCCAGGGACCCCAGTGTTGGTGCGTGTGACCGACGTATCCATACACCAGGACTCTGATAACTTGCTTTTCGACTCGGAACATGAGAACACTAGTTGCAGGGGAAAATAATGGTACATGCATCATATAGGAATGGGTTGTGGTTTCCATGTCTTTCTTGAGTCATCTCTCCAGATATACTCATTGACTGTGATACATCTTGTTTTGTTACAGGATACCTCCATGATGCGCACCCGCTAGGATCCAGCAGCTCGATCACGAGGATGACCCCCTCAGTGATGAAGCTTCGATACAAGGACTAGATCCCCCAGTTTTACCATTGGGTGGTGTTCCAGTTATTCCACCACCTGTGGAGCAGTGTTTAGTGCCTGCTGTACCAGTAGAGGAGGAGCGCAGGCTGAGAGCCCTCCACGAGTTTCAAAGATAGAGACCCCTCAGGTTTCGAGGTGAGCTTGACCCTCAGGCAGCAGAGGACTGGCTTGAGGCAGTGGCTAGAGTCTTCCATTTGGTCAGGACACCAGTAGACCAGATGGTGATCCTGGCAGCGAGCCTTCTGCAGGGCTCGACAGGACGATGGTGGAGTTTGGTTATCCAGACCCACGATGAGGTGACTCTTGCATGGTCAGAGTTTGAGCATATCTTCAGAGAGGAGTTTTCACCGATTACCCTGAGAGCGGTACGTATACAGGATCTTCTTCAGCTCCAGGGAACCATGACGGTGGCTGACTATTCATCAAGGTTTATTTACCTCTCATGGTACTCGATGGATATGGTCAGGGATCAGTACTTTAGAGCTCAGACTTTTGAGCGGGGCTTGTGTAGAGATATCCGAGGTAGCATCATCCCTATGAGCATTCCTACTTATGCTGGGGTGCTCGAGTGGGCTTTGGTGGTCGAGAGATTCTTGGAAAAGCAGAGACAACCAGCAGTTGTCAGTAGTGAGCGAGCTGGAGTAGAGACCTCGGCAGTAGGGAGCTGACGTTAGGGACCCAGGCATGAGAGATGTTTTCAGAGGAGATCCCAGGAAAGAGTATATGCCATACAGGGTTCGTAGGGCGCATCCAGCCATCCTCGAGAGAGGCGATGCTACTCATGTGATGGAAAAGGATATCTCGCTCGAGATTGTCCTACCCATCGTACTACTCACATGGGAACAGTGGATGGAACACCGAGGCAGAGACAACGTGTGGAGCATACAGATCCGTGGGGTGGCGAACGTGGTAGAGGAGCTAGGAAAGTAGCTGGAGGTGTTCGGCGTTTTGAAATTTTACCACCACCATCCCCAGGAGGTCCACCCCAGGTTCAGGGAGCTGGTGGACAGAGGCAGGGACAACTGCAGGCAGCAGAGGCTTATGACCCAGGAACTCCCAAAATGATTAGAGGTAAAATCTATGTCTTTTCTACTTTGGTTGTCGTACTGATAGAAACAGGTGCTAGTCATTCTTTTCTAGATGCTTATCTTGTTCGAGACCTTGAGATTCCAGTTAAGTCGTTGACTCGACCCTTATGCTTAGAAACACCGACTGGAGAAGATTCATAGATCACACACCTTTGCAGACAGTGTGACCTGACCCTTAGAGGTGAGAGTTTTGGTTGGAATCCCTTGGTGGTAGCGTTGAGCCCTTATGATTTCATTCTTGGTATGGATTGACTATCCACAGTTCATGCCCATATTGACTATTTTTGGTGAAGGGTGCGGTGTGTCCGTAGTGATGGAACAAGGTTCTCCTTCATCGGTGAAAAGGAGATCCAGGCAGCACAGGATGGACTCATGCATAGGAAGGTACAACCGATTTCACATCAGTTGGCTAGCCTAGCCCTTGGCGCAACATATGTTATGAGTTTCTAGTTTCTATCAGTAGCGGCTGAGTACGAGGACATCTTTCTGGAGGATGTCCCCAGACTACCTCCCTGCTGGGAGATAGATTTCTGTATTGAGTTACAACCCAGAACGACACCGATATCAGCATCATCATATCAGATGGCTCCTGCAGAGCTTCGCGAGCTGAGAGTGCAGCTGGAAGACTTGTAGAGGAAGGGATTCATGAGACCTAGTGTTTCACCCTGGGCGGCCCCAGTTTTGTTTGCCAAGAAAGTAGACGGGAGCTTGAGGTCGTGTGTGGATTACCAGCGCTTGAATCAGGTGACCGTGAAGAACCAGTATCCACTACCAAGGATCGATGACCTCTTCGACCAGTTAAGAGGGGCACGATGGTTCTATAAGGTTGATCTACCATCAGGCTATCACCAGTTGTGAGTAAGGGATGAGGATATACCAAATACAGATTTTAGATGTCGCTACGGTCACTATGAGTACTTGGTGATGCCCTTTGGCGTGATGAACTCCCCGATAGTGTTTATGGGACTCACGAACCGGATCTTTCAGCCCTATCTAGATCGGTTCGTAGTGGTCTTCATCGATGACATCCTTGTGTACTCTACATCCAAGGAGGAGCACGCGAGGCACCTAAGGATGGTTCTGGACACACTCCGAGAGCACCAGTTGTACGGAAAACTCTCGAAGTGTCAATTCTGGATATAGGAGGTCCACTTTCTGGGGAACGTTATCTCAGCAGATGGTGTAGCAGTAGACCCAGCCAAGGTAGAGGCAATGTTAGCATGGGAGCCACCCCGAAGTGTGACGGAGGTTTGGAGTTTCCTTGGGTTGGCAGGATACTATTAGAGATTCATTCTTGATTTCTACAGGATTTCAGCACCCTTGACATCTTCGACCTGAAAGGGGCAACCTTTCATGTGGACCGAGAGATTCCAACAGGATTTTCAGCAGTTGAGATAGAGTCTGATGAGTGCCCCGATCTTGAGACTACCAAAAGAGGGTGTCAAGTACATGGTTTTCTATGACGCATCAGGAACCAGACTTGGTTGTGTCCTAATGCAGAGGCAAGTGGTGATTGCCTATGGATCACGTCAGTTGAGGCCACACGAGCAGAACTACGCGACCTAAGATCTTGAGTTGGCAGTGGTAGTCTTCACATTGAAGATATGGCCACACTACCTGATGGGCAAGCGTTTTACCGTCTACTCTGATCACAAGAGTCTTAGATATATCTTTTCTCAGAAGGATCTGAATTTTAGACCGAGGTGATGGATTGAGTTCCTCCAAGATTATGACTTTGATATCATTTATACTCCTGGAAAGGGGAACGTTGTGGTAGATACTCTCAGCAAGAAATCTAGTTTGCAGTTACTGGATGAGGCGACAAGACAGTTGGCCTCTTTACAGTTATCTTTCATGGATAGAAATGAGGGAGCTTACCTTCAGTCGATGGTTGTTACCCCTCCAATCTTACAGTGAGTTAGGGAAGCATAGCTCGAGGATGCTAGCTGTAAGACTTTACGTGCTCAGATATCCATAGGCAATGCTGCTGATGGATATTCAAAAGGTGGGGAGCATGTTGTTCTTTTCAGAGGGTGCACAGTAGTACCAGTGATGTTGCGGGAGGAGGTTCTGAGGGAGTTCCATACATCTCCTTTGGCGGTGCATCCAAGCATGGAAAATATGTACCAGGACCTCCAGCGTCAGTTCTAGTGGCCAGGAATGAATAAGAGTGTGGCAGAGTTTGTTTCTCGGTGCCTTACTTGTCAGCAAGTAAAGGCTAAGCACCAGGTTTCAGTAGGTTTGACTCAGCCCCTTAAGGTGCCAGAGTGGAAGTGGTATGGGATATCCATGAACTTCATGACGGGTTTACCATGTACGTCCAGGGGACACGATGCCATCTGGGTGATCGTTGACTGACTCACCAAGTCGGCCCACTTCCTAGCCTTACGGGAGCAGATTTCAGTAGAGATCTTGGAACGCCTCTACATGTAGGAGATAGTTCAGCTTCATGGAGTGCCATCTATGATAGTCTCAGATCGCGATGCTTGTTTCACATCCCGATTGTGGAAGGAATTGCATGAAGCTTTTGGGACTCAGTTACGCTTGAGTATAGCGTTTCATCCTCAGACTGATGTTCAAATAGAGCGGACCATCCAAGTTCTGGAGGATATGTGACGAGATTTCATAATTGACTTCGGTCATAGCTGGGAGGATCACCTACCACTGGTGGAATTTTCTTATAACAACAGTTATCATTCCACTATTGGTATGGCATAATTTGAGGCTTTGTACGGGCGACCTTGCAGGTCCCCACTTTGCTGGACTGACCCAGGAGAGTCATCAATCATGGGCCCAGAGATGGTGCGAGCTACTATAGAGAAGGTGCAGGTCATCCAGGAGTGTATGAAGACTGCACAGAGTCGGCAAAAGTCTTATGTCAATAGGATACGGAGGCCCTTAGAGTTCGAGGAGGGAGACCATGTGTTCCTTCGGGTCTCACCTCAATGGGGACTGCAGAGATTTGACCGAGGTGTCAAGCTATCTCTGAGGTTCATCGACCCTTTTCAGATTCTATGTAGAGTTGGCGAGGTGGCATACCGCTTGGTTCTACCTCCTCATTTGGACCGGGTACACAATATCTTCCATGTGTCGCAGCTGCGGAGGTACGTGCATGATCCATCGCACGTTATCAACTGAGGCGAGCTGGACATCGATGATGGAGTGACCTTTGATGAGTACCCAGTGAAGATCGAGGATCGAAAGGAGAGGATCCTTTGTGGGTGAGCTATTCCCTTGGTGTGTGTTCGGTGGAAACACATGAATCTCCAGGAGAGCACGTGGGAGCGGGAGACTTAGATTCGTGTGAAGTACCCACATCTTTTTGAGTAGCCTTTTTTTTGATTTTCGGGGACATAAAGCCCTAAGGTGGGTGTGATGTAATGTCTCGGATTTCTATGTATTTTATTTTAATATTATATGAGAATTCTTTCGAGACCAGGTTTTGAGACGGCGTGCAGTTCCGAGGCCCGGTGAGCCTGGAACAAATGTTTGAATTTAATTAAATAATTAAATTATGCGTGCATGTGGTTTTCCTGAAAAATTGGAATAACTCCTGAATGGATGATCAGATCAGAAATCCGAGGGCATCGTTGTGTTCATAATAAAGATTTTACCTTAGGAGAGGACTAACATCGGCTGGCGCAGGTCGGTGGTGAAATCTAGTTTGTGGACGTAACCGTAATAAAATAGTTAATAAAAATATTTTATTAACTCTTATTGCAGCAAATATCTTTTATCTTTTTAAATAGAGTTTTGCGCAGGGGTCCAGAGTTACAGACCTCATAACCCTGAATTTCCCCTGGAGGCTCTGGAAAGCTCTAGAGGAAACCCTCCAATGCGACGATGACGTTCTTGATGAATTTCACCGGTGACAACAACGCGGGGACCAGATCTTCACCAAAAAAATCCGCGGATCGAGGTAGGATGTTAATTTTGATTTCCTTTCCTCGTTCTTGATTCCTACGATGAACGCGGACTAACACACGAATAGATTAGCCCGCAGATCGATCATATTTGCGGGATGGGATTTTGCGGGGATTTTGGGGATTTGATTCTTGTAGTTAATTTGGTTTCGTTCAACCTTCTAATGGTGATGAACCAAGATCGACACGAACATCAATCGAGGTTCGTCCCTCTCGATTATTGTGCTTTTATTCCCCGATTTCTCGCGTTCTTCGTGTGCGTTCTACGCGTTCTTCACAGAGATATGAATGATGAATCGTTGCACATCTGTTGTGCAACGCAATGATCCCAAATTGAAGATCTGGAATCGGTACAGCTCCGCGGAGGTGCGACTACGGTGGAGATGGACGGATCGAAGCGGATCAGAAGATATCATTCTTTAAATTATTTCCACACGGGTGACTGGAATCGGATTTCAGATCCGATTGAAGGCCCGAAACCCACAGATTCGACATCATGACGACGAAGCGACCCATGATCTTGAGTTTCATGAAAAACGAACAAGAGAAACGTGATCCATAGATCCGGTTGAGGCGTGCGGAGGAAGAAGGCAGTTCTTGAAATTTCTTGACTACACGTCATATAGTATGGGATACACGGTGTGTGTTCATCGACGGACTACCTGGCATGTAATCTGGGAGTACACGGACACAGGTTGGGTACACTGCCAAGGACACGATGTGTATACCCTTCCCCAGCCAGACCGATCCAGATACACGGGATACCCCGTGTACTGGTACACAGACAAGGCGACACAGACAGAGACCGTGTACAGGCACATGGCCAGCATACACGGAGCGAACCCCAGGTGATCAGACCTGGCATGTAATCCTAATACACGCCGTGTATTAACATTTTACGGAAAGACTATAGACATGGGCCGTTTACACGGGTAGTACCCAGAGTCAAGGAACACGACGTGTGATCCTACTACACGCCGTGTAGTCTAGTTTTTCACACTTGGACTAAGACACGGACCGTTTACATGGGTAATACACAGAGTCAAGGAACATGGCGTGTAACCCTACTACACACCGTGTAACCTGTTTTACATGGCTTGATCCTTTTGTCTTCCGTGACTTGGACTATATTTCTTAGGGTTCGTACCCCTGGTCTTTCCCCTGAAGGTTCTGGTATCATTTCCTACGTACAGGAGTATGATCCCTTCAGTAGGACTTCCTGAATAGAGTTGTTGGAATCCCCTCTGTGAGACTTAGAGCTGGATCCTCTATTCATTCCTGGAACCCTAAGTAGAGTTCTTGGTATCGACATGACCTACTTTACCCGGGCGCTGATCCTCTACTTAGCGGATTAGATAAGACTGAGTTGTTGGAATCACCCCATGGCTATTGGTTGTGATCCTCATCTGAGCATCATATTCTCAAGTACATGTGGAGTGTTTCCTCCTGAAACGAGTACTTTGTATTTCTCTCTCTTTAGACCTAGGAGTGTGTTCTCCTTGTTATGTGCCTAGTGGAATCTTTGAGCTGGATCTTAGTGGTGGTTTCGCGATGGTTGATCGTGTATGAGTATATCTGGATATTCTTGTTATATGTCCTATAAACATATACTTTGTAGAGTTGAATATATCTTTCCTTTGTGGTATTTCCCTTGTTTTATTCCTTTGTGGTTTCAGGGTGTCCTACTGGGTATTGTTATACTCACCCCTGCACGGTCTTTTCCCACAAGTGTCATGTCTTGTGCAGACGAGTGAGCCTTTGACAGGATTCTAGGCAGACCAGGACTGGACGGTGCTCAGTGAGATCAGACAGGCCGAGGTGTGTTCCTACGGTTACGGATTGCAGTCCCAGTACCATTCTTTATAGGTTGGACTTTGTTATAGACTCTCTTTTGGTGGGATTGTACTTTTGGCCCAGGGTTTTACATTACTTTACTTTAATTTTCTGTCGTACTCTGTTGGTTGGGATTTTAGTGTATGTATGCATTTCCGTTTTTACTAGTTTTTAGTTTTCAGCTTTGTGGGATTGGAGATGTGTGTGCGTGTGTACAAGTTTATAGGCAATGCCTCCCATGTTAGTAGCATGCCTACTCGGTGCTAGTCACCAGCCCCTGGCCTATTGGAGACGGGCTTGGGGAGTTGCGGCTCGGGCCCCACTGGGATAGGTCGTGACACCAGAAATAGGAATATACTCTAGGACCAAGTTTCTAAGTGAGGAACTCATACTCACATCCCTTTATGTGCTTGAAAAAGGAAAGACTTGTGCCCTAGTTATTATAGTGGGGAGAGATAAAAAGTGGAATGGTCTGGGACCTCTGATTTCTAAGGTGGAGTTACTCTAATAAATCATATAAATATTATTATTAAATAGAAAAATAATGCCATCATAAAATCAACATTCATGATAATAATTGAGAACACACCTCTATTAGGCACATTATTAGCCACTTCCATCACCTCAACATTGAATTGATTGGTGATAATGAAATATTCCTATAAAAAATGACATCGAGTAACATATAAAGTCCCTTCTATCAATACTAACTTTTCTTCACCTTGAAGTGCTACAAGTGTAAATAGAGGTTATACAATAAGACACATACATGATGGTGTATTCAATTTCATAGGAGTATTCAATTTTAGAATAAATTCTAACATTTTCCTAGTGATACCACCATCCTAGATAGGTTATAAACCAAATAGTTACATATATCAGGAGCCTCTAAGAGTGTACTCTCCCATGCCAGGTCAAAGGGAATGAGTGCTAGCACATCCGCATCAGACATTGGGTCCAACCCTACTTGGACACTGACTACTTATGCCTCTCTAAGGACCCCATACAATATCTATGGTCTTGTTTAAGGTAGGGAAGGAATGCATTTTTCAATTTTATAGAGGGCCTAATGAGAACCTACACAATTAGATAGGCCATGATCATACCGGTTCACTTTTCTCTTGATCTCATAGTTCTTTAGTGTGATTAGCCAAACCCCCCCTCTCCCCTCCCCGAGACAACCCCCCCAGGCAGCCTCCTCCCTACCCATAGATAGCCCCCCACTCCACCTGCATCCCCCTCCCTCCTCTTGTACATCCCCCCTCCCTCCCCCTGCAGCATCCCTCCCTTTCCCTGGACAACCCCACTGCATCTCCCCTCCCTTCCCTTGGACAACCCCCTCCCCCTCCCACCCCTGGACAACTCCCACCCTACACAGCCCCCCTGGACATCCCCCTTCCCACCCCCTGAACAACCCCCCTCCCCTCCTAGACACCCCCACTCATGGACACCCCCTGGATACCCCCCCTCCTGGACACCCCCCTCCTGGACACCCCCCTCCTGGACACCCCCCACTCCTGGATACCCCCTCCCTCCTAGTTATTTAGTGTTATTATCCAAAACCCCCCTACCTCCCCTCCCCGAGACAACCCCCCTAGACAGCCCCTCCCTATCCATGGACATCCCCATACCACTCCACCTACAGCCCCCCTCTCCCCTGGAAAACCCCCTCCCTCCTCCTACAACCCCATCTCTTTCCCTAAACACCCCCACTCCCCCTATAGCCCCCTCCCTTTCCCTGGAAAACCCCCCCTCAACCTCCCACCCCTTGGAAAACCCCCCCATCCTTCACAGCCCCCCTGTACAACCCCCTTCCCACCCCCTGGACAACCCCCCTCCCCTCCTGGACACTCCCACTTCTGGACACCCCCCACTCCTGGACACCCCCTCCCTCCTGGACACCCCCTCCTTCCTGGACACCCCCACCCTCCCTCACACCTGGACACCCCCTACCTCCTAGACACCCCCTCCCTTTTGGATGCCCCCACTCCCGGAAACCCCCTCCCTCCTGGACACCCCCTCCCACATGGACACCCTCACCCACATATAAGGGAAACTAATTAGAAAATTGAAAATCCAAGATATTGGTTCCTATCAAGCTTTTAAGATGCTCGTGAGTGGACTGAATGACTATCCATTGGCCGACTTCCACACAATCTACCATTGTAGTCCAATGAACTATAGCCTCCTCAGCTGAAATTCTTGAATTCATTTGTATCATAATAAAGAAAAAATTTCAATTAATTATGAAAATGGATGATTTTGGGTTAAAAAATGGACTTGAGTAAGAAAGGGGTACATGAATAATTAGAAATATCATATTAAGTGCAAGACTTGTTCAAAGTCATGTGATCACATTACCATAATAGGATCACGTGATCAAATGAACCAGGGATATTTATATGATTACACGACCCTTGAAGCTTTATGAGATCATGTAAATTAGACAAGAACACACAAATCATGGTTCAAGTGAATTACCTTAATTGATTATGTGATTTGTTTATGCAATTTTATCATGTGATGAGATCACATGATCAGTTCACATGAAGCATTCATACAAAGTAGCTTATGTGACACGATCACATGAAGAGGCTTATGTGAAGTAGATCAAAAACCTAAGAGTTCTCGTAGAGCTATGAAATATTGAGTCATTAGTGAAATAGATTTCCCATTACTCTCATATCTATAGGAAATTTCACGGAATAGCAAGAGTATCTTAGAATACTAAAAGAAAAATAGAGTCCCAAGGGAATCAGTCATGTATTCACTTTCTTATAACAAAGTCCTTTTTTCTTCTTATAGAATTTGTATGTGAGGTGTGTATGCATCTGGGCATTGATGTGATGCATGTTCTATATGAGGTGCGTAGGCACCCAGATTTTGATGGGCATGCATATTTATATATGATGCGAGTTTATTTGAGAAATTGTTGAGATAAAAGATCTATGGACAATGATTTTACTGTGAAAACATCAAGATTACCTCTGTGATTGAACAGACACATCATTGTTGTTCTTCTTGCAAAGGCATGTCACATGGACATAAATCTTCTAAAATAAACAAACCCTACAAGGAGTAATGAAAATCAAATCAAAATTTCATTATATAATTTTTTGTTAAAATAGACATATTATATCGTAACATTACCTTTACATCTTTCCAAATGGTTTCTTTGGTCCATATATAAGCTAATAAGAAAACTAATGATTATTTGTGCACTTTACTACTGTTGGTTAACTACCACTTACCATAGCATCTGATCTAAACTTCCGATTCGGTGTCCCTATGATGCTCTCATCTGACACCATCTCTATGATATCATCATCCAACATTCACTTTTCCTTCTTTTCATGAACCCATTTACCTTGTAAATTGTTGCAGGAAGAGAAGGAAAAGTGAACACTGAATGATGATATCATAGAGATGGTGTCAGATGAGAGCATCACAGGGACACCAGATTGGAAGTTCAGATAAGATGTTATGATAAGCAGTAGTTAACCAATAGTAGTGAGGAATCCTTAGTTTTGTTATTAAATTTGTGAGTGTTGCACAACCAATATTCTTCCAACACACTACATCAGTAGAAACAGCTACATAAATGACCAAAATATAGAATATAAATGATCCATTCCATAATAGTTTAGGTCTAGTGATTTTGGAAATATAAAAACATAAAGAACTAGTTCATAAGTTTCTCTCATTAAGTTATGCTTTACTAGAAAGACAAATCATTTCTAAAACCATTCTTCATAAATTAAGGATATAAAATATAATAAAGGGTGATCATATATGCTCAATAAGTGTAAAAAGGGAGATATCTATGATCATATAAGGATAACATAAGTAGTAGGAATTCACCTTCATCTTATTTGCGTATAATATTCCATCAGGTGTGCAGCCCATTCATTTCTAAACACATCTATATCATCTTGTGAATGTGAGTTTTTGCGACAGTCATGGTAGTACTGAAAAAATATAAATACACAAAGGATTAATAAATATTTTAAATTAACTCATAATTATTTTCAAAAATACCTCTTAAGGGATGCTAGTTTGTTGATGAAATATGATCTCTTTCATAAATTTACAAACATAATAACCACAATCCTTTCCATTTTTTTGTTTTGGACACTGCAGAAACATCGAGAAAAATAAGTAATTTGTTTTTATATGTGTTTGGATAGTGCAATATTATTATATATACCATGATACTTTTCCATTTTTAGATCTTGCGGGCATTTTTTTTCCTTAGGCCCTAGATTCATTCCATGAAGTAGATGATATTTATGCACCACCCTATCATAACAGAATCCTCATTAAAAGATAATATAAATTATATAACTAGATGTTTAGTTCTAAAATGTTGGATCTAGTGTATTAAAAATTAACAAATACCATCATCCATGGTTGGTTTGTTGCATATCCATGCATTGAATCAAGAAAATAAATCTTTAGAGTATCCAAATTGACTGCAATCAACATCCAATGCTTCCTAAAAACACAAAAAGGAATAAGTAATTAAAAAATGAAAATATAGTTGATATGATTAAATTGTAGAGTTTTACCCCTTCATCATTGGTATTAACAAGAGTCTATCATCTGTAATTTTTTTTCAAACAATTTTAGCAGGGATGACATTATTTCATCCTATTTAGAAGAATTTAATTCTTCTTTTTAAGAGGTGATGTGAGGACTAACGAGTCCAAATTTTTTCACGGGGAAATCCATTTAATAGTTTTTCATATATATGCCTAAAAAAATATGAAATGTATTTAGTCATAATTATCAAAGTATATTATCTTTTGTAAAATCAAATAATGAAAACATACCTCATGTATAAATTTAAAACTAAGGTGCCTAGCCATTCATACTTGAGGATTTCATTTACATTTTCAGCACTAGTAAAATTTGATTTTTCCTCTCAGTACATATTTTTTTCAAAATCAACTATGTGAGCATTGCTGTCTATCAATGTTGTATCCACATGAGCCTGTAATGATATTAAATGTGGATATAGAATGGGCAGGGTGAAGGTGCTCTCAGTAGATCGTTTCAATCAGTTGGTTGATCCTTGAGATGGTTTTGAGTCAATATTTTGTTTCACCCTATTCTATTTGTCATTATATAATAACATTCATCATTTTAGACCTTTTTTCATTAAATGTTAAAGGTTTAGCTTGAAAAATAAATTGGAAATGGATACATTCTTGTTGACATGTTTTTTTACAAGAATTGACGACCATGTGGTGAATGTTCCAACAGCTTGTTCAACCGTATGAATGTCATCATCGTTATTTGGAATAGGTAGCTCGACACTCGGCTCATTATCTACGTTAATTGACATTCTGACATGATTTGTTGGAAGTTGTCTGTTGTATAGCATATCGTTCTGTATATTGAACACCATAGCCCTCGCTACAAGGCGATAGGTGGGAGTTGATGGATATAAATCACAGTCATTTTCACAATGTAGAATATTAGTACAGGAAAGGTATTAGTGTTAATTTGATTAATATTTCATAGAAACAATTATTAGAACATTTATTACCTCAGCTAAGTTAGGTTTTTGCGGGGAATGGTTGGCCTCAAAGATGGCGGGGGGTGGGGTAGGATCTTCATGCACAGGTTGTTGTTGAGTTGTTTCTTCTCTTTTCCTCCCCCATCAAACTTTCTATCATCTCTCTCTAGTATTGTAATTATTCTTGAAGAATAGATAATTATTCTTTCATCTTTTTTATTTCCCCAGTTTGATCCTCCACTTGTTTTTGTTTATGAAAATATGTTCGGGGTGTCACCCTAAAACCCGCACCTCTGACGTGGCCATACTGTTCTAGCTGCTTCAAGGGCATTGAAAGTATGTATGCATCTGGTACGGGTGTTGTTGATTCCTGTGACTACATCAGATAGAAAATATAGGAAAAAAGTAGTCATTATTATGCAATAGCGATTTAAAGCAAATCAAATTTATATTATGTAAAACTTACACATGTTTCCCACACTTTTTTTGTGTTTTCATCTATCAATATCCCCTATTTATTTACATGATCCTCCTTCCATAACACATGGCGTGGGATGAATATTGCTTTTGATTTCGATTCATCAATCTTCATATAAACAGAGAAACATGGTTATGATGTTGTTTTATGTCACATAAAATTATTATGGTACATTTAAAAGATGTACAATTTTTTTCTCAAGTGAAGCGTACCCCATCCTTGATTTATGGTAGGGGTACGCTGGTTTTTTTGCCCGTTCTTTATTTTCAGCACTCAGTTGATATTTCATAAATAAAAAAATGTCAATCAAAGTGATGAATACAAGAAACGTCAAACAATGTATTACCAGACACAATGTACCTGAAAAGTTTTCTCTGCATGATGGTTTCTAAATGCATCCCACACTCCTTGGGATATCAAGTGTGCATAAAGAGGAGGTGGGTGTGGATTTATTTTTCCTTCAGCATCTTTAAGATGATATTTCATTAAAATTGTGAGGAGGCCTCTATGAATCTTTCCTGCAACTATTAATACATTTTCCTTGTGTGAGGAATCTACTATAAATTCACTCTACAATGGATGATGAAGAGTAAGTCAATTTTTTTAGTATTTTATTTTATTTTAATAAATTAAAGAAATGATATCATAATGTTACCGTAATATCTTCCCATATTAGTGTCTTAAGCCTAGTGACAACATGGTTCCATGACTATACATCAATCGGAACATGTTGTTGAGTGACAATTCCAATGTATCTACTAAAGATGGATTTGTTGGGGTTAACATGTTGGCCTTACTTATTCCATCCCACCTCAAATTTGATGCATTTTGCTTTTTCCTTGAGAATTTTGGCTAACACTGTCAAACTATGGAGCTCTTGTTTTTTTGCACCATCAGTATTTCATTTCCCACCATTTCCTCAGAAGCATCATCATTATGTTCCTCCAGAGCGCTAGCATCGAAACTAGGACCAATAGAAATAGGTTGAGAAAATTGTTGTACCTCAGCACTGGGACCAGCAACAACAGGTTGAGAAACCTATTTTTGTTCTGCACTGGGACTAGCAGCAGCAGGTTGAGAAACCAATTGTGCCTTGGGATTGGGCGCATCAGTAGGTGAAAAATTTATTATCTACATAAGTGGTTTAACATTTAATTTAGATTACATAAAAGCAACATCAAATAGATAATAACACAATGAAACACAATGTATATTACAATAAACAAATAACCCGATTATTGAAATCTATTTTTTTAAAGGCTGAAGAGATTTGACCCCACTATCGACTATGTAAATCCCTTCATTGTGGTGTCCTCTGACATACAAAATGCCATATATATTGGGACCTTTATGAAATTATTGTGAAGTCCCAATGAAAGGGTTATCCTCCATTGAACTTTCATCTAACCCTTCAGTTGTTTTGGTCGATAATAGAATAATTGACCAGTTTCAATTTTCAGGATCTAGAACATAAAATACTTGTACTGTCTGTGATTCCATTATAAATGGCTCATATTTCCCCCCTTCCTTACTGAAATCAACTTTCACGAATCCCAATTCTTTTATTTTAACATCACTCCTGTTATCAACCCACTTTCATTGAAAAATCGGCAGTTGTAATTTTGTATAATCCAACTCCCATATTTGTTTGATGATGTCAAAGTATGACATATTTTCATAAATTGGATTTTCATCCTTAGAACCAGAAACATGCATCCATTTAGCCACAAGTGTAACCCCATTATTTTTCATGGTGCTGTCGTCATCATGATCATTAGTATAGAATGTATAACCATTAACTACATAAGCATTGTAAGACAAATACATACACACTTTCTCCTCCGACTATCCATCGAAGTCGTTCTGAAATTGAGTCCATATTTTCATCCAACTTCTTAAAAATATGGTCCCAAAACCATCCTATAAATTGTCGATTATGTGTATCTGATATCCATTTTTAGCCCCAGATGGATTCAAATGCCTAATAATTTCTTTATGGGTTTGAACATATGAGTCAACATCAAAACTGTTATGAAAAATGTTAAGGTTGGCCTACTCCTGATCTATAATATTGATTGTGACAACCTCTCTTCTAGAAATTCCTTCACCATCAAGCTGCCCAGTATGATGAGATTTCGATAGGCCAATGTTTTCCACACCAGACAGGTATTCGATACAAAAATCAATGGCTTCATCAACAGTATATTACTTCGCAATAAAACCCTCTAGCCGACTTCGATTTTTGACATACCCTTTCAAAATCTTCATATACTGTTCAATGGGGTACATCCATCTATAATGTATAGGACCACATAGTCGAATCTCTATCACCAAATGAACCATCAAATGAACCGTCATATCAAATAATGTTGGCGAGAAGAACATTTCCAATTTACATAATATGGAGGTAATTTCTCTTTCTATAGTTGGAAATTTTGTCGGGTCTATAACATTGATGTATATAGCTTTAAATAAGAAATAGAGATTCATTAATGTATGATGGAAATTCTTGGGCAAAATTCAATGTAAATCTATAGGAATTAGATCTTGCATCAAAACATGGCAGTCATTTGATTTTAGACACTTTAATTTTAAATCATCCATTGAAACAATGTTATTGATATTTGATGAATACCCTATGGAACCTTTATGTCATTCAAGAAGTTGCAAAACTGATATCTATCCTTAATGGAAAGAGTGTAGGCAACATGAGGAAGAAATGTTCATTTTTCACCCTTTACTAGTGCCAACACTTCTCATATTTCCAGCTCAACCATGTCCAATCTAGCCTTAATTCAATCCTTTGTTTTTCCAGGTGTATTTAGCAACGTACCGATGACACTATCACATAAATTTTTTTCAACATGCATAACATCAATAAAATTTCTGACATACAGGCAATTCCAGTATGGTAATTCAAAAAAAAACTGATCTCTTTTTCCAATTGGTTTTCGTATGGTTTTTTCAAAAATAGTTTACCAAAAGTAGTGTCCACATATTTTACTTTCTCAAACAATTGATCACCTATTAGTGGAAATAGTGCTGTATGTTCTTCTGAACTTCTATCGAATGATGTCATCTAAGATCGGTACTTATGTCATCGGGATAGAAATTTGCAATGTCCTAGAAACATAGTTTTCGATGAATGTTTCAACCTAATTGACTGTGTTCCTTGTTCGCAAACGGGACACCCTTGATTTCCTTTGATGCTATATCCTGAAAAATTTCCATAAGTAGAAAAGTAATTTATCGTCCCGTACAACATGGCTCTCAAAGTGAAATATTTATTTTTGTAAGAATCATACAACATAACACCTGGATACCACAATAATTTCAAATCCCCGATCAATGGATCCAAATAAACATCATTATCATTACCCGATTGTTTTGGTCCTGATATAAGCATACATAACATGATGTATTTTTGTTTCATGCATAACCACATTGGTAAGTTATAATTTACCAACATAACTGGCCATGTACTATGAATGATTCTTTGAAAACCAAAAGGATTCACCCCATCTATAGATAACGCAAGATGAAGGTTTCTCGGCTCATTTCCAAATTCAGGATACTCATGATCAATTCTCTTCCACTGAGGAGAGTCTTCTGGGTGACATAGTTTCCCGTATTTAATTATTGTATCTTCATACCATGTCAATTTTCCCACAGTCTCCTCACTTCCATATAGTCACCTAAACCTTGGAATGATTGTAAAGTACCATACAACTTTTGTAGGACTGGATTCATCTTTTTTGTATCAAGAAGTACCACACTTTGGGCATTCTTTAAGTGATTTTTGGTTCTTGCGAAATAATATATAGTCATTTGGGTAGGCATGTATTCTTTAAAATATCATACCCATAGAGCGTAGCATTTGTTTGGCATCATATGATCAGCTCGGGAGCTCATTATCTTCTGGGAGCATGTCATTCAGGAGAGCAAGTAATTCTATAAAACTAGTGTCACTCTACCCATTGCCTGCTTTCAAATTATACAGCTTTAGTACGACTGACAATGCTGTATATTTAGTGCAACCAGCATACAATGACATTTTTTCAAAACTCTTTAACTTCTCAAACAATTTTGGGAAATCACGAAGTTCATCTTAAACTATCCTTATCATTTCCTCAATACAATCTTCATCACCATTCACATCTATAATCACATCCTCCATATGATCATCTTTATTGTTCATGCTTGTAATCATATCAGATGATCCATAAAACACAGTGTTATCCCAACCACTACCTATATTCATTTTTTCCTATGTTTATTCCAACATGTATGACTTTGATCTATTCCATGACAGATCAGGTGTTCTTCCAACTCCTCTGTACTAATTTTTCTTGAATAACAACAACATAAACAAAGATAAAGGATTTGAGAAGGGTCACATGCATGATCTTTTGCAAACTTGATAAACTCTTTCATGCCATCTTCAAACTATTTTGTCAACTGATTGGCATTCATCCATTCTTTATTCATACTCATCCTATTTGATATAGTAATATTAATATTTAACAAAATAATTCCACAAAATATGTTTAAAAAGATATGAGAACCCCTTGTAGTAGAATGTTTTAGTATCCCACATGTGATCTATATGTATTGTTGTAAACCGATTTTTTAGCGTTTCTATAGAAATATAAAGTCTCTAGAAAATAACTATGGTACTAAAATAATATATGGTATGATTTTCAATAGAGTTCTTGTGGGTTTAAGGCTTAATTACATGTGTTTTTATGGTTATTTGACTAGGGTGTCCATAAAGTGTCTCATAGAGTCCTTTAGTGAAGTGGTTTTCTAAGATTCAGTGGAATTACACTAGTAACAAAGTGGTGGTGCCATTGAAATGGGTAAAGGTTGGATTTATATTCAATGGTGGGAGAAATAAAATATGTAAAAAATGGCATACCAATCATGCCAATAACCGCAACACCATACAAACACACAATCATGCTCACAATCGCAACACCATACAAACCAAAAAATCACAATTTCAGATTTTACAAAGCATCCCTTATTCAATTATATTTGTTAATTTAGGGGTTATCACATAAGTTTTATCATACTAGGGAATTCATTCATTAGTCAAGTATATGTAAATTACCAATTTTTATATTCAAATGTTCAACAGGAACCAACCAACATGCAATTCATTTAGTGCGCAAACAAGGACCACCAACGACCATGATTTTCAGCGGGACATTTATCCCATACACTTCACATTATAACCATCAATATCAAACAAAAATAACATGAAAAATAGGAAACCAATGAGTAAGAGGAGAAAAATCATTGCGAAGGTGTCATTCAGCCTGCGACAGAGGTGCGTTCGCGGTAGAGGAGAGACGCGTGACAGATGAGATTTCCAACTGAAAAGAAAACATAAAATGAGAACTCATATGTTATACCTATCCAAAATAGGTCCAATGAGATTTAGGAATGGGACATGTCTAGTTAAAAAAATTTATTATTCAATAGTGGGATTTTATTTTCTATCCATGATATCTGCTTCCTGTTTATTTATTTTTTGCGTATCTACTATTTTCCTAGCTGTTCAACTTATGAATGTGACATGTTTACTTTTTAGGAGAAAGATAATTTTAAATTTACTCTAATTTAGGGGTAAAATATTCCACATTAATTGTTTCTTTTTCCTAGGGGATCATTGATATCCCGTAGGGATCATGAATGCCTCTTAGGTTCATGGAAAGTCAGGTCAATTGTTGGTTAGGATACCAACCTGGGTTGTATCATTACATTTCTAATTGTAATTTACCCATGCCCATTTAAATATAGGATTTTTTTTTTTGGGGGGGGGTTAGACACTAATATATAGAAGGATTAAAAGAGGTAAAAATTATCCTAGTCTCTCCAATACAAGTGATGAAAGATGAAACATACACCAGGTGAGGGAGAACCGCCTAAGAGGAGAGGAAGGGGAGGGTGGCATAGCGCAGAGTGGTTCTGGATGAGAAAAGGAAAAAATACAATAAAACATAAAAGGTTCAAAGAGGAAGGGGTGGACTGTCTGGGGGGGGGGGGGTAGGGGGGCTGTAGGGGTGTGGGGGAGGGGGTGTGGGATGTCTAGGGAGGGGGGGGGGGCTACCCAGGTGGGGTGGGGTGGGGGGGGGGGTCTACAGGGGTGTAGGGGAGGGGGTGTGGCCTGTCCAGGGGGTGGGATGTCCACTATGAAACGACCATTATGGATCCTAAAGAGTTAATTATGAGAGGATAAAATTATGGGGAAGAGGGGTTTGGGTGATGGGGTCGAGTGGCCAATAAGAAATAGGGGAACCTCATTAAAAAGACTAAAAAAATCTATTTTCATTTCAATAATTGGGTACATTATGGCATAGCTTAAGGGTCTATTTCATAGTGCACCCTATTATGTCACATTGTTGAATTACCATGAGGTATAAACTGCAACACTCATCCCCTAGGCAGAACCATTAAATCTTGATCATGAATTGTGATGTGACTATATGCCTCATGGAATAACATCCACCCCCCAAAAAATATGGAGGGAATAACATAGCCAACCCCCACACATGATCCAAACCATTAACATAAGGTGGGTCTCATGGATAAACTCACATACATAAAAGAGGACCTAAAGAGGAATAACCAATCTAACATAAAACACAATCCGAACCACTAAAATAATTTATGTATTGTGGACAACTGCATATACCCCATTATGTATAGCCAAACATAAACTTTAAATTTTTTGAAAGAATGTTCACCTTGGTGGAGTATCTCTACATTACAATCCCAAGGTCTCTAGGCCTTATCCTCATCATAGATATATAATAACAATTAAGATATAATGAAAAAGCATGGAAGATAAGCCTCATCCTAGATCTTAGCTTGCAACAATTGATACCTAGCATCGAGCAAGATGATATTACATAATAAGCTAATACATGACACATCCTAAGCAGCCTCACTAAACATATCCATCATTATCATATCCTATAGTTAAAAAATATATCATGATGATCCCAAGACCTATAGGTAACAATATATCAACAATAAATCTCTTTATTCATATATAGTTACCAACCTACACCACCCCATGTGTGGATTTCCCTACCCTTAAGGTCATAAGGAATCCACATTATCATTTCCACTAACATCATAGTTAACCCCTTTCCATGTACTGTACCTATAAGGGTTCTAATGGAGATGTCACAATTTCATATAGCCATGATAAATATTTTCTGTGGGATAATCAATACAAACCATGTACTCAAGATGATATAATATTTAAAATAATCCTTGATATATCTCACACAACAACCTACCCACTGGTTATTCTATCACCAGTACCCACCAAGGCATCCCCCCAATCGAATGGTCGAGGGATAAATATCTTAGGAGAACACAAATACCATGGGACATAAGATTATATCTCTTTACCTTCCATGATATAATGATCACTCTCTAATCTATCATCTCACTCGGTCCAGTGGGCTACCCTCCAAATATTATAGACATACTATACAATGGTTTACACATATCCAGATCAATACCTAGTCTCCTAAGAGTCCTGAGACATAAAATAAGGTGATTAGAAATAAATAAATTCAATGCATCAAGAATCATACAAATTGAATACATTTATAAATAAATGATCACCCAATCTCAAATTATCTAGAAAGAAAATCACCTTTCTCTATCACAAGAACACCACATGTATAGAGAACCACCCATTAGTTAGAAAAAAACAAAAATGGGAATAATTTTATCATAAGGACTTTATAAAAAACCATTTCTCATAATGTCCCAAATGAACAAAAAACATTTTTAGGGTGTGAATAAAAATAAAATGATTTAAAATATCTTCCAAATCAACTCTTAAGACCAATATTATGAATATAATTTTATAAAACCACATGGGATCCAAAAATCCAAAATAATAACATTTTTAATAGTGAAAGTCTATCACAATATTTACAATATAACTCATATGGGTTAACACACCCTTGTAAAATCTAACAACCACATTAGGACACTTCAAGAACATTACACACCCCAAAAATATTATTTAGAAATCAATAGGTGTAAAACTCCCATTTAAAAACCATTATATAGTATTGAATTTGAATTTTTAAAATATTTTCATGCTTTGAATGTCACACCCCGACCTATGCATTTGATTTATTTAATGATTTTTCTACCTTTAAATATATTTTTTTATGGGGTTTACAGTGAGTCCCAGATGAAGTTTTCAAGTTTTCAATAAAAAGTGTGCATTTTGGGTTCGACGTCGCTGGACGCACGGGCAGAGCGCGACGCCGCACGGCTTCACCCATTCAACTACATGGTGTTTTCGTTATTTTTTTATTAAATGATATGAATTCAATTATTATTATTATTATTAACATGTTTTATTTTATTTATTTAATTTTTACTATTATTTTATTTTATTATTTTTTTCCCTTTCTTCTTTCTTCTCCTCCTTTTTTCTTTTTTCTTATTTTCCTCCTGGTTCCACGCAGATGCTCCCCCCACCTCTTCTTCTCCCGTGAAACCCGACACCCTCTCCTTCTCCCGCACACAACAACCCCTCTGGTCACCGCACTGCACCCCCGCTCGGACCTCCCACCTCTCCCCCTCCCCAGCTAGTGTGCCTCCTCTCCCCTCCTGCCTCCTCACGGCCAGCCCGAACAGCAGCACCAACCGCTCCCCTCTGTATAGCGCGGCGTCCCCTGCTGCTGACTTTTGGACCCCGCCTACTCTGCCTCTGCCCAGCAGCCCCATCCCTCTCCCCGTCACCTCTCCTACACCGCACCCCTCCTTCCCTCATGAAGCAGCGCCGCATGACCCGCACCCCTGCTCCTCCTACCTCTGCAGTGCCCCAAGCCAACACCCATGCTTCCGGCTCACTCGCACCCAGGCTCTGCCAGCTATCCACCTCCCCCCAGTTCCGCCTCCTGTAGGTACCAAACAACCATCTCTAATGACCCGTGACCCCTCTCCCTTTGGCCGGACCTATTCCGCGCTCCTTCCATTGTGAAAACCCACACTTCTCATCCTGCGTAGCAGCCAGGCCACACCCTCCTGCCTGCACAGCTCTAGCACTGTACTACCCTCCCTCTATACATAGGCCGCCGCACCCTTCCACTTACCCCCTGGAACCCCGTCACGCTGCACACCCCCTCATGGTCAGCTTCCTCTATTTCTGTGTCACACAATAGGCAGCCACCTCAGCCTCCTCTTGATTGAGCCCACAGTGTCTCCTCATTGTGCATCCTTTCTGCCAGCGTAACCTCCCTACCCCCACAACCCTCATCGGAATCTCCGCCTCTGGCCACGATTCCCTGACCCCCTTTCCTTACTCTGGCCAACCAGTGCACACCTGCCTCCGACCGGCGGGACATCTTTCCGGCCGTCGTGTAACTCCGACCATCCGGAGCCCTTCGTTCACATGCCTTTCGACCTGTCACGCACCCTCTGACCGGCCGCGCACCCTTCTCAGCCGCCCCCTACCAGTGACTTTTTCTGCACCCCGCGGCCTCTCACGGACCTTCCGGGGTGGGATGACTAGTTCAGTCAGATCCCATCCCACTTTTGTTCCCCTGACCAGCCACATTCCTTATTATTGATTGGGCATGCGACGAGTGTCCTCCGCCGAAGGTGAGCAGTTTGGGTTTGCGCCATTTCACCTGCATTGGGTTTCAGGTGAGGTATTCACTGTTTCTTGTTTTGATTATTTTAAATTAATGTTTATTTTTGTTTGTAGTTATCTTTACGATGTTTAATTTTCTGGTTACTTCTAGTCAGTGTTTCTGTGTTTTAGATTATTTTACTTTTGTTGCAACACATTGGCAGGGTAACCCCGCGTTACCACAATTATTGGCTTGCACGTGCTTGTGCCTGAGTGTGAGACGTTCCACATCATCATCGTAACTGAGTTGCGAGTCGAGGTAGGTCCCCCACTGCACTCACCTTTAAATTCAGAATTTATTAATTGCTTGATATTTTATTGATTTTATTAAATCAGAAATAATATAAGATAAGTAAATTTTAAATGATTATTTGGTGTAAAAATAGCCTTTTATTTTATACATGACACTTGAAATATTTTATTGATGAATGGACACCCAGTAGTGAAAGAATTCCCATTTGAACTTTAAACATAATTCATGAAATTTCAAATGTATTTTTGGTTTATTGATAAATGATTTCTTTTGAAGTGCGAACAAGTGTTTTGGTTCTCTTGAGAAATGAGGATTTTCTTTAAAATTGGTGAAGGCCCGTTTGGAACTTTAATAAAATAAATTATTTTGGAAAACTCTCTTTGGGGTGACTCAGGGGTGATATTTATTGTACTTTGGCTGCATGATTTGTGTGTGATGTTTATGATACTTGATTGGATTTGTTGACTCACCCCTTTCCTTTTTATTATACGTGTTGACATGAGAACCTAGCATAGTAAGTGAATCTTCTGAGAATGATTGCTGTACTAGTTTAGATTACGCACTGGCTATTGGCCCTTAGTACGAATTATACTCTGCTAGGGGATTGGGCCCCTCGGTTAGTCCATGTAGGGAAACACCAAGCGTTATGGTGATATGAAATAATCGAGAGTAGGCATGCCTTCAGGATGAGTCACATGTATAGTATGTTCTGGATTTTTCACAATCTCTAAGGTTCAACCCATGTTTCCTTTAGTGTTTATTTGTATGTGGCAGATGATTGAGAGGTCTAGTTCAGTTGCTGGCCCCTGTGTTCCACTTGTTCCATTTCCCTTAGAGTGTGTTGTGTGTTATGTGTGGTTTTACTTTTGGCTAATAACTAAAATTTGGTTTTCTAAATTGTTCGCAAAAAAAAAAAGTTTTAAAATGCAATGCATCTGTTTCTTTCAAACATTAAACACGTTTTGAATTAAAAAGGGAAATGGACTGTTACTTCTTTTATAAATTAAAGTGTGTGTGGAAACTAATATTTTATATAATTTAGTTCAAACTTGAAATTTATAAATTCTTTATTTAAAGGTAGTGCATTGGGAATAGTTTTTGGGCATGCCTACTGAGTTTTAATACTCATGCCTATAGTGTTTTCATATTTTTAGTTTTGCTGCATGTTTGGCTTGAGCATGCTCACCATGGGAGAGAGTTGGTTGTGGACTGGTGAGCAACTCTCGGAGTCGTGAGTATTTTTGGTCGAGACCAGGTTAGTGTGTTTTGTTGGTCGTTCATTCTTTTTAGGGTCATTTATTTACTTTGCATTGTTCTAATTTTCCACTGATTTATTTATTTTTATTGGGAAAAATCTTTCCCACTTGTCTTCTATTGATGCCCTGGCACTTGCCGCCAGCTCGGGAGGATCAGGAACGCCTCTCGGGTTATGTCACGGACCAACTCGGGTGATTGGTTTAGGGTCGACCCAAGTTGGTTCGTGACATTGAAGGCCACTTGGGATTTTTTCTATACAATTGGTAATTAACTAATTCCATAATAAGGCTTAAAAACCTCCTAGAAATCAACATTATTCTATCATATGACACATACATATAAACAAGATGGATGATTATTCCTTCAATGAAAACTAGTAAACCAAGCCATAATATGTCATTATAAACCATTAATAAATAAAACCCCCACGATCAAAGTCACCTTATCCATGATTTAAAGATCCATATATTCTAGGGTTAATGGGAGAAAACTAAAAAGGGAATTGAAAGGTAAAAAATATTGAAGGAATGAGAAGGAGGTTTCTTTGAGAAAATCTTTTTAAAAGAGAAAAAAATACACCAAAATGATGAAGATGAAGGGGGAGAAGCTCCCAACACACCATGGAGGGATTTACAAGATAGATGGAAGGATGAGAGAGATCTAAAGACTTATATGAAAAAGGGAATTATTGTAAACTAGAAAATTTTGAAATCCTTGGTAGATCATATAAATCATCCAAACAGTTTTCCAAGTTGTATCCTAGTAGTGTTGTAGCCAATGCTAAGGAAAATTCCCCCCCATGGTTTCTTAAGTGGACATTCCACACTAGGAAATTCCATCATCCAGTCCTGGAAGATGGAACTATAAAATTATAGTGTGAACTCATATGATTATTTCATAGTTTCTATAAAAATACACAAGAATTGAGCCATGATCCATACACACCAATGGTTCCAAATTGTTTTACCTAGGTTTACCATATTTTTCACAGAACCATGTGCTATTAGTGATGAACAACCTTATATAGATCAGAATGAACTAAAAATTCATATCTATTAGGGTTACCAAGTAGGAGGGATCACGACAGAGGAGGGATCACAGTGGAGGAGGGATCATGACAGAGGATGATTCACAGCGGAGGCAGTGGCGGTGGAGGCAGTGGCAGTGTTGAAGGAGGAGGAAGGTCACAACGGAGGAGGAGGAAAAGGCCGCAGTGGCGGCAGAGGATGAGGGGTTATTGCGGAGGAGGGGTCGTAAGTGCAGGGGTCAGCTTCCGTGAAGGCTTGAACGAGTGCGAGGGAGGAGGGGCCTGTTAGGGTTCTTTTATAAATTTTTTTGGAACCTTTATCAATGCTAGTTTAAAGCGCTGATAAAGACATGAATTTATCAGTGCAAAAAAACACTGATAAAGTACCTATTTATCAGATCTATAATTTTAGCGCTAATTAATACTTATTTTATAAAGGTATAATTTTAATAATTTATTTATATTCTTATATATTTATTTAAAATGATATATAGGATGAAAATATATTTATTTATTAATAATTATAACTATAAATAGTATATATTTATAAATATTGGTATATAATTGTTAATATATATTAATAAAATTGTAATTACAAATGTATTTGAAAAGTATTTATATATATATGATTAAAAATATAATAAAATATATTTATTATTTAAATATATTTATTTTAATTTTATAAGTACATTTTTTAGAACATGTATAGTTCATATGGGTAACATTAAGAATTAATCAATATACATCACATCATGTAATATACAAATGAACATTCATGCACACATAACATATACGCGTATATTCGTTGACCAAATTCATTATAAAACACATATATATTCAATAATTTTAATTATAAATATATATATATTAAAAAATATTATATATTTATAAATAAAATAAATATATTAAATATAAAAAATATAATAAATACAATGAATTAATTTAATAAATCTCTAATAAATATAATAAATATAATAAATATAATAAATATAATAAATATAATAAATATAATAAATATAATAAATATAATAAATCTAATAAATCTAATAAATCTAATATATCTAATAAATCTAATAAATCTAATAAATCTAATAAATATATTTATTATTTAATGTAATTTATTATAATTTTATAATTATTTAATTATATATATATATATTTAATTACAATCTTAGAAAAACTTTTTTTAATTAAATCATTATATATATATATATTTTTAAATTATTAAAAATATATATTAAATATAAACAATTGTTTTTATTTAATGTATACAAATAAACATTATTTTTGAATAAAAATATAATAATTTTATATAAATTAATAATAAAAACTTTTAACAGCACTAATAATAGTGCTGATAAATGTAACCATTATCAGTGCTTGTTTTAGCACCGATAAAGGTTACCTTTATCAGTGCTTTTAGTTAGCATTGATAAAGGAACACCACTTTATCAGTGTTTTTTATTAAGTGCTAATAAAGGGTAGTGCTTCTCTTGCCCTGTTTTTTGGTAGTGGCTGAACCACACCTCTGTAGTTAGTTTTCTCCTCTTTCTCATTGGGTTCACTTATTATAGTTTGATATTGATGGTGATGTTGTGAATTGTATAGGCTAAATGCCTCGCTGAAAATCATGGTCATTGGTGGTCTTTTTTTGCACACTAAATGACAATATGATATATTATATCATTAATAAATTCTTCATTCATGGTATTCCATGTTATTTTTTATGACTATTCTCCTTCAAGAATTTTTATTTATATGTTTTATGACCCATAAGGATTTATTTTCAACATCCTTCCAAAAAGTGATACCTCTCAAATGTGATATTCAATATGGGGAATTAGATTGCTCTTTAATTCTAAATACTCTATAATTACCTTCTCTTCTAGTTATATTTGGTAAAATTCAATTTTCCTATACCATATTTTTAATTGGATGATTTAAAAATAATCAATGAAATGTGGGCTTTCTTTACAGTTATTTCAAAAAATTCAAAATGTTTTTTCATACACTCAAAAATAAAATTTTTATCATCCAATCCTATTTTTTTATTACTCTTATTTATTTTTCATGATTATATTATTAAATATTCATTTTAAAATTAAATTTCTTCAAAGTTTTTCCACTTCTTTTATAGAAAACATTATGTATTTTTCATGTTTCTATTATAAAAATTATTTTTAAAAGTAAAAATCTTCAAAGTATTCCAACTTCATTTACTAAAAACGTTATTCATTTCTCAAGTTTCCATTATAGATGAATGTTTTTAAATGTAAAATTTATCAATGTATTTTTTACTTCATTTATTTAATACATTATGTCTTTTTCAAGTTTGAATTATTAAGAATTATATTAAAAGTAAATATTTTTAAAGTATTTTTACTTCTCATTTTTAAAACCTTTGGGTCTATTTAATAAATTTTTATTAGGAACTATTTATAATAATATTTTCAATAGTAATCTATTTCCCTTCAAAAAATTAAATATAATTTTCACTTTAATGTTTTAAAAAGTTGATGTGAAAAGTTTTGTATTTTCACTTATATTTATCGTATTAGGATTATTTTCCATGTAGTGATATTTTAGTCACAATTTATATGTTATTATTATATGATTTATTTTAGAAAATGAGAATTATAATATTCTACAATTTCTTAAGTTCGTGTTATGTGATTTTTTTTTGAATTATTTAAGAAAACAATTATTTTTCCATTTTAAGAATTCTTCCAACTCTTTCTCCTTTATCTCCCCCATCCCTCTTATCTTCTCTATTTCCCATAGGTTTCTCCTTCTCACAGAAGTTGAAATTCATTTTTTATAAGGATTTAGGTCTTTAGGTTTTTTGAGTGTTTTCCATGGAAGGTGACATGTTGTGCATTGGTTACCATTTGGCTTAAAGTAGGTGTTTCTTTTCTCTTCCTTTATTTTATAATTTATGGAAAGTGTATAATTTATAAATTTATTTTCAATTAAAGTATAGTAATGTATGAGTTCTTGGGTGAAATTATAAATTTCTTTCTTAAATTATAGGCTTGTCATTAGGAGTTTTTTCATAAGAATTTCATGTACTATTTTTAAATTAGATTAATTCTCATGAAAAGAATATTTTAAAAGGTTAATATGGTCATTTAAATGTTTTTTTAGTAAATTTTGGTCTAATGCCTTTTTGGGGTTTTAAAGGAATTTTACACGTGCTTGAAGAATGTTTTGGAAGGAAAAAGGGATTTTTTTCAAGTGCTTCCAAAATCATTGAAATGACGAGACTTTAAAGAAGGGGAGTGAGACTCTACATAATAAGTTGGTTTTCATGTGAAGCACCATTTTTCACTTTAAAAAGTAAATGATTTATTTCTCATGTGACCCTCAATGATTTCCCCTATACTTGTTTCACCAGTTATGGGTTATTGATTATTTATATGATGGATGTATGATGTGAAAAGGGGATGTTATATGTGATGGTGTTAGAGGTGAGGTGTGAGACATTTTTTTGGTAATTATCTTGATTTATTTCTCACCTCTATGGTTTTTTATGATAACTTGGGTGTCTAGGTGGGAGGTATTTATTCATTTTACCCTAGTTGGTACAAACACTTCTATGGTCCCCCTAGTTGTGTTTAAGACAAGTCTAGTGGGAAGGTTCCATTATGATGAGTTAAGTATGGTTTAATTGGGTGTATCATGTTATTGTTGGATAAAACATATATCAGATTTTTGTCCATATAGTTATAGTGTCATTTTGGATTGTCACACACCAGTACCTAGGGTATATCCCATGACATTTTGTTCCTTGATCAGTGGTTCTATATAAAGAATTAAATTATTATATTGATTTCATCCCCCTTATGCTTGTTTTATTAGTGTAACTATTAATATTGGTTTTATTTACTATTATATTGTTCCTTGATCACATGGTTCCCTTCTTCATTGTGAATTTATTTTCTCCAGTTTATATGGGATCTTTATGAGATAATGAATGTTTGATTTTCAAGTGTAAAACAAATTTATGTATTATGAGATGGGTAATACCTATATTTTCCACCAATTAATTGGGTAAAAAATTATATATCATGATATATAAATGTTATGTGAATATGTTAGTAAGTCTATAGGTTCAAAAAGGGTGAGTGTGATTGTGTTAAGCTCTACTCATAATAATACATGTGAATAAGTTAGCAAGTTGATATGTTCACAGGTTAGTGTGATGGTGTTAATCTCTAATCATAAATTTAAATGTGAATATGGTTTTGAGTAGCTAGTGGGGGGGGGGGGGTCAGAACACCAAAAAAGGAGTTCACCCACCAGTGATGGATTGGTTATTCCATAAGGTTGATGGGAGGAACACTGAAAACTAGTGATCAGAGCTAGATAGGGGGTGTCATGAGACATATAAGTCTTGTGACCATCAATGATTTTCATTTTCAAGATAGAGGTAAGTGACAACAAAATCTAGTTATTTTGTTAGGGGTTCACTTTTAAAATGATTTAAGTGTTTTGAAATTTTTCTTAAAAAATTTTATGTGTTCAACATACCCTTTTTTGGTATTAAATTTCTTTAAAATGGTTAAAAAAAAGAATTGGGGTTTTATGAAAGGATGTTTGGAATTAGTTGGTTTATTTTAAAAAGGGTTTGTTATTTTAAAGAGGAATTTATGTAAATGGTTGGTTTTTTAATGGGATTTCAACTGTGATTTTATAAGTAGTTTTCAAAGGATATTTAAAGTCTATAAATTTTTTAGCCTTGGTTAATTTTTATATCAATGTTTTGTGTATATATTTTGTTAAATATTAATATCACTGAACCAAATAGGATGGATATGAATAAAGAATGGATGACTTCCAATCGTCTGAAAAAAGAGTATGAAGATGGAGCGAAAGAGTTCATCAAGTTTGAAAAAGATCATGCATATGATCCTTATCAAATACTTTGTATGTGTTTATGCTATTTCTATTCAAGACAAGTTATTCTAGAGGAGTTGGAAGAACACTTTATCTATCACAGAATAGATCGAAGTTATAAATGTTGTAATAAACACGAGGAAAAAGTGAATGTAACTAGTGACTGGGATAACACTACATTTTATGGATCATTTGATATGATTACACGTGTGGACAATGAAGAAGACCGTATCGAGGATGTGATTATAGATGTGCATGATGATGAAGATCATATTAAGGAAATGACAAGGAAAGTTAAAGATGAACTTTGTGATTGCCCAAAATTGTTTGAATAGTTAAAGAGTTGTGAAAAGACACCATTGTATGATGGATTCACTAAATATACAACATTTTCATCCGTTCTAAAGCTATATAATTTGTAAGAAGCCAACAGACAGAGTGATGCCAGTTTTACAGTATTACTTTATCTCTTGAATGACATGCTCCTAGAAGATAATGGGCTCCCGAGCTGAACATATGATTCCAAACGAATGCTACGCTCGATGGGTATGATATCTGAAAGAATAAATGTCTGTCCAAATGATTGTATACAGTTTTTCAAGGACCAAAAATCACTTAGATAATTCACAAAGTGTGGTGATTCTCGATACAAGAAAGACGAATCCAGTCCTAAGAAAGTTTCATGGTACTTTCCAATCATTCCAAGGTTTAGGCGCTATATGGAAGTGAGGAGACTGCATGGAAATTGACGTAGTACACAGACATAAGAAATAAAGATGAAAAACTATGACACCCAATAGACTCTCCTTAGTGGAATAGAATTGATAATGAGTATCCTGACTTTGGAAATGAGCTAAGAAACCTTTGTATTGCATTATCTACAGATGGAGTGAATCCTTTTGGTTTTCAAAGAACCAATCATAGTACATGGCCGGTTATGTTGATAAATTATAACTTTCCACCATGGTTATGCATGAAACAAAAACACATCATGTTATCTATGCTTATATCAGGACCAAAACAACCGGGTAATGATATTGATGTTTATTTGGATCCATTGATCAAGGATTTGAAATTGTTGTGGGATTCAGGTGTTATGATGTATGACGATTACAAAAATGAAGATTTAATGTTGAGAGACATGTTGTATGAGATGATAAATGACTTTCGTAATTATAGAAATTTTTCAGCATATAGAATTAAAGGGAATCATGGGTGTCCCGTTTGTGAACAAGGTACACAATCAATTAGGTTGAAACATTCATCGAAAACTGTGTTTCTAGGACATCGTAGATTTCACCCCCAATGACATAAGTTCCAATCTTGGAAAACACCATTCAATGGAAATTCAGAAGAATGTAAAACACCATCTCCACTAATAGTTGATCAACTGTTTGAGAAATTTAAATATGTGGACACTAATTTTGGTAAACCATTTTTGAAAAACCATATGAAAACCGGTTGGAAAAAGAAATCAGTTTTTTTTGAATTAACATACTGGAATTGTCTGTATGTCAAAAAATTTCTTGATGTTATGCATGTTGAAAAAAATGTATGTGATAGTTTCATCAACACATTTCTAAATGCACCCGACAAAATATAGGATAAAATCAAGGCTAGGCTAGACATGGTTGACATGGGAATATGAGAATATTTGGCACTAGTGAAGGGTGAAAAATGAACATTTCTTCCTCCTACTGCTTACACTCTTTCCAGGTAGGATAGATATCGGGTTTTCAATTTATTTAATGATGTAAAGGTTTTAGAGGGGTATTCATAAAATATCAAGAACATCATGTAAATGCATTATTTAAAGTTAAAAGGTCTGAAATTGCATGAATACCATGTTTTGATGTAAAATATAATTCCTATAGATTTACGTTGTATTTTTCTCAAGAATCTCTATTATACATTATCAAATCTCTGTTTCTTCTTCAAATATATACATAACAAAGTTATAGACTCAGTGAAATTAATGACTATTAAAAGAGAAATTTTCATCATATTATGTGAATTGGAAATGTTTTTCCCACCGACATTCTTTGATATGATGGTTCATTTAGTGAGGGAGATTCAAATATGTGGTCCTGTTCAATATAGATGGATATACCCCATTGAATGGTATATGAAGATTTTGAAAGTGTATGTCAAAAATTGAAGTTATCCAGAGGGTTGTATTGCGAAGGAATATATTGTTGAGGAAGTAATTGAATTATGTAATGAATACCTATCTGGTGTGTAAAGCATTGTTCTAATGAAATCTTATCACACTGGACGACTTAAAAGTGAATGAATTTTTGGAAAGTAGGTTGTAACAATCAATATTATAGACCAGGAGCATGCCCACCTTTACATTTTGCATAACAATTTGGATGTTGACCCATATGTTGAAACCCACAAAGAAATTATTAGGCATTAGAATCAATCATGGACTAAAAATTGGATATAAAATAATCATAATAAATATTTTATAGGATGGTATCAGGACCATATTTTTAAGGAGTCTGATGAAAATACAGACTCAATTTCAGAACAAATTCAATGGCTAGCTAAAGAACCAAGTGTGTACGTATTATCTTACAATTCTTATGTAATTAATGGTTATACATTCTATACTAATGAACATGATGAAGACAGTACCATAAATAATATTGGAGTTACACTTGTGGCTGAAGCGATGCATGTTTATGGTCCTAAGGATAGAAACCCAATTTACGTGAATATGTCATACCTTGGCATCATCAAAAAAATATGAGAGTTAGATTATTCGACATTCTAAGTGCCAATTTTTCAATGCAAGTGGGTTTATAACAAAAGTGATCTTAAAATAGATGAGTTTGGATTTTTGAAATTTTATTTTAGTAAGGAAGGGTACAAAGACAAACCGTTTATAATGGAATTATAGGAATTAAAAGTATTTTATGTTTCAGATCCTGCAAACCAAAACTGGTCAATTATTCTGTTATCGACCAAAACCACTGAAGAGTCAGATGAAAATTCAATGGAGGATGACCCTTTCATTGGGATGTCACAATAATTTCATAGTTCTCCTAGTGTAGAAGATGTTCTGTATGTTAGAGGAGACCACAATTAAGGTATTTGGATAGTTGATAGAGGGGTAAAATTCCTTCAACCTTAAAAAAGAGATTTCAATAATTAGGTTATATTTTTTTTCTAATATAAATCATGTTACTTTATTTTAATATCTGTTCACTACTTCTTTTATGTTATATAAATTAATTATTAAACCAATTTTGCAGATAATTACTTTTTCACATGATGATGCTCCCAATCTTCAAGTACAACAGATTTCTCAACCTACAGTTGCTCGCAGTGTAGACGAACAACAAGTTTCTCAACCTATTTCCTTATATTAATATCTATTCTCTACTGCTTTTATGTTATATAAATTAAATGTTAAACCAATTTTTCTGATAATGACTTCTGCACGTGATGATTCTACCAATCCCCAAGCACAATAGGTCTCTCAACCTATTGCTGCTCGCAGTGCAGACGAACAACAGGTTTCTCAGCTTGTTGCTAGTCCTGGTGCAGAGGTAAAACCACCATCTTCACATGCCGATGCTATTCCTCTAGATCCGGAGGAATATATTAATAATGGTGGATTCGAGGAAATGAAAGGCAGTGAAACACCAGGAGTGCAAAAAATAAAATAAAACAGGAGCACTGTAGTTTGACGGTATTATTAAAAATCATTAAGACTAAAGATAAAGGAATCAAATACGAGATTGGATGGAATCAGCGGGGCCAACATGTTAACCCCAACAAGGCCATGTTCAGTAGTTACATTGGAATCGTCACTCGGCAATGTGTGATGATTGATGTATCTTTATGGAACTATGTTGTGGTTGAGATTAAAGCACTGATGTGGGGAGACATTATGGTAACATTATGATATATTTTTTTAATTTACTAAAAATTAAATAATGAAACATTGACTTACACTTCATCATCTCTTGTAGAGTGTATTTATATTAGATGAATCACACAAATACTATGTCTAAAGGGTTTCTAGAAGGATTCATAGGGGTTTTCAAACAATTTTAACAAAATATCATCTTAAAGATGATGAATGAAAAATAAATCCACACCCACCTCTAATTTATGCACACATGATAACCTAAGCATCAGGGGATGCGTTTATTGACCGTCGTGCGAAGTAGTTTTTTCAGGTACATTGTGTCTGGTAATAAGTTGTTTGAAGGTACCTGTATTAATCACTTTGATTGATAGTTTTTTATTTATGAAACAACAAATGAGTGCTGAAAATAAACAACAGGCATCAAAAATAGCGTATCCCTACCGTAAAGCAAGGATGGGGTATGCATCCCTTGTAAAAAATTTGGTATGTATTTTAAATATACCATAATACTTTTATGTGACATAAAAAACACAATAACTATATTCTTTTGTTTATATGCAGTTTGAAGATTCCAAATACAATACACTTCCATCCCACACCATGTTCTTTGGAAGTAGGTTCATGTAACTAAAGATGTGAAACTAATAGATGAAAACACAAAAAAGTGTGGGAAACATGTGTAAGTATGACATCATAATTTTTTTTGCTTTATATCTCTATTACATAATAATGCTTACTTATTTTACTATATTTTATATCTAACATAGTCACAAGAATCAACAACACCCACACCATATTCATACATACTTTCAGTGGCCTTGAAGCAGCTAAAAAAGTATGGCTGCGTTAGAGGTGCAGGTTTTGGTGTGACACCCTGAACATATTTTCAGAAAAAAACAAGAAGAGGATCAAACTGAGGAAATGAAAAAGATGAGTGAAGGATTAGTTATGTTTGAATAAGAATTACAATACAAGATAGAGAAAATAACAAGTTTGATAGGGGGAGGCGAATAGAAGAAAAAACTCAAGAACAACCCATACATGAAGATCCCACCCCACCCCACCAGTTTTGAGGCACGCCATTCCCCTAAAAAACAATTCTTAACTGAGGCAGTAAATTTTATAATAACTGTTTCTATGAAATGTGAATCAGATAGACACTAGACACTGATACCTTTCTTGTATTAATATTCTACAGGGTGAAAATGACTGTGATTTATATCTATCAACACCCACCCATCGCCTTGTAGCGAAGGCTACACCGTTCAATATTTAGAATGACATGCTACAAAACAAACCACTTCTGACAGGTCATGTCAGAGTGTCAATTACTGTATCCCTAGAGATGAGCACTGAGCAATCTATTCCAATTTATGATGAAGATATTCATATGATCGAACAATATCTTAGAATATTCATCGCATGGCCGTCACATATTGTAAAAAAAACATGTCAACAATGAGGTACTCATTTCAAATTTAATTTTCAAGATAAAACTTAAAAATTTAATGAAAAAAGGTCTGAAACAATGCATGTTATTACATATAGACAAAGGGAAGGGCGTGAAACAAAAGTCCGGTTCAAAACCATCTCAAGGATCAACCAACCAATCAAAATGATCTACCAGAATCACCTTAACTCCCCCGTTCTATATCCACATTTATTATCATTGAATGCGCATGTGGATACGAAGTTGAAAGATGGTGGTACTCACATAATTGATTTTAAATAAAATATATACAAAGGGGAAGATCCAGACCTCATTGGTATTGAGTGTGCAACTAAAATTCTTGACTATGAATGGTTAGGCGGCTCAATTGTAAATGTATATATGAGTTATGTTTTCATGATTTTATTTTCCAAAAGCTGATATACTGTGTTAATTATGACTAAATACATTTCATATTTTTCACAGGCATATATAAGAAAAACAATTAAAGGAATTTCCCTATAAACATAAATTTTCACTCGTTAGTCCTCACATCACTTCTATAGAACAAGAAGACATAACTTCTAAGAAAGAGGGTGAAATAATGGTATGACTTCTCAAATCATCTAACAGAAAAATTATGGATGAAAGACTCTTCTTAATACCAATGATGCAGGGGTAAAACTATAAAATTTAATCATATCAAATATATTTTAATTTCTTTCATTACTTATTCTTTTTTGTGTTCTTAGGAAGCATTGGATGATCATTGGAGTCAAATTGGATACTCCGAAGATTTATTTTCTGGATTCAATGAATGGATATCCAACAAACCAACCACACATGATGGCATCTGTCAATTTTTAATACACTACATCCAACATTTTAGAACTAAACATCCAATTATATAATTTATATTATCTTTTAATGAGGATTCTACTATGATAAGGTAGTGCGTGAATATCGTCTACATCATGGAATGAGGCTAGGGGAAAAGGACAAGAAACCTGACAAGTATTGCGACTGGATACGTATCAGGGTATATATAATAAGATTTCACTATACAAACACATATAAAAAATTACTTATTTTTTTCAATGTTTCTACAGTTCCCGAAACAAACAAACGGTAAAGAATGTGGTTATTATGTTTGTAAATTTATGAAAGAGATCATATTCCATGAACAAAATATCATCCCTGAAGAGTTATTTTCAATGATAATTTCTATTTCATTTAAACTACATATCAATCCTTTGTGTATTTATATTTTTTCAGTACTACCATGACTGTTGAAAATATTCATATTCACAAGACGATATAGATATGCTTAGAAATGAATAGGAAGCATACTCGATAGAAGAATGTACAAATATAGAATGAAGATAATAAACTTCTCAAATAATTTAGAATTTAATAATATCATCTTCCTTACATTTCTCTTTGTTTGATGGTAATGTTGTGATTTATATGGGCTAAAATTCCCATTGAAAATCATGTCCATTGGTGGTCCTTGTTTGCGTAAATGAATTACATATTGATTGGTTTTTTAAAATAAATTAGTGGTCCATATTTATAGGGTATGTGTATTGTTGATAGACCACAAAAGATAACAAGTATCCAGAAGGGGTTTCCCCATACCTTGAATTTTTTGTGATGTCTTGTGACATAACAAACACAGGATCTTACTCCACTCTTCTCATTTTTAACCACGAGAAGGGTTTTTCTCCCAAAAACATCGATTCAATATGCAACATTGGAAGTTCCCCTATTTAGTTGACCTAATAAAAAACCAACTATCATATATTCATTTAGAGGCCCTGAATATATGACAGTTGGTTCTTCACTGGGTTGAATAAAGCTATGCTACAGAAGGAGTATGTTTTCTGTGTCAACTGTACATGGATCAAACCGATGCACGATGTGACTGGTATGACTCAAATTGAAAGTTTTTAGTTTGAAATGGAATTTTAGTAAAAAAAACAAATGAATTACTAAAAACTAAGGAAATTCATTATGATGGTTTTTATACTTTAGTACAACTATATATTAGTCATTTTTTAGGTTTAGGAATCAATCACACCTCAATTTATGTAAGATGTCATCGGTATGACTCCAAATGTGTCTTGTTATTTAAAATTGACATTAAATCAAGTAAAAAAACACAACTGACATACTCAAAGCTGAGAAAACACATTCATATTATTTTGATACTTTAGTAAAATGATCTATGAGTCAATTGTGATGTGTAGGAATCAACCCCACCTCAATCCTATGAATGGTGTGACTAGTATTACTAAAAGTATCCACTATCAGTTTAAAATTGACATTTTAGCTCAAAACATGTCACTCAATGAAAACCAAGAAAACACACTCTGATTGTATTAAAAATTAAGGACATTTATTTTTCATTCCTTTGTGATGTGTATAAAGTAGTCTCACATAAAACCGACACACGATGAGACTGGTATGACTTAAATTGCATGTTTTTGGTTTGAAATGACATTTTAGTAAAAAAAAAACACAATTGACATACTGAAAACTAAGAAAATTCATTCTGGAATATGATCTATCAGTCATTTATGATGTGTTGTAATCAACCACACCTCAATCCGACACATGGTGTCACCAGTATGACTCCAAATGTGTCTTGTTATTTAAAATTGACATGAATTAAAGTATAAAAACACAACTGACATTCTAAAAACTGAGAAAATTCATTTGGATTGTTTTGATACTTTAGTGAAAAGATCCATGAGTAATTTTTGATGTGTAGGAATCAACCCCACCTCAATCTGATGAACGGTGTGACCAGTATTACTAAAAGTGTCCGCTATCAGTTTAAAATTGACATTTTAGCTCAAAACGTGTCACTCACTGAAAACTAAGAAAACACACTCTAATTGTCTTCAAAATTAAGGAAAATAATTCATAAGTCCTTTGTGACATGTATGAAGTAGTCTCCCATAAAACTGACACACGATGTGACCAGTATGACTCAAATTGCGTGTTTTTGATATGAAATGGTATTTTAGTAAAAAACACAACTGATATACTGAAAACTGAGAAAACACATTCAGATTGTTTTAATAATTTTAGAAAAAGATCCATTATTCATTTTTGACAAGTAGGAATCTATCCCCACCTCAATACGATGCACAACGTGACCAGTATACTCCAAATGTATCATTTTTATTAAAAATTGACATTTTTTAATGTATTCTTCATATTAATGTTTAATTTATTTATTTATAGTATTACTAAAGTAATATTTGTTTTCTTATATAGGTGGAACCTTTTTCTTGAGTTGGGATGATTTTTTCGATGACTATTACCATCAGAGGAAATTTTTTAGTGGGGACCACATACGTTAAAAGAGAAAACATTAATGTTTTTAACTGTTTGTTGGATAATTATAAATTTAAATTTATAAAACATTGTTCAAAATGTATATAGAAGTGTTTTTGGTATATATCATGAGTGAATATTTTTTTAATCATGATGTCAATTAAATATATATATCATTTTTTTCCAAACCATTGTGTGCACTTCTTGTTTTTTCATCATTTGCATCGTGTATGTGGTTCATTTGTATATACTATGGGTGGTTATTTTTGAGTAGGTTTTTTTCTAGTTTGTGTAGGTTATTTTTGCTGGTTTGGTTATTTTGTTCTGCTATTTGGGTTCTGTTTATTGTTTTCAGATTGGTGAGGTGTGCTGTTATATAAATATCACACCCAGGCAGGGAATCCTTTATCAATGCTTCAAATAATGCTAATAAAGGAACCCTTTATTAGCACGGATAAATGGGGACTTTATTAGTGCTATTTTAATTTTTGATAAATGGGGACTTTATCAGTGCTTCGAATAACATTGATAAAGGAAAACCTTTATCAGTTCTTTTCGGAGTGCTGATAAAGGGGACCCCCTTTAATAGTGACTATATTACTAGTGATTTTTTAGTGATGATAAAGGAATTTTTAGTGCTGATAAAATACTGTTTTATGGCAGTGCCTTCAAGTAGTATGATACAGAAACTTCCAATCACACGTCTATACAACTTTTCACAGATATACTTTCCAAATTCATCTACATCCAATTTAGTGTTTTTTATCATATGGTTTCTCATAGTTTTACAAGAATCAAGTCCAAACTTTTTGACAAGATCTTTGGAATACTTGGATTTATTTAATAAAATACCATTTATTCTTTGACTAATTTGAAAACAAAGTAAAAATTTTAATTCCCCCATTAAGATCAAATCAAACTCATTTTTCATTAATTTTGAAAACTAATTAGTTACTTTATCATTTGTCTAACCAAAAATGATGACATCAACATAAATCTATATTAAAAACCGAGTTTTTCTTTCATAATAGGCTTGAGGAGATTTCTTCATACCATAAAGATCTTTATAAATTTTTAAAACATGATTTGGAAATTCATTTTTTTAAACTAGGAGATTTCTTAACATAAACCTCTTCTGAAATTACACCATTTAAAACTGATTTTTTATATCCATTTGAAAAAGTTTAATTTTTTTAAAACATGAAAAAGATAATAAAATCCAAATGGATTCCAATATAGAAAATGGAGAAAATGAATCCTCAAAATCAATACATTCTTCTTGAATATATCATTGGGCAACTAATATTGCCTTATTTCTCACTATATTTCCAGGTTCAACCATTTTATTTCAAAAAATCCATTTGGTTCCTATATCCATTGTATCTTTAGGTAACTCAAACAAATTATATAATTTTTTTCTATCAAACTATTTAAGTTCCCCATGCATATAATTTACCCAATTAGGATCTTTTAAAGTATATTTGATATTAACAAGAACAAAATCATCTACAAAGGAAAAATTAGCATCGAAATGTGAAACAAAATTTCTAATTCTAATTCCATATTCAACATTTCCTATAAAATTTTCCATAGAATGATATCTGTGAGTTTTCCAAACTAAAGGATCAGATTGAGATGATACAGGCACCCACTCAATCGATGCATAATTACTTTCAGGAATATCTTTAGAAAAGTGGATTTCTTTAAATTGATCAGTATTATCAACAAAATCATTACACTATTTATCATTATTTTTAATAAATTTAACATGCACATATTCTTCCATTGATATAGACCTTAATATCACAAAAATATTCCTTCTTTAATTTTTGAATAAAACTTGTCTAAATTATAGTTAGTATTTAAAATATAAATAGTATAACCAAAAACATTGAAATAACCAATTTTTGGGTTTTTTATTTTTAAATAGTTCATAAGGAGTTTTCTTTAGCAAAGGTCTAATATAAACTCTATTTGAGATATAACAAGAAGTGTTAATAGATTGATCCCAAAACTATTTTGGAAGATTAAATTAATTATGTATTGTTATTTCCATTTATTTAATAGTTATCTTTTTCTCTCTAAAACACCATTATATTGTGTTGTTCTAGGGGTGGAAAATTTATGAAAATATCCATTACATTCACAAAAAATTTAAAATTCACATTCTAAAAATTCTCAACCTTTATCACTTCTAATAGAATAAATTAAATGAATTTGCAAATTTTTAATTTTCTTACAAAATTTAATAAATTTTCTCAATGTTTCACTTTTATGAGAAATTAAATTAGTCCAAGTAAATCTACTGTAATCACCAATAATTACAAATAAATATCTTTTAAAACCTAAACATTCAGTTCTCATGGGTCCAAAAATATCAAGGTGTAATAGTTATAATCATTTAGTAGTGTTAACCATATTTACAGATCTAAAATATTCTTCATGATGATTACCTTTCAAACAAGAATAACATACCTATTACTTATATGAACTGAACTTTGGATATTCTAGAACCTATTCATGTTTGGCCATCTTGTACAATAGTTGATGTGGAACATGCCCTAACCTCATGTTCCATAGAATGTGATCTTTATCTACAACATGTAACCACATTACATTATTCTTGGTTAGTTATAATAAATCAATAGAATATATATTTTATTTTATATTAGAATAAAATAAAACTTTATTATCTTTATAAACAAGACATTTATTATCTTCAAATTTAATATACATTCTATCATCACAAAGTTATGATATGCCAATTAAGTTTTATTTTAAACCTTCTATAAATATTACTTTAGAAATTATAACAGTTGTTAATATGCCTACTTATCTAAAACCTTTAACCATACCTTTAGAGTTATCACAAAAAGTAATAGTACCTCTATCAGAAGAGTTAAAAGATAAGAAATTATAAAATTCACTAGTCATGTGCCTTGAGCACCCACTATCTATGTTCCATGTGACCTTGGAACTATTCAGGTAGGTTTCCTATAAAACATATCAGATAGATGGTTGTTCTGGTACCTAGACTAGTTTGGATCCAACTGGACTAATAAAAAAAGATTTAGGTACCGAGACTGATGTGAAACATTTATTATAGGGTAATATATAAGATAAATTTTTAGAAATAAAAGTCTTAGTATGAACTAAAAACTGAGTAAAATTCAATGAACATTCATTTGAATAATGTCCATTCATGATTCAATTAAAGCAAGTAACATTTGAAATGTTCCCATTTATGCTTTTAACAAAAGACATTCTTTAATTATGAGGAATCTGATTATTATTACCAAAACTCTTTTTATCCTATTAGGGTTTGTTCACAAACATTATTTTATCAAATTTCTATTTTCCTCAAACAAATATAGATAATTTTTCTTTCAAATTAGTGATTTCCTTTTTAATGTTTTCATTCTCTTTCTCAAAAATTTCTAGATCCTCACATTATTTCATACTTTAACTTGATCCATAATTTTTCATTTTGACATTTTCATGTTTATTAAACTATCATTCCTTTCTAAGTTTATCTAAATCATCACAGACTAATTTAAATGCTATTTTTTTAACTTCATCATTTTTTGATAGGAAATATTTTATTTTAACATTATCATCTTTTATATTGATCAATTCATAATCTACAACCTTTTTATATTCTATATTACTCAAAACAGAATAATTAAATTTATTATTTTATTATTTAATACTTTTATTTTCTATTTTCATTTCCCTATAAAGCTCAAAAATTCTTAATATGTCACTTTTAAAATTTTAATTTTGATCATTTAATTCATTAACTTCATTTTCAATGTGAGTTTCATATTCAGAACTGTAATAATTGTCAATGATTACCTCATTCATAGTAGAATCCATTAAATATAGGTTTTATAAATCCTTTTCATATTTAGAACCGATATCACTTGATTCTAACTCTTCCATGAATCTCCATCCATCACGATAATCCTTTATTTGTTCCTTATTGTATTACTTATCTGTTCTTTATAGTTTTAGTTTGGGATAATCTATTTTTTTGTTTCCCTTTTTCCTACACTCATTGAAAATTAATTATAAAGCATCACATTTATTTTTTTTACCTCTTTTACCACTCCTTTTATCATCCTTTGGATAATATTTCCTAGGATGTTTCTTAAATCCTCTTTTACTCTTCATGTACATGTAAACACCTTTAGTGAAATTTTAAATTTCATCCTTCTCACTTTACGATAACTTTGAATCATAATAGTTAACAATATAATTTATATTTGATTTAAATGATATGCCTTTTCTCTTATCACGATCATTAGTATTATCATTTTTCATTTCCAGCTCATATTTTAGTAATGATCATATCATCTTATCCATGGAATATTCAATAAGGTCCTTTCTATCTTCAATATCCACTTTCTTTTAATGTTATCCTTTAGGGTGAGCTCATAACAGTCTTTCAACGTGGGCTTCATTCTTCATGGTTTCTCCCTGAGCAACCATCCTGTTGATTTTTTTTTAAATCTATTGTACATTTCATTTATATTTTCTTGATCACTCCCCGTGAACTCTTGAAATTCAGCTCAATGTATTCCAAACATAATTCTTTATAACTTATCAGTCCCTTGATTTGGGACTTTCAAAGTTGTCGAAATTTCAGAAGAAGTTTTTCAAGATGAAATAAGACTATATATATTTCTACTTAAAAGAACAATATAAAAAATTTATGAATTTTTAATTAAAAAAAAAAATTTGGCAGCCGCATTACCAGTAAGAGTTTCTAATTTAATATCAAGAAATTTATAAGGTTTAGACATAATACCTGAATATTCAAGACCAATATTCTTTAGGAATACCTCAATTCTATCTTTCCAGTAGACAAAATCACTTCTGTTGAAGTGAGGTGGTCTGACAAGATTCAACATTTCAAATTTCTGATTAGCCATAAAAGAGTATGGGATATTTTCCTTATATGTTTAAGTCTAGGATAATGGTTAGTTAAAAAATATATAATGAAAAAATTAAAACCACATACTTAAATAGGAAGCACACTCTGATACCAATTGTCAGTGATCTTAGTATGATATATGTGACTAGAGGGGGAGAATAGTCCTTTTTTATTTATTATTATAAATTCTAAATTTATCAAAGTTAGAAAAGCAATATTAAATTTTGCAGTGGAAAGAAAACAAATAACAAAATAATTTTTTATAGAGGTTTAGATCTCAAGATCCTAGTCTTCTCTTCAATATCCTATACTCCTCAAGGAGATCGGTATGCACTATATCCTTACTTTTGACTGGAAGTAATAACCAAATTAAAAAAATTAAATTTGTACCTTTTTCAATAGTTGTTATAACCCTAATTAAATTTCTCACCTCGAGGTATAACCCATTACTTTATTAGGATTCACAACCTTCCTACCTTTTATCTGGGAGTAATAACTTGATATTTCTTTTAGATGGGAGGAATAACCTGACAACAACTTTTAGATGAGAAAATATTAAACCAGACATTAGAATTCAAATAGGGAATTGGAAGATTTATAATAGATAAAAATAATACAAAATAAACGAAACATGAATTTGAGCAGATGATAAAGAATTTCAATGCATATCTTATTCCATGATCACAACAGGTTTGGAAGATGTAGATTATTATGATATTTTGTGATTATGTAAAAACATCATATGTCAAAGAATTTTCTTGATCAAATATTCAAAGCATTAAGAAATTATTTCTTATCCTATTCGGATGAATTGTAAAATGTATATATCTTTTTCAATCTGCATGGGTACATTTGTTTTTAAACTTGAATCATTCTCATGAAGCATTAAATAAAATATCTATAGGATCAGGTTATTATCAAATCTCTTCATAACACTTGTTAGAGAATAATAAAAATAATATAACCATTACATTAATTTTTTTGATGTTGTTATGGGAATAAAACATGTCAGAAAAAAGATTGTTAATGAAATATTTAAAGGATTATTTATTATATTATAAGTAATATTTATTAATCAAATAACAAGTAAAAAAATAAATGAAATTATAATAAAATTCTTGATATAAGACTTAGAGTAGAATGATGTAAAAAATAGGGAATCATAAAAAATAATCCACATGAGTCCATGTCATTGAAAAAACAATGGAATTAATTTTAAACAATGTTGAAAGTATGTTTTAACATAATATATTAATCATTTAATAGTCTAATTAAATTTAACAATTTTAACTTAAAAATACAAACATAAAATTTTAGAAATATATTTTTAACTAATAGTGAGTCATAACACACTTTTGGAAGTCTGGTGGTGGGTCAGTGACTCACTGTTAGAAATTTATGGTGGCGATACATTTCTCACAGTCGACATACCATTATAAAAATATTCAAAACTAAAATTAATTAGGAAAATCTAAAACCATAACCAAGCATCTTATCATAAAAGGGTTTAAATAAAATAATAAAAAGTGACTCACTATTGGATATTGGATGTCCAATGGTGACTCATGACACACCATTGGGTTCCAACAGTGTCTTATGACACACTGTTGGGTTCCAATGCTGTCACTTGAAAATATATTTCCAAACACCATGATGATATTAAAAATTAATAAAACTAATATAAAGTTTAATAATAAAAAAATTAAACAATAAATAATAAAACAAAAATATTTCTATGTTTTGAAGGAAATGGAATATGTCATAATAACGATGAAGTAACATAATTAATAACCTAATAAGACAAATAGGAACAAACAACTAAATCAAATAACACAACACTTGTATTGGAACAAATAAATAAAAAAGAGCACATAAAATAATTGGAATAATGCCCATGCTAAAGGAAAACCCCAACAAACAGATAAAAAAGGGTAAAAAAATATATCATTGGGTTCTCCAACGGTGTCAAAAATGACAAACTACTGGGTTTTACAATGTTGTCAAAAAAGAAAAAATGTTGGGTTTTCCTACGATGTCAAAAAAATACCATTGGGGTTTTCAATAGTGTCTTTTACTTGAAGAAAACTGAAGGAAAAATTGAAAAATAGGGGAGTTACATAAGAACCATCAAATGAAGACAACAAATGGTATTTAGTTCAAGAAACTACTTGAACATGATCTTGGAAAATAAGAAACTGAAATGAAATTAAAATAGAGTGTTAGAAGATACTTTCTCACCGAAGGATAAGGATGTCATCAGATGGTTACTATGGGAAGACGAACATTGGAAGAAAGAAGAATCCATATGGGAGAATAAATGATGATTTGGGAATTCAAAATAGGTTTGTGTAGGAAGGAAAGGAAGGCTAAAGGGGGAATAGTGATGCCAGTCAGAAGTAGAATGTCGCCAGAGAAGAGTATTCATGCTGTTGGTCAGTCTGAAAGTATAGCATCCTGCCTTTTTATCACATAAACTTTCATTACATTTTACAAAACCGAGGATCTTTAAAGTTTAGTGTATTGGAAACCAGGAACTTAAAACATTAAAACATAAAACATTCTTCTTAAACACTTGAAAGGATTCTCCTCATGTTCATCCTAGGTTCATTACTGCATCTCATAACCTGGGGGAATACATCAAAATAAAGGGTGAGCAGAAGGCCCAATAAGGGAAACCAGAGAAACATTTTACATGTGAACTTGAGATACTTCAATAAGGTCATGAAAAGAACTTTAAGGCATGAGAAAGAAATCATGAGATATATCATAATAAAAATAACATTTTTCATAACATGAAGATGTGGCTACATCATTTAACATAGAAAATCATGAACATATCACCAAGTTACATCCCCAAGGTTTCATTTGAAAATTACCAAGGATATTCACCAAGATATCGTGAAAATTGTAATCTCTAGTGGTTACATCATTACCCAATGCATTGGAGCGCTATTAGGGCGCACCCTTAAATTTGCCTTTATTATCATGTGAGACACATATATCATCATCAAACATTTCATAAATAACCCATATATCATAAAATAAATGGGTTTCATTTCATAATCATAATGTTTTAAAAACTGCTTTAAAGACATGATCTTTACGTCACTTTAAACCCACGGAAGGGGAGAGCGGGTCTCATGTATGTAAATCCCAGAATTTAAAATAGAAAATTTTAATATATATGTGAATACCCCTATAGAAATAAGAGCTTTGAGTATTCACTTTATAACATAAAATAATTTTGAGAAAAGAGAGAGGCATTTTGAGACGAAAATTCTGCAGCATAACAGCTACGGTTTCAGGGTTTTAGAAAACATTGAAAAGAGAGGGGACATGGGTCAAACATTCATAAATGACCCATAAAACAGTAGAGGGACATAATATGAAGGATATATGAACATGGTAATGAAATTTGAAAGATGTTCCATATGAAATGAAGAACATTAAAGGAAGACAAAATATAAGATTTCTCTTATGAAAATTCGGCAGCCTAACGGCGTCACTTAAACTTCAAAAAAATGAATTGATGAGATCAAATAGGGTCTCTCATCATATGAACATAAAATATCAGTATGATAGATATAGATACCATACCCAAAAGTAATAAAAAGGAACTTGAAAGACTTGACATGAAAGTAGAACTTCAAAACGAGGAGGGTGAAAGAACCACTTAAAAATTCGGCAGCCTAACGGCGTCCCTTAAAGCTTCAAAATACTGAATTGAAGAGATCAAATGAGGTATCTCATAATATGATCATAAAAGATCAGTATGATAGATATAGATATCATACCCCAACATAATAAAAAGGAACTTGAAAGACTTGACAAGAAAATATAACTTGAAAATGAGAAGGGTGAAAGAATCCGTTACAAAAATTTCGGCAGCCTAATGGCGCCACTTAAACTTTCATAAAATGAAATGATGAGAGTAAGAGGGGGTCTCTCATCATATGAACATAAAAAGGGCAGTAATATGAATATAGAAGAATATAATCCAACATAAGATCATGGAGTATAAAAGAAATGACATAAAAGAGATTACTTAAAAAGAAAGAGAGAGGTCGAATCCCTTACACTACCACAAAACTGGGCAAGGCATGCGCCTGCCTTTATAAGCGCTAACGGAAAAGTGCTGATAAAGGGCCGGACCTTTATCAGCGCTAACAAAAGCGCTGATAAAGGTCCTCCCCTTTATCAGCTCTTTTTTTAGCGCTGATAAAGGTTGTATTTATCAGCGCTTTTCATTTTAGCGATGATAAATACACCCTTTATCAGCGATTTTTACTAGCGCTGATAAAGGGTCCCACAGATTTGTTAAAAACCCACGGGTCCTCTTCCTCCTCCCCGCACACAATCAAGCTCTCGCGGAAGCCCTCGTCTGCGCCGCTGCCGCTGCCGTCTCCTCCTCCACTGCGGCCGCCTCCTCCTCCTCTGCTTCTGCTCCTCCTACACCGGCCTCATCCTCCTCCTCCTCCGGTGGCTCCGGTGCCTCCGCCCTGCCTCAGTCCTGCCTCCGCGCCGCTGCCGCCGGTGCCTCCTCTTCCACTGCGGCCTCCTCCTCCTCCGCCGGTGCCTCCTCCTCCTCCGCTGGTGCCTCCTCCTCCACCGCGGCCTCCTCCTCCACCGCGGCCTCCTCCTCCTCCGCCGGTGCCTCCGCGGCCTCCTCCTCCTCCGCGGCCTCCTCCTCCTCCATTGTGCGGTATGCTATGCCCAATAATTGTAATTTGCTTTTTTTTTTTGTTTTTGTTCTATATTTCAACTATCATGATTTGTGTGAATCAATTTTATTTGAAGTGGGGGGGGGGGGGGGTGCAGGCGCTGCGGGGGTGTAGTGGGTGGGGGGGTGTGCAGGTGGGGGTGTTTAGGTGGGGGAGATGTACAGTGGGTGAACATGTGTAGGTGGGGCGTATAATGGGGGTTCTATTGGGTGTGAGGTGGGGGTGTGTATAGGTTGGGGGTGGGGGTGGGGGTGGGCTGTGCAGGTGGGGGTGGGTGGGATATGCAAGTGGGAGGGGGGGGGGGGTTGTTCAAGTGGGTGGTGGAGAAGAGAGTGTTCTAGTTGGGGGGGGGGTCTAGGTAGGTGGGAGTCTGTTGGTGGGTGAGGTTGGGGGGTGTACAAGTGGGGGTTGTGAAGGTGGGGGTGGGGGAGGGGGGTTGTGCAAGTGGGGGGGGGGGGTGTAGTGGGTGAATGGGAGGGGGGATGTGCAGGAGTCTGCTGGGGGAGATATGGGGAGGGGGGATGTGCATGTGGGAAGTCGACACTTCCATAGTTTTCCAATAAGCACTGGGAAGTCATCACTTCTAGAGATTTGGATAGGCCTGAGGCCTCTTAGGTTTTGGTTCTTGCCTATTTATCTTGATGAGTAAGGAATCATATGATCTAAAAGTGACATCAACTATATATGATTAATTATTTCTCCCACAAAACAATTTTCTAGAAATAATATATCTTTGGAAGGTGAGGGAGCCTTTTAGAATTCTTTCATATAGAGACCAGTCAAGGAAAGTATCCATATATATCCACCTAGAGTAGGGACCTCTGCGGCCGCCGCCTCCTCCTCCTCGGCCGCGGCCGCCTCCTCCTCCTCTGATCCTGCTCGTCCTCCTCCTCCCCCACCGGCCTCATCCTCCTCCTCCTCCGCTGCCTCCGCCGATGCCTCCTCCTCCTCCGCCGGTGCCTCCGTGGCCTCCTCCTCCTCCGCCGGTGCCTCCTCGGCCTCCTCCTCCTCCGCCGTCACGCCGCGGTCAAGCCGCGGTCACGCCGCGGTCACACCGCGGTCACGCCAAGGTCACGCCGCGGTCACGCCGCGGTCACACCGCGGTCACGCCGCGGTCACGCCGCGGTCACGCCGCGGTCACGCCGCGGTCACGCCGTGGTCACGCCGCGGTCACGCTGGTGCCTCCGCGGCCGCCGCCTCCTCCTCCTCCTCCGCCGCGGCCGCCGCCTCCTCCTCTTCTCCTGCTCCTCCTCCTCCTCCACCGGCCTCATCCTCCTCCTCCTCCGCTGCCTCCGCTGCCTCCGCCCTGCCTCCGCCCTGCCTCTGCGCTGCCGCCGGTGACTCCTCCTCCACCGCGGCCTCCTCCTCCTCCACCGCGGCCTCCTCCTCCTCATCCGCTGCCTCCGCTGCCTCCTCCTCCTCCGCCGCGGCCGCCTCCTCATCCTCTGCTCCTGATCCTCCTCCCCTCCACTGGCCTCATCCTCCTCCTCCTCTGCTGCCTTCGCTGCCTCCGCCCTGCCTCCGCCCTGCCTCCGCGCTTCCGCCGGTGCCTCCGGTGCCTCCTCCTCCACCGCGGCCTCCTCCTCCTCCGCCGATGCCTCCTCCCTCCTCCGCCCGTGCCACCAGTGCCTCCACGTCTCCTCCTCCTTCATGGTCACGCCGCGGTCACGCCGGTGCCTCTGCGGCCGCCTCCTCCTCCTCCTCCGCCGCGGCCGCCACCTCCTCCTTTTCTCCTGCTCCTCATCCTCCTCCTCCACCGGCCTCATCCTCCTCCTCTTCCGCTACCTCCGCTGCCTCCGCCCTGCCTCCGCCCTACCTCTGCGCTTCCGCCGGTGCCTCCTCCTCCACCGCGGCCTCCTCCTCCTCTGCCGATGCCTCCTCCTCCTCCGTCGGTGCTGCCGGTGCCTCTGCGGCCGCCTCCTCCTCCGCGGTCACGCCGCGGTCACGCCGGTGCCTCTGCGGCCGCCGCCTCCTCCTCCTCCTCCACCGGCCTCATCCTCCTCCTCCTCCGCTGCCTCCGCTGCCTCCGCCCTGCCTCCGCCCTGCCTCTGCACTGCCGCCGGTGCCTCCTTCTCCACCGCGGCCTCCTCCTCCTCCACCGCGGCCTCCTCATCCTCCTCCGCTGCCTCCTCCTCCTCCACCGCGGCCGCCTTCTCCTCCTCTCCTCCTGCTCCTCCTCCCCTCCACCGGCCTCATCCTCCTCCTCCTCCGCTGCCTTCACTGCCTCCGCCTCCTCCTCCTCCTCTGCTCCTCCTCCTCCTCCTCCACCGCAGCCTCATCCTCCTCCTCCTCCTCCTAGTCCGCTGCCTCATCCTCCTCCTCCACCGGCGCCTCCTCCTCCTCCTCCTCTGCCTACTCTGCTGCCTCCTCCTCCACCGCAGTTTGAGAGGTGCCTCAAGTACTCAGGTGAGTCTCACAAGATTTATTTTAGTTTTTTATGATGTTTTTTGGAGATTTTTCAAATTAAACATGGTTTTGTGTTCATATTTTTTGAGAAACAATGTAGAACCTTGAGCATGAGGAGGTTTTCAGTCCTCTTTCTAAATCACATAGTTGACTTTCATGGTTAGTGAAGGTTAACCATGGGATATCTTAGAGGAAAACATGTGAGGTGGATTTTAGTTAGGGATTAACATACCATTTTTTCATGATTTCATACAAAACATGTGAAATTTTGTAGACCGAGGTAGTTCCAATTTACATAATTAATGCATAGTTTGGTAAACTATGTTGACCAAATATTTGAAGGGGTTTTCTTGTATAGTGCCACCACATTATTAATATATGGTTTGGAAAATTGTGTAGAACATTAAAATTATATTTTCATCTTTTTCCCTCTGAAATTCCAATAGGGGAAGCCCCCATTTCTCATCCTCCCTCTTATACAATGCCCAATCAACCCACCCCCTTATTCCTCTTTGATTCTCCTTTCCATGGGGAGTTTTTTAGTGGATTTATTCAACAATTCTAAGTGATTTCACCATCTTACTTACCATTTTATTCTTTATATTTAGTTTCTATTGATTTTTGATTTATCTAGATTAGGTTTTGTGGGTGATTCAACTAGATCACGGTGGTATCATATTGATTTGATGGGGGTGTTTTCCTACCTCATGTATAAGAGGCATCATGATGGTATCTGCAAGTCACCAATCATTATGAAGGATTTGTGTTTCCTTTTGTAGTTTTCATGGATATTGGATCAAATTATATAATGTTGTCTATGGATTTGGTTTGGTTGGGTATTTTTCCTAAGATGGCACTAAGATCCCACTTCAGATCTTATATGGATTTTTGGTCTTGGTTCTAACATGAAAAGTCCACAAGATGAGTTTCTAGTGAATATAACAAGTTTAAATTGATTTGGATAATTAATTATAAATGTTATAATTTAATAATTTTGGTTTTTTGGAGAGAGGAAGGAGCTATATTGATGAGTTGATCTTGGGGTAGACAAATGGACGAGGCTTAGCGAGCCTAGGAAAAGTTTTCAACTTGGAATTAAAATAGTAGAAACATATAAAATAGGTATGTGGTCCTGGTAATTTCTTTATGGATTTATAAATTCCTTAATGGGTGTTATTAGAGTGAGTGTGACTTAGAGGACCTTGTTAGGGGGAACCCAGAGACCTCTTGGAATACATTCTGTGACTTTTATGTATTTGTTCCCATAGGCCACACATGGAACTAGTGATACATCAGAGCCCTTGGCCTTATTGAATTTAACCTAAAGTGTGTGAACATCCCCCTTGGGGATGTGACTACTTGGGTGGGTATAACTTTGTAAGGTTTTTGATAGGCTGGATGTGTAGACTGACCCAGAACAAACCTATATATTGAAATGGGACATGAGCCATCTCTTGAGACTATTTATAGTATGGAATATTACCATGTAAATATTATGAGGCTATACCATGTAAGACACTGATAAATAATATGATTCTCTCATGCGATGAGTGTTTCACTAAATCATGTGCTTCTGTTGGATGGTGACGTTGCAATTATGGTCTTCATTCTTAACAACTTATTGATCCAAACCTTTAATGGTTTTCATTTCTAAACATTGGTTTTAATGTATTAAGGTCTTTCTCAGGTTTCATTTCAGCCCTTCATTTTAAAATAACAACTGTATAACAGCATGAATAACATAACTCAAGTTGATAGAGAAGAAAATTTATATTGGATTCCCTTCGAGCCAGATGGATTAGTGTTGTCCCCATGGATAGTAAAACCCCTTTTGGAGATCATGGAATAGTTGATAATAGGTTGTTTGGATCATTCATTGCTTCTAGATATTTGTCCAGATTTTCCTTGGTGTTTTTGGTTTATACTTCTCTCAATCCCTACTGGTGTAAGTTCTTTTCACCTTGTGTTTTTACTTATACTCTTTTTTTAATTGAGTCCTTTGGGGCATGAATTAGGTGACCAATTCATGTCACCAATTTTATTAAAAAAATGACCTTGAGGTGGTATTTTATTGAAATGGAAAAAATTACATAGTAGTGAGGTATATGATACTACTAATAGGGACATTGATTTTGAGTAGTGATTATATTTGTTATGAAAAGTGGATAGGTGAGAGATTTCAGTCCTTATTGTGTATTTGGCCTGTTTGGTTGAGTGTCCTACACTACTGGGTTTTAGAGATCTAGATGATGTGAGGCTTGGGGATTGTAGTGGTTCCCAATATATTTTTTATTTTGGTATTTATTTATTCCTTTATTTCCTTGAAGTATCTTGTTTTTTATCTAAATTATACTCATATTCCTTCTCCTTTAACCTATATACTTATCCTATGGATTTTAAATAGGATAAATATAAATAAAGAATGGATGAATGCAAATCGGTTGACAAAAGAGTATGAAGAAGGTGTGAAAGAATTTATCAAGTTTTCAATAGATCATGCATGTGACTCTTCTCAAATCCTTTTTCCGTGTTTACGCTGTTGTTATTCAAAAAAAATTAGTCCAGATGAGTTGGAAGAACACTTGATCTGTCACGGAATAGATCAAAGTTATACATGTTGGAATAAAAACGGGGAAACAACGAATGTAGGTAGTGACTGGGGTGACACTACGTTTTATGGATCTACAAACATGAACAATGAAGATGACCGTATGGAGTATGTGATTATAGATGTGAATGATGATGAAGATCGTATTGAGAAAATGACAAGGACCTTCGAAGATGAACTTCGTGATTTCCCAAAATTGTTTGAGAAGTTAAAAATTTGTGCAAAGACGCCATTGTATGCTAGTTTCACTAAATATACAGCATTGTCAGCCGTACTGAAGCTGTATAATTTGAAATCAGATAACGGGTGGAGTGACGACAGTTTTACGAAACTACTTTCCCTCTTGAATGACATGCTCCCAGAAGACAATGATCTCCCGAGACGAACATACGATGCCAAACGAATGCTACGCTCTATGGGTATGATCTATGAAAGAATACACGCCTGCCCGAATGAATGTATACTGTTTCGCAAGGACCACAAATCATTTAAAGAATTCCCAAAGTGTGGTGCTTCTCGATACAAGAAAGATGAATCCAGTCCTACTAAAATTGTATGGTACTTTCCAATCATTCCAAGGTTTAGACGCCTATATGGAAGTGAGGAGACTGAAGAACAATTAACATGGCATGCAGATACAAGAATTAAAGATGGGATACTACGTCACCCGGCATACTCTCCTCAGTGGAAGAGAATCGATCATGAGTATCCTGAATTTGGAAACGAGTCAAGAAACCTTCGTCTTGCGTTATCTACAGATGGAGTGAATCCTTTTGGTTTTCAAAGTAGCAGTCACAGTACATGGTCAGTTATGTTGATAAATTATAACTTACTACCGTGGTTATGCATGAAACGAAAATACATCATGTTATCTATGCTTATATCAGGACCAAAACAACCGGGTAATGATATTGATGTTTATTTAGCTCCATTGATCGAAGATTTGAAATTATTGTGGGATTTAGGTGTTACATTGTATGATGCTTACAGAAAGGAAGATTTCACTTTGAGAGTCATGTTGTATGGGACGATAAATGACTTCCCAGCTTATGGAAATTTGTCAGGATATAGAATTAAAGGAACTCAAGGCTGTCCCGTTTGCGAAGAAGGTACACAATCAATTAGGTTGAAACATTCATTGAAAACTGTGTTTCTAGGACATCGCAGATTTCTACCGCGACGACATAAGTACCGTTCTTGGAGGACATCATTCGATGGAAGTTCAGAAGAACGTACAACACCGTCTCCACTAACATGTGATCAATTGTTTGAGAAAGTTAAAAATTTGGACACTACTTTTGGTAAACCGACTTCGAAAAACCTTACGAAAATCGGTTGGAAAAAGAGATCAATTTTTTTTGAATTACAATACTGAAATTGTATGTATGTAAGACATTTTATTGATGTTATGCATGTAGAAAAAAATGTATTTGACAGTGTTATCGGCACGTTTCTAAATACATCTGGCAAAACAAAAGATGGAATTAAGGCTAGGTTGGACATGGTTGAGATGGGAATACGAGAAGAGTTGGCACCAGTAAAGGGTGAAAAATGAACATTTCTTCCTCCTGCTACTTAAACTCTTTCCAGGAAGGATAGATATCATTTTTGCAACTTCTTGAATGACGTAAAGGTTCCAGAGGGGTATTCGTCAAATATCAGTAACCTTGTGTCAATGAGAGACTTGAAGTTAAAAGGTCTGAAATCACATGACTGTCATGTTTTGATGAAAAATCTCATTCCAATTGCTTTATGTTGCATTTTTCCCAAGAATGTCCGCCATACATTAATGAAACTGTGTTTCTTCTTCAAAGCTATATGCAGCAAAGTTATAGACCCGACGAAATTTCCAGCTATGGAAAAAGAAATTGCCGTCATATTATGTGAATTAGAAATGTTCTTCCCGCCTTCATTTTTTGATATGATGGCTCATTTGATGGTCCACTTGGTGAGAGAGATTCGACTATGTGGTCCTGTACATTACAGATGGATGTACCCCATTGAACGGTATATGAAGATTTTGAAAGGGTATGTCAAAAATCGAAGTCGGCCAGAGGGTTGTATTGTAGAGCGATATATTGTTGAGGAAGCCGTTGAATTCTGTACCGAATACTTGTCTAGTGTGGAAAGCATTGGCTTACCAAAATCTCGTCACACTGGGTGGTTAGAGGGTGAAGGAATTTATGGAAGAAAGGTTGTCACAATCAATATTACAGATCGGGAGCAGGCCCACCTTTATGTTTTGCATAATAGTTTGGACGTTGACCCATATTTTGAAATCCACAAAGAAATTCTTAGGCAATTGAATCCATCAAGGGATGAAAAATGGATATCAAATACACATAATCGATAGTTTATAGGATGGTTTCGAGATCATATTTTTAAGAAGTCAGATGAAAATCCAAAGTCTATTTCGGAACAACTTCGATGGCTAGCCGGAGGACCAAGCGTGTATGCATTATCTTACAATGCTTATGTAGTTAATGGTTATAAATTTTATACTAATGAACATGATGAAGACAGTACCATGTAGAATAGTGGGGTTACACTTGTGGCTGAAGCGATGCATGTTTCCGGTGCTAAGGAAAAAAATCCAATTTATGAGAATATGTCATACTTTGGCATCATCAAACAAATATGGGAGTTGGATTATACGGAATTTCAAGTTCTGATATTTCAATGCAAGTGGGTTGATAACAGGAGTGATATTAAAATAGATGATTTGGGATTTGTGAAAGTTGATTTCAGTAAGGAAAGGGAGAAAGACGAACCATTTATAATGGCATCACAGGCAGTGCAAGTATTTTATGTTCCCGATCCCGCAAACCGAAACTGGTCAATTGTTCTATTATCGACCAAAACAGCTGAAGGGTCAGATGAAAATTCAACAGAAGATGATCCTTTCATTGGGATTTCTCAATCATTTCGCAGTGGTCCCAATGTAGACGACGTTTTGTATGTCAGAGGAGACCACAATGAAGGGATATGGATAGTTGATAGAGGGGTCAAATCCCTTCAGCCTTTTTAAAAAAAGGGAGTTCAATAATTAGGTTATTGATTTTTATTGTAATATAGATTGTGTTACATTATGTTATTATCTATTCGCTGCTGCTTTTATGTGATCTAACTTAAATTTTAAACCAGTTCTGCAGATAATGACTTCTTCACCTGCTGATGCACCCAATCCCGAGACACAACACATCTCTCAACCTGTTGCAGCTGGTCCCATTGCTGAGAGACAACAGGTCTCTCAACCTGTTGCAGCTGGTCCCACTACTGACGTACAATAGGTCTCTCAACCTGTTGTAGCTGGTCCCACTGCTGAGAGACAATAGGTATCTCAACCTGTTGCATCTAGTCCCACTTCTGACGTACAACAGGTCTCTCAACCTGTTGCAGCTGGTGTCAGTGCCGAAGCTAGTGCTTCGGAGAAACATAATGATGATACAGAAACTGATGAAATGGTAGGCGATGAAACCCCAACGACACAAAAAAACAGGTGTGCCGTAGTTTGACAGTTTTAGCAAAAATCCTTAAGGAAAAAAGCAAAAGGCATCAAATATGAGGTGGGACGGAATAAGCTAGGCCAGCATGTAAACCCCAACAAAGCCATGTTTAGTAGCTACATTGGAATCGTCACTCGACAACGCGTGCCGATTGACGTAGAGTCGTGGCACCATGTTGTCAGCGGGTTGAAAACATTAATGTGGGAAGAGATTATGGTAACATTACGATATCATCTATTTAATTTATTAAAATAAAATAAAATATTGAAATATTGACTAACCCTTCATCATCTCTTGCAGAGTGCATTTATAGTAGATGTTTCGCACAAAGAATATGTTTTCAGACTGGTAGGAAGGATTCATAGAGGCTTTCGCACCATTTTAACGAAAAATCATCTGAAAGATGCCGAAGGGAAAATCAAGCCGCACCCGCCTCCTCTTTATGAACACTTGATATCCCAAGGAACGTGGGATGCGTTTTGCAACCGTCGTGCAGACAAGAATTTTCAGGTACATTGTGTTTGGTTACACGTTGTGTAACGTTGCTTGTATTCATCACATTGATTTATAGGTTTTTATTTATGAAACAACAACTGAGTGCTGAAAATAAAGAACGGGCAGCAAAACTAGCATACCCCTACCGTAAAGCAAGGTTGGGGTATGCTTCAATTGAAAAACAATTGGTATGTATTTTAAAAGTACTGTAATAATTTTATGTGACATAAAACAACACTGTAACCATGTTTCTCTGTTTATAAGCAGATTGATGAAGCAAAATCTAAAGTCACTTCCATTCCACGCCATGTGCTATGGAAGGAGGCTCGTGTTAATAAAGAGGGGAAACTGATAGATGAAAACACACAAAAAGTGTGGGAAACATGTGTAAGTATGACATAATATAAACTTATTTTGCTTTAAATCACTATTACATAACGATGATTACTTATTTTTTCATATTTTCTATTTTACATAGTCACAGGAAACATCAACACCCGCACCGGATGCAGACATACTTTCAACGGCCTTGAAACAGCCAGAACAGTATGGCCGTGTCAGAGGTGTGGGTTTTGGGGTGTCACCCAAGACATATTTTAAGAAAAAAAAAACAAGAGGATGAACAAACTAAAGAATTGCATGTAATGAGAGATAGAGTAGCTACCCTTGAATAACTAATCCAAAACCAGGGAGAGATGCTAAAGAGTTTGATGGAGGAGAGGCGAAGAGAACAAACAACTCAAGAACAACCCCCCACGAGAAGATCCACCCCTCACCAGCTTTGAGGCGAGCCATTCCCCTCAAAGACCTGACTTAACCGAGGTAATCAATGTTATAATATTCGTTTTTGTGAGATGTGAATCACATAGACACTGATACCTTTCATTTAATGATATTCTGCAGGGTGAAAATTACTGTGATTTATATCTGTCAACTCCCACCCATCGCCTTGTAGCGAGGGCTACGGTGTTCAATATGAAGAATGACACGCTACACTCCAGACCACTTCCAACCGGTCATGTCAAAGTGTCGATTAACGTAGCTCATGAGCCGAGCGCTGAGCTACCCGTGCCAAATGACGATGACGACATTCATATGGTGGAAAAATCTATTGGAACATTCGTTGCATGGCCGTCGAATCTTGTAAAAAAACACGTCGAGCAGGAGGTATTCATTTCCAGTTCATTTTTCAAGCAGAACCTTTAACATTAAATTAGAAAATGGCTGAACCGATGAATTTTATTACAGAAGGATAAAATGGAGAAGCTACAACGAAAGAGCGGCTCCAAGATTGGATCAACCAACCAATCAAAACGATCTACTAAGAGCACGTCCACCCCGCCCGTTCTATATCCGCATTTAATATCATTGCAAGCTCATGTGGATACGAAAATGAAATACGGAAAGAATCATACAATTGTTTGTGAAAAAGATATGTACGGAGAGGAAACAATGGATTTCGTTAGTGCAGACGCTGTTTCTGAGATCATCACATACGACTGGCTAGGCGCCTCAGTTATAAATGTATACATGAGGTATGTTTTCATGATTTGATTTTACAGAAGCTGATATACTTTGATAATTATGGATAAATACATATCATATTTTTCACAGGCGTATATATGAAAAACAATTGAAGGGATTTTCCCATGAATACAAATTTGGACTCGTTAGTCCTCACACCATTTCTACACAACAAACAGAAATAGATTCTAATTTTCAGGCTGAATTGATGTCAAATCTGCTCAGAACGTTTCAAAGAAGAATTACGAATGATAGGCTCTTTTTAATACCAACGATTCAAGGGTAAACCTCTACATTTTAATCATATCAATTATATTTTCATTTCTATCAGTACTTATTTCTTTTTGTGTTTTTAGGGAATATTGGATGCTCATTTCAGTCAATTTGGATACTCCAAAGATTTATTTTCTGGATTCACTGCATGGATATCCAACTAACCGACCACACATGATGGCGATTGTCAATTTGTAATACACTAGATCCAACATTTTAGAACTAAATATCTAGTTATATAATTTATATTATCTTTTAATGAGTATTTTGTTATGATAGGGTGGTGTATGAATATCGTCTAAAGGCTGGAATGAATCCAGGGCGTAAGGATGACAATGCCCACAAGATCTACAAATGGAGAAGTATCTGGGTTTATATAATTATATTTCACTATCCAAATACATATCAAAACAAATTACTTATTTTTCTCGATGTTTCTGCAGTGTCCGAAACAAACAAATGACAAGGACTGCGGTTATTATGTTTGTAAATTTATGAAAGAGATCGTATTTCATGGACAAACTAGCACCCCTGAAGAGGTATTTTTGAAAATAATTACTACTTTATTTAAAATAATTATTAATCCTTTGTGTATTTTTATTTTTTCAGTACTACTATGACTGTCGCAAAAACTCCTATTCAGAAGATGATATAAATGTCTTTAGAAACGAATGGGCAGCGTACCTGATCGAAGAATGTAAACAAATAGGACAATGAAGGTGAATTCCTAATACTTATGTTATCTTTATATGGTCATTGATATCTCCCTTTACACTTATTGAGCATCTATGATCTCCCTTTCTTATGTTTCATATCCTTAGATTAGTGAATTCCTACTACTTAGTTTGAAAATGACATAAACTTTGGAAAACAACACCAATGACACATGGAAAACCGAGCAAACGCATTCGGATTGTTTTGATACTTTAGGAAAACGATCCACGAGTCATTTGTGACGTGTACGAATCGACCGCATCTCAATCCGACGCACGGTGTGACCGGTATGGCTAAAATTGTCTGATATCAGTTTGAAAATGACATAAACTTTGGAAAACAACACCAATGACATAAGCCAAACCGAGAAAAAGCCTTCGGATTGTTTTGATACTTTAGGACAACGATCCACGAGTCATTTTTGACGTGTAAGAATCGAATTCACCTCAATCTGACGCACGGTGTGACCGGTATGGCCAAAAGTGTCTGATATCAGTTTGAAAATGACATAAACTTTGGAAAACAACACCAATGACATACGCCAAACCAAGAAAACGCGTTCGGATTGTTTTTATACTTTAGTACAATGATCCAAGAGTCATTTGTGACGTGTACGAATCAACCGCACCTCAATCCGACGCACGGTGTGACCGGTATGGCTAAAATTGTCTGATATCAGTTTGAAAATGACATAAACTTTGGAAAACAACACCAATGAAATACGCCAAACCGAGCAAACACCTTCATATTGTTTTGATACTTTAGGACAACGATCCACGAGTCATTTGTGACAAGTACTAATTGACCGCACCTCAATCCGACGCACGGTGTGACTGCTATGGCTAAAATTGTCTGATATCAGTTTGAAAATGACATAAACTTTGGAAAACAACACCAATGACATACGCCAAAACGAGCAAAAGCCTTTGTATTGTTTTGATACTTTAGGAAAACGATCCAGGAGTCATTTGTGACGTGTACGAATCGACCGCACCTCAATCCGACGCACGGTGTGACCGGTATGGCTAAAAGTGTCTGATATCAGTTTCAAATTGAGATAAACTTTGGAAAACAACACCAATGACATACGCCAAACCGATAAAATGTGTTCGTATTGTTTTGATACTTTAGGAAAACGATCCATGAGTCATTTGTGACGTGTACGAATCGACCGCACCTCAATTAAATGCACGGTGTGACCGGTATGACTAAAATTGTCTGATATCAGTTTGAAAATGACATAAACTTTGGAAAACAACACCAATGACATACGCCAAACCGAGAAAACGCCTTCGGATTGTTTTTATACTTTAGGAAAACGATCCACGAGTCATTTGTGACGTTTAAGAATCTACCGCATGTCAATCCGAGGCACGGTGTGACCGATATGGCTAAAAATGTCTGATATCAGTTTGAAAATGACATAAACTTTGGAAAACAACACCAATGACATACGCCAAACCGAGAAAACGCCTTAGGATTGTATTGATACTTTAGGACAATGATCCACGAGTCATTTTTGACGTGTACGAATCAACCGCACCTCAATCCGACGCACGGTGTGACCGGTATGGCTAAAATTGTCTAATATCAGTTTGAAAATGACATAAACTTTGGAAAACAACACCAATGACATACGCCAAACCGAGAAAACGCCTTTGTATTGTTTTGATACTTTAGGAAAACGATCCAAGGGTCATTTTTGACGTGTACGAATCGACCGCACCTCAATCCGACGCACGGTGTGACCGGTATGGCTAAAATTGTCTGATATCATTTTGAAAATGACACAAACTTTGGAAAACAACACCAATGACATATGCCAAACCGAGAAAACTCCTTCGGATTGTTTTGATAATTTAGGACAACGATCCACAAGTCATTTTTGATGTGTACGAATCGAACGCACCTCAATCAGACGCACAATGTGACCGGTATGGCTAAAAGTGTCTAATATCAGTTTCAAATTGAGATAAACTTTGGAAAATAACAACAATGACATACGCCAAACCAAGCAAACGCCTTCGGATTGTTTTGATACTTTAGGAAAACGATCCAAGAGTCATTTGTGACGTGTAAGAATAGACTGCACCTCAATCCGATGCACGGTGTGACCGTTATGGATAAAATTGTCTGATATCAGTTTGAAAATGACATAAACTTTGGAAAACAACACCAATGACATACGCCAAACTGAGAAAATGCCTTCGGATTGTATTGATACTTTAGTACAACGATATACGAGTCATTTGTGACGTGTAAGAATCGACCGCACCTCAATCCGATGCACGGTGTGATCAGTATGACTAAAATTGTCTGATATCATTTTGAAAATGACATAAACTTTGGAAAACAACACCAATGACATACGCCAAACCGAGAAAACGCATTTGGATTGTTTTGATACTTTAGGAAAATGATCCACGAGTCATTTGTGACGTGTACGAATTGACCACACCTCAATCCGACGCACGGTGTGACCGGTATGGCTAAAATTGTTTGATATCAGTTTGAAAATGGCATAAACTTTGGAAACCAACACCAATGACATACACCAAACCGAGCAAACGCCTTCGGATTGTTTTGATACTTCAGGAAAATGATCCAAGAGTCATTTGTGACGTGTAAGAATCGACCGCACCTCAATCCGACGCACAGTGTGACCGCTATGGCTAAAGTTGTCTGATATCAGTTTGAAAATGACATAAACTTTGGAAAACAACACCAATGACATATGCCAAACTGAGCAAACGCCTTTGGATTGTTTTGATACTTTAGGAAAATGATCCACGAGTCATTTGTGACGTGTAAAAATCGACCAAACCTCAATTCGACACACGGTGTGACCGGTATGGCTAAAATTGTCTGATATCAGTTTGAAAATGACATAAACTTTGGAAAACAACACCAATGACATACGCCAAACTGAGAAAACGCCTTCGGATTGTTTTGATACTTTAGGAAAACGATCCACAAGTCATTTTTGACGTGTACGAATCTACCGCACCTCAATATGACGCATGGTGTGACCGGTATGGCTAAAAGTGTCTGATATCAGTTTCAAATTGAGATAAACTTTGGAAAACAACACCAATGACATATGCCAAACCGAGAAAACGCGTTCGGATTGTTTTGATACTTTAGGAAAACGATCCACGAGTCATTTTTGACGTGTACGAATCGACCGCACCTCAATCCGACGCACGGTGTGACCAGTATGGCTAAAATTGTCTGATATCAGTTTGAAAATGACAAACTTTGGAAAACAACACCAATGACATACGCCAAACCGAGAAAACGCCTTCGGATTGTTTTTATACTTTAGGAAAACGATCCAAGAGTCATTTTTGACGTGTACGAATCGACCGCACCTCAATCCGACGCACGGTGTGACCGGTATGGCTAAAATTGTCTGATATCAGTTTGAAAATGACATAAACTTTGGAAAACAACACCAATGACATACGCCAAACCAAGAAAACGCCTTCGTATTGTTTTGATACTTTATGAAAACAATCCAAGAGTCATTTTTGACGTGTAAAAATTGACTGCACCTCAATCCGACGCACGGTGTGACCGGTATGGCTAAAAGTGTCTGATATCAGTTTCAAATTGAGATAAAATTTGGAAAACAACACCAATGACATACGCCAAACCAAGAAAACGCCTTCAGATTGTTTTGATACTTTAGGACAACGATCCACAAGTCATTTGTGACATGTACGAATCGACCGCACCTCAATCCGATGCACGGTGTGACCGGTATGGATAAAATTGTCTGATATCAGTTTGAAAATGACATAAACTTTGGAAAACAACACCAATGACATACGCCAAACTGAGCAAACGCCTTTGGATTGTTTTGATACTTTAGGAAAACGATCCAAAAGTCATTTGTGATGTGTACGAATCGACCGCACCTCAATCCGACGCACAGTGTGACCGGTATGGCTAAAATTTTCTGATATCAGTTTGAAAATGACATAAACTTTGGAAAACAACACCAATGACATACGCCAAACTGAGCAAATGCCTTCGGATTGTTTTGATAATTTAGGACAACGATCCACGAGTCATTTGTGACGTGTACGAATCGACCGCACCTCAATCTGACGCACAGTGTGACCGATATGGCTAAAATTGTCTGATATCAGTTTGAAAATGACATAAACTTTGGAAAACAACACCAATGACATACGCCAAAATGAGAAAACGCCTTCGGATTGTTTTGATACTTTAGGAAAACGATCCACGAGTCATTTGTGACGTGTACAAATCAACCACACCTCAATCCGACGCACGGTGTGACCGGTAAATCTTTTCATTAGATAAAGAATCAGTATTTATTAAATGAGATAAATCAATCAAAAACATATTGATTTTACATTATTCCATTTCATTGTTATAAAAATGAAAACTTTTGAGTTTAAAATTTAATATTTTAGTTTCACATTTCCATATTAATGTATTCTTTCATATTACTGTTTTAATTTCTTTCATTATTGCATTACTAACATAATATTTGTTTTCTTATATAGGTGAATTTTTTTCCTTGAGTTCGGATGCTTTGTTCGGTAAAAAATACCATCGAGAGCGGATCACGGATATCAAAGGATGAAACATGAATGTTTATAACTGTTGTTGAATAATTGTAAATGTAACCATGTAAAACAATGTTTTAAATGTATATAGAAATGCGTTTTTTTGTATTCATGATGTTAAGTAAATGTATATATCGTTGTCAGTCAAAATATTGGGTGCGGGTGCTATGGTGTGCAGGTGTGCATGTGATACTTTGTGCAAGTATTCTGGTGTGCAGGTGTGCAGGTACTGTTTTTTAGGTGCAGGCGCTGGGGCCTTTATCATCGCTTTTTTAGCGCTGATAAAGGACACCTTTAAGAGCACTAGAGGAGCGCTGATAAAGGGACCCTGTATCAGTGCTCCGAGAAGCGCTGATATAGTTGACCTTTATCAGTGCTCCACCACGCGCTAATAAAGGGGACCCCCCCTTTATCTACGCCGGAATTAACAGCGCTTTTCTAGCGCTGTTAATGCTGGTTTTTAGCACTGATAAAGGGGAAGGTTGTAGTAGTGTTACCTTAAAACGTAACTCTTAAAACTCAAAGGTTGGGACCTTGAGGGCTTGGGGGCACCTTGGGAGGACTCCTTGGGAGGTAATGAGACAATAACTTCGTTAGGGGAGAGTGGGGAGTCGAATGGATGGGAGGATTTCTTGGTATTTATAGGGAAAGTGAGGGGACAAGGCATTAATGGCCAAGGGACACCTCATAAGTGGGTTTCTCAAAACCATGTGCTCTCCCAAGATATTTCCCATGAAGTTAGGCCACATGGGGCCCCCAATACAATAATTCATCACCTTTGGTCGTCCAACCCATAAAATATCTCATGACATCATCATGACACAGTTATGATGTCATTAAACATACCGAAACCCTAAAACTGTATGTTTACTATTCACTGAAAATTCAACTTTTTCAGAAAAATCCCAAAATTTCACCCTAACCAAATATCAATGCTCTGATTTCAAAAATGAACTCCATTTTATAAAGATAATTTTCTAAATATTTTTAATTTAATTTTTAAATAAATACACTATTCACCGAAAATTCATTTTTTTCAGAAAAAACCCCCAAAATCACCTTAACATAATATCGATGCTCTGAGTTCAAAAATGAAATCCATTTTATAAAAATAATTTTCTAAATATTTTTAATTTTATTTTTAAACAAAAAACACTATTCACTCGAAAAAACTAATACTTTAATAATAATTTATGAAAGCATTATTTACCCGTTTTATTGAATCACATTACTTAATCTAGGTGTCTAAATTATATTAAAACTTTCTTTGAGCAAAATTACTAATCCATTTGGTCACATTACTAATCCTAAGCATAAAATCACTATTCATAATTTACTATTCATCAAAATTTAAGTTGATCTTATTAGACTCCAAATTTCTTACTGAACATAATTATAGAAGACCATTTTTTGAAAATAATTACACATTTTTAATTATTTAAGGTTTACATAAACATTTTTAAAATATTCTTTTTCTAAAATTAATCAAAAATATGCATACTATATTTATCCGGTCATTTGAAAATTTCATAAACTTCATCATAAGAAGAAATCGAAATTTTTATTTAAAACAAAGGATTACACAAGGCAGTTACGGTCTCCTTACATAGCCCCTTATCACACCAGCATAGGACCTAAGTGTAAGGTGTGCTAAGTGAGAGAATCCAAGGTAGGCTCGGCCAACATCGCACGAGTAGTAATTTCTATTAGTTTGAACTTCTCGCAAAGGCGATTCCATTCTAGCTTTACATGATGAAGTTTGGCTTGGGTTTGGTCCAGAGCAAAGCCCAGTGGTGCTACCTCCCTCCCAAGTTCTGTTAGATGGGCTTCGATCGGTCCAAGACTACTGGGTGAGGTCATCTAATCTTCTTTCTATATTAATTAACCAAGATCACTTGTATTTAGAGAAAAAAATAAAAACATTTAGTTTCCAGTGGTCATGTTGACCAATGGTCATATAACAGTCAAAACCCAATGGTCTCATTTTAATTATACTCATGTTATCAAATGACACATTTTTGTTGAGTATAAAAATAAAATAACACATAAAATTAGGAAACAAGATTTATTCAAAATTTCGGGTTGTTACAGAAAGAGTATATGTGGGAGGAGGAAAGTCACGCATGGGAAAGAAAAAATTGAAGGTACAGGATGAGAGGAAAGACAGTGGATATAAGGTTTAGTTGAGTGGATTTTCAAAAAACCTTAATTTTTTATAATAATTGAACAAAATAAATAGAGATAATGTAACCAAATAACATAAAAACAATAAAACCAAGTAAGATAAAAAGTTATTTGAAATAAGATTAAATTTAGTTAAAAGTTATGTAGTGTCATTTATCAAAACAAGATAATAAAAAATGGTAACATAATTTTTGAAAAATTTGAATTTAAATAAATATTATATAAGTTTAATTTATCAAAATAAAGAGATAATTAAATTATTAAATACACAATTACAAACAATACCCTCTTTAGGGAATGACACCAGTGATTCAAGGTGTGACACCATGTGTCACTCTATGAATCCTTCTTGTAGTTTCCAACTCTTGCATGTACCCTTCTGGATTCACCCAATCATTCATTTGAACCAAGTAACATGTAAAAATACTTCTGTATTTCATAAAAACATTCATTATAGGTGTCTAAGATTTCAATTTAAAAACACGATATTTGGTTTTCAAAAAGAACTTCCCACTCTATAGAAATTCAAATTTATCCATAAATTTTCAACCCATAATGAAACGGGTTATTATAATATAGTGGAGTTTTCCAAATAAAAATTTGTTAGGAAGAGTTTTATAAAAAAATTATTCATAAATAGATATGAAAACCCAAAATTAATTTACTACTTTTCAGGAGGATATTGGTCTATAATATTCATAGGAAGAACAAGCATGTCAATCACCATTGGTTTTGAATTCATATAAATAAATTAGAAATTAATGTACATGGATGTTTGTGGTCATAGAGATTGATTTAATGGAAAAATATCAAGGATTATGTATCATTGACAATGGATGTACTTCCTATATTATAGGAAATAATGTTATTGTTATGAGTATCAAGCATGAAATAAAAGGCGTTTATTGGTATGGAAATATTGAATGCTTAAAGATTACTAGATTTGGGAAAGGAAAAAATATAGGTTAATACATGAGGAACATATATTTATTTTTAGTGGATGTCCATAGGCCCAACATGGTTTCTTTTAGTAAATTTTATGACTTAGGGAATTCTATATATTTTTCTAAAAATTATAATATCATCAAAGAAAGGGATAGTGAAATTATAAAACATGAGAAGAATGTGAAGGGGAATATTTTACTTATTAGTGGATAAGAATAAATTTCATTACTACCTATTAGGATTTTTTTAGTAATAGCACACATTTAACTTACCAAGGAGATATAAGGATTTCATTTTGATTCTAAAAATTATAAATAAAACATGTTTTATGTTCTAAAATAAATGAATTCTAATGAAACTGCATGAATTAAGGAAAATAATTAATGAATTATCATTATAAAAGAAAATACTAATTATTCCATAAATTAAAAAAATCAAAGATACATGAGAATAAAAAATACATGACTCATGACAATAAATTTATAGTATCTCTAAATCCAAGACATAAGAATAAAAAAATTTAAATTGATTAACTCAAAAATAAATTCTAAATAACATAATCAAATGTACTGACCATCAATATAAATAGGTTTTAAAAATGGTAAAAAAATAAATTAAAGGGAAACAAGAATATAAGTTCTTCATATAATTTCCCAACATGCATGGGGTAGGGGAATCGAGATTCTACTATTCAAGAACATAGTACACAAAAACATTAATACATGGGATGAAAGACCTGAGAAGCTATCCAAAAAATGATCTTTTATCACTCTAGGAACCCATGGTCAAATTAGTCTTGTAAATTTTAACAAATACTCAAAATATAGAAAAAATATTCAATATAGTAAAAATAATAGAAATAAATAGAAAATACAAGGGAAAAAACAAAAAGAAACACACCATCCTTAACCACCTTATTATGTTTGGATAATAACATGAATGAGTCAGATTCTCTAGGTTCTATGATTCTCATGGTAAATGTTAAAATAATCATCCTCAAAATTTAATCTAGGTATATGAAACACACACCATAGATTCATCATGAAAAATAACCTTTGCATACTATAGTAATAAAAATTAGGAGCATTAACCATGTAAATCATAAATCTCCACACTAATGGCCCGTCTCCCTTGTTTTTTATCTATTGGTAATCATGATGTCAAATCCCTTCCTCCGATTTTTTACTACATAGATAAAAATAAATTATTTTGGTTCCTCTACTCCTCTGATAATATCATCTTACCTTAGCTCTAATCTCTTAGTAAAAACGGGTTCCCTAATTAGGGACCTCTATAACTATAAAGTCAATTACCTCTAAAATTTGAATAGTGCACTCTTGAATCAAGGAGACTCTGTAGAGGGGTAATGATAGAGGATCGATGAAATACTCAAAAAGAGTAAATTTGGATGGTGTAGTGCATTTTTCGTTTAATATATTGAACACCTATGAAAGGTCCTACAAATCAATTTTATAGGGAATTTAATGGAAGGTAAAATCTGACCAAGAGGGTTAGCTACAAGCAACAAGGATTTGGCCCAGCTAACTGAAGCATGAGTTGAAGGAAGATAAACAAAACAAAAATTATATTTATCAATTAAAATCAAAAATGGAAAAAAACCATTTAATTTCAAAAAATAAATTCCATTTAATTTTTAAAAACAAAATCTGGGTTAAATTTAGAAACATGCACGTTAAAAATAAAATCCAAAAACAAAAAACTACATATCCCTACACCACCTCTCCTATCACATTAATTTGGATGAACATGAAATACTAATAAATTCTAAGAGTATATCACTATTTCATCTTTTTATATCATGGGGAAAAATTATTTTCTAAATTAAATGAAATATAATTTTATCTGTTAAATGTTTTCAAAAAAACGATGATAAACCGAGAAAAATTGTTGGCTGAACTCACACCTTCACTTACATGAACTTCCTATCCCCACATACATAATATATAGCTAAAATAATGCTATAAAATGTTCATATTAATACAAATATTCCTAAAAAACAATAAATAATGTAACATAATCATTCCTTAAATATAAAAACATTCAGAAAACAATATTAGATATGATCAAGATCAATATGTGGAACAATTCAAATGAAACCATAGTAGTAAAATAAATCCCAACCAAAATAATTTATCAAACATATATAACATATAGACAATCACCCTGAATCCACATAGGATTTTCCATCACAATGTATCATCTATGAGTATAATTCATAAAACACCCCTCTAAGAAGACACTAAAACCACACTGATCTTCAAACAAGGTACTATAATCATCTTCCAGAAAAAAGTGACATCCTAAATATATGTTGGGACCCAATTAAAATCCCACAATAATTCTCAATAAGTTTGATTCAAAAACATATCCACCTAAGGAGAACACATATCCTAAGCTACACATCACCTAATGTGTTCTCTAACAAAAAACAAGTACCCAATGGATCAATACTAAGAGCTCAATGTTAGATCTAACCTAAAGTAGTTATAGGTAGACGACATCTATAAAACACCACACTAACTCTCAAACAATATTTTTCTAGTCTAACACCTACACACTCTACCCAGGCCCTCAAATCACATATATAGAACATGGAGTAAGAAAAACATACCAGTATTTCTATCAAAAAGAAAAAAATTGAGAAGGAAACAGAACCAAATAAATACATGACCATATTAGTTAATGTAATAAGTATATTTTAAAATGAATTCCATGAAATTATAAAATAAACAATGAATTTTTGATGTGATATTAATTCCATATTAACGCTAATACTAATATTTTTTAGGGTCTCCATTTCATGGTAGTTCCAATTCAATATCAAAATGAGATCTAAGGATTTAATTTTTTTTTCAAAAATTTTAAAAAAGCATGTTTAGAGTTATGAATTCCCTATAACAAGAATTCATAAATAAAAGAAAAAAACAATGAATTATCATATAAAAAAGATAATATGAATTATTCTATAAATAATGAATCAATAATATATGATAATAAAAAGTACTAGACCCATGCTGACACATTTTCACCCGCTTGAAATCTTTGAAAGAAGAAAGAAACAATTTAAATTGATTATCACAAAAAATATTGCTAAACATCAGAATCAAATAGAGAGATCCTCAAAATAAATTGGTTATCAAAATTGGTAAAGGAAGAAATATAGCGACACAAAGATTTTAAATGTTTTTCCAATGCTCCTTTGTGTATAGGGTATGGGCACCAAGATTCCACTATGAATGTATAAAGTAAAACAAATAATATAGACACAATCAGACACATTAGAGAAGCTAACTATGTAAGGACTTGTATTCACTCTAGGAACTCATGGTCAAATTGGGCTCATGAATGGTAACAAATAATCAAAATTTTGATAGAAACATCCAACATTATTGAAAAAATTGTAAATAAGACTAAATAAAATTAAAACAAAAATAAAAAGAACCATACCATACTAAACCACCTTTCTATGGTTTGACCACTTCTTGAATGAGTTGGATCCTATGGGATCTAATAATTATAAGGTTGATGTTGAAATATTTATCCTCCAGGAATAATCAAAGTATTGGCCACACACACTACAAAATTATCATGAAATAGAACCTTCACGTACTATAGTATGAACATCAGTAACAATCACTATAAAGATCAGATAGGTCTTCTCCACCAGTCCCACTCCCTCACTTCTTCTCCAACAGAGAACAAGAAGCTGGTTCCTTTCCTATGATTTATTATCCCATTATATAATTATAAATATATAGTATTTCTCCTCCTTAGATGAAAATAAATCCTCATATATCTTCTCTAATATATATACAAAAAACTAGATCCCTAACTAGGGAACTATCCACCCCCAAAATCAATCACCAATAAAAAAATTGGGGCATCATTGATTCAAGGAGCCTCCATGTATTTAATGATATGGAGTAGAGAATGCATCCTAATGTGGACACATATATAGTGGAACATATTTTTAAAACAATATATTTAACAAACAATAATGGTCATGTGAAAAAAAATGATAGGGAGTGCAAGGGAAGGAACAATTAGACCAAGATAATAGGAAATGAGTAGCTAGGATAAGGCCCAGAAAATTAAATCCCTATTAGAAGGAAGAAAAATATTCAAACAATTTTATTTAACTATTAAAATTATAAATTAAAAAAATTAATTGTATAATATAAATTCAATTTATCATTAATAAAATTATGTTATTAAACTTAAAACTATGTAAAGATGTTGAAAATTTGTTGAGGAAGAAAAGCATTGGAAATATGAGAAAAAAATCAATGTATGATTTGTTAAAGAATAATATATCTCATGCTATCACAAATATAAAATGTGATCACATCCACATGGGTAATTATTTCTATGATGGAATGACTGTATAGAAGACTTACATAACAAATGAAATATATTAAATGAGGTTATAAAATTTTTTGTTACTTTTTGTGTGAGGGTTGATATTACCAAAATCCATTGATGGAAAGAGATAATATATTCTATTATTTAATTACTACAATGGGATGACATAGTTGATAGTGATCACCCATATGTATGATGTGTTTAATTTAATTACTTATTAACAAAAAATGGATAAAATGATTCTTTTTAGGAAATTTCCTAAATTCATCAGAAAAAGAGGAACTGATTTTTCTAACATCTAAGTAGATGACTATTATTAAAATCATGGAATAAGACACTAAATGTTAGTGGTTAGGAATCCTAAAAAATAATTATTATTAGAAGAAACTAAAAAATTAATAATATATTCTTGATGATTCTTGTATAGAATTTACTACCAGGGATGTATCAATAAGTGGTTTTCTTGATGTTAACAAAAATTACTAATTGGGAATTGTTGTGTATATGTGAATATAAGACCCCGTATTAGATGTTGTATGAGAAAAAGACAACAATGGCATATATTAAATATTTGGATTTAAGTTATTTATTCTAAAAAATGATAAAATTCATCAAAATTTTGAATCCCATGGTGATGAGTCTTTTTTTGGATACTAGTCAAAGAGAAAGTTGAATGTTTAATAAAATTTATAGGAAAGACTATTGACATAAATACCATATTATATAATAAAATGGGAAGAAATATAATTAATACAATGATCATATTTCATTGTAATGTGATGGGTAATTCCATAATATTGATGGATTATAAGGGGTAAATGTTGATCATAAAGAAGAATGAGATGATCAATAGGATGATATTAAATCAACAACTACATAGAATATTAAAACTAGGGATGAAATCATTTATCAGAATATCAATGGTTACTAGACAACACCAGTGAAGGATTTGAGAATTAAGTCACTATAATAAATTCAATTATCATGTCAAGTAGATCTTATGTACATTGAATATGATACTAAGGATGATAAAATGATTAATTATAAGCATGAACTGTTTGAATTTTTTTTAGAGAATTAGAGATAGTATGTTGTTTCAAGTCCAAAATACAGGAATATTATTAGTACTAAAGGATATTATAGGAAAATATAAATGAAGGAGGTCTGGTTATTTAGAACAAGGAATTAATTTTATTCAATGGATACTCCAGATTTAATGTGTCTATATAGATTTTAAATTTGGTTTAGTTTCTTTGTTAGAAGTGGTTTGATAAATCTTTGCCATAGCAACGTCAAAGATGTTCAAGGTATTCCATATGAATAATAAATTAAAATTTATTAATGTATTGCAATAGTAATGGGATTACATAAATAACTAAATGGTTTTAGTAAACATGTATATGATCATAATTTTTTTAGTTGAATAAGGTTCTTTGTGGGATTATGTAAATATAAAGAGTATGCTATTATAGACATGATTAATACTCGAATAATCATGGTTGTTAGGATGGAGGAGTTGTCAAATCATTTTTTATAATAATATGAAATATCACTTTTTCTAAAATAAACAATGAAACTTTTCATACAGGAGAGTGTGGAGAAATAGCATAAAATAATTATGGGTGAAATAAATGTTGGCCTAATGAGACAACACTAGAAAACCACTTAAACTATAAAGGGAAGCCCCAAATAGATGATATTACCTCAACAACTCAATTAAAATTTCAATTCATAGTAATAGAATCTAAAAATGTGTTACCTACAATCTATGTGTGGGTTATAGATATAACCATATCCACCATTAATGAACCGAAACACACCATGTATAAAAAAGACAAGTGGGCTTATTTTGGATACTTTAATAACTTGATGAAATTACACACAACTAATTTAATACTAGCCATAGTAATTTCTTGGTAATGACATAAATTGAGTCAAATGAGAAGTGTTTTCTCTTAATCTAGTAGAGAATATTTTTAACACATGTGATCCACAAAACTTAGTATCAATGGGTCCCTGTGATCCAAAATCAGCCTTCTAATTTCCATGATATTATTCTATGTTGATCCATTAGTATTCAAATTATATTTTTCCATATATGTTAACCCAAAGATATAGATCCCTCTATAAGAAGATGTGTGTAACTAATGTTGTTAGGGGTTAAAAATGAGATTTTTTTAATATTAAAATTTATAATAAAATCATTTGGTTCCAGTTATACATAATAATCATAAGAACCAACATTATATTCTCAAATTATAAAACTATAAGATACAAAAACAATTCCATGTCACTCTACTATAATACAATAAAATAACACTATGATATGTTAGAGGCATAGGGTATTTATATATTCTATATCAAGAAACATCATAAAATTTTATTTTTTGAAATGAAGATGTAGATTGATAATTTTCTATAGATTAAACAAATATTCATAAGGCATTTTAGTCTATCATAGAGATTTTTGTATCTCATGTTTTAGTATGGTGCAAGATTAAATTTCTCTAAGAATAATGGAAGGTGAATACACAGTATCTACTCAAGAATATATATGGATGTTATGGATGAAATTGAATTTTTAGGATATTTTCATGGAGTTTGAGTCTCCTATTTCTTTCAAGTATGATAACTCAAGATCTATTAATCATAGAAAAATTTTTCTCTAAGATTTAAAAAACAAATAAGATTAAGATAAAATATCAATTCACAAAGGAGAAGGTTTAACAAGGATATTTAAGTAGGAATATGTTCCCAATCCAACCAAATTATATTTTTGATTCTAAAATAAGAATCTTTATGGTTGAGAAGGAACCAATAAAAAAATAATCCACTATATAACCATGTAATTAAACACATGCATAATTCCAAAATACGAACTGAAATAGAGGACTAGTGGAACAATTCATAATTCCAATCCTCACAAGTAATTACTTAAGTCTATAATAATTCAAATTTACAAACATCACATGTTATCACATAAGTATGTGAACCATATTGATCCATGGAGATATAAAAATCCATCAAGTACTTCAAATACACTAGAAATTAAAACCCACTAGAAACACCTTTTCCCTAAAGAATAAAACAAAAATCCCATGAAAGCCTCATCGTATATGAATCATATACTAAATGACCAAATCTAGTGCCACAAAATGACTGATTGTCACATGTTATACTTCAACAAGTTTCTTGAACCCTTGATCAATTTTACTTATGCTTGATCTAATCATAATCCATAAAATCATTATAAATGATGAAAATATAATCATTTCACTATTGTCCTCACCAACACAAACCCACCATCATCAATTATCCACATCTGACACCTATATCTATAAGATCACCTATAATGAAAAAATAATGAAATAATTGTACCAATTATGACCAATAAAAAAACACAAAATTGTATTCCAAATAAAGTGGGAATGGATGAAGCCTGCTCAGGTCATTCATCCACAAAAATCAATTGTTACTCAAACATCTCCTCATCAAGCCTCCTTGATAAACACCTCACCAGACTAACCCAAGCAGCAACCTAAAATAGAGATTGAGTAAATTTTAATTAGAAAATGTCCATGATAGTAATCTATGATCTTCACTAAACCAATGAACCATTACCCTTTATAACATTACAGTGTGTTTTTATCAAATAATCACAAAAAATTAGGACAAACACCTCCAAATTGAAGAATAAAAAATTCCATAACTACCTTGATAAATAGTAGGTCATTTATCTTATGAAAATAAGGGCATTTCGACCAAAAAATCCCAAACATTCTTGGAAATAAATTATTTATAATTGGTTAAGGTTGGAATGAGGGAACATATGGTAAGAAAAGAGGAAATGATTATCAGTATATTGAACTGAAAAACCACATGAATGAAAATTTAAAGCAAAATAGAACATCACTAAATAAAGATAACTCCAACCACACCTTATGGAATACAAGTGAATAAACATCCAAAAACACCTAGAGAAACTGTTGAATGAAACTCTTATGAAATCATCATAGCCACTTCTAGACCCTCCAAAATCATATTTGAAACCCAATTTTTTTACCTAGTATGATCAAAATGAGGAAATTGATGGTAAGTGTAGAGGAATAAATTTGGCCAGCTTTAGCTACAAAACATGGATACATAAGAGACTGATAGGAAGATATTGTTGCTAGAGAGTGATAAATGGAGGCTTTAGTAGGTCTAATAGAAATAGAATAATAGGGAGGAAGTTTAGGGAAATTATTGGGCTATGAAAACAAAAGCGTGTAAAATTTTTTCCATATAAATAACCACTTAAGAGAAACATATGGATGAATATAATGGGATAAACCACAGATTATAGGCCCTCTCATTAGGTGACTACTGAAATTCAATTTGGAGATAGTATATAGGGTATCACCTGAGAATATATTTGAGAAACATAAATAAGATTCACAAGTTTAATCAACTCCCCAAACTTAAATATTGTGTAACAAGGACTATCACTTTCTAAGTCATGTATTAGATTCCCTTATCTCTTTTGGATCACAATGGAGTGACCATTGGGTATATTGATAAAGGGTAATTGATTTCTCAAACCATATAATAAAAGTGGATAGTTCCTCCAAAAGGATAAAAATTTGGAATAATACTTCAATGTTGAACAAGGGGGATAAAATATGAGGGTTAGAAGCATTTTTGTGGATGGATTATATTTCAATCCCTTAGTATTGGTCATTTTTAATGGAGTTATTCATTTATAATCTCTAGTTCACACTATTTTGTTATAGGAATGGATAATGAGTTATTAGGGTATATGTAATGTGAATACTTGATTATTATCTATAATTATATATAGTTAATGGTGTTTGAATAAGAAAACATAATTTTTTTTGACAAGTTTCATAAGAATATTAAACTGTTTTCAATAATCCTAATGGGGGTAAATTCTTAGTAAAAATCACTTTATATTGTTATTTGAGTTTTTTGGTTTTTATTTTTTAAAACACATCTTTAAAATGTTTCAAAATAGATAATCTTGACAAAATCATAAATATATAGTTTTTGTAAGTGTGTGGGATTGGTTTTATATTGGTCAAGAAAATTGGTAGTTAATTGAGAAATTTCATGAAAAATATGGAGAAAATAATGAAATCCCAAGAAATAGTTTCTTAGAAGATGTATTAAATAAAAAAATTACATTAACCTATGAAATATTTAAACTAAGGTAATGTTATAAAAAAATTACCAATTATACTAAGGAATTACACATCTATATAATTTCACAAATGTATTATGTGGATATGGGAAGGAACTATATAGATATAGGATGAAATTAATGCTTTACAATTGAATTGAAAGACAATATAGATTATTAAAAGGAGGAATTTTAATGGTCTATGAATGAATAATACTATATGGGATGTGAATTTTCTATTAGGGAATGAAGTAATTTAAAATTTTAAGGCACTAAAAAATATTAGAGCACACCTATTTTTTTATACTGAGCACGTCTTTTATGATTAGAATGAATCAATTTTTCGAAAATAATTTTTTTATAGGAATAATGTTTTCTCAGGACTTTTGACAATAAATATACACTTAAGAAATTAATTTTGGAGGGAATATGGAATTCTAAGAATAAAATAGTGAATTGATCCTTTTTTGTAAACAATATTATATTTCATTAAATGTATGTTGATATAAGACTTCCATGAAGATCATACAAGGGAAAAATTTTATCCCTAATAAAAAAATGGAATGAATACTACTATGATGAATTTATAAAAAATATATACTACTATGAATAACATATGGATAAAGAAGACTATAATGGATAGCATATATAAAAATCATACCACTATGATGAAATTTTGTAGTTAATATTCACTATTTAAAGAAATTCAATACTAATAGTTTGGAACCATTTTTATATCCCCTAAGATTATTGTTCTAGAATATAAAAATAATTTGAGGTGCTGTTGGGTTACTTTCGATTAGTAAAGGTTGTCTATACAAATTATTTCCAAACTTTTGGTATAGGTCATGAATATGAAATTCTTATACCAATGATTTGGTAAAAGCATTGGTATAGGTAATTTAAAACAAAATTTGTGAGTTTTGTACCAAATTTTGTGTGTAACTTTTTTTACAATAAGATTTTAATTGATTTCGATTCAAAAAATACCGTTATTTGTTTTACTAATAAAGTCACATTGAGTGGATTTTTGGCTTATAATTATTTGAATACTTATTTTACATTACTGGAAGTATGGATGAATTGTATTTATAAATAACATTTATATTTTGGATTAATATTATTCTAATAAGTATATGTAGATGTTTTAATGATGTCTATAATAACTATTAGTATTTTTTAGTTGAAAAGAATTGTTATTTTCTAACCCTACATTTGGAACCAGATATTTTATCCAAATGTTATGTTTAGGATCCTAAATTTTGTTAATAATTCTATTATTTTATGTGCCTAACATTTGATATGTACCTAATGTGAGTAACATCATGTTTTTAAAATGCAACACATTTTTATCATACACCATGTTCTGGAACTCTATGATTGGAATCATCCTTACACTGGAAGCCATACTTGTTGAGTAAACCACACTAAGTTCAATCCCAACATTGATCCCATCATCATAAGGATTTAAATTTTGAATACTTATATTATTTCTACTATTATTTCACTATATAAAATATCTCAATAAAGCTAATCAGAATCTATTTTGGATGATATAAAATAATGAATTAATTTGTTTTATTTTTCAAGAGATGTTATAGATTTTATGGCTTTTAAAATTAAAAATTCAAATTCATTATCCATTTTGAAATTGATAATTACTTAGATTATTTTTTTGGATTTGATTCAACTTAATTAATTCAGGACACCTTTTTCATCTCAATGGTTAAATCTAAAAAATAATGATATAATAATATAATGATATTTTACTCTAATTCTATCTGATATGAATCCCTTGCTCTGAAAATTATGGTGGACATTCTGTTATGGAAGAGAATATTCTATCAACTGAAATTGATGCTATTATTATCTAGAATACATATATTATATTCTATTAAATATTTTTCAAACTATTCTATGGATGAATACAATTTTATGTATTATAATGGTTCTTCAATGACAAAAAATACCATTTTTTCTCCCAGAACCCCTTCTCTTAGTGCTTAAGAAGTGACCAAGAGAGATTATGTGGCCATAGAGATGTTTGGGAATAGTGGTATGTGTTTTAGGAATGATGTACAAGGACTTCATTACCACTGGTTATCCAGTATCATTCCACTAACTTGTTGGTGGGATTCCTGTAATATTGTAAAGCTATTGGAATCCCCACCATCCAATCGGTGCAACCCACTTTTATTTTGGTCATATTTGGATATTTTTTAAAATGGGGATTATGTATTTTTATACTTTCACCTCTTCTCATCCTTAAACCTAAATTTCACCCTCATTTGGGTACTTTTTGTGTGCATTGAACTCTCCTCTCATCCTTAGAATACTAGAGATCATCCCCATCATCTGAACTTTGTTTTGGCTTCTGTTTATTGAATTGGAAGTCCCTTGGTAAGGCTGTCACTCTAATTCATTATCATTTTTTTGTTTTGTTCCTTATATTTCTATCCTAGTATATTTGAAAAAAAACTCAATTTTTAGGTATTTTTTTTGGTTTTTGATATTCTCTCAATAAAACTCGATTATGAAACCAGTATAGGATGCTGAGTCTTCCATTAATCCTAGGTAGGAGGTCTATATTCTTTTCCTAAAACAACTCCCCAATTATAAAATGTGTAATTATTCCAAATTTTATACATTCCAAACATGGCCTCTAAAATTCATATTCCTTAAATTTGTTGTCCAAATACCAAACCTAAACATAGTATGGGCCTCCCAAACACCATTGGAGGTTGAAAGACTCAATTAAAACTACCCCTTAGTGTTTTTTGCTAAAACACATGAATTGTTTTCATAAAGTGTAACTAATACCCCATTACATTTTGTTTGGTTGAAATTTAGGGAAAAAAATTAGCATCTATAAAAGAAGACCATCCCTCTTGTTGTGTTTAGTGTGTCATGTAAATGTGGTAGGTAGTAATATAGGCCTTTGGGTATGCCTTGGGTAACTTGATCATTGATAAGCTAAATGGGTGTCTTGGATAAATTCTTGAGACTGAACCCTATATTTTTAAATAATTATAAAATAAATAAATAGATTATAATATGAAATTATGTGGGTATATTTTGAAAAATCATGTGTAGAACCATAATGTTTTTTATTTAATTTTAATAAAATAATTGACTTAAATACTTTATTTGTAAGTTATGTATTATAACCATGGGGACCACAAATAAAAATTATGGATATTGGTTAAACCATTGAAGGTGTGGAATTCCTTAAGAAAGCATTAGATTCACTCTTTTGAATTCCTTGTGTGGACATATAGGATGCCACATGATTCACTAATGTTAATACCAAGAGGTGAGTTCACTATAGATTCAATCAATCTCTAAAGTTCATGAATTCCACTTCTATTCACCATGTATTAATAAATATATTGGAAATAACTATAAACCTCATGATTATATCTTGTTTTCATATTGGTTTCATTGGATAAGGAATGCCATGGGTCACCCCCCATGGATTCCAATCAAGGACTACCCCAAAATTCAATGATAACATTCATTGGTTCATTTAGAATCTATTAGGAGTTGAGTTCCAATGGTTTATCCCTTGTATTTAACTAAAGAAAAATGATATAGACATCATAATTTTAACACCATTAGTTGGTTTGAACACCAAATATATAATGTTCTATGGGACCTATAAGTAATGAAAATAGGTTCATTATGTAATAATTAATGAACTATTTTTATGGATTACTTGATATCATTTTTCCTTATATTACATGGTTACATGGATTTGTCCTCTGATCAACTAAATGAACACATGATTAGAAACATCCTGTTTAGGCTGAAGTTGGTAGAGTCCACTGGGTATCCCCAAGTTGGATGAGTTCGACCATATATATTTTACATTACTACTTTAAATTAATATATTTTTACAATATTGCATGTTATACTCATAGATTGTATTTTAAATAGATACCATTATTTGTGGCCTAATATTTCATACTCACACACTATTCATGTCATCACTTGGTATATAGGTAGATTTTATGGGGAGAGGAATATACCATAGGAAGTGAACCACTGTGGATTCTTGGTCTGTCTCAGGTTAGGTGTGTTGGAGTAGATGACCGAGCATAGTCTCATGGTTCTCATGGAGATTAGATTATTTTGGTATTTTGTTTAATTTTTTTAGTTTGTTACTTCTTGTATGATTACTTTTACGACATTCTTGACTTATACTTTTTCAAAAACATAACATCATATGTATATTTTACATCATTACAACCATATTCATTCTCTATTTATTATCTATTTTAGATATGTTGAAAATATTTTCATTATGTTTCACTCTGATAAAGAGGATATAGTATCCTCACCATACCACCATACACTCTATTCACACTTTTGTAGCCTCTAGAATATGAGGAGGCATTCTTGAGGACCTATGTCCATTTTTAATAGTTACTTGTTAGTGAACTAGTTCATGGACTTCATAATGTGGTATCAGAGATTTTATTTTCTGTTTCTTTACTATTTTTTGATGGTATAAAAGATACTATATAGTGTTGGAACATGGTAATATGTCTCTTCTTATGAATTTAATACCCCCATGTAGGGGGAATTCTAGGATTATAGGGAAGGTACATATTGTTATTGATTTTTATAGCATTTATATTATTTTATAAAATGGGTGATTCACATGTTATGTAATGTTATGTTTTATGGTATTTCTACCCATGAACCAGTACCAAAAGGGGGAATTATATCATGCATCATTATAATATTTTAGGGATTTATATTTCATTAATATGTCATTCAACATATATTACATTCCTCATATTGTATGTTTCCTTCTATAATTTCATTGGTTTTATTCTTGTAATCCCTAACATTACATGGTAGTGAAAATATAGTGTTTTCTACTTAATGTGTCTACATCAACCTAAATTGTGTATTATTATACTTTATGATGATTGCATTTTATTTAACCAATATTATAATGATCATGGATTTAAAACCTAGGTTACATATGATGAAAATTTAAACTGGTAGTAGTTCAAGATTGTGCCAATTGCAACATATAGAGTGTTTACCTTTATAACATGGGAGTGGATACCCATATAACTGAACAATTATGTATAGAATCGTGAGATTATAACTCCTAAAATCAAAAATTAATTTTTTGTAGTTAAATGGGACACCAATTAAAAATAAAGAGTATTTACTTATATATATTGGGATTTAAATACTGTATAAAAGAACTATTATGATAATGAATTTTAATATTACCATATTAAATGTCCCTATGAATGGATTTTTGGTGTTAGTGTAATATCCAATGTTAAATTTTTTTGCGAGTTTTGTGTATCTCATGTAGTGAGAGATTTATTATTTTATCACTTTACCTATCTATAATGTTAGAAGCTATATTAATGTGTTCTGAGATATGTGAATGGAATATAGATACAATATTTTATGATGGCCTCAGGTTGAGCACCCAAAAGGTGATGACGACCCTGATCCTAATGTGGTTGGAAATAAACTACCTATGGTATGATATATTTTTCCACATGTGTTACCTCCTTTTATACCCCATATTATTCCTGGAATAGGAACTATTGCTCTTCTTAGAGATGGGTTTCTTTTCCTTGCACACTTTGTGGATGTTTACCCACTGATTATCCTGACCATGTTTGAGTTGACTATGGACTTCTAGCCATAGGATCCACCTAATTTCTTATGGGAAGGTGGTAACCTATCTATTAATCCTTGGATAGAGGATATGTATAATTTTTTTTAGAATTTAGAGATGCCTTTGAACATGAGGGTGAAACCCACATGGTGAATTTATTATATTAATGAATCTACTTTTCGAACCATATCTAGATTCATTCATGGTAGTTTTTTGATGATATATTGGTGTGATCCATCTCACAATAGGAGAAAATATGTAATCATGAGGTTTATTTGAATACTCTTTAGAATAATCAACATTGGAAAAACTCTCAATGTTCATCATTTGGATTGATAGATTACTCTTACTTGGTCACATCATATCAGAAGAAGGGGTATCTGTAGAGAAATAGAATATGAGAGAGTTGGTTTCTTGGGACCATCCAAAGATTTTTTTTGATTTTTCTAAGATTCATGGGGTTAGATGAATAATTATCATGGATTTAATCTAGAGTATTGTAGTGGTTATTTTAAGATTGACCAAGATGGGATTGAGAGTTTTTCTGTCTGAATCTTGTGAAATGGCCATTGAGGTGTTTAATAGAAAATTGAACTTAGAATCAATATTGATTTTTCTTAATCTCGATAGATGATTAGAATTTTTATTAGACACATGAATCATTAGGATACGTGTTGTATTGATGAAAGTGGAGTGATTCACATAAAATGGGTCTAAAAAATTGAGTCATCTAGATGGGAACTACATGATCCATGAACTTGATTTATAATTTTTTTTTTCATTATTACATTTATGGAGAAATTACCTCTTTTAGGAGAGGTTTTTGGTGTATAAAGTCCATAAGATCAAAAAAATATATTTTCTTACAGGTACATAAACTTTTTTCGGAGGAGGTGGGTTTAATTTATTCCATATTTTGAAATAAAGATTACTTATTTGATTGTGAAAGGATTTTTTTGCTAATGTGATGAGATGAAGGCTCAAGATCAAGTGGTTTATGAGGATGGTAGTGATTGATAACTAATGGATCTATTTTCTGAAATACATATTGATGTTCAAGAGTGTCATGGGAAAGCTATCCACATGGTTTTATCAGTTTTTAAAAAACATATTAGTCAAATAAAGATGATTTAGATTTAAAATTCACAAGGACTAGCCCAGAGGGACAACATTATTGGTTAGGATCCACCACCTAGTTGGTTTATCTATGAAGATGGAATGTTTCATGTCTAAAGGTGTGTATGGGTCCCTATAACCATGTGAGAAGAACTGATGTGAGATTTTCATTCTTCTTTGTGTCCAGTGAATTTTGGAACCACAAAGATGTATTATAATCTACACCTCCAGTATTAGTGGCTGGGGATAAAGAAACAAATATCATGTTTGGTTACACAATGTTCCACCTGTCTGTAGGTGAAGGTGGAACACCAGAATCCTTCTAGCCTCTTTTATCCATTACCCATCCATTAATAGAAATGGGATTATATCACCATGGAATTTGAGATTGAGCTATTGAGTTCACCCCAATGTAGTGATGTCATATGGGTCATTTTGGATAGGTTGACTAAGGTATCCCGTTTCTTTCCTATCCTATAAAAATTCTTAGTGGATGATCTCGGGATATTATATATCCAGTAAAATATATATCTTCATGGGATTCAACATACCATTATATCAGAATATTATTCTCATTTTAATTCATAATTTTTTAAGGGTTGAATAATACTCTTGGTTCACAGGTACTCATGAGTATAGTATATAATCATTAATATTATATCTAGTATGATTGGACTATATAGAAACTTAAGGTAATGTTTCATTCATGGATCCATGATTTTATAGTACATTGGTAGAAACACATTCATTTTGTTGAGTTTTCCTACAATAATATATTCTATGGGGAAACGATAGGTTGTTTCATTAACCTATTTTATCGTTAGAGATATTAGAGGCAATATTATTATGACAAAGTGACATTCAAGAGACATCAGATAAGATGAATCACATGAAGAGTTTTATATAATTGGATTAGTCTAGGCAGAATTCATTTGTGTATCGACATGTCCAACCACTAGAGTTTGAGGTAGGGGATAAATTATTCTAACATGTTTCATTTAGATTGGATTATTAATAGATTTTGTGGAATGTTAAGGTGGAACCTACATTTGTTGGTCCATTTAACATATTAGATATGTTTGGGCTGGTATCTTATCAATTACCTCTTCTTCAGTGGTATAGTTCTATGAAAAATGTATTACATATATACTATCTCTTTTATTAAAATCCAAACCAATCTCAGGTTTTTGATCATTATGATGTTGAATAAGAGGATATCACTACATTTGATGAGTATGCCACCATTACCATTGATCATAACATGAATACTATTTGAGGAATAATGGTTCTTATGGTTTGATTATTATGGTAGAACAACCATGTTTGGAGGATACATGGTAACATGGGTATGATATACATGCACAATGGATTGATTTTTTCTTGAATTAATATCAGAATCACATAGAAGTGTATCTTGGGGATGAGTAGTAATAATAAGGGTATGATGTAAGATACTAATTCTTAAATGAGTTATGAATTAATTTTTTCTACTAGAAACCATTTTTTATTTTGATTGGTGGAAAAGGGGGTTTGGGTGGTCATAAGGATGTTTGGGAAGAGTGTGAGGAGGTCAAGGAAAGTATTAAAGTTTTGCACTACAACTAGAATGTCTGTATTAGTCCACTATAAAGAATATTGGATTCATTTAGTCTTGGTAAGTTGGTGGGATATGGATTTTTTATAGGTGGAAAAGGTCCTCTTAACCTTTAATCCCTTCTACACCTTAACCATATTTTTCTCCCTAATTTGGGAATTTGTTTTGTGCATTGAGATATCATATTCTCCATTGGATACATGAGTGGATCTCCCTCATCTAACCATTTTATGGATTTTGTTCATTACATTTTAAGGACCTTGATAAGGCTATCAGTATTCTTCCTTATCAATTAATTATTTAGTTTCATCAAGTTCTATCCCACCATATTTGATAATAATACCCCCTTTTTAGTGATTTTATATGCTTTTCATTTTCTCTCAAACCAATTAAAATATTAGGATGAGATCAGATGATGATTCATCCATTACCCTATATAGGTATTCTATAAATTTTTACTAAAATTCAAAGCATTTATAAAATTTATCATTGTGCCAGAAGAATTACATTCAGATCGTGGACTCTAAAATTCATATTTCATATATATATTTCTTATATCCAATCCTATAAATAGTATTATCCACTCAAAAAAAATTTGAGTTTGAAAACATCAACTAAAATAACCCCTTAGGGGTTGTTTGGTATAACACCCAGGACATCATTTCTTCAAGTGTAATAAAAAACTATAGGCTATGTTTGGATTTTACTTTATAAAATTCCCAATTTATATTCATTGTTACCAAAGCACCTGATCGAATATATTTCACATGTCACTTAAATAAGGGAGTTACTAATATGGGAATTTGGGTACTCCTTATGAAATTTAAGCATTGTCAACCTGAATGGTTTTCTTGGATAAATAATAGAGATCAAACCCCATATTCATTATGTAATTATAAATGAAATAGATTGATTAAAATATGAAATTAGGTGGGTATCTTTTAAAAAATATTGGATTTAACATCCATGGTTTTAATATTGTTTTGATAAATTCCTTGAATTGGGTACATTATTTGGAACATAGGATTTATTAACATTGATGGCTAAATTAAATATTATGGATCTTGGTCACATTGTTGAATGTGTAAAATTCCTCAAGAAATCATTAGATTTTTTTGAATTACTTGATTAGTCTCATAGGATTCCACCTGATTCACTAATGTGAATGACAAATGGTAAGCCCACTATGAATTCAGTTAGTGTCTTAGATTTTTGAATTTTATAACTAGTCATTGTTGAGTCATCCAGATCTCTAGAAAAAACTATATTACACATGAAGATTTCTCAAGATCGCATGGATTTACTCATAAAAGGAATACCTTGGGTCATCCCCTTGGATTCTACTTGTGGATGACCCTGAAATGAAAGGATAAATTTCCTTATTTTGGTTATAAACTCTTAGGAATATATTACCAAGGGTTTATCCCATGGATTCCACTCAATACCCATGATCTTAAAATCATGGGTTAATCTTTGTATGTTATCTCAAAGTACAAATTTATATAGTCCCATGGGACATCTAGGGATTCAAAATAAGTTCTCTGTGTAGAAAATCCTAGACTTGTTCCATGGATTCATTGACATATTTTTATCATTGGATCTAATTTTTACATGTATCAAATCCACTAAAGAAATTAATGGTTGCATGATCCGAGGAATATGGTTTAGGCTGAATCAAGAAGATTTTACCAAGTATCCCACAAGATATCCCATATCAAAGAGGTTTCTTTTAAATTATTTCTATAAATTATTATATCTACACACTACTATATTTTTCACTCATAGAATGGATTATAATTAGAAAAAATTGGTGGTTGAATATTTTGTAGTATACACACCTTATTCAAGTATCCACATAGTACCCACAAAGATTTATTATATTATAGAAAGGACAAAGCGAAGAGACCCACTATGGATTATAGAGTCTTTATTACGATTGGATCATAATAGAAGATTATGTAGATGAGACTTAGGATACTCACAGGGCTTAGTAATTTTTATTATTTTGTTATTTTTTCCTATACCTTGACTGATTTTATTACTACTCCATGATATTCCTGGCTTATATTTTTACTCCACCATAACATCATCTCTATATAGTACTACTTTACTACCTTTTGTTTCCTATATTAATTTTCTAGTTCGATTATTTAAATTGTATTTTTGTTTTGTCTCACCATAATAAAGAGGGTATAATCTCCCAAATGTACCACCATACACCCTCACTATTATTCATCATACTATATGATATAGAGAGGAATGATTGAGGACTTATGGACCTGTATACTGGTTAGTTCTAAGTGAACCAAGTTAGAGATTTCACATTTCTATACATTGATGCTGTTTGTTCACATTTCTATTAAAAAATTGATTTCTCTACCACTCTATTATCTTAATATTCAATATATCAAGATTAATGATTCTTATTGAAGACTACACTATGATTACATTCACATATATCTTTTATTATCTCATAAACTATTAGTAGTATTTTCTATATTTGAATGACTTTATAGAGAAGTTCTTTAACGAGGAAAAATATCTTTTGGTTCTAAACACTTGGGTGTAGAGTGTTTTGAGGACTATTTGTGGTCATATATTAAGTCATTTAATACCTATTATAACAAGTTTATGTTTCTTGAACTCAACTATCAACATCCCTTGGAAAAGGATCTTCTATTTAGGCTCACCATGCTCGCGTATAGTGTGTTAGTGGAGTGGAGTAGGAGATATTTTTGTCATGAACAACTATAAATTTATTTTGTAGTTATTTTATTTTCCACTACATACTATGTTTAAATAAAGAAACATAGTTTTTGTTTTTATAAATAATAGTGACCCATTATTAAATTATTAGGTGTTTTAAAAAAGGACCCAATTCCTCCCCCTATTGTAGAATCATCATAATTCTTGGGAAAAAATTGGTATTAGGGAAGTTCTCTATTGAATATTTCATTTAGAACTTTTATTATTGAGTTAAAGATCCAAAAAAATAATTATGTCATTGGTTAAAAAAATGAATGTATTTCTATGATCATGGATCAATTTTTTAATAGTGAAAAATTTGGATTATGGAAATCTTACAATATTATATATTTGAAAAATCTATGTTTAAATGTCTATATAAAGTCTCTCAATCCATATTAAATCCATAAAAATAAACTAGAAAATTGGATTCTGTAAAATAAGGTGAATATGATCATAACTAAATAACCATGAATGAAATTATTTATGGACATGGAAAAGATTGGTTCAATCAGGTTTCTAAATGTAGAACTACTTATTAAATGTGTAGGAGTATCGATGAATCCATGAAATGGATGAATAATCTCAAGAAATTAAGATTCAATACTTATAATTTAATATTTGATACTTTTAGATAGTCTAGAGGAGGATGTATCATTTAGATGAGTTAAATTTTTACAAAGATTTTCAATGGAATAGAAACATTTTAGAAACCCATTCATGAACCTGATCAAGCATGAAATGTTATTATGGTTTTACCGACTAGATAGAATGGTATTTTAGAATAAATTATATAATAAATAACTATTGTAGAATTTAAGACAAATAAATTGAGTAGAACACTCATAATTTATGAATATGAGATACAAGAAGATGTTATGGATCATAGAATGATAGTAAAATAAATTAAATCTCATGAAATTTATGTTAAAAAAGGTGAAAAATTCAAATAATGATTAATTATTATCTAATGACTCATGTTGCTCAAACCGTGTTTAAGAATTTTCTCAGTTGGATGAATTATTCTACTAGATTTATATGTGTAAGAATGGATTTAAGAAACCATTCAATTATTCTAAAAAATTTTTTCAGGATCTTTTGGAAATTATATGTTATGATTGAAAATAGATTGGAAATATAAATCATAATTGTACACAACATAATGAAAGAATAAAAATGGAAAAGTAGTAGATGCATATTTAGATGAAATATGGTTACTAATGAAAAGGTAAGAAATATATAAATTCTACCTTGAGTGTATCATGAGATTCAAGTAGTTACTCTAGTTATTAATTTTAATAAGAGAAATCACATCATAAAACCAACATGTACTTTATATCTATGGAAGATGAGGTAAAATCTTAATATTATAATATTCTAGAATCTAATTATACAAACTAAAAAATGATAAATTAGTTGAATATTTATCTATACCAGTGTATAAATATTAATCCCTAAAAAAATCACAAATATCTTAACAATATTAATAATGCTTCCTTTTGTGAAAAGATACAATGCTAAAAAATCTCACAGATTTGAAATAAAAACTAAATAAATCATCTTATAGTAGTATTGTATATAATAGGAACATCCAAGGGATTATTCAAGAAGTGTAATCCTTAAAAATTACTAATAGTGTATTTATAAAGGGATAATATTACTTAAATAAGATCCTTGTAATGATTGTGAGCACAAAAGAAAGATATTGAATTGGTAGTAATATTGAGAAAACCAAACTATACATAATTTACTTTGTTATAATCTCAATGAATTATAAAATGTATAATGATTATTCTTTTTATTTTTCATTAATAGTCACTATTCCAATAATGGTTTATTAAGGAGTATTATAATTATAAATTTAAATAAATCATATATTTCTAAATACTTTTCTAAATATAATTCTCTAATTAGTAATAAATTTAAACATATTGGATTAAAAAAATCATTTCTTATAGACACTACATGACCCAAAATCATTTGGGTACCACAAAATATTTTTTGATACATTTCTAGGTGAAATTTCATATGGAAGAAAAAATTCAATACAATATATGTATTTTGGTTGTTCAAGAAACATGAGTTGGGGAATTTACAATGTTCATGCATTATCTAATGTTGATTAATGTTTGGTAACCATTGATAATAATGATATAGGTTTGATAATTAGTGTTTTACCTATTAAAGATATAATTTCTATCATAATAAACAAATCTATATATGTTGAAGAGATAAAGTTAAATCTGATAAGTATTTATCAACACTAAGATAACGATTTTACTATTTATTTCTATAATTAATTATTTTTTGTTGTAAGAATAAAATTCTTCTATGTAGAGCACCCAGAATGGAAAATATATATTCTTTTAATTTTTTTTCTTTATCTAAAAAAATGTGAATGGTTTAAATATTTTTATATGTATATCCTAGATATGTAATATAAGGGTTGGTAAAATTAACATATTTCAAATATATATTTTATATAAGAAAAATATAAAATATGATTTACCATTTCTTTAATTTGATGTGAAATGAATTTTTGGTGTATTAAAAATAGGCAAGAAGCATAAGTCATCTATCAAACCAATCATCATGGTTTCTATATCTAATAGTTTAGAATATATCCATATGAACTTGTTTTGTAATTCTATAATACAAATCTTTTCTATAATATTTTTTGTTTTTGTGTTAGTTGGTTATTTTTATTAATTTTTTATAGCTTACTTTTGATGTTTAAAAGTAATTCATTTTTCATTTTTTATGATTTATTGTAAGATGGTTAAAAATTAATAGTATTTTAAAATAATTTCATTGATAAGTGATCTTAGTTGAGAAATTTTGAATCAATAATTTTATTATGATCTCTCAATTTCAAGTATTAAATATTCTTTTTCTACACTCAGAACACCTCCAAAAATGGAATTATTAAAAGAATAATTTTTTTTTCATGAAATGGGTAGAACTATACAAAAAGTGTATAATTTTTATAATTATTTTTGGGCATGATATGTTAATAAAATATTCATTATTCTAAATAGAGTTTTAATTAAACCACTTCTTAAAAAGACACCTTATGATTCATGGAATCATAGAAAACCTAAAGTAACGTACTTCATAGATTTTGGATGCATGGTGTACATATTTTACACCAAGGATAAATTTTATATTTTTGATCCAAATGTTTATTAAGGAAACTTTCATGGGTATTATTATAATTCTAAATCCGATTGAGTGTTGAATTAAAATTCAACTATAGTTGAAGAATCAGTTCATGTGAAATCTTATGAGAGTGATCCCATTGGTCACAATACTGTACAAATAGATGAAACTAATAATTCATTAAGCATCCCTAGAAATTATTATTCTAATGTTATGTGTGAATTTATATTAGAACATTATCATGATCAATTGAGTTATGAGGAAAATTAAACTAGGTATCATGTTTGTGACTTACCCAGACAACTTAAAACATTGAATAAAAACACATTAGAGACTAGCATAGTAGGCCTAGAAAAAATAGTTATAACATGGAATAATGATGTAAACATAGTTGATCTTTCTTCCTTTTTATCATAGTTTGAACATATGTCTCTAAAAGAAGACTTATATTATGAGAGTTGGGTTTTGGCTATTTAAGAAGTGATAAACTATTTTATGACAATTAATGTTTAGGAGCTAGTTAAAAATCCCTTCAACTATCCTATAATAGGAACTAAATTCGTCTTTTAGAAGAATAAATATGATTAAGATTTCATTACATGGAATAATCTTAGGCTATTTGGTAAGGGGTAAAATTATCCTGAAGGTATATATTATTAAGATACCTCTTCCCTTATTAGTATGCTTGAATCCACCATGACTCCTTTAGCCTATAAATTTTATATAAATTTTAAATTATACATAATGGATGTAATAGATTCTTTTCTAAATGGATATTTAATGTAGGAATTTTATATTAAATAACCTCCATTTATTAAAAATACACATTTTCATAATTTATTTTTTAATTATAACAATCTCTATAGAATCATAAACAAGAACCATGGGCTTAGTATAAGAGTTTGATATATCTTATTTTATAAAATTGTTTTCCTATCTAACTATATGATCCTAATAATTTTTTGGAAATCATTATATGATATTTTATTAATATAAATTTATGTATATGATGTTAATTTTTGTTCTACTAATCCAAAACATTGTTAAACTTTTTTAAAAATATGAAAAATGTGTTTAAAATGAGTTTAATGGGATAATTAAAATTATTTCATGGTTTTCAAATCATTCAAATATATTTATGTAAATATTTTAAATAAACTAAATATATCTTTCATTTTTTTTGAAATTTTAAGGACTTGAAAAAAATAAGTCATATACGATTCTTATTCATACTAATATAAAACTTGATTTGAATTAATCTAATAATATAGTTAAAAACAAGATATATATAGGTATGATTAGTAGTTTTTTATATCATAGTACTAGTAGGATAGATATAATGTTTTATTTTTTGTTCATGTAAAATATTTTAGTGATATCCAAAATAATGTCATTTGATTGTTTTTAAATTTATTTTGATATATTTAAAATAAATTTTTTATTTATCTTTAGTTAATCCAAAGAAATATTGTTTTGTTTTAATTTAATATCCATATAATGATTTTAGAGGCTTTAGAATTGATAGAAAATTTACCTTAGAAACATATCAAATTTTAATAAATTATCAATTTTTATAGTCAATTAAGAAGAAAAATCCAGTTGTATTATCAACTATTGAGGGAGAATATATATCATCGAAGTTGTTGTGTACAAGTGTTGTAGATGAAAACACTATTATGGAATTTGGAAAAAATATTTTTCATGTTAATATTTTATGTGATAATACTAGTGTTATCATGTCTATAATATTGATTTTTCTTTATAATTTCTAATGATTAATATCATCTTGATGATATTGTTTTACTAAAACTCTTCCAAATATTAGTTTTCATTTATTATGGGGGTTATTGGATTATTTTAATTTAATTAAATAATTACTATATTTTTTTTAATCATTATTCTATTAAAATTAATCTTTTATATTATAAGATTATTTTTAGTAAAAAAATTCATAGTTTTGTTCTATATTAATATTTTAATTTTTTATTTTAATTTCCAATTTAATTTATAAGAATGAATTTACTTTTTAAAATTCTAAATCATTCAACTAAAATATTGATTCAAGAAACACAACCATCACTTGAAAACTATCAGATATAATCTAATCTCTCTCTCAATCCTTTCATTGAACCCTCAATCTCTTGAATTTTAAATCACTAAAAATGAAGATATTTCGATATTTAATCCTTCAACTATTAATCATCATGAAAAACTAAAAATAATAATGAGGGGGTTTCTCCCATTAGTTTGAAAATGATAAGCGTTTATACTTCATATCAACATGTGTTATTAGGGAAGGTAGTCAATTTTTTATGGTTGTTTGAGATGATTATATTGTTGAATCATGATTTTATCTTTCATGTTCAAGATTTTATGTTTAATTGAGGTAACTATGATTATTTATTTTAAAGGAGTTCATTGAGTTTTTTAAACCCCATCTTAGTTTTATAGACAATGAATATCTAATCTCTTCAAAGGTGAATGATTGGAAGTTTTCTATTTTTTAGTGGTTATGGCTCAAATCATTCAGTTTCCTCATGAAGGGAATTTTAGTTTTATCCTATGTTAAATTGGAGACAGTTTTCATAAATCTAAGGATTTCATGTCCTTCCTCTTTAGAATATATAATGATAGAAAGGTTATGGTAAAGGACTTGGGGTCTGATCAGAAGGCCCTTATTATGTTTATTCAAACAATTATCATTACTACGATTGAAGAATCATATAAAATTATTTTTTTTGGAAGGTTATATAATGTTATTTATGATTAAAGTTATCAAGTTAAATTTGTTTCATTACTATTGTGTTATATCAATCACTGTATTCAAAATGATGTAAGGATACCATTATATCTGTCATGACCTGTCCCCCAGGGCTTATGCTGTGACTACCCCAAGCCCACGTTCCATAGGCCAGGGGCTAGAGACTAGCACTGAATAGGAATATCAAAAAAAGGAATGAATTTTACATTAAACCTATACACACATAAAAGGCTCAAACCGTGGAAAGTAAACACAAAGTAAAACACAACTATCACTGAGACAACTACTGAGAGTACTGTACAAACTGAAAGTACAAAGGGGACAGAATACAATCCCAAAACCAAAAAGGAAAGTACAACTGCCACATTCCATCCACTCGAGACACCAACTGAAGGGTACGTGATGGGTAGCTGCTTGTAGCTATAGAATTATGCTCGTCCATCCCATCTCATTGAGCACCACCTAGTTCCAGACCACCAAGGTCTCCGTCGAAGCGTTCATCCATCCTGTCTCATTGAGCACCACCTAGTCTTGGACCACCAAAGTCTCTGTCGAAGCGTCGATCACTTGCACAGGACACGACACATGCTGACAAGTCCTATGAAGGACTGATTAACAAAATACTCATTAATGACCCTAAAACACAAAATAAATACCACAAAAAAGATATGTATAAGGTACCATCAGCTCACACATGTATAATCTAAATTATGGAAATCAAGACTATCAGTCGTAACATTAAACACCTTAAACTGCTAAGGTACTCATCCCTGATGAGTACCATGGGTCTTCTGGGTCACATAGAGCCGCTCGCCACCGTGGGTCTTCTGGGTCACATAGAGCCGCTCCCCACCTAGGCCATCATAGCTAGTCCACAAAGGGCCACTTATACCTGGTCCACACAGGGCCAATTATAGTTGGTTCACACAGAGCCTCTTGTAGCTGGTTCACACAGAGCCACTTGTAGCTAGTCCACACAGGGCCTCTTATCATCTAGGCCTGCAGGGTCACATAGACCCACTAGTTAGTAGTCTTTGGGTCTCCGCTAGCTGCAGAATTCCCGCACGTAGTGCGCTTGATTCTGGGAGAATCCACTCCTCAAGCCATTCATCAAATTTCAATTTCCTTGGAATACTCCTTAGATCATGAAAAAAGAACATCCTTTTCGCGAGGGCTCCGACACCACAAATGGAGTGTCAATCAGACACTCGGTCTGAATAATATTGGCATTTTAGTAAATAGGGGCGCATTGTGTCCGGGCCTGGGGGTCCAACATAACCCAACCCGGTTCGGTCGACCCAAACCAACCCGGTTGGGTATGGGCCAGCCCAGTCCGGCCTGGCGGCTAGACCAGGCCCATTTGGCCTTCCTGGATCCAGCCCGGCTTGGACGTGGGTCCAGCCCGCCGGGTTACCCAGTGACCTAGTTTCATTCAGCTTGGCCTGCAACTAGCGGGCCAGTTCTTTCCTAGCCCAGGGCACCCAGAAACCATGTTTATCTAGTTATCCCGACCCGAATAGGCGGTCTATATCTTCCCCAGCCTGGGCCGCCCACTGGGCATCTAGTTCGTGCTGTATGCGGCTGGAAGAAGCCGACTTCCCCCTTTCCGCAAATCGCACCCCATCAATGTGTGTCACTCCTCTCTTGAGGCGCCTGAGCGGTGCTGCCCTCTAGCACTGGTCCATTCACACAGACCGGTAATTCTGTGTGAACTACATCTCTACCGTGGGTCCAGCTCTCTGTGGTGGTCTGCAGACTGCGACCTTACCCCGTATGTGCCTCTGACGTGGCTGGGTGGCCACTTCCTCCTACCGCCAGCTGCTAGTCTTTGTTCCAGCGGATTTAGTCCCCACTGCAGTGCATTTCCAGCATGCCGCCTCCCGCTTGCCACTATGGTGTGCTATTAGTGCACCGCTTCCCGCCTGCTGCCACGGTCGGGGTGCCGCTGCCTGGTGCCGCCGCTACAGACTTATGCTGCAATCTCTTACCAGTGTCGCGACCCACCTGGACACAACCCTTCCACCTAGATCTTCTACAGTCGATGCACCTCCATCCATTACACCATGAAGAATGGGGAGAGAGGGATGAAGAGGACCACAAAGAACACCCATATGAACAACCAACCTTTGTTTTTGTTGGTTCGGAATTGTTTGTGTCAGTGGGATCATGACGTATAAATTATAAATCACTAAAATTTAATCCCGATATCAACATAGAATTATATTTTACAACCCCACAAGGAAAATCTATACATGGATCCACTTGTTAGAAATTTTATCTGTATTCTTTTTTAGAGGGGGAGAATAGGAAAAACCAATTCTTTAAGAATTTAAACCCCTAACTAGGAAAGGAGATTGATTGAGGATGATTGTTCGTCATTGTTCATCAATTTATGATCCTGAATCCGCTCTCCAAGGTTGTTGTTTCCATCTTCCAATTAATCTACATTCATCATTGGAGAGGTTTTACTTCATCATTCGTCGTCTCCAACCACCAAAGCCTCAGATCAATTCCAGGATTGTGCTAACAATCCTGTATTGCTTTTTAGGATATTAATTGATGAAACACGAATCAACATTTCTGTTATACTAAGTTGAAATATTATTACACTGAACCATTAAAGGGGTTCATTAATTATATTCATAGTTTACTCATCACTTCACTATAGCGCTAATGTTCCAATGCTCAACAATGAAGAAAACAATTAAAATTAAATTTTAAGTTATTTTATTTTTCTTCCAAAAAGTCCAAAAATTAACTTTTTCCCTTGACCTATGCTGGTTAGGGTTAAGTCCATATTAAGGAGAAAATCTCATTACGAGCTCAAAAGTGGTCTCATATTTTTAATTCGAGTTAACCTTTAGGAGTTATGAGGATTCAAAAATAAAATATATTTTATTTAAATTATTTTATTTACGGTTATGTCCCAAAAACCAACATTCACTGCTGGCCCGCACCGACCGATGTTAGGATCCACCTAAGGGAACCATACCCTCAAAAAATCAATAGTACTCTCATATTTCTAATGTGAGTTACCATTTATGAGTTATAAGGATTTTAAAATAAAATAAATTTATTCAATTACTTTATTTATGGCCAAAAACTACTTTCCACTATTAACCCATGCTGGCCAATGTTAAGATCTATCGAAGGAAATAATACCCTCATGAGTTCAATGGTGGTCTCATATTTTCAATCCAAGTCACATTTTGTGAGCTATATGGATTTGGAAAACAAAATAATTTTATTTAATTATTTTATTTACAGTTATTCCATTTTCAGGTTTTCTCACTAGAGGCCTACACTGACTAAAATTATGTCACGCCTAGGGTAAACCCACCATCCTAAATACAACAGTTCCCTCAGATTTATGATTTGGGAAACCATTTAAGAGTTTTTCCATTTTTTATGGAAAACCTCTCACGCATGATATTTAAAACATAAAATTTTTTGACGGATCATTCCAAGAACTCTGGGCCTTGGAATCGCACTCCGTCTTAGAGTCTGGTCTCAAAATAATCCCATTGAATTTTCATTTTTTTTATGGAATTATAGGGTATTAAGTTACTACCCCCTTTAGGGATTTACGTACTCATAATCCAAAACAAGGGCTAATCAAACAAATGGGGGTACTGAGCATGAATATGAGCTTTTCGCTCCCATGTGGTCTCCGGGATATTCCCATGCTACCAACAAACATGAAATAGAGGTATCAAACATCCATGAAGGATCCTCTCTTATCGATCCCCTATCTCCACAGGTTATCCCATGAATGTCGCCCCATCATCAATCTCCAGCTCGCCGTGGTGGGTGACATGAGAAGGGTTATGCACCTATCTCCTCAGCTGGGATATGTAGAATAAGCCACACACCCTCTCTAACTGCAGCGGTAGAGAAAAGCGGTACCCCACTTCACCCACTCTACGGAGTATCAGGAATGATCTGATGAACCTCATAGATAACTTGTGTCCCTGACCAAATATATGTATCCCTCATCGAGGAGAGACTCATAGGAATACGTGGACCCCCTCCTCAAACTCCAAGGGTCTCCTTCACCTATCAGTATAAGACTTCTGTCAGCTCTGTGCAGTCTTCATCTGTTCTCGGATGACCTGCACCTTCTCAGTGGTAGCCTATACCATCTCTAGACTCATGAGTGCTGACTCCCTAGGGTTTTTCTAGCATAACAGTGACCTGTATGGCCGTACGTACAGTGCCATGAATGTTTCCATACCAATTGTGGAGTGGTAGTTGTTGTTGTATGCTACCTCCACCAGTGGTAGATGGTTCTCCCAACTACGACCAAAAATAAGTACACAAGCATGAATAATGTTATCCAAGGTCTGTATGGTCCACTCTATCTGACCATCCTTCTATGGGTGAAAGGCCGTGATCAAGTGCAGTTGAGTCCTAAATGCCTCTTATAATTCCTTTCATAACTTGGATGTAAATCATGCATCACGATATGAGACTATCGTAGATGGGAATCCATAGAGTGGAACTATCTCCTACATGTAGAGGCACCCCAAGCTCTCTACTGAACCTTGTTCTCTAATGGGTAGTAAGTGGTCAGACTTGGTGATTCAGTCTACAATCACCCATATGGTATCGTACCCCCTGGATGTACGTGGTAAGCCCATCACGAAGTCCATCGATATTCCCTCCCACTTACACTCTGGTACCTTGAAGGGTTGTGTCAAACCTGTGGTAACCTGGTGATCAACCTTCACTTGCTGAAAAGTGAGGCATCTCAAGATAAAATCTACCACTGCCTTCTTTATCCATGGCCACTGGTACTGAAATTGAAGGTCCTGGTACATTTTTTCCACACCTGGATATACCACCAAAGGATATTTATATAACTCACTCAACACCTCCTCCCGCAACGCCACTGGTATAATGTTGCGTCCTCTGAAAAGGATGAAATGCTCCCCACCTTTTGAATATCTATTAGGGGAATACCCTATGGACATCTGGGCACATGTACCCTCGTAGCTAGAATCCCTGAGTTGTGCCTCCCTGACTTGCTGTAAGAGTGTAGGGGAACTACCATCGACTAAAGAAAAACTACATCATCTCTATCCACAAAGGATATATGAAGCGAGTCCAACTGCTCTGAGGCCTAGTTCTATAGCTATGGACTCGATCTCCTACTGAGAGCTTCTACCACCATGTTCCCCTTACCAGGAGTATATACTATCTCAAAGTCATTATCCTGGAAGAACTTTATCCAACATCGCTATCTCTGATTCAGATCCTTTTGAGAAAATATAAACTTAATACTATTTTGCTTAGATTAGATGATGAATTGTTCAACCATAATGTAGTGTTTCCACATATTCAGTGCGAATAATACCACTTCCAACTCAAGTTCATGAGTCACATAGTTCTTCTCATATAGTATCAACTATCATGATCTATAAGAAATCACTACTTACCCTTGAATCCAGACACAACCAAGCCCGATTCCTGATGCATCACAGTACACTACATAGTTGGCACCATCCTCTTAAAACCTCAAGATAAGAGCACCCGTAAAGCTCTGCCTCAGCTATTGAAATCTCTACTGGAATCCTTCTATCCACATGATGGGTTTTCCCTTCTTCTTTATGCCTTCATGGGTGATACCAATCTGGAGAAGTCAGGTACCAACCTCCGATAGTACCCAGCCAACCCAAGGAAACTCTGCACCTTGGTAATTCTCTTGGATGGTTCCCAAGAAAGCATCACCTCAATATTCACTGTATCCATTATAAATACAGCCTCTAAGATGACATTTCCTAGGAAATGGACCTTTAATATCCATAACTCACTCTTCTAGAGCTTTCCGTAAAGCTGGTGCACTCAGAGTGTGTCCAGAACCATCCTTAGGTGTATCACGTGCTCCTCCTTGAATGATGAATACACTAATATGTAATCATTGAAGACCACTAAAAACCAGTATAATTATGACTAGAAGATCCTATTCTTGAGTCCCATGAAAACTTCTGGTGCGTTCGTCATGCTAAACAACATCACTAAGTACTCATAGTGGCCGTAGCGACATCTGAAAGTCATCTTCAAGATGTTCTTATCTTGTACTTGAGGCTAGTGATAGCTTGTTCTAAGGTCTATCTTGAAGAACCATCCCACTCTCTTTAGCTGATTGAAGATTTCATCAACCCCTAGTATAGGATGCTTGTTCTTCATGATCAGCTGGTTCATACACCAGAAGACCATGCATAACCTCAAGTTTCCATCTTCCTTCTTGGAAAACAACATTGGGGCTTCCCATAGTGAAATTATGGGCCTTAAGAACCCCTTTATATTCAAGTACTCCAACTATATTCTCATATCCCAGAGCTCTGTGGGAGTCATTTAATATTTAGTTGTAGATATCGGTGCCATCTCGGGGTACAGATCAATGCATAAATATAACTATCTATGAGGAGGTAGTCTTGGAACATCCTCTGGAAAGAATTCCTTGTACTCATCCATTACTGTAGGGAATTGAAAACTGAAAACATCTACTGCTATGTGGGTAAGGATGGCTACATGCTACTGCCCCCTTCCCCTATACTTCAGCTCCCTAAGCTTGGTGTGGAATACATTAGGGTGGTAGTTGTAACATGTAGAAATGTATACCAACTAGTGTTGCTATCCTATCTCCTCTTCCACATTTTATTCTCTGTAGAAGGCTCGCGGCTAGAACTACCATATGTTCAAGTGGCATCCTCACTAAGTAAGAGAGTTAAATCACCACCTCTAGCCAATTCTTAGTGACCTGAGGATCTGTCTATCCCCTGAAACTGGGAGGTCCCTATCACTGGAACTCATGTAAGGCACTAAGCCTACGTGCGTCCTCTACCGGTAGAGTTGATAGTAACTACTAACCAACGAGTGGTGGTATCGTTGGGACACTGCCCAAAGGTGCCATATCAGACAATGGTCCCTACACCGAAGCCTCATCACTTTGTGAACCATCATCATGGTCATACATTGGAATCCTGGATGGCTGTCTATGTGGAGGCATATTGAAAGAGAATCAAGATAAACCATGACCAATTTATATACCTGGTGAGACGAATCTAACTCAAAAAGATCATGGGAAAACACTCAAAGACACATGAAACCTTTTTTTTCATGTACCTAGTCAGAAAACAGAATTCAAGGTCCTAGTGTATGGATACGTCGGCTACTGCACTAACACTGGACTCCCTAGCCTGAAATCCAAACTCGAAATACTTAATACTGTTGCCCCATAAAAATTTATAGACTCTTAGTTCTTATGGTAGAACCGACCTTCCATTGATACCACTTTGTCACAACCCGTCCCCCAGGGGCTGTTTTGTGACTACCCCAAGCCTACCTTCCATAGGCCAGGGGATGATGACTAGCACTGAATATGCATATCCCAAAAAGGGAAGGCATTTTCCTTTAAACTTATACACACACACAAAGCTCAAACTGTGGAAAGTAAACAAAAATTAAACCATAACTGTCACTGATAAATCTATTGAGAGTATATTATAAACTGAAAGTATAGTATAAAATGAAAGTACAATGAAGAGAAAATACAAGACCAAAACCACAAATGGAATTACAACTACCATGGTCCATTCGCTCGAGATCTGACCTGAAGGGTTGGTGAAGGGTAGAATCCTGTAGCTATAGAATTATGCCCATTCATCCCATCTCACTGAGCACCACCTAGTCCCGAACCATAAAGATCTTCATTGAAGTGTCTGTCTGTCTCGTCTCACTGAGCACCTCCTAGTCCCGGACCACCAAGGTCTCTATCAAAGCATCGATCACCCTCATGGGATATGACACGTGCGGGCGAAGCCCGTGCAGGGGTGATTAACACAAAACCCAGTAAGGACCCCAAAACACAAGGGAAAGACCACAAAAGAAGATATTCACAAGTTACTATCAGCTCATGTAGGTATAATCTAAAGTATAAAAATCAAAACTATCAATCGTAACAATGAACACCTTGGACTACTGAGGTAATCATCCCTAATGAGTACCATTGGGATGCTGAGTCACTCAGAGCCACTCCCCACTATGGTTCTATCAGGTCACATAGAGCCTCTCCCCACTTAGGCTATCATATATGGTCCACACAGGGCTACTTATAGTTGGTCTAAACAGGGCCTCTTATAGTTGTTCCACATAGGGCCGCTTATAGCTGGTTCGCACAACGCCTCTTGTAGTTGGTTCACATAAATCTACTTCTAGTAGGTCTACACAAGGCTTCTTATCATCTAGGCATGCATGGTCACTTAGAACCACTCCTCATTAGTGTTCGAGTCTCAACCAGTCACAGAATTCCCACACATAGTGCCCTTGATTATGTGAGAATCCACTCTTCAATCCATTTGTCGAATTTCAACTTCCATGAAATCCTCCTCAGAGCATCCCAAAAGAACCTTCTTGTAATTAGGGTTTCAACACCGTAAATGGTTTTTCAATTAGATTCCCTAATTGAAAGATATTGGAATTTTAGTAAACAGTGTCCGGTTTTGTCTGGGCCTGGTTCGACCTGGTCGGACCGACCCAACCAACTCGGCCTAGGGGTCCTGCCTGACCCGAAACTATTCGACCGACCTGACCTGGGTGGGTATGGGCCAGCCCAGTTTGGCCCGGCTGCTGGGCCAGGGCCATTGGGCCTTGTTGGACCCTGCCCGGTTCAGCTGTGGGTACAACCCACCGGGTCACCCAACGACCTGGTTTCATCCCGCCTGGCCCGCAACTAGCGGGCCAATTATTTCCCAGCCCGGGATGCCTAGTGGCCCGGTTTGTCCCGTCATCCTGACCCACATTATCCGGCCGACTCTTCTCCATCCCGGGCCGCCCAGCGGCCTGGTTTGTGCCATCGACTTGGCCTATATGGCGGGCCGGTCCTCCCCCTGCTTGAACACCCATTGGGCATCTGGTTTGTGCCGCACACGACTGGCAAAAGCCAACCACCCCCTTTACACACACCACATCTTACTAAAGTAGCGCGCTCCTCCAACATGGTGCCACCCTCCAGCGCCGATCTGCTCATGGGAACTGGTCCTTCCACGTGATCCGAGACTCTACCACGGGTCCAACTCGCCGCCACGGTCGTAGTGCCATGGCCTATTTCCATCACTGCGAACTTGTGCCGTGGTCTCTTTCAAGTGTCATGGCCCACCTGGCCAAGAACCTTCTTCTTAGAGATTCTACAGCCGATACACCACCATCCATTATGCTACAAAGAATGGGGGGATATAGATGGTAGGGATCATAGAGAACACCCATATGAATAACCAGCCTTTGTTCATGTTGGTTTATAATTGTTTGTGTTAGCGGGATCATGATGTATAAATTAATAATCACTAAGATTTAATCCCGATATCAACCCATAATTATATTTCCCAACCCCGCAAGGAAAATCCATCTATGGATCAACTTCTTAAAGAGTTTATCTTTGTTTAGAGGGTGAAAATGGGGAAAACCAATTATCTAAGAGTTTAATCCCCTACCTGGGAAAGGAGATTGCTCGAGGATGATCGTTCATTGTCATTCGTCGATCAATGATCCCTAATCCGATCTCCAAGGGTGTCATAGCCATTGTCTGATTCACCAAAGTTTGTCATTGGAGAGGATTTCCTCCTTCATTCATCGTCACTAACCCCCAAAGCCTCATATCAATTCTAGGATTATGCCAACAATCCTACATTACTTGTTATGCTATTAATTAATAAAACACGATTCAAGGTTTCTGTTATGCTGTGTTGCATCGCCATTATTCTGGCTCATTAATGGGGTTCATTAATGAGATTCATATTTTTCATGTCACTGCACTGCATCTCTAATGTTCCATTACTCAATGATGAAGAAAACAATTAAATTAACTTTTTTTGTTATTTTATTTTTCTTCCAAAAAGTCTGAAAATTAACTTTCTCCCTTAACCTGAACCAGTCGAGGTTAAGTCCTTCTTAAGGAGAATATCTCATTATTAACTCAATGGTGGTATCTGATTTTTTATTTGAGTTACTGTTTGTGAGTTATGAGAATTCAAAAATAAAATAACTTTTATTTAAATTAATTTATTTACAGTTACATCCCAAAAAACAACTTTCACAATCGGCCCACACCAGTTGATGTTAGGATCCTCCCAAGGGAAGCATACCCACACTAACTCAACGGTACTCTTGGATTTCCAATCTGAGTTACCGTTTATGAGTTTTAAGTATTTGAAAATAAAATAACTTTATTTAATTATTTTATTTATAGCTAAAAACTAATTTTCACTGTTAACCCGTGCCAAAAAATGTTAGGCTCTACTTAAGGAAATCATACCCTCACGAGTTCAATAGTGGTATTGGATTTTAAATCCAAATCATCATTAGTGAGTTATAAGGATTTTAATATTAAAATAATTTTATTTAATTATTTTATTTACAGTTATTCCATTTTTGGGTTTTCTCACTAGGGGCCTACGCCAACTAAAATTAAGTCACACCAAAGGTAAACCTGCCATCCTGAATGCAACGGTGCCCTCAGATTTCTAATCTCAGCACCCATTTAAGAGTTATTCCACTTTTTCAGGAAAACCAATCACACACAATATTTAAAAATTAACATATTTTTATGGATCATTCCAGGCACTCCGGGCCTCAAAATCACACACTGTCTCAGCGCCTGGTCTCAAAATAATCCCATTTAATTTTCAAAATTTTTATGGAATTCCAGGGTATTACACTATCCTTATAGAAGGGTAGTGTCTCTTAATCTTTACAACAAAGGTTTGATTGATGACATCAGGACCAGTTTTAGGTTTCATCATAATGATGTTCTTTTAGGTTCAAGATTTAAAAAATTTGGTTTCTTCTATAGTTTAACTAGAGGGAAACATATTCTTTTTGGAACATAATAAGATAATCCCTATGGTGATCATGCTGAGGGGGATATGAGTTTAATGATTTCTGGTTCTTCAAGACATGTTGTGGATGAAATTAAATTAGGTATAAATGTGAGTATTTATGTATTGATTCAACTATATTGATAAAGATTCAATTAGTTTATTTAGTTGATAAGTCCTTGAAAGGGACTGATGAATATGTTGTAGAAATCAATTAGGTGCATGAGGAACTGTTTTCCCCTTCTAATGAGGAACTAAATAATCAATCTCTTCAATTAGTTCAAGTTGGATAACTCATGGTAAGGGTTGAGTATGTTACATCATATTCAAATGAGGAATCCAATTTTTATTTTCATTGTTATAACATTGCAATGATTGTTTTTATAATGATTTTTTTCTAAAGGGTGATGTTTCCAAGATTTAATAAGAACTTGAAATTTCAATTAAGACTTTTGAGTAATCGATAAGTGGATATATTCCAAAATTACATAATTAATCCCATAAAGATCAATTTCATAATTTAAAGGAAAAATATTTCCAAAGGAAGTATTATGTTTTGCTAAAAAGTGATATCATTGATCATTTTGGAACATTATGAGGGGATATGATGTCAAATTTGGATTTCAATGACATGAATTTTTTTTGGAGATATGGTTTAGAGATATGAAAGTTTCAATTTCATGTTAGGGGAAATAATAAAAATCTCTTGGAATAGGATCTATAGATTTCATTTAATGAATTGATTTACTATATGATGATCTTTCTTCTATGGATGAGAAAATTTGAAATCACCAATGTGATAGTGTGCCTATGCACAATCTTTAAAAAATCATAAATATCTAATTGAAATATAAATTTCAAAAAATCCTAGTGTTAGAGATCTTCTCAATCTGGTGGGGAGTATTATTGAAAAGTATGTTTAATCTTCTAAACTGTTCATAACTTTTTAATGGTGATTATCATTGATGTGTTTAATTTTAATCAGGATTCTAAAAATTTTATGAGATAATGAACCACAAAATTGAATTATAATTTTAAATAATTAATGATGGAGAATATAAAATTGAACAAGATTCACCAGGATTATTTAACCTTTACCCATTATTTTAATAAATATGAACTTGCTACAAGTCCTCCCACATATCTTGAACCAAAATATTTTTTATCTTAAGCTAAATTTTTTTATTGTAATATGAAATAATTTATAAAATTACATTCCCTTTCTTACTATTTTTTAATTTTTAATATTTTTTAATTTTTTTATTCTAATCCATATATGACCATACTTGTTATTGGATTATATAATATTTACATAAAGTTATGTGAAACAATAAAATTTTTATATTTCATTTTCATACTTTCTTTTTGACCTCAAAATTGAGGGGTAATATAGATAAAAAATATAGAAAAACACATTGACAACACTATTTGGTCAATATTTGTTTCACAATTTCATTAAAAAAATATTGATTAATTATTAAAACCAATAAGTATTTTTTTAACATTGTTTCTATAGGTTTCTTTCATCTAAAGGGGATTTAAAAAAAATGCTTATCAAATAATTATTATATTGATTTTGATGCTCATAAATTCCCTCATTAGTTTTAATAATAAGGTTTCATTGTGTGTATTTTAGGTTTACATTTATTTCAATAATTATTTTATTTTCCAAGAATTTTTGATGACTTTTATTTAGTAATTATATTTTTATTTTGGATAATTATTATTCTGAAATGTGTTATAGACATTTTTAGAAGCCTTAAATCATTGTTTGGAAGTTGTAGTTGTAACCTAATGTTTATGTATGAACCCATTTTTAAAAACCTATGTTTAGGATGAAAATTATGTTTTAGATCCTAAATTCGATTAAGGAACCTCATGTTCAGGTACCAAAATTTTGATATATAATGAACCTAGTTAATATCATATAGATAAGCTTGTTTTGTTACCATTATCCATGTTCTAGAAAAATATGTTTGAATCAATCATTTGTTGAAAACCATACTTCTAGAGTTATCCTCACTCAGTTAAATACCAATGATGATCTAGTCATCTATGGGATTTAGATTTGAAATTATTTCTATATTTCAGTTAATATTTCATTGGAGTAAAACTCTCAATAAAGCGAGTTAATGACCATTTCAGAAGATCTATAATAATAGATTATTATTTTTATTTTCTATAGGAAGTTGTAGTTTTTAACATATGTTAAACCTAAAATTTTAAATAAATAGTAATTTTGAAATCATGAATTATCAATGTACTTTTGAAGGCATTTTGATATAAATTAATTTGGCCACTTATTTATTCTCGATCGATACATCTATAAAAATAATTATATGATAATATAATGATATATTACTTTGAATCCCTAGGTTCTAAATCTTATCCCTAGAAATTAAATAAAAAAATTATATTGAAGTAGAGATTATTTTATATGTTTAAATATATACTATTATTATTTCTACTTTATATTTGATAGTTCATCAAGGATTTCTAGGACTACACTTTGGAGACAAACATGTTTCATAAAGCTATTATTGTGTGTTCATCATGGAGCTACTAAATTTGATTTTGTTACTTCTCTGTTATCTGAATATTCTATATAAATTGATCAAATATTAATATTTAGGTATAAAATTTTAATACATTTATATATTATTATTAAGATATGTTCTTCTATCAAATGTAATTATTTCATCTGTATTCTTTCATACCAAGTTTCACCAACCATAGACAATCTCTTTTTTTTTCTGAACACATGGTTGTTGAGTGTTTTGATGAATTATACTTGTCTTGACTTTTTGTATTGTAAAAGATATTTGATTTTTTTTTATTTTTATGTACTTAACTATCAATATCCCTTAGAAAACGATCTGCTAGTAATAATCACCCATGTCACCGAGAGAGTGTTGGTGGATTGAACTAGGGGGTCATTATGCCTTGAACTACTATAAAAATTGTGATGTCTTACTTTATTTACCATTTAATACTCCATTTATTGAAATTAACACATTTATATTTCCAACAATAATAGGGTTAAATTTAAAAATTATCAATGGTTTAAAAAAATAATTCACTCCCCCTATTGTTTTATCATCATCATTCTGGAATAATACCCAGCACCTCCGACTTATACTTCAACAACTCAAACAATATTCTTTAATGAATTTTATGAACATAATTAGATATTTATATATAATTAATTTCTTTTAGTATTTAATATTATTTGAAAAGAAAATAATAATTTTTTTGTACCTATACCAGTATTTCTCAATAACCATTGGCATCAGTGACACAAATACAATTGGATTTCCAAAACCATTGGTATACATCAAAATTAAAGTAGTTATTAAATAATTTATATTTTATACAAAGAATATATTTCATATAGAAAATATTGTGTGGTAATGAATAATTTATATTGTTTATTAAAAAAAACTTCATGCCACAAAAGTGATAGTGTGAATAATTTATGAGATGGTTTTGACTATTTGAAGTTTCATTTATAAGACCAGTGAATTAATATTAGTTGAGAGTGTAGTGTGATCTCTGTTATCATCAGTTGTATTACAAGGGATAGTGAATGATATCTAAACATTCAAATAGAACTATAGTTTACTAATTTTTTGTGTAGTGACACATCAATGAGTGTATGATTGTTGAAGGTATCTTGATGTGGGTGAACCAAGGAATATATTTTGTATCAGTTTCATGATTTTAGTTTTAATTACAATTATATAAAATTAAATAGAAAAGTTTGTTTTTTCTCAAAATAAAAAAATATCAATTGAGGTTTTTTTTTTAAATTTACTTCACCTGATCCACCCCACCTTCTTAGGGAATTTTTCCTAGTGTAGAATGAAAATAATGAGAATCAAAGTGGGTTGTTATCATTGGAAGTCCCTAAGACAATCTAGGGTTAATTTCTTATTTTTTTTATTTCAAGTTAATTTTCATAGGTTTTGGAGATTATAATATCAAGGGATCATAATTATAAAATTTTTATATATGAGATAATAATGAATAGGAAATGAAGGAGTAGATAGATAAATTAGTATTATTTATGTAGTTATTTTTAAATAAACATACATCTTCATCATTTTACTCATAAATATGTATCCCCCATACCTGATTTATTTTAAATGTTTATTTTAGCCTATTAATAACTATTTAATACACATGATCTAAAATATAATGATAAATGTGTGTTGATATACTACACAAAGTAAAATGTAAAAACATTTGGAAGTATGGGTGATAACACTCATTAGTGTTCATATTCGATCATGATGTCTAATTTATTCTTAGTTTAGAGGAATTTTTTTTAATATGGTTATTTCATTATTATTGTTTTGAGACCCTTTATGATTGATCAATAATATGAGTGTTATAGTGGAATCACATGTGCCTATGATGACCGGGTCATGTGTGTGGATGGATGTATCTAATTGGATTGAGTGATATGAATGTATTAAGGTTTTGGGAACAAAACCAATGGGTGAAAATAATATATGAGAGTGTAGATCTATAATTTTCATTCATTCTCATTTTATCGTGAAGAAATTCATGGATGATTTCACATTGATATATAAAATAATTAATTTGTAATACTATAGACCAGTGTTTCAGATTTAATAGAAATAGATTTTGTAGTGATAAAGGAAAAAAAGGATTTGAGTTCAAATAAAATCTATAACTATTATCAATCATATAAACTATATTGATTAAGGTACCCTTTATTGGAACTAAAAAATGCACTAATAATGGTGTCTTTATCTATTTTTAAATAATTTTGTTTTATGAATTGAAAGATGTGGCCCATTCTCACTTCCTCCATGCCTCATCTTTCTGGAACCCACTTCAATGCCCCAAAAAAACACCATTAAATTCCTTATTATTTCATGATAGGTGGGATCCAAAACCTTGTCCACCACTTTGGCCACCATAATGTTAGGAAATTCCTTACCTCTCACCTAAATGGCATTTCTTGATATGTAATGTTAAATATATGTATGTATGGGATATATATATATACTATAATATGTTTTTAAATTTAATTAGATATATTAATATTTATATAATTATATATATATTTTTATATAATTATTTATTTATATATTTATATATTTACACACACACACACACTGATATATATATATATATAACCATGTTTATATATTTTAATATATATTTGATATAAAATGTGTATGTATATATATATGTGTGTGTGTGTGTGTGTTTGTAACCATACTTATAGTTGGTCTATAAGGTAGGGGATCCACTCCCATTCCCCCTCTTTAGATTATTTATGCCTTGTCCTCATGGACCTTCGGTCCAATCCCTCAACTTCCATCACTAACCTTTCCCCATTTTTTCATCACTTTTCTTATGTCATACCGATGATATTTTCAATACAAATCAAATAGGATTCACATAATAATATAAGTATATATATATTTATAGTTTTTTATAATAATATAAATAGGTTAAAATAAATATGTTTTCATTTATATATTTATCTAATTATTTAAATAGAATTTTAATATATTATATGTAAATATATGGTTTTCATTATATTTAAATATAACATTAAATATTTTTAATGACTAATACATATATGATAAAATATTTATATAAATTATAAAAAAATATTGAAAATAAATTTTTAATGATTTATATTGTTAAACAGATATATTTTTATGTAATTTTTTTAAATACTTAAACATTTATTTTATATATAATCATAAACATAGACACACACCCAAACATATATATACATATAAACACACACACACACATTATTATTATTATATATATATATTATAAATTTTGTATTATAAATATAAATATATAAATTCAAATATGAGTTATATTTGTTGTATTTATATATTTTATGCTATTATATTTTGTGTATTTATATATTAATTTACATAGTTCATATCACTATATTTTATAATGTTTATATGTATATATATATTATAATTATATATATAATTATTAATAATTATAAATTAATAAAAAGTTATACATGATTAAAAATGTTATATATATATATATATTTATATAAATAATATTTAGAAATATAAAAATATGTACATATCAAATGTACTCTTCAAGGTATCCTTAATCATTGATAAAATAGAATATTTAAAGAGAATACCATTTCACTATTAAAAAAAGAGATGATAAAGGGTTATCTTTATAAGTTCTAAAAAATATTCTGAAAGAGAATGTTCATTTATCCTTATATTTTTTATAATTGATAAAGGTTTCCATTGTTAACACTTTTGTTTACCACTTATAAAAGTGTTTTCTTCTTCATTGTTTTTATCACAAATAAAGGTTAACATTGTTTTTTCAAAAATATGTAGTAGCATGGAAATGATAACTTCTACATGAAATTTACTTATTACATTTGAACTATGATATGGCCCTTTATAATGGTTTTTCATTTATATAATATCATGTGATATTTTATATAGATGAGTTTTGAATTTATTTGTTAAAATGTATCAATGGTATTTCAACTGTAAGGGTCTAAAAATTTTAGTTATTGAGTATGTTAAATTCTTAGGTACTTTGTAAATTTTAAACCCATCAGAAAAAAGAAATTTAATCTTATTAAATATCATAAATTTTGTATAGTTTCCTTGATTTAAGAATATGGTCTTTATCTTATAGTGAATTTCATACATCAATTAGAGGTTTTTTAAGTTCCAGTTCATTTATTAAAAAATAATATAATTATTTATATATTGTGTGCATTAATTTTTTATTTTTATAGAAAAAAACCATACCAGGAGAACAATTTCATAGATTGAGAAATTGTTAGTTTTGTACTCATTAGGATGCAGAGTATATTTTAACCATAATAGAATTTCACATCACTCTCTTTTCCAGAATCATATTCTTATTTCTATGAATATTATGTTTCACTTGATGGAACCTAATTTTGACACATGGATCAAGGAAAGACTGAGGGATTGAGAGATATATCCAAGGTCATTCCCCTCCATATATAATTTTCAAAAAATTGAGTATTGAATGTTTGATTGTGAATAATTTGTTTTCTATTTATTCACAAACAATTTTATGAAGTCAATGTATATATAATATAACATATAGCGGTTGGGCACCACTTTTAAAAAATTTTAATATGTTTTTTTAAAAGTAATTAAAATTATTATTCTTTTAAAAAATGAACAATGGATTCAATATAATTAATGTATATTGACATTTTTACAGGGGGCCAAAGGCATTTAATCCCTTCATGATTTTTTCTGAAACATTGGACAAAGGTATTAAGGGCCTTTACTCCTTCTTCCAAATGCCCAAAAAATATTATTTATAAATATATTTGTATTAAGACTAAAATTATTAACAATTTTTGTTTATATATATATATATATACACACACACAAATAAACATTACAATTATCATTATTATAAATCAAGTATAGTTGCATAATAAATATTTAACTATAACAGCACGATCAATAAATAAATTTTCTATGTTATTAATTTAATGAATATTAATTTTAAAATTATATTATTAAATAATTTATTCTATACATTAAAAATTATACTATTTACATCATTATTCATATTTATTTTTTTTAAATTATTTAAATATATAATTAATATTTATTAATAATTTCATTAATGGAATTTAATTTTAGTAACATAATAAAAAATATTGATATTACATTAATAAATAAAATAAAACTAAATAAGAATTATGCACATAAAATTTTTATAGTGTAAATGTTATTTATTTAAACAATAATGGTTTTCCATGAAAATAATCTTTTATTTATTCTATTTATAAAATTATTTTTTTTCAATTATTTTTTATATATTTAGTCACTATGTCAAATTTTTGTGAGATTATATTTATAATTTATAATTTATATTCTTTCAAATCCACCTACATGATACATTATCAATAATTTTTGTGTCATGAAAATTAATTATGATTTACATATTGATGATTTTTTTAAATTTTAAACAATTATTTTATTGGTTTGTCTATGTATTTAATATTATTTTAATTGTACTTATATTTTACATTTTATAATCTTTTAATGATACCTACTGAACATTCAATTTGTTTTTCTATGTTTCAAGTAGTAAAATTTGAAGGCTGATAAAATTCTAAACATATGTACAATCTAAATGAAATTTTAATCCAATGTCGAATGTATAAAAAATATTTTAAAAAAATCCTCAAATATAATAGAAAAAAATATAAAAAATATAACAATGTTATATCATAACCTTTAAGTTAGTATAAAACATATAAATTAATAAGTATAATCACTATCTATGATGAAGTCACGTCCAAAACTCTAGTGTGTGAATGGGATGCCCGTATCAAGATCACCAACCACTGTGCTAAGGTAGAATATGATAAGCTAGTGGAGGATGTTCCTCAGATAATAAAACCTCAAATGTATGATTTCATTTCTATGAAACATCAGGATGAGGTGTCATTGGGATGTCATGATGTCTACCCGATCCATCTCCCACTATATAAGTAGAATGACCTACCACCATCTGAGGGGGGAATCGTATGGACTGTGGATAGTATTTCATGAAGTATGGATGTGTGGGAAATGAACTTTGATAAGATATTTGATCAGTTATACCTGGTGAAAGTTTTTGATATTTTGGAAACTTAAATTAATCTCATACCTCCTAGTGTACATTTTCAATCTCATGAGGATCAACTAATATAGATGCTTCATCTTCCTATGGAATATGTGAGGCCTCATGTGAATCACAACATTCTATACTTCATCAACATAATAGTTCCACAATATTAATATCTCTTAGAGTATGTTTTTGAGTAGGAACCTCCACTCACTATATAGGAACAACTTCTCACTAGGGTGGATGATAAAAGATAATACCATGTAGAACACTATATACTGGAATCATCTCCTATAATGCAATATAGTATGCTGCCAGACTAAATACCTCTCCCACCATTGGTTCAGACATGTGGATAATAAGTAGTAGTTGAGTATGCTGTAATATTATTATAATTATATAAAAAATGTACAACAAACAAAATACTATAATGTTAATGAATGAACAAATCCTGAATCCCTCTTCTATGTAGTCTAAGATACAGTATTGAATTTATTCTATATCATAGATCATACTTGAGATTCACTGAGAAATGTAATCTAATCATATGAATTCCATTAATACAAAATATTTTATTTCTATCCTAAAGTTTGAGATATTTTTCATGATTTCATTTCAAGTCTACATCCTTCCTCCTTGTCATCTTTAGGACATGAAGTGCTACAGGATGTTTGGGTAGAAATGGAATACACTGAACAAATCCAAATGGTCACATGAATATATCAGTATGATGATGGTCAAAAATATGAAACTATATGTGAGGTATTAGAATCATGACACCATCAAGTATAGTAGCGAATTATACATGTAAATAGTCTAATATATCTCAGCACGAAATCCTTGAAATATTAACTAGAAAGTGATATTTTTCAAAATTTATTATTAATATATACCAAAAATGATAATATTATAATGTTTATTAGTTATTATAAGAATTTATATAAATACATCGATTGGTAGTATAATGTCACACATGAGAAGGTATGCACCCAAGTTATGTATTAGTGTCATAACAAAGTGGTGTTCCTGACTCCATATATAACATAAAACATAGAAAGTGATAAATAATATTAAATTAAGTATAATAAATCATATTAGTATCACAAAATAATAAATATGTGTGTTCTAATCAATCTCCATATGGAGCATCATGACCCACATCTATATAAAGCTCTGAACAGTCAATAATAGGGGTGAGGGGAGAAATTTTCTCACATTACCGCATATTAATAAAGATGATACATCCCCTGAGATCCCAATGATCTGATCGACGTGCAATGCATAATTCATTGTACATGTATTCCAAGAACAAATATTCCCAACTATATCTCCCATTTGGATTAAATTACTCTAGTAGAATCCTGAGGGTGATGGATAATAGTCTTATCTTTATCTTTAGTGGGTAAATATTTGAAGTTCATGTCAAGCCCACTCATATACAAAGAACTTCCATCTATAAAATTATCATCCCCCACATTTTTGAGGCCTAGATAGTGCTATACAATCTCAAGACCATCTATATTGTTGGGTCCTATAGATATAACACCCTAGATAGAAATACTGAGCATAATTCTCACATCATCAAGGGTGATGGTAATCTCACTATTGGGCTAGTGGAATGTGTGAGTCTCAAGTCTCTATATCATGATAATGGAAGCAAGGAGGTGACGATCAATGAATATATAATACGATAAAGTAACACCATAGAAGTAATTACCTCATTGGTTTGTTATAATAGCAGTTGGATTGAAAATATGATGGTAATGGTATTCCTTACACACCCTAATCCATCGAAACTCACAACCCAAAAACAACGCATGTGAAACATTCCTATACTTCTTAGTGAATAGAGTGGTATCCTCAATCTCTACACATAAGATAAAATAAATCTTATGTAAGTGTAAAATTGAATATAGTGTTATGGTTAGTATAACGTTTTGATTGCTAAAATAATGGATATAATAGTCATGTTACAACTTTTATCTTTCTTACATTGATAAACATGAATTGATATTTTTTCATCATGTAGTGTATTGTATATAATTAGATTTGTATTATAATTGAAAAATTATTTTAATCATTTTCTATTGATCGTCTTTATGATAACTATTAACTAAATTACATCTTAAAGTGTTACAAGTGAGTGATAAAATGTTAGGGACATTTATGATAATTTTATATATTCTATAAGTGTTCATAAGGGTATAAAAGGGAGAATATTATTTTCTAGGGACGAAACTTAATTTTTGGAAAGTAAAACCCCAGTAAAGAATATCATTTTATCTTTTTTAATATTGTTCTATACCGTTTACCTTGGGTTATTTCAATTACATTGATATTCTTCATGTGTCCCTTTAAACACTTTACGTGTTAAAGTGTTACATGTTAGTGATAAAATGGCTATTCCATTTATAATAAGATTATGTAAGTATTAAGTGTGTATAAGGGACTAAAATGAAGGATATTACTTTCTAGGGACCAAATAAAATTTTTAGAAATTATATCCTAAGTATAAAAGATCATTTTATCCTCTTGAATATCATTCATAATAATTTTCCTTAGGTTTCATCATTTCTGGTGATCTTATTTATGAATCCTTTTTAAAAAGTTTCATTTTAATTTAGATAATATATTTTATCAAAAATAGATTATTCTAAAAAACTACTATAGTTTATTGTGTATTTTTTAAGGATGTTTTTCAAATTCATATGTAATAAATTTTCAGAACATTGATTTTCAATCTCTAAAACATTTACAGAACCACCCAATACATCATCATTGTTGGGAATGAAAACTCATCCCAAAAATGTTAGGGAATCACATAATATTATAACCATGCTTATGACATATGATAAATCTAATATTCTCACCTTGTTTTGAAGGACAATCCATCCCATTATGAATCTTTTTGGACTTTTGTTCCCCTCTTGGTCATAACCTGTTAATGTCAGTTATCAATGTAGTATGATATTCAAGCATTGGGAAACGTCAAAACACCCCAATAGGAATCCATAGAGGAGAATAATAGTTACCAATGGTGTCAACCTGGTGCACTAGATCAATATTTGGTTCCCATGAGATGTTCATAGAGGCACAGGTTACAATGTTGTGCATACATGGAAACCAAATTTACTATAGGGTTCCACAGTAAAAATGTACATCATCCATCAAGAGCACTGGTAGTGGATATCTTATAATTTTGTTTAATGAATTTTATTTATTCTTTTTAAATATAATTTATTCTCAGTTGAAAATCCTCCCTCATAAAGTTAAAACTTCATCAATGTTCATTTCAATATCTCACTAAAAGTGTCATCCATACCGCATCCCCTAATGAATCTCATCTATATTTTATCTTCCTCTGTCTATGATGTTCATTAAATAATATATCCTGAACTAGGTTAGTTATTGTAAACTTGAAAAAACCTTCGAAGATTACATTTATTAACTCTACAATTATTTTAGAAATTTGTCAGTACCACTTCACCCCATCCTATGCTAAAGTCTATTTCACTTTTGGAATCTATATCATGTAATCATACACTCCCCTATTCACCCTATAAATCCCTTCCAATAAATTCTTAAACATTAAAATTTTCAACTCATATACTCAAAAAAGTGATCATGTTACACATAAGTTAATTTTATCATTATGTTTACATTAAAAAAAATCTGGCATTTGATTGTATACGAAGTTTCTTGATAGCATTATTTATAGCTTCTTCATGAAAATATTTCGTACATTGTTGAAAATGTGTCAAATGTAGAATATATGATGTTCATTCTAGGATCTCCATGTAACTAGATCTATATTTACGTTAATAAAATATCAATAATACACCATGAATGTGGGAAAAATAGTTTCTAATGATTGCCAAAAAAACTCCAAGATTTATATTTTTCTTTCTCCACAATAGAAAATTAAAGAATTATAGGTGTATAGTTACCATATTGTGTTACCGAAATCATAAATTCAACAATGTAATTTCCATGTAGAAATTTTACATTAATATATATAAACTATTTTTAAAAACAAAATGTGAAAATACATGGAATAAATTCTTAAAACAATAGATGAAATTTTACCTAAGATGGATCAATTTGGTTATCTGGTGAAAGATGTTAATTTTTATTGAGGTGGAAGAGAACATCATTATTTTTCCTATATGGAGAGAAAATTTGAAAACACCCCATTTGAGACATCCCAATCACCACACACCATGACAATTTTCTTATGTTTCTCTATCCATGCCTTTATATAAAAAATATTTTAACCAAACATTTACTGTATCATATCCTACACAATGGTTTCAGGAGTATATTGGTAGCTCCTAGTCACCTCAATAATAATAGATTACCCAAATTTTTTATCCAATTATTTAGGAACTTTTTTCATGTTAGGATTCATGCAAGTATGAGGTGCCTTAATCTTATAAATTATCCAACCTCCAAGATAAATTTTAGGAATCACCCTCGTGAAAAATCTACATTCATAGCCTTTATTATCGCACTTTATGATGTATTTTTTGGCATAACTCCCAGACTCAATATCAAAAAAATCTCCCAATATGAAATCATTTCAGTATGTGTTTTGGGAAAAATTTTATTAGAAAATAAAATCTAACATATAATTATTTTTCTATTTTATTAATATATTCTATAAAAATATAGGAAAATTAGTCTTAACTATGATAATATTCAAGTTGAATTTAGGAAAACATGATATAAATTGTGACCAAGTTGTGAATGGTGGGGTATGATTTATTTTTCATTGAGGATGATGTACAATTACATCATTTCAAGAAAATTCCTCACCACTTTATATAGATTCCTCCTCCTCATTGTTGTATTCTATATTAGTTCTATCATCAGAAACTTCATCATAATCAAAATTTACTTGCCACATTTCTAGGTGATTAGTTTGGTTGGGTTCCTAATTATAATAGGTAAGAGTTGTATATTCTTTGGATGAACCTTCTTAAATGACTCTAGATTTCATATATATTTTTACAATATCACACTCTTGCTAGATACTAGAAACAACCACATATAAATCCATCAATGTATTATAATACTGATGATTAAATAATGTTTTTCCTTTTAAGAAGTCCTCATAATTATCCATTTTATAAGATAGATATCATATAATATCCTAGAATTACAAATGTTTATGGATAATATATTGGATATCCTTATTAGTTCTCATATTTAACTGATTATAAATTATTTTCAAAATTTCTGTTAGGGTAAAAAATTAGTTATCCTTACTATATTTCTTGGTTGTGTACTGTATGAATCCCCTTGATCTATTTAAATAAAATCCTCAAAGTATTTTACATAGGAATACATAATTATCTCTATGAAAAATTGTTACTTATAATGAATCAAATAGTGTAAATAATAATCACAATGAGGAAACCATTATTCAAATATTATTATTCCTATAATAATGTTTAGTAGTTTATAAAGTGAATGTGAGTCATCTATATCATATCCCATGATAGTGTAAAACTAGGAGTGAAACAATAACTCTTTTTAATTCACCAAGTGATTATTGATTTAAATACCAATGTGTTATTTTCTAGGCTGTTATCCTTTAGTATAGTTGTTCTAGATATACATCCACTTATAGTATTCAAACATGAATTTTACTACTCAGATAAACAAAAAATAATTATATTACTAATTTTATAGAATGTTTTATTATATCTTCATCAATGTCACAAATTTTTTATACTCCAAATTTTAATATTCCAAAATTTTTGTTCATTGTTTTATAAAGAAAATGTGAATCATGTAAATCATATCCTCTAAGAGTGTCAAACTAGGTGTTCAATATGGCCTCTTTATTGTGCACCTGGTGATGATCAATTCAAATCAAAATTCACTCTTTTTTGGGGTTATTACCCCTTGGATAATCTTTTCATATAACTACATACACTTGTAGTATCCAGATAGGGATTTCATTTCTCAGATAACCATATAATCATTACTTTACCATAATGGTATATTATTTTCTTATATCCCCCATGATTCTATTAATGTATCATAGAGATAATTTTAATATTCTTAAAGGTATTAATATATATTTTAAAAAAATATCAGGACTTAGAAAAAGTTGATCCTAAAATATAAATATAAAATTAAATGTGAAATGGAAGGAATTGCAATGGATTTTACAAATTCTGGAATGAATCATATCCTGACTATCTGTATTAAGTAATGATGGGTAGTGATCAGGAGTCCAGAAGGAATACATCGAGCTCGTCTCCATGATTTCCCTCTATGAAAAAGAATCTTCAACAAAGTTGTCTTCTTTGTATGCATTTGAAACTCTCCAATGGTGGTGGCTAATGTACTAGATGTAACCAAACCATTATTGTATAACAATCTATGGTATGTACTAGGTATGTGACATAAGGGAATTAATATCATGTTTAGAATTATATTCGATCCATATATGATTCCAATTATAATGTCTATTATGTCTCACTACATATATCAAAGACCAAAATTTAGCATCCTTAAAAGTTCCATTTCTAATATACCATGAGAATCATCCCTTGATGAAACCACAATGGGAGAAAAAGACATTGCAACACCCTGATAGATCTGGTGTACCAAAGGACACACTATCAATGATCACCTTTATCCAAGGACTGATTAGAGGAATCTAGAGGATGAATTTACACAAAATTGGTCTTCTTTCCTTGCCATGTACACTAAGAATCTAAAGTTTATTGAGAGTAGATAAAGTGATATTCATAGAACCTATTTAAATGTGAGAGGTTGCGAATGCATACCTCTGAATGACCATTGTACCAATATGAACAGAGGAAGGATGATTTTCAAACACTATTTCATTCTTGGCTATCTAAGTATGTGCTACAACAGTGGTCACAACTACCATAAATTCTTTTTATAAAAATTTGTTATGAACAAAACCAGTATTGGAGGTCAGAAGGTGCTCCACATGACTATCCATTCTTGTCATTACTTGATCATTATTTCATCATTATTTAATCTTTAGTTAATCCTTAGTTGATCCATAATTAATTATTATGTAATAATTATTAACAAATTACATAATCCTAAGTTAATCATTCCTTATTTATTTTTTAATCATTTATGAATCACTCATTAATCATTCATTAAAGATTCATTAATTAGTAATTATTAAGTAATTATTTAATAGTTAATTAGTAGTTAATAATCTTTTAATTATTTTTTATTTAATATTTAATTATTAGTTAATTAATAGTTAATCACTAAATACTTATTTCTTAATCATTACTTAATCATTATTTAATCTTTAGTTAATCATTACATAAAAATTAGTTAAGAATCACTTAATCGTAAGTTTATCATTCTTTAATCATTCTTTAATCATTCATTAATCACTCATTAGTCATTAGTTAATCATTCATTAATCATTAATTGATTAATAGTTATTAGGTAGTTAGTTTATAGTTAATTAAAAGTTAATCAATTTTTAAATATTAGTTATTTAATAATTAATTATTATTTAATGAATGGATAATACTGATTTCAAAAATATTTAATCAACATCTAATTAATAAGATATAAAATTTACTATGTAATTCCTTATTATATAATAATAATTTATTTATAAACAATCAGGTCCTACTAAATGTGAATAATTCCATAATATTAAATTCATTACTAAGACTAATTTTTAATTAATTACTAAATAGTAATAATTAAAAAATAATAATATACATACCAATATTAAATATTATTTAAAAAACACATCTAATTAACTAAACAACTAAGGAAATAAAATAATCAATAAAAACTAAAAATCAAATAGCTAAATTATTAACTAGAATTAAAATAAATTAACAAAAATAACATTAAATGATTCTTAAAAAATATTTCACTCCAAAAGGGTTTCACAAAAGGAAGAAAAAAACTGAGAAACTCCTTGAGAGAGGGGGTGAGGTTTAGAGTGAGGGAGGAAAAATTATTTTTAATTGAGTGTTGGGAGGGGGAATTTCTATGGTTTTGGGAGAAATATATTATTTCTTAAAACGTAATTCACACTTTATTAGTTTAAAGGAATGATCACTGTCAATGATTGTTTCCTAACAAACGAAAAAACTTAATTTAGTTAGAAACAACTTTTCCATTTTATTGATCTGGAAAAAATGTATTGTGCTTATCAAATCCTTTTAGATTTAACTAAAAGATCTTACGGTGGATGATGGATTTTAGCACTATTTTTCAAAAAAAAAACATAATGTAACTTGAAAAAATAAAAAAAACATATAAACATTCACCCACTTTTATTGATAAATTTATAGTATGGAAACTTCATCCATTTTTGGTTATCTAGTGTGACAATAAATGGTTATTTATACCCCATATACTTGATATACCACCCATGGAATTATGTATCTAATGATTCCACAACCAAGTAGTGGTGGATGGTTGTTATTTTACTTCATGGTAGGGTATCAACTATGTTGTATCTTCAAGACAACATGGATTTGAGGATCCTAGTTTTGATCTTTTGGAAGTGTTTATAGTGATACCCCAGCGGGAGATGAGGTGAAATGCTAGGTTGATGAGACTATTAATAAATCCTATGTGAGATAATGGAAGGAAGAATTTTTGTGACATGGTGGTTCTATATGGAAGTACTATATCTCAAGTGAAGGTGCCATATTCTGGAGAGGTAGAGGTGATGGTGGTGTACAGGGCTGGTGGACTTCACATAGTAGGGTTATAGACAAAGTCCCTATTTGGATAAAAAATGATTCGACCACTGGTTATACATTAATAATTAGTTAAAAGAAACTAAAAATGGGGAAACAAATAGACACCATATGTAATGTAATAAATCCACCAAAATGAATGAGGTAAAAAACATGGGTAAATAGAATGATCCCACTTTAGGTAAATGTGGGTACACACTCCATCACTATTAGAAAGAGAAAATACTCTAACTATCTATCTTTAAAAAAATGAGGAAATAAACATGAAAAAATACCACATATAATAATAGGAGATTATGATGTTTAAAATGATGACCAAAATAAGGGATACCACTTCCTTTTAAAGCAAAACCTTGCCCCATACTACATTCCTCTATGGGTGGTTTGATGGATTTGTTCAAGTACCACTAACCACATCTCACCCCCTTTGAAAAGGTGGGGGGGGGGTACCATACTACATAAAAAAGATACTAACACATATCCTACTTAGATATTGATTTTGAAACAATCATACCTACACACATACATTATAAATACCAAACCATGTTTCCCATGTATCTGAAAGTACACTCGATGATCTACAACATCCAAAATTATCAGAGTCAATTCCTCTACGTAGAAAATTTACCATATTTTATTTAGTGGGTTTTTTTTCATGTCCACACATCCTTCCTCCACTATATCTTGGAAAATGTGACCATATACCACAATTTGATTCTTCCTAGAATGAAATGATGGATTCATTTCAATGTTAAATGTGTTATGAATATAAAAAAATAGAGTATTCTCTTTTCTATTTTTAATATCCCCTAATAACATTATCATCCAAAACTCTTCTTTTCATGCCTATGTATCTACCATGTACTCTACCTCCATCATGGATAACTCAAAAATTGATTGTAACATTGATATCTAACTCATAGATCCTCTTTAAAGGGAAAATACATAACTAGTAGTGGATTTTATCCAGTCAAAATTACCTAGAAAATATGAATCAACATATCCTATGATAGTGAAACTTGATCCTCCATAACATAATGCAGTATCTATGATCTCCTTGATATATCATTGGATCCTCTTCACTATGTTCCAATGGTCCTGGAATGGATTATTCAAGTACCAACTAACTGCTCCCACTTCATGTGTAATGTTGGGTCTAGTACAAACCATGGTGCATATTAGACTCTCCATTGCTTATTCATATGGTAATCAAGATATCATCATCCTCCCTTCATTACTTCTAAGACTCAACATAGAGGATAACTTGAAATTAATGGGATACTGGGTAGATATTGGCTTATAGTCTTTCACGGTGAAACATTTAATGAAATTCCAAATGTAATTATTTTGTGATATCCAAATCATCCCATTATTTCTAAATTGTTAAATATAAATACCATGAATTTTTTTTGTTGGTCCCAAGACCTTCATATAATACTTCCTAGTCAACTATGACTTTTTCTTTTGTATCTAATCAATATTGGGACCTATAACCAACATGTCATCCACATACAACAAAATAATTCTGAAATCATTACAATATGAACCCTTGAAAAATGATCAAGGATCTAAATTAATTCTCTTGTATTTAAGGCTCATGATATATCAATCAAGTCTTTTGTACCAATATCTCATAGCCTACTTTAGACTGTAAAAATATTTGTTTAACCATAAAACCAAGTTCTCTTTTATTTACTCTATAAAGCCTTATAGTTGTAGTATATTGATTTCTTCACTTTGATCACCATGGAGAAAATTAGTCTTTACATTCATATTCTCTATATGAAAACTATTTGTTGTGCACTATTCTAGAACTATCCAAACCTACATTAGTCTAATAAAAGTAGAAAATATTTCATTAAATTCAATTCCTTCATTATAAAAATATCGTTTGAACACCAGTTTGGAATGATATCTTTCCACATGGTCCTTTTCATACCTCTTCATCTTAAAGATCCATTTGTTATTGATAACCTTCCTTTAATGAGGCAATGGAAAAATTTCCCATGTCTTGTTCTTTTGCAGGGCTTTAGGTTCCTCCTATATCACTACCATCCATGGGGATACATCTAGACTATGGGTCACCTTTACAAAAAAATATCACTCTATATCCACCATTAATAAGTAGTACACAATATTTCTCTTAGTGAAATTGTCTGATTTCCATATTGGTGCTCTTTTCACCTGAGTTGACCATCATGTTCTAAATAGAACTGGTACTTGATCTTTGTAATCTGATAACAACTAAGAGGAAATTGGTTCTTCTTTGGATTTTTTCTATACATTATCTTTTTTATTTTATAAATTTTCATTATCCATGGCTCTATTGATTTTTCCACATTTTATTTTTAAAAAATTATATCTATGTTGATGATAAGTTTACAGAAAGTGGGTTCCCACAAAGGATAGCCCCTCACACCATCATTGTACCCCAAGAAGATATATTTCCAAGAACATGAATCCAAATTCAATCATTATAGATCAATATAAAATTAATATATATGACTTCCAAAAGTAGTAAACTAAGAATAGTTAGTGGATTTAGCAGTCCACATCTCTATCTGCATCTTCAGATCAATCATCATTGATGGATATTGGTTGATCAAATAACATGTGGTATTCATAACTTCTTCTCAAAATGTTTTAGAAATTCCTATAGTATTAAACACTACCCTTTTTCTATTCAATAGGGTTTTTTCATCCACTATGCTAATCCATTCTTATAATGAGTTTTTTCCATTGTGAACTATCACATGATGATTCCATATTAAAAAAAGTATAAAACTTCACTCTTGCATATTCTCCACCATTCTCATTCCTCAAAAATGTGATCTTATTTCTAGATTAAAGTTCCTTCCATGCAATGAATTCTTTGAATAATTAAAAAAATTTCTTTCCTATTGATTGGTTACACCTAATATCTTCTGGAATAATCATAAATTAATGATAAAAAGTACCTTGATCCACCTAGGGATATAACTAATGATTTCCAAATTTTGGAATAGATTTACTCTATGATTTTGTTTCTTTGTTCATTTGACATCCTGAACATTAACCTGTGATTTGTTTCTCAAAACACAATGCTCAAAAAATGGTAAGAATACCTTTGTATTCCCAGGAAATAAAATTTGATCAACAAGAATATTCACGCCATATTTTTACATGTATCCAATCATCCGATTCCATTACACCTTCAATGCTTCTATTGAGGTAGTTTATGTGAAAACTATTTCCACATCTTGGTATGTTTCACCCATAATAATGTAAAGGTTCTTTGAGATATTCTCAATATTCATAACCCCATGTTCACCCTTCATAATTATCATAACTCCATTCTTATTTCAATTAATTAGTTCGATGTCATCAAATTATGCCAAAGACAATAGGTTCTTCTTTATTCCATTCACAGGGCACACCCCTTGTATGGTTTGAACAATAACACCATGAATATACAATTTGATGGTACCAAATCTATCAATCTTCAAGGTTTCATCGTTCCCCATGTACCCAATTCCATCTAAGGACAATTTATTTATGATCAAACCATTCCTATCAAGGTGTCATGTACCTTGTTTCTCCCAGTCAATTATCCATGCATTGTTGAGATGTTTTATGCTTACAACATTCATCGCCACTTTACTAACTAGAATTTATCAACTTCTAAAAGTACTAGAAATATTTATTCTATGTTATAATTGTGTCCCCAACATGAACCAATTTCCTTCATTACATCTTTTAGTCTTTCACTAATTGACAGATGGAAATTATACTTCCGCACCACTACTTTCATCTTCATCTTCTACAATGAAAAACAATACCAATGGAATTTCTTGATCTCAAATTTATCCACCATCTAGACACATCATCAGTATATAACCACATCTGTTTAAAAATGGCGTATTTAATAATATTAATAATTTTTATGTGAAAGATCAATTAAAGTCACAATCACAGAGCATAATCAAATTTACGTGAATTATTAATGCCTAAAAAGTTATAAAAAATTAGGCCATAACCTTGTAAGGACCTAACCCCAGTTGCCTAGATCCAGTGCCTTATTTAATTACATTGGCATAAAAAAGGAATAATAATCCCGAAGTACTGAGTAGTTTAGAATTATTGGAAACAAGATACATACATAAGTTCATAATTACAACTTGAAATGAAAAACAACATAAAAACTACTTAGAAAACTCCTATAACTCCTAGGTCATTTCAGCATGTCATTCCTAATAAAATTATTCATGTCCTTATAAAATGAAATATAATAAAAGGGTGAGATCAAATTCTGAGTAAGGGTAAGCAATAAAGCGGAAGATAACATAAACCTTAGACATGGTGAATAATTGAAAACACATGCCTCTAAAAATAAACTTTAACATAATTTGGAAAAAAAGGAGCTGAGTAAATATTTCCAAATCATAACATAATCATGGGTATTCTACTAGTTAGATAACCACATGAACCCTAAATACTATTTTCATAATGAGGGAATTCATAATGCGGGACAACATAACCTTACTGTCAAGGCTTCATGCCAAGACCATAAATAATCATTTTGTCAAGGCCTTGTGCCAAGACCATAGTTTGTCTCACGAGACCTACTGATGCACCGAGGGGCTGTAGTGGGCCCCACCCAACACTTAATATGTCCAATGAATTACTCATATGAATGGGGATAAATTCAAACAACATATACATTCATATTGAAACTAATACAGGAAATGTAAATAACTTTCCAGAACATTAAGCCTAAACACTAACCATTCAGAGTAAATTGATGAATGGTTTTAAGATAGCACATCCACGAAAAAAATAATCACAAATCATTAAATTAAATATGGTAGATGATACCATGAAATATTAATCCCAAAAATACTTAATAATCAACAATATTGTTGAAATAGATGAAGATACTCTTATAAAATCTTTGAGTAATTCTTGAGAGAAATACCATTTTACTTGGAAAAGAAGAGTTCTTTTGAAAAATATTTTTATAAAACCATAATTGAAGAAAAGTATTATTTTCATAATAAAATGAGTAATTTTATGAAGATAATGTTTATAAAAACAGATTATAGAGTGCCCTTGAAAATAGGAATGAATTAGAGAAATTCCCTTGGACCGGGCTTGTATTTCAGAAACAATTTCGAAAGTTCCTTTTAAAATGCATAACCATCCATAAAATAAGGAAATATTCAGGTTGGTAAACATATATACAACCCTCACACGTAATTTTTGAGGAGTACATAATAATACACAAGAGTTTCATTGAGGTAATAGACAATAAAATTTACTCGAATGGAAATGGAAGTTCGGGTGGAAAACCCCTTACCTTAAATCCGAACATGTTCTGATATTGAACTTAAGCTCCTAGAATATGAAATTATAATTATTAATAACATATTTAATAACCTGTTAGACATTTATTTAGTTTATCACAATTCTATTTAGTTCATTTATTCCCTTACTGATAAGTTATTATATTGAATTTCGTCATTCCACAGTGTTTGTTCTCTTTATTTTCACAATCTGTTCACTTGTTCTTAAGTAATGGAGTTCATGTGGAATGGATGTAAATCTCCAAAATTGATTTAGAATGTTATTTATGATCATCCATAGGTGTTATTGGTCTTTTATATTACTTGGTAACATGTCATGGGGATGAATTATTATATATAACTTTAATGATTACTATTTCAGTTAATTTGTGGATTTTGATTACAACGAACTCATTTTTCTTTATAACTTAGTAACATTTGTACAAAGGGATTACGGAACCTTAAATATGATATATTTAACATATAATAATCTGGTTCAACTATTAAAATAATGGTTTAATGACCAAAATTAAGAATGATAATATAAATCGGAAGCCCATCATCCTTGAATGTGGTAAATTGACACATCTCGGAGAGTGTTCTTGATACTAGTATAAAAGAAGGTAAAAGGAAGAGATGATAATAAATTATTCCATTATCACAAAAACATTCTAGTACATGTAAGTTATTGGAGTCCTCACAACATTTTGATAAGTAAATGTAATAATATAAAAAGAAAACAAATGAACTTGAAAGGAAAGACAAAGAATTGAAAAGGGGAATTTACCTCTTGAACCAAAATTCCTTAAGAGCCACTTTAAGGGAGAGGTTTTGGTCTTTTTATGAGACCAAGGCTTTCTGAACATGGGAGAGTAATTTGGGAGGATATTTGGACAGAATTTGGAGAAGACACAGGGCTTGAGAGGAGAGAAGAGAAGAGGGAGTGAGAGGGGGTTTTTATAGTGGAGGAGAGAGGTGATTTCTCAATATAAAATTCATTAATTTATTAATTCCCAATAAGACAAGGAACAACGAGTCTTTCATGACCAATAATAATAATTTTATAATGAGAAATTGAACCAATTGGTCTTACATCAGTATAACATCATGCATGATTCTATAATTAGCTTATTTAGCTTATTTTTGTAAATTATGGTATTTCACTATTCATAAACATTTAAGTATTTCAGAAAAATCCCAAAAATTCACCCCGACCATTTTTGGAAGTTTAGAATCCAAAAATAAAGTCCATTTTTCAAAAATAATTTTCTAAATATGATTAATTTAATATTTAATTAAAATCATAATTTATTCTAAAAACAACAGTTTTAAAACATTTATTTAATTATTCCAAAGCATAGGTATATCGTACTTTCACTTGAATATTATTTATATAATATCATAGGTAAGGTTAATATTCATTAGGGTATAACAATATTCATAAGGGCATGTTACTATTCATAAGGGTAGGTTACCATTCACCATAAATTAAGTTTTTCTTATTAGACTCCAAATAACTTACTGATCACAACCGTGTATGTTAGATTTTCAAAATTCACATCACAGAAGTGACAAAATTATGTTTTAAGGGTCACATATCACTTAGTAGTGAATTATGTTGTGATTTCATGTGATTATAACATATTTATAAGAAAGGATTTTCCATTGAAGAAATATTGGGTCGTTACATTCTTCTCGCCTTAAAAAATTTTCCCTCGAAATTTCATTTTACAATCTAGGACAAAAATAGGTGGGGGTACTTTTCCTTAATTTCTTCCTCTAGTTCCCATGTTGGCTCTTCGTACTTATGGTTTGTCCATAGTACCTTGACCAGATGAGTAGTCATGTTGCATAGAAATGTGTCTCTACGATCCAATATTTTCACTAGTTGCTCCTCATAGGAAAGATCATCCTCCAACTGTACCACCTCTGAAGAGAGTAGATGTGAAGGGTATGGTATGAAATTCCTTAAGAGGGATACATGAAAGACATCATGTACTTTCGACATGGTAGGTGGAAGTACCCGTCGATTTTCCACAACTTCGACTCGATCAAGGATCTCGAAGGGGCCGATATACCTGGGACTTAGCTTTACTTTCTCCCCAAACCTCATGACCTTATTCCATGGAGATATGCATAGAAATATCAGGTCTCTAAATTTTAATTCAAGGTCTCGTCGATGGTTATCCTCATAAATCTTCTGTCGACTTTGGGATGCCTTGATATTCTGCTGAATGGTTTTCAACTTATCTACCATTTCTTCAACCATTTGAGGTCCAAGAAGATTACGTTCACTGACTTCATCCCATCACGCCAGTGTTCTGAACCTTTTCCAATAAAGGGCTTCATATGGTGCCATTCAGATGCTTGAGTGGAAACTGTTTTTGTAGGAGAATTCAACCAGTGGAAGATTTTGGTCCCATCTTTTTTTTGAATTCCAAAGAACATGATCTCAACATGTCTTCTAGCGTCTAAATAGTCCAATCTGATTGGCCATCAGTTTGAGTATGATAGGACATATTGAAGTTCAGTTTAGTGCTTAGAGAATTTTGGAGACTTTCCAGAACTTCGAGGTGAATCTAGGATCACAGTTGGATATAATAGATAGTGGTACTCCATGAAACCTTACCAATTCTTTGATATAAATCCATGCAAGTTGATCCAATGATAATTCCTCTCGAATTGTGATAAAGTGAGCTATCTTTGTAAGACAATCTACAATGACCCATATAGAATTGTTTCCTCTATATTTCCTTGGAAGTCTAGTTACAAAGTCCATGGTAATGTTCTCCCACTTCTATGTTGGTATGGGTAGTTTTGCATCATCCCCTTAGACTTTTGACTCTCAGCCTTCACTTGTTGACATACTAGATACTTTGATGTATATTCAACAATCTCTATTTTCATATTGTCACACCAAAGGTTTTCTTGGAGATCTCGATACATCTTTTTACTACCAGGGTGTATAGAGAAATTAGAGTTATGAGCATCATCTAATAGTTCCCTCTTTATCTCAGGAATAGCAAGAACACAAAGCCTCTTCCCAAATTTCCAAATGCCACCTTCATATAAAAATTCAGTCAACTTTCCATCATCTATGACATTAATTTTCTTTTGAAACTCCTCATCATCAGCCTGAGAACATTTTATCCGCTCTAGTAAAGAAGGTTTGGGCACTATTTGAAAAATTAGTGACGTTTTACCTTCCTTGATAATTACCATATCCATATTTACTAGATCCATTAATAAAGGATCCCTTTCAACTCTCATCTTGTTCATAACTCCATGATCATTTCTTCTCAAAGCATCTGCTACCTTATTTTCCCTTCCCGGGTGGTAGTGTATTATGTAATCATAATCTTTGGGTAGCTCAATACATCTCCTTTATCTCATGTTGAGTTATTTCTGCAAGAATATATATTTTAAACTCTTATGATCTGTATATATCTCACATTTTTCACCATAGAGGTAATGTCTCTAAATCTTTAGAGAAAATATTACCACTACTAACTCAAGATCATGTGTTGGATAGTTTTGTTCATGAATTTTTAGATGCCTAGATGCATATGAAATCACTCAATAATTCTGTATAAGGACTCAACCAAGTCATTTATTTGATGCATCACTATAGATAACAAACCCATCATTCCCTAATAGTAGGGTTAGGATCAGAGAGTTCACTAACCTCCTATTCAGTTCTTCAAAACATTCTTCACATTTCTTTGTCCATACGAACATAACCCCATTTGGTATGAGCTTGGTCATTGAGTTAGCTAAATGGGTGAAAATCCGAACGAAATGCCAATAATAACCTGCTAAACCAATAAAACTATGTACCTCAGTTACGTTCATTAGAGTAGGCCATTCTTTCACATCCTTTGTCTTTGTAGGATCTACCGATATTCCATCCTTGGAGACAATGTGGCCCAAAAATAAAACTTATTGGAGCCAAAAATCACACTTGCTAAATTTCCTATATAATTTATTTCTTCTAAGTGTCTTCAGAATAGTGCACAAGTGATTTTCATGATCTTCATGGATTTTATAGTATACCAAGATATCATTAATAAACACCACTACAAAGTCATCAAGATATTACTTGAAAACTCTATTCATCAGATCCATAAAAATAGATGGTGCATTAGTTAGTCCAAAAGGCATTACTGTAAACTCGTAATGCCCATACCTAGTTCAGAATGCTATTTTTGGAATGTCTTCATTCCTCACAAGAAAGTGATGACATCTAGATCAATGATCAATCTTTGAAAAATATTGGGATCCATGAATTTTATCAAATAAATCATCAATTCGTGGTAGAGGATACTTATTATTTATTGTAATATCATTGATTTCCCTGTAATCAATGTACAACCTCATGGATCCATCATTATTCTTAACAAAGAGGATAAGGGCTCCCCATGGCGAAACACTGGGTCGAATAAATATTTTATCACTCAATTACTCTAGTTGTTTATTTAGTTCCACTAACTCCATAGTGTCCATTCTATAAGGGGTCTTTGATATGGGCCTTGAACCAGGAATTAAGTCAATAGAAAACTCAATTTCCTGCTCTAGAGGATGTCCAGGTAAATCATTTGGAAAGACGTCAACATATTCTTGTACAATACGTACATCATCTATCTATACATTCATCTCTTCACCCATATTTATTTCATTCCCTCCGCCCCCAATAATTGAATTCAGTAGAGCTACTGGGGGTGGATCTAGATGAGAATCAAATGGAAAGGTTTCTGCTCTAAAAATAATGGATTCTATAACATTATCAAAAATTGTAACTTCTTTCTTCTTGCAATAGATATTAACATCATAATTTTATATCCAATTCATACCTAGAATTATATCATATTCAAACATTGGTATGATAATAAGGTTAGAAACTAAAGCACATTTATGTGTCATGAGGGGGACTAATCGACACGCCTTTGTTGCAATAATACATCCACTAGGAGTTTTGACTGATAAATCCTTCATTAAATCAAATTAGACATGTCTATTTTTCTTGGAAAAATGGGAAGATATAAATTAATGTGACGATCCATAATCAAATAAAGAATTGGATAAGTGTGATGAAATGAGCAATGTACCTACCCCCACTTTGTTAGGAACTTCAACCTCTATGGTTGTGACTACATAAGCTTGGCCTTGCTCCCTTGGCCTTCTTTAGGGAACATTTCCCTAACACTTAGGACATTCATGTGCATAATTTCCCATCTATCTGAAATTTTAGCACAAAACATTGGTAGCTTTTTTCTTCCATTTATAATCTTGATATAGGTGTCCTTTTTCTCCGCACTTGTAACAAACTCCCATTCCCTTCAGGCAAGTGCCGGGGTTTTTCTTCCCACAATTACTGCATAATGGAAATTCAACTCTTCCCTTATTCCCCATTTACTTATTTCCTTTCCTAGAGTTTTTAGCAGCCCTCTTCTTCTCTTTCTTTCCTTTAAAGTCATAAGAATTAGATAATTTATTTTCTGTCTTGATAGCACTTGAGATTATGTCTTCATATGATGAGAAATTCTAGGAGACTAGATCCCTTAAGAGGAATGGTTTCAAAACATCAAAGAATCAATCAATTTTGTTCCTTGTATTACATATGAATTCCGCAGTATGCCTTTCCAGCCTTGTAAAGTTGGGTTCATACTTGGAAACATTTTCATCCTGTTTTTGCCTCAGATTCAAGAATTGCCTCTCCTTATCTTATCACTATTCATGAATGAAATATTTTTATAAGAATATTTCCTTAAAATCCCTCCATTTCATCTCTTCTATTTCTTCCTCCTTTGTGTTTTGGATTAACGACCACCACTGATCCACATCTCCTATTAGATGATAAACTGCCATGACAACCTTCTCTCTTTCGTTATATCCCAACGCGAGAAATATCTTCTCTAGGGAACATATCCACTACTCTACTACCAATGGGTTTGTATTCCCATTGAATGATGGAGGCTGTTGTCGCATAAAGTGATCTAATATAGCTCCTGCACTTGGTGGATCTAGATTCTCCATGCGGGTAATGTTATTATTCATAACCCAAGTAAGTTGTCCTAGTATAGTTATGCGTTTCTCAACACTAGTCACAACACCAGATCCAACATCATTATCTTACATCGGAGGGAAATCCCTATAGGGGACACATGTGTTCATGCGGTTTCCATTCCTTCCATTAGGTACCTTCTCTAGATAATGGCATACACTAGATTAGGTTATGAATCAGAATGTATAATCTTAACATAACAAAAATAATTAGCACAAATTGAAATCTTTCGCATGGCTAATCCCATAATCACAAAAGTAGTTTCTTTCAGAAAATTTTACATTTAAATCCTTTATAATGGCTTGTAAAGAAAATGTAAATTATCCTAAGAATATCCCCCAGGAGTGTTGTAACCAAGAGTGCAGCAAGACCCATTGTCGTGTACCAAGACACCTCAGGTCAAGCCCGAAACTCATTGTCGGAGCTTTCAATTCTAGGTATATCTGTTCCAGAGTTGCCTCTACCTACTCGTATCTAGACAGGGATGTATTTCTTGAAAGATATATATAATATATTCTTTACCAAAATACCAGGACGTTCTTGTATGTTTATCCTCAAAGAATATCTTAGGGGCTCTTCCCTAATCTACGTTTTCTAAATTTAGTTTCCAAGTTTTCTACTAAACTTCATTTGATACCAACTGTAAGGACCTAACCCTAGTTTCATAGATCCGGTGCCTTATTTGATTACATTGTAATACACACAAGGAATAATCATCCTGAAGGACCGAGTAGTTTAGTGTTATTGGAAACAAGATACATACATAAGTTCATCATTACAACTTGAAATGAAAAAAAAAACATAGAAAATCCTTAGAAAACTTCCATAACTCCTAGGTTATTTCAGTATTTAATTCCTAATAAAATTCTTCATGTACTGAGAAAATGAAACATAAGAAAGGGGTGAGATCAAATGCTCAGTAAGGGTAAGCAATATAGTCGAAGATAACATAAACATTAGACATGGTGAATAATTGAAAACACATGCCTCTAAAAATAAACTTGAACATAATGTGATAGAAAAATGAGATGAGTAAATATTGCCATAACATAACATAATCATGGGTATTCTACTAGTTGAATAATCACAAGAACCATCAATACTATTTTCATAATGATGGAATGCATAATGTGGGACAATATAACCATATTATCAAGGCCTCGTGCCAAGACCATAAATAATCATTTTGTCATGGCCTTGTGCCAAGACCATAGTTTGCTCATGAGACCTATTGATACACCAAGGGGATTTAGTGGGCCCCACCTAAAACTTACTATATCCAATACATTCCTCATATGAATAGGGATCAATTCAAACAACATATACATTCATATTGAAACTAATATATGAAAAGTAAATAACTTTCCCTGAACATTAATCATAAACACTAACTATTCAGAGTAAATTGATGAATGGTTTTAAGATATAACATACACACCCCAAATAATAATAAGCCATTAAATTAAATATGGTAGATGATAACATGAAATATTAATCCCAATAATACAAAAGAATTAACAAGAGTGTTGAAATAGATGAAGATACTCTTATAAAATCTTCGAGTAATTCTTGAGATAAATACCCTTTTACCTTAAAAAGAAGAGTTCTTTTAGAAATATATTTGTATAAAACCATAATTTAAGTAAAGTAGTATTTTCATAATAAAATTAGTTATTTTATAAAGATAATGTTTCCAAAAAAATATTATAGAGTGCCCTCAAAAATAGGTAAGAATTAGAGAAATTCCCTTGGACCAGGCTTGTATTTCAAAAACAATTTTGAAAGTTCCTTTTAAAATGTGTAACCATCCATAAAATAAGGAAATATTATGGTTGTTAAACATATATATAACCCTGATGCATAAATTTTTAGGATTACATAATAATACACAATATTTTCATTGAGGTTATAGACAATAAAAGTAACCCGAGTGGAAATGGAAGTTCGGGTGGAAAACCCCTTACCTTAAATCTGAACTTGTTACGATCTTGATCTTAAGATCCTGGAATATGAAATTATAATTATTAACAACCTATTTTAGAGCCTATTAGACATGTATTCATTTTATCATAATTCTTTTTATTTCATTTATTCCTTTACTGATAAGTTATTGTATTGAATTTTGTCGTTCCGCAATGTTTGTTTTCTTTATTTTCATAATATGTTCACTTGTTCTTAAGTAATGGAGTTCATGTGGAATGGATGTAAATCTCCATAATTGAATTATAATATTATTTATGATGATTCATATGTGTTATTGGTCTTTTATATAACTTGGTTACATGTAATGAGGATGAATTATTATATATAAATTTAATGATTACTGTTTCGGTTAATTGGTGGGTTTTGATTACAACGAACTCATTTTTCTTTATAACTTAATAATATTTGTACAAAGGGATTAAAGAAACTTAAATATGGTATATTAAATATATAATAATCTGGTTCAACCATAAAAATAATGGTTTCATGACCATAATTGATAATGATAATAGAAATTGAAATCCCATCATCCTTGAATGTGATAAATTGACAAATACCAGATATTGTTCTTACTACTAGTATAAAAGAAGGTAAAAGGAAGAGATGATGATAAATTATTCCACTATCATGAAAACATTACAGAACATTTAAGGCACTGCAGTCATCACAAAATTTGGAAAAGGATAGGTAATAATAGAAAAATAAAACAAATGAACTTGAAAGGAAAGACAAAGAATTGAAAAGCGGAATTTACCTCTTGAAACAAACTTCCTTGAGAACCTCTTTAAGGGAGATGTTTTGGTCTTTTTGTGAGACCAAGGCTTGATGGATGTGGGAGAGGAGGTTGGGAGGATATTTGGACAGAATTTTGAGAAGGCACAAGGCTTGATCAGAGTGAAGAGAAGAGGGAGTGAGAGGGGGTTTTTATAGTGGAGGAGAGATGAGATTTCTCAATATAAAATTCATTAATTTATTATTTCCCCACAAGACAAAGAATAGTGAGTCTTCCATGAGAAAGAATAGTAATTTTATCATGTGAACCCGAAATAAATGGTATTACATCATCAAAAAATCATACATGAGTCTATAACTAGCTTATTTAGCTTATTTTGTAAATTATGGTGTTTCACTATTCATAAAAAATTCAAGTATTTCAGAAAAATCCCAAAAATTCACCCCAACCATTTTTTGACGAGTAGAATAAAAAAATGAAGTCTATTTTTAAAAATTAATTTTTTAAATAATATTAATTTAATATTTAATTAAAATCATAATTTATTCTAAAAACAACAGTTTTAAAACATTTATTTACTTATTCCAAAGCATAGGCATATATTACTTCCACTTAAATATTATTTATATACTATCATATTTAAGGTTACTATTCATTAGGGTATACCACTATTCATAAGGTCATGTTACTATTCATAAGGGTAGGTTACTATTCACCAAAAATTAATTTTTTCTTATTGGACTCGAAATAACTTACTGATCGCAACCGTGTATGTCAGATTTTCGAAATTCACATCACATAAGTGACAAACTTATGTTTTAAGGGTCACATATCATTTAGTAGTGAATTATTTTGTGATTTTATATGATTATGACATATTTATAAGAAAGAAATTTCCATTGAAGAAATATTGGGTCGTTACATAACCTTTCTAAAATACCACTTAATGTGATTGAAAATGACTGGACCATTGGTGTAAAAATAATAAAAAGATATAATAACATGAAAAATGTGAAAATAAATGGTATCTAGATGTAACATGAATACCCCCCCAAATTAAAGGGGTAAAAAAACCCTAGAAATATAGAAGATCTCTCTAAGAGTAAATGTGGCTACACACTTTGTGATGTTCACATGGGTAAAACCCTCAAAATGTATCTTTATAATATGTGAGGAAATAAGCCTCACAAAATACCACATATACTAATGGGATATGATCATGGTGAAGTTGATGATCAAACTAAGGGATCTGAATTACTTTTATTGCAAACCTAACTCCCTATTTCATTCCACTGCTTGTGTTTTGGTGGGTTTATCCACCAACCACCAACCATAGCCCACAACCTTTGACAAGGTGGAGATGGGGAACCGTACTATGTAAAAAACTACTGACATTCCCCAGTTGGTGACCAGGTGATGATGATCCAGTTCTTTAGTGCAGCTTCTATGGTGTAGTTTGGTTGACTAGATCATGAGGGAGAGATAGAACATACAATTTAAGGGTATCTTTTAGCTTTAAAAAAACAAAATATTAAAAATCAGTATAATATTTAAATAATTTTCAATATACTCTCAAAAGAACTGAAACCCCTCACCCTTTTTGCCTCCTTGTCAGAGGCCATCAACGCCTGAGGATTCAACTTCTTTACTACTAGTTAATATTTAAACATGTTAGAGACTCTGATTCCTTTGGGTTAAACTAAAATAATATTTTTTATAGTTTTAAAATTTTAATTTTTAATTTAACATTGTTTTGCTTTAATTATATATGTGTCTATGTGTGTTACAAATAGTGAAATCCATGGATTTGGTAATCCACATCCCTGATTAAAAAAATTTATTAAAAAACACATACACTCATATAAAATATACATGGGGTTATGAGTTCATGAAATATGTAATAATCATCACCAAATAAAAAAAATAAGAAAATAAATTAACCAACATATTTGATAACACTATTACAATGAAATATTATTTTACTGTGTATCAATGACTTGTTTCAAGATCTACCTATATTTTTTGGTGTTGGCCTCCCATCCACTAGTTAGGGGGATTCCATGATGTGGAATTTTCATCTATATCTAAAGAAACTTCTTTCTCACTTATTGTTAGCACAAATTTAATCATATTGGCCTCCTTAGTGAATGTAGCTCTAGTGGTTCCCCGTTTTTGGACCCCCATCCTCAAGATGGTCCTTTTTAACATCAATATCTGCAATATTTTGAAAAAACCGCTCTAAATATTCCCCATATAGTGAATATGAGGTTTATATTATGGTAGTGTTTATTTGACCCATATTCTATGTCGAGGAAGACATAAGACCACCGTACACTGGCTTCACTATACTAGTTTCCCTAATTGGTGATGGAGGATCGACATCAATTCTAGATTAAAACATAATTCTATTCAACATCATGTTGTTATGAAATCCTACCTTATCGAGGACCTCAATACAGGACCTTTTAAACTTAGGTGAGTTATTAAAGTATAGTTTGGAGAAAAGATTGGGAGTTTAAATCTCCTTAAATGATGAACGAAAGACACTCTTGGTAGTACTACTTCTATCATGATTATCTAGTTTCACAGGTGTATTCATTCTATCAATATCATTTGCCTTTATGAAATACTTGGATAAAATATTTATTTTCATTTGTAAATAACAAACATCCACAATATAAGTATGAAACACTATAGGAGCATACTTCATATTTTCAGCATAGACATTTCTAGTATAATGGCCAAGTACCCTTCTCAATGAGCATAATACGGGGTAGCAGGTGCACCCAGATCTCCAACAACCATCTAATCCTCTTTAGTGTCCTTTTGTGAGGTGGTTATAGTTATCAAAACAATTCCAGCATACATTGGGATACTTTATCACAAAGGTTAGATCCATTATCCAATTCTTCAGAATGAGACACATTCTTACATAGATCCATGAAATTAAAAATAGATTGATATTTATTACCTTATTGGGCCTATTTAATATCATCCTTAAACATATTTTACATGTAGATTATTTTTCATAGACCCTATAGAGAAGATGATCTTGATCTTCTTCATCTGGACATGTGATGAGTTTGCAAAAAGAAAGGTTATGTTTTGATTTCAAGCTCACAATCTCATGTAATATTCATCATGTATGTGATAAGAATAAAAATTGTCATCATCCCCTGATGAACACTAATAATTCTCATCTTCACGGTGATGATAAAATAGTAGGCCATGTGATCCAATCATATATGAGCATATAAAACTGATAGATTGATTATTCCACGGTGGAAGACTCTGATCCCTATAGGATCCTCAAATGTATTAAAAAATCCATTTAGAGACTATCGATTTTCATAATTTTCAATTGATATAGTTATCTAAGACATATCCGTCATGGAAAAAGTAGGTGTGTCTTGAAATTTTTTCTTAAAGGATAACCCTTCTCCAATAATTGATTAAAGAACCATTCTCGACACCTGGAGAGAATTTCCAAAAAAAATATCCTGATGACCATCCTTCCTATCCATGGAATTTTTCATCTTATTAATGGGATTTTTAAATCTGAAACTATCAAGGGCATGCACATTTTTCATACAGATTAGACATATCAATTTCTAATGAAAACCATCTGTTGATTACCCAATGTAGTTACAAATGTTATAGAGATCAGGTAATTTTTAAACCTCAAAAATTAATTCTAATCAATTACCAACAACCACTAGTTAAAATATCAATGAGAGGAGGTCATAAATCAACTTAAACTAGAACACTGGAAATGTGACCAAATCCATCCCATTTTGTCTCTCTATATAATTTGATAGGGGCTCCTATAGCTGAATCTATATCCCACAGTATTTTGGGGTTCCAAAAACCAACTTAATACTTCAATTTGGACCTAGGCATGGTAAATTGAAATCTAGACTAAGTAATGATTAAAGAAAGTGTCCCAATACTAATGTATTATAAATCTTATCTTGAGTGAGAAAAATTCCCTTCCAAATGCCCTAAATTTATGAACATCTGAGGGGAAGACGATGTGAAAAATTCCACTATGAAGTGATGTCATCCACCAACCATAAAATCTATAAAAATAGAGAAGTCAAAATGGAATATCCTTTAATTTCCATGAATTCTCTTTTAGTTGACCCATTAAACTAGAAATGATAGAGAACATAAAATCCTTAACACATTCAACATGAATGTCTTGGTCAGCTTCCAAGAATGTGTAGGATATATTCTTCATGATCCACATGGATGGAAATGTAACACCCCCTAATATCTGAGAATAATATCTTATTTCTAAAATTTTAAACAACGCCCTTCCTCAATCTATTATTGTCTTTCAGTTTTCCATCAGCACTTCCATCCTCTACCGAAGAAGGATTTCTATTCTTATCAGAGGAGTACAACTTCTTGCTTGAACCAACAAAAACTATAATGGAGTTAGATATATTATCTCAAACCAAAGGACTTTCAACATCATTGTGTCTTACTGGGAAAAAAAAAATCCTGGAACTGATTAAAGTAGGAATCAAGATTCTTCACCAAGGATTCAAATCCCAAATCATCATTTCAAGAGAGAGAAACTCCCCCTAAAAATTTTACTAAAACCCTCACCCAGTGCTCCATTTTATAAAGGGGAGTTCAATGGAAATCTATATGGATTTATAATGTGTAATTATGCACTTCTAATTCCCGCGCAGGAATGATAATATATTATTATTAATAACCACTAAAAATTAATAATAAATAATAAATAATAAATAATTATTAATATATATTAATTACTAATAATAATAATTACTAAATAATAATTAACTATTTTATTTAATATTAAATATATATAATTATTACTTAACATGAAATATTAATAATTATTATTAAACAGTTAATTATTAATTAAATAATATTAATTAATAATTATATGATATTAATTATGAAATATTTATTTTAATTACTAATAAATATTAATTACTAATTAACAATGATACTAAATAACAAATTAAATACTACTTGATTATTAATACTTATTAGTTATTATTTAACAATTAAAAAAATAATAGTTAATTACTAATTAATAATATTAATACAAATAATTATAATAATAACTATATAATAATAAACTATTAATAATTTATATTAGATATTAATAAGTATCAAGAAATAAATAATTTGTAATTAGTTAACAATAATTACTTATTATTATTACTTTTTAAAAATAAATATTAATTACTCATTAATAATATTAGTAAAAAACAAACTAATTACAAGTTAATTAGTAATAATTAATAAGACTTAATTAATATTTAATCGCTAATAAATATTGCTAATAATTACTAAATAATAAATAACTATTAATAATTTACATATTAATAACTAATTTGTAATTAAATAATATTATCAACTACTTACCAACATTAATTTCGAATAAAAATTTGTTATTAATTAGTATTCACTAGAAATAAATATTTACAATTATTATATAATTAATAATTAATAATTAAATAATTACCTTCAAATTATTTATTAAATAATTAATAATTATATATATTAGATATTTGGGGTACAATTATAACTAAAAACACACACGAACACCAAACAGTTTAATGGATTTTTATTAATTAATAATTTCTAGTTAAATAATTTATCAATTATTATTATTATTAATAATTTTTTTATATTTATTTAAAATAATAATCATTTAAGTACTATTTAATTAATAACTATTAATTATTAATAAATAGAATAACACAAAATATTATTTATTATCAATAATTATTAATGATTTATAAATAATTACTAAAACGAAATAAATATTTCTAATTAATTTATAAATTTTAATTATTAAGATACATAAAAATATTATAATTAATTATTACTAATAATTTATACTGAATTTTAATTATTTAATAAATATAAATAAACAGCAAAAATTATTTAATAATAAATCTTAATTTTTATAAGTTATTTTATTTTTAATTAAAAACATACAATTAATAATTACTAATTAATTAATATTTTATTAGTAATTAAAATTAACATAATTATTTAAGTAATTAGTAATATTTTAATTATAAATAATTATTAATTAGTAGTTGAATCATTTAATCTTCATTATTAATATTTAGTAACTGAATAAAAATTTTAAATATATATGAGTAATTTTGTTAGTAATTATTAATATTTATTTATTATTTAATCATTAATTGTTTAATTTGAAGTTAATAATTTTATTATATAATTACATTTTACTTAATTACTAATTAATTTATAGTTATTAATTATTATTAATCAGTTGTTATTTCATTAGTTTTTTATTAATACATCTATTAATATTGTTAGCATTCAATAGTAAATATATATAGTTATTTTTTATTTAGTTATAAATATTATAATGATTTTTTAGTAAATAATTTGTAATTAATAATTATCATCAATATTTATAATCTATCAGTGTTCTTATGTAAGAAAGAGAAAAACCAAATCCCGTATTGGAAATCCAAATTTTTTTCCGGGACACCAAATCTTATAAAAGGGGGCCATGAATGAGATTTTTATTTATATTATCAGATTACATAAGTATAAGAAATACCCAATAAGATAAGAGTTAAATTAAACTAAAATTTTGTTCTGCACATATATATATAACAAAAAAAAAACAAAAAAAAAATTAAAATTTAAAAATAAGAAACAATAGTTTTAAAAAGGCATTGGAGGATCTAATGCCTTTATCTCTTAACAATGGGATGGAGTGTTGAAGCCCCTGACACCGAAAAAGGAGGCCAAATTTGATATGGGCTTCCATGCCTTTTAGGCATAATATTAAATTTTATTTAAACTTATAGCAATTTTCAATAGATTTTTTTTTGAAAAACCTAGAAAAACCCTAAAATTTAATGATATAGGTAGGGTAATTCTAAAATGGATAACTTTTATGAGAGCTTCATACACTTATAAAATTCCAATTTTATACATCATAAAAATAATTATTTATTGAATTCAACTTTTATTCATGATTACTTATACAATGATAAATGTCAACTTTTATAAGCTCTAATTTTATCACTAATAATGGTTACATATTTATCAATATTTTACTTACCACTGATCAAATTATTATTTTATAATATCTATTAATAATGATGATTTTTTTGGATAACAATTTATATATCTTGATTGAGATGAATGATATGCATCTTTAATGTTTAAATGTATTAATTAATCTTTTAATATTTTATAATTTTTTTACTAATGTTTTATGTTTATTTTTAATATAATATATATGTCATATATATATGTATAAATTAAAATTCATTTTATTAAAATGTAATTAATATTATTTTATGTTGAAATTTTAATAAAAATAATATTATACACATTTTATTTAGTTTGATATATATATGTTTGTATTGGTGCACCTATTACACGTTTTGTCACACACACAAACATGTCTTTTGGTCATATGTCACGGGTCTTTTAAATTGTGATGGATTTCACCTACCCAGATTACTAGGGTAACACTTTTTATTTTCATCAATAAAGGGGCTGGACCCAAAATCATTTCTTCTAGTAATACATCATAAAAATATTTACAGATTCATAGTTATATGTCTACATGGGATAAACTAGATACCTAGGGTAACTGGCCTAGGCTTGAGTCCCTCCAGTGAAAGACACTATTCATATTATTAATATAGAGATTCAATACCATTTCCCTTATGGGGAACATATGTTGCGCTATTGGCATGGATGAGTCCCCCGCTAGGTGTGGAGTGTTATTATACACATGTTTTTTCTAATGAGGAGTTAATAGTGGGGTACACCAGATTGGTACCAACTTGCTGCACTTTGGAATTGGTTCGGGATTGAGTCCCTCCAGACTCAGACACTGTTCATGTTATGAAAATAGAGATTCAAAGACACTACCTTGATAGGGAATGTTTGATTATATCTTTACTTTGTCATCACCCTTAATGAGATTCATGGGATACCCTACACACATTTTTTACACTGGGCCGTTAGTCGAGTGGTACAGTTGGTTGGTACAAACTCACACCCAAGGGAACTGGCTTCATCTCGAGTCATGCCTGACTCAGAAACTATTCATATTATGAACTAGGAGATTGAAATCCATTAATTAGATAAGGAACATGTGGCACAATTTGTGCAGTGACTCAAGATTTTCCTTGTAAGACATTGTAATAGGTATTTATATATTTCCAGAGTTAGGCGTTGAGATGGTATGCGATTCCATGGCCCAGTGTGCCAATTTATTTATCAAAATATTAAGAATTTGTATACTATGCGTGTGGAGAAAACTTTTTATCTCTTAAATGGTTGCTCAGATCAGAAAAATGAGGCCACAGTTGAGTCTGGATCCTTCTGTTTACCCTAGGAGGGGTATAAATTTTGTGGGTACATGCCTTATGTGAAAAAATTTAACGAGGACATAACCATAAATAAAATAATTAAATAAAATAATTTTATTTTGATGTCAGATCAAATAAATATGGAATGGAATCTCAGTTCAAAATTTTGAGACCGTGGTTGAATTTATAATGTCATGTTTACCCTAGGCATGACATAATCTTTATCAGTACATGGTGTTGGGTTGGAGGTGTTTTGGTGAGGTGCTTATGGACGAAGAGTTAAATGGGGGAATTAATTTAATAAAAGTTAAATAAATCCCTCCCACACCCCTTTCTGTACATTAAAGAGGAGATGAAGCCCCTCCCCTCTCACTCTTCAACGATTAATGACCCTAAGTCCGAATCAATGAAATAAAGCACCGTCAGTATCAGATCTTGACAGCGATCAATCCCCAATCATGAAACGTTAGCTTCAGAGCATGGATATGTCCCCAAAACATCAAAATTTTGTCCTGAGGTAAGTGTTTTCACATTTTAATCCCAATACCCTTGTTTTTCACCATTTTTTTTAGAATATTCAATGTATCTTCAAGATAAGATCATGTCTATGTAGATCAGGTCCTGATGATCCCAGATCCAGTATTAGTTCTCATTTTCAATCACTAGAGTGATCTTAGTGGTTTGTAGAAGGGACCACCAATGCAGGTGGTCTAGTAGAGGTCCGACGATAGTACGAACGTGAGAAGGCAGTAGCGGAGCACCGAAAAATGTGCGACATGGGGCACGTGGATGTACTCAGAGCAGGATGCCGTGACGAGCCCACAAGGTGGCCAAGTGGTGGGACGATGGGCGGTGTGGCAACCGTGGATGGTGGATAGCGGCCGTGTAGAGGTGTGTGTAGGCATCTTGAGCGGGAACCAACTAACATGGTTGGGTCGGGCCACACGACAAGCTCGTGGGCCAGTGAGGCAGGCTGGGCCGGCCAGAGCGGGTGGGTCTCGGCAGTACAGACCGACCAGAGCGGGCTGGTCCAGCCAAAACGGGAAAGGTTGGACTGAGGGGACTCCAAACCCCCATAACTTTCAAATTGGACCTCCATTTTATGTGTCATCTCTATAAATTTTACCCTTGCTTCGAAGTGGAACTTTTGAGGCCAGTTCATGATCTTTAAGTTTTGGGATGAGGCTCAGTGGCATGACACTTCCAATAATAATAATAATAATAATAAAATTATTATTATTTGGACATTCTTGTATATGACGTATCTCCAATATTTGATTTTTGATTGTTGCACCATCATCATTTTTTCAAACATGAATTTAATGCAGAAGCTTCAATGACCCATTCCTAGTGCTTAAACCAAAATAGATATCCAGGTCCCATGAGGCATGGTTTGGGCATTTGTGGTGAAATTTGACCTTTTCACTAGTTATCTATTTGGGACAAATAAATAGCCAACCCCGTGTGTTTTTCTCTGAGGTTTACAATGGTGAAATCAGTATGATGTGTTCTAGGATCGAGATGTGGGCCCTATAATGACCCGTTTGGTATTGTTATGGTGAGAAGTTCCATTTTCACCAATTATCCATTTTGGGTAAGTAAATATCCTATACGACATGTTTTTCCACATAAAACACGATGGTGGCTACAATTTGGGCATAAGAGGCATGGTGTGCAGTAAATGTTGTGTGGGTCTCTTAGATCAACAATGACTTGATTGGAAGGTTTGATTGATTCCCCTTGGTCCGTACACTATGAGGGTTTTTAGTATTACATTATCATTACCAGATTAAGATTCCCTCGATAAGATGAGCTTGAATAAAGTTATAACATCCTTATAGTGAGGCCAGGGTGGGATTATCTTGTTTATTGTTTCCCTAGATAGGGTTCTTGATATTGATGTGACCAACTCAACATGGGTAGTGATCACCTATCTACCAGGACATCTATGTAGGGTTTTTTAACATCCTTCTATATTTGATCTCATATGCAATGAGTGATGATATTAGGGTTGTGGTATCGTCGGTTAAACGACCCCCTACATAGTGTGTGGTTTCTATAGGGTTTTTGGTATTGTCGGTACGATCCCCTACTTTGAGAGTTATACCATATGGGGTTTTCAACATCATCATGAAAATCTATACATGGGTGATGATCCTCTATCTAAGTGACGTGATATGTAGAATGTTAGATTGAGTTATATTACCCCCAACAGATCATGTGAGTGATCCCCTATCTAAGAGATCTTCAAGTTATCAGATTGGGTTCTAGTATCCCCTATCAGTCCCTAGGAGTGATCCTATATCCAATGAGTTTTGCGCTTCCACTGAGTTTCATAATGACATTCTTAGTGGTGATATTCGACAAGAATGTTCTCTCGGATAGGGCATCTAGGATGTTAGTGTGAGACCCTATGGAGTGTATCTCTTGGACGAATGTCATATAGGATGAAAAATATCACAAAGTGTGCTCTACTAGTTATGTTTTTTCTTAGAGACTCAAGTAAAATATGTAACTAGAAATGATATCATAACCTCCTAAATATTTATGCTTGAGATGAGTGTATCTAGGTGATTCATGGGTTTCCATTGTGGTGATGACACTTCTTCGATGTCACACCTGGTGGTATGAGGAGATCGGTCATTTTTATCCAAGGATGATCTCGAGATGGAGTTTCTCTCTCATTTGGGTTTCCTCTGGATGGGTGGAGCTGAATGTTGCCTTTCAGTTACTCCAATTTGTTCTGGGGTTTTTGGGGTAATGACTGAATATCTTTATACTCACCGCTACACAAGTTTTTTCAACACATTTCTTATGTCTTGTGGAGACCACAATCCTTTCGACAGAGTCCCAAGAGGACCTAGAGAAGGCAGAGCTTAGTGAGTTAGACAGACCAGGGTGTTTACTAGAGATTGTCCAAGGAGCTTTCTAGCGGTAATTTTGACAGTGATCCCCTCCATCTGAGAAGGTTGGATGCTTTTGCATTTTTATTTTGGTTAGCCCTGTATTTTCCCTTTTTGTACTTCTTTTTTACTCTAATTGGGATAGATGTATTCATTTATTTCTTTTCAGGTTTTTCTATTACTATGCAATGTTGTGTGGAGTTGTTTGTGGGTGTGTGCATACAAGTACCTTAGGATAAGGACTCCTTGTGTGTGATAGCCTTCTCAGTACTATTCTTCTGCCCCTGGCCTATGGAGGAGGGCTTGGGGAGTTGGGGCTTGAGCCCCATTGGGTCCAGTCATGATAGAGTGGTATTAGAGGTTGGTTTCACCTTGGGAATACAGTCGTGAGCATGGTTTGGGTTGCATAGAGATAGTGTTAGAGTATTTCAAGCTCATCTTTCAGGCCAGTGACTCCAATGTTTGTGCGGTGGCCGACATATCCATTCACCAGGAATATGATAATATGCCTTTAGACCCAGGACATTGAGATTCTGGTCATATGGAAATAATGTTACAAACATCATATAGGACTTGGTTTTGGGTTTTCCATGCCCTTGTTGAGTCAGATCCCTAGATATACTCTTTGACTATGGTGCATCTTGTTGTTATTTCAGGATGCCTCCACAATGAGAACCAGATATGGTTACTCGATGGGATCATAGTAACGATCTTCCCCATGTAGAGGCTTCAGTGTAGGGCATAGGTTTTGAGGCTAGAACTCCAAGTGGTCCGCTTGTTGAGACACCACCTATCGAGAAGTAGGTTGTACCAGTAGTGAAGGATGAAAATGAGAGTAGTTTGAGTGTGCTAAATGAGTTTTAGAGGCTATGAAATATGAGGTTTTCGGGTGAACCAAACCCCTAGGTAGCTGATGACTAGATCACAACAGTCATGTGCGTTTTCCTCCTTGTGAGTACACCTCCCGATAAGATGGTATTCCTAGCGATGAGGATTTTTCAAGGTTAATCTTGGCGCTGGTAGTGTCTTGTGATGTAGACCCCTGACGAGGAGATTCTATCCTGGGTAGATATTGAAAGGATCTTTAGGGAGAAGTTTTAACTGGCCATGTTGAGGTCAGTGCATATCCAGGAGCTTCTATAGCTTCATCAGGAGAGCAGGACCATTGAGGAGCACTCGATGAGGTTTACAGACCTGTCTCATTACTCCCTATATATAGTTCAGGATCTGTTCTTCTGAGTATGGACCTTTGAGCAGCACTTGCACTAGGAGATCATGGTATCAGAGGTTCCACTATGAATTCCAACCTATGGTGGAGTTTTGGAGAGGGACTTAATGGTGGAGAGATTTTTGGTAGAGTAGAATCTGACCGTCAGTGTTGGAAATGTGGGAGTTGGGATCTCAGAATATGGTTCTATAACTGGTAGCTAATGGAAGGCTCAGGGATCCAGGAATGCAAGATGTTTCTGAAGGCGACCCCAGGAAGGTGGATCCTAGGTTCAGGGCTCTCAGGCCAGTTTTGATCAGCCATAAGGGAGGCAATGTTATGATTGTGATGGTTGGGGACATATTGTTAGAGAATTTTGACCTTTCGTGCTACTAAGAGGGAGATGGTCAATGAACTGCCTTGGAATAGGTAGTGTTTCAAACATGGAGGTCTGTAGGGAGGTAGAAATGGTGTATGATTAGGTGTAGTAGTGGGAGGTGGAAGACAGTATGAGTTCCCACCACCACCCCATGGTGGTCCATGCCAGGATCAAAGATCTGGAGGATAGGGGTGGGAAAAACTATAGTCCATAGAGGCTATTGTCCTAGAGGCTCCATGGATGGATAGAGGTATGTTCTTTGTTATTTCTACTTTCTATAGTATTTTGGAAGTATGATTTTATTTTTATTTTTTTCTCGAGATTAGTTTAGAGTGACATGGGACACCGATAATAGTTTATGTCGGTGTTGTTCATCATAGCTTTGAATGCATGAGGAAGAGGGATCCTTCCCCCATCGAGACATGTTTTTGTGATGCGACTAAAAACGTTTGGGAAATTTAGTGCCCCAAAAAGCGGATAGTGTCAATGTGGGGTGGATGAGTCCCTCTGAATTGTGTGTTTGGGGAGGGATTTTGTGTTGGGATGTTTGCGCAAAGGTCCTGGTAAGACCAAGGGTGTCTGCTTGGGTAGCCCTATTTTTTTTGTTTATACCCACACATGTTTGGAATCATCTTGGTATGAAAGACACTTTAGGAGGTATTCATGTGGTTTGATGTGGCTTAAAACTCACATTAATGAGGGATGATTTCTCTACAAAGACACATTCTTGAGACGTGATGAAAAATCATTCGGGTGAGTTAGTTCCACCCATAGAGGATAATATTAAGGTGTGGTGGATGAGTCCCTTCGACTTGGGTGTTTGGAGTAGGTTTTTTTGGTCTCTATTACAAGTTATAAAGTTAGTGTACTTATAGACACTATGACTATATGTGACTAGGAGCTTGGTGTTTCCCACCTACCACATCTGAGGAGGCGTGTTCCTAGTTGCACAATGTCAACCTAGGATGAGCTGGACTTAGGTGTGGTAGCCTTTATGGTTCCCTTGATTTTGTGGTTATTGGTATCATGGGAACCCATGGTGGATTTTTGGTGGTTTTTAGTGAACTCACTGGCCAGGGAGACCCAGTTGAGAGTCCAGTTTCATTCCCTCACTCCTTGCCTATTTCTTTTTAGGGACAAAAATATTTATGGTGTGGAGGATGTAGCGACTCGAACATTACCTTATAAGACATTGGAATATTTCTGTATATATTTGCAAAGCTAGGAATTGAGATGGTGTGGGATTCTATGGCCCAGTGTGCCTAAAGTAAAATTTATAAAAATATTAAGTAGTTTTATACTTTTCACATGGATTAAATGAGTTATCTCATAAATGAAATCTTGGATTATAAAAATGAGGCTGTGGTTGTGTCTAAAGTCTTCCTTTTACCCTAGGTGAGGTATAACTTCTATGGGTGATATCCTTCTGTGAAAAAATTTATCGAGGACAAAATCATAAATAAAATAATTAAATAAAATAATTTTATATTGATTTTAGATTGAATAACTTCTAAAAAGAGTCTCAGATATAATTTATGATACAGGGATTGAGTTCAAAATGTTTTTTTACCCTAGATGCGACATAAACTTTTTTTGGCACCAAGTGTTGGGTTGGAGGCATTTTGGTGGGGCGCGTGTGGATGAAGAGTTAAACGGGGGAATTGATTTAATAAAAATTAGATAAATTACTCCCCTAACCCTTGGTGTGCATGATAGAGGAGCCGTAGCCCCTCCCCTGTCCCTATTTGTTGACGAACGACACGAAGGACGATTTGATGAAATGAAGTGTTTTCTATCTCAGATCTTGATGGTGATCACTCCTAAACAGTGTCGTAGTAGCTTTGGAGTGTGGATCTGACCCTGAAGCTTCAACGTTTCACCCTGAGGTAAGTGGTTTTCATTTAAATCCTGATCCCCTTATTTATGGATCATTATGGTTTGAATCATCAATGAATCTTCAAGAGAATATTATGTTTATGAAGATCAGGTCCTGAGGATCTTGAATCTTGGCTTAATTCTCGTTTTCAATAAACGAAGTGATCTTACTGGTCTGCAGCAGATTCCACTGGTGAGAGTGGTTTGATAGAGGTCCAACCATGAGGTGGTGGCGGTAGAGCATTGGACAACGCACAACATGGGGGATGTGGAGGATGTTAGAGTAGGAGGCCGCGACAGGGCCATGAGGTGGCCAAGCGGCAGGGAACTCAGGTGGGGTAGCATCCTTGTATGGTGGACGACGGTTGGATGGCAGAGCATGCAACCGACACGAGCGAGAGCAGGTGGATGCGGCTAGTCCGCGGGCTGGACTGTAACACCCCAAGGATTTACAAATAAATGTAATATTCAATGCATGGAACACTGAGTCTCTACAAAACAACACTTTTTTATGACCTAGCCAATGAACATAATTTTTCCACTTATATGTTTTGAATTTTGAAAATCTGACATACACTATTGCGTTCTAGGTGATTTTTGGAGTCTGATAAAACAAACTTAATTTGTGGTGAATAGAAACATGCCCTTATGAATAGTAACCCACCCTTATGAATAGTAACATACCCTTATGAATAGTAATATGACCCTTATGAATAGTAAATCATCCAAAATAATAGTAAGCTCACCCATGAGTGTATGTATAAAATTTAGGCATCTTATAAGTAACAACATGACCATGTAAAATTATTGGTATTTATGTAAGTAATAAATAAATAATTACAATTAATTAATTAATTTAAAATAAAATTTATTATCCTAAAATTTGTTCCTAAATTAACAATTTTATGTCTTATAGTTTTAATATAATTTTTTAAGACCTTATGTAATTTTTAAAAATATTATAAAATCAGTTTTAATTTTAAAATATGTATTTTCAAGTAAATTATGTTTTTAATAAAAAACTAAATTAAGCATATTTAGAAAATTATTTTTGAAAAATTGATTTTTTTTATTTTACACACTGAAAAATGGTTAGGTTTATTTTTTGGGATTTTTATGAAATACTTGAATTTTTAGTGAATAGTGAAATATGATAATTTACCATATATATACATTATAAGTAAAATAAACTATTTCTAGAATCATCACTGAGGTAAGAACCCTTGGTTCAAACTCACATCCAAATATTACTATTTTTGGTCATGGAATCATCACTATTTATTGTCATATGGAAAAATAATAAACTAATGATTAAAATATTAAGAAAACTCTCCTTTCCTCCACTATAAAAATCACACACTCTCCTCTTCTCTTCACTCCTCTCAAGACTTGTGACCTGACTAAATTCTGGACAAATCTCTCTCTAAGATCCTTCCCCACATCCAAAATCCCATGGTCTCCTTAAAATACCAAATCATATCCCCTTAATAGGATCTCAAGGAAGATTAATTCGAGAGGTAAATTCCTCTTTTCAATTCTTTTACTTTCTTTTCAAGTTACTTTGTTTTATTTTCTATCCTTACCTATCCTCATCCAAAAATAATGAAAAATCCAGTAAATTACATGTACTGGAATGTTGTTATGATAATGGAATAAGTTATTGTCACCTCTCCTTTAATCTTATTTTATACTATTTTTAAAAACACCATCCAAGATGTGATAATTTACCACATTCAAGGACGATGGGTTTTCAATTTCTATTACCATATTCAATTATAGTCATGAAACCATTATTATGGTTGAAACAGACTATAATATATGTATTATGTCTCATATATGTATCTGGAATCTTTTTGTACACATGGTTTTTATTTATTAAGCGAAATGAGTTTGTTGTGTTCAAAAACCACCAATTAAACCAAACGTTTATCATTAAATAATTTATATAATGATTCATCTTCAATAAAAGTAACCAAATGAAATTTACAACCATGTAACCTTTTATATGTTCACCAATAACATATAAATTCAATTCCGGACAACCATCCTCATTTTACATTATTCCCCATTCATGTATATAGGTATACTGATCATGAAACAAAGAGACCTGAACAATGAAATTGAACATATGAACCCATCGAAAAGGCCATGAATGAACTTAATAAGGTTATAATAAATAAATTATATTAATAGGAGGTTTTGGAATTATTAATTAATGAATATTATTCATTTCATTAAGATCAAGTGAGGAACACCTTCAGACTTAATGTAAGAGTTTCTTCATCTCACTTCCATTTTTGTGAGATATTCCGTATTCACTACTATTAATTGTGTATGGTGTATGTATACTACCCATTTATGTTTTTATCATTAATATATTTTATTTTCATGATATTAAACATATCATTTTATGATTATTAATTTTTGGTCATACGGTTCAATTGATTACAATGTTGTATGAATTTTCTACCCAAACCTCCATTTTCATCTGGGTTACTATTATTATCTAATTACCATAATTAAATTATTATTTTTTCACATGTAATTATCCTAAATTATCTGTGAATGTTATATATATTTTTACCAACTATATTCCTACCTTCATTTATGGGTAGTTATAAGTTTTGAAAGGATCCTTAAAACATTCTTCCCGAAATGCGAGCTAGATTCAAGGGAATTTCTCAAATTCTTACCTATTTACAAGGTCACTCTATAATATGTTTTAAGAAACCATTATATTTATAAAAGCTATAATTTTATTATGAAAATAACATATTACTTCACTTCTGGTTTTATAAAAATATTTTTCCAAATAAATATTTTTTTTAAAGTAAAAGATTATTTATCTCAAGAATTACTCGATGATTTGATAAGAGCATCATCATCTATTTCAACACTCTTGTTTATTATTATATATTATTGGGATTAATATTTTATGATATCATATAAAATATTTATTTTAATTGTTTATGATTATTTTGATTGTGGATGTGCTATCTTAAAACTATTCACTAATTTACTTCGAATGGTTAGTGTTTATGCTTAATGTTTGGGTAAAGTTATTTACATTTTATATATTAGTTTTAGTAGGAATGTATATGTTGTTTATGTTAATCCCCATTCATATGAGGAATACATTGTACTTATTAAGTGTTAGGTGGATCCCTCTATAGGCCCTCGGTGCATCGATAGGTCTCATGAGACAAACTATGGTCTTAGCACGAGGCCTTGAAAAAATGGATATTTATGGTCTTGGCACGAGGTCTTGATGGTATGGTTACAATGTCCCACATTATGAATTCCATCATTATGAACTAGTAATGGAAAGTTCATGTGGTTTTTCAACTAGTATAATACCCATGTTTATGCTTTATCATGGAATTATTTGTTTAGGTCTTATTTATTCCATGTTATACTCAAGTTTATTTTTAAAGGCATGTGTTTTTTTGTTATTCATCATGACTAATTTTTATGTTTATGATATCTTCTACTGTATATCTTACCCTTAATGAGCATTTAATATCACCCCTTTCTTATGTTTCATTTTCTAAGGACATGAATAAATTTATTATGAATGACCTGCTGGGATAATCTAGGATTTGTGGGTGTTTTCCAAGAAATTATTATTTTGTTTTCCCTCTAAAGTTGTAATAATAAACTTATGTATGTATTTGGTTTTCCAAAACTACTAATCTACTCAGTCCTTCAGGATAATAATTTTTTGTAAGCATGCCAATGTAATGATATAATGCCCCAGATTTAGGCAACTGGGGTTGGGGTGTTACAGTTGTTATCAAAGGAAGTTTAGTAGAAAAAATGGAAACTAGAAAACATAGATTAGGGAACAAAACCCTAATATAGTGTTAGATGATAAACATACAAGAAAATCCTAGCATTTTGGTAAGGAATAGATTATTTTAATCTTTTTAGAAAATACATCCATGCCTGGATACTACAAGTGGATGTGGTTATGAAACAAATGTACCTAGGAGTAACAACTTCAACAAGGAGTTTTGGGCTTGACCTGAGGTATACTGGTATACGAAAACATGCCTTACTATGCACTTGGTTTGAAACTCCCAAGGGTATATGATTAGGATAATTCACATTTTCATTACAAGACATTATGAAGGATTTTTTCCCCTAAAGTATCCAAAGTATATTGTTCTAGGATTTGTGATGCATTAATTTATGTTATGTACAATACCATGGTTAGAGTTATATAGAGTACATAATTTTATGATCTAATATAGTATATGGAATTGGTTATAAATGTAACCTAGAATAAGGAATGAGAACTTTGCCAATTCGCGTGATGCAATGAGTAAGAAGGATCATATCTCTTATGGTCTTAAGCCATCATTTCAAAGGAATATACTCTCCCAAGTATCCTTATCATATGAGGAGACAATATAATGTGTTAACAAGTTATATAAATAATTCTATAAGTTCTATGACTTTGAAGGGAATCAAGAGAAGAAGTGGGTCGAAGAGGAAATTATAGATAAAGGAAAGAATAAAAAGGGTAGTTTTCTAACATGTGGTACTTGTGGAAGGAAACACCCCAGAGATTTCTTAAAAAAATGAGTCTATTACAAGTGTGGATAAAAGGGATACCAAGTTCATGATTTCAAGGGTGATAAAATCATTTTCAATGTGAAATGATTCAACTGCAAGGAGATGGGACACTGTGCAAATCAATGTCCCAAGAATCAAAGGAATATACCCCAAATGATGTTACTAGATAATGATCAAGTCATGATACCATCGCAGATGAAGTGGAATGATTAATATTCCCTGTCAATGATCATTTCATTTGAACATTTTATCAGTAATGTATAGGTTATAAGAATTATGGAATATATGAGGATTTTACTATAGTACAATTCATTAAGTATTTTTGGTCGTATGATGATTTGTACCAAGGATAAGTGACTCAATAGAAAGTTAATATCTTAGGAAAGTATATAGTTGAGGGAAATACAACCCTAAATATATTCCTGATGATTAAGATAGTGATTAAGAAATTAATGATTTGGATAAGTACTAACTACCGCAAAACTGATTATTTACTTTATGACAAGTGTTCTATGCTATCATTGATGGAGTGTACAACATTTTTGGATATAAGGAATATATCCAATAGAATGTGTATATATGAATGCATGTTTCCAATAATGTTTTATGGTAATTTGAGTTATTACCATATTTCAATAGGATACATGATGATGTTATTTACATGTTTGGAATGTGAAAATTTAGGACTGCTTCATTTTGATTAAAGGAAAATAAGGTAGAATATGAATTGAGTAGGATGGATCATGGAGTTCCAAACAAGATAAGGATGGCCAAAGACCACATGGATTTAGAAATAATGGATATGGGAATGATTATAAAGTGTTGGATCATGATATTTTTGAAAGTTAAACCATTTAAAAAATGGTTTATATTGATCTTTGTATGAGGTTTTAGTGTTTAATGTCACAACATGATGCAACTTGTGCTAAGTGATGAATTATAGATAGTTCAAGGCACAAACAAAGGATAATATTATGTTTATGAAATTTGAAACATATATTTGTACTATTATAGAGTGTAATAATTTCTCAACTCTAGAAAAAGAGTCTTAAACAAAAATGTTTTCCTATTAAAATATATTTTTTCATGATATCAATGAATTTTTTTATAACTGCAGTTTATAGTTTTGTGGTAATGATCTTTTATTTGATCATGATCTCTATTAATTTCCATCAGAACACGATGGTTTGATTATTCTTTCATGACCATGTTATCCAAGTAGAATGTGTAGTTTTGTAGTAATAGATTCATTTACATTTCCCACTTATTAAGAGGATATTTTAACTATATTTTTTATATGGGTTTCCTATAAGTAAATTTTCAAGTATCAACCAATAAATTTTTAATTTCAATTTCAAATTTCAAGGAAGAAATTTCTATAAGGAGGGGAGAATGTAACACCCCATGGATTTAAAAATAAATTTAATATTGAATGCATGAAACAATGAGTCTCTACAAAACAAAACCTTTTTATCACCTAGCCAATGAACATAATTTTTCCACTTCTGTGTTTTGAATTTCAAAAATCTGACATACACGGTTGCGTTCAATGTGATTTTTGGAGTCTAATATAACAAAATTATTTTTTGGTGAATGGTAACCTACCCTTATGAATAACAACCTACACTTATGAATATTAACATACCCTTATGAATAGTAATATAACCCTTATGAATACTAAATCATCCAAAGGAATAGTAACCTCACCCATGAGTGTATAAATATAATTTTGGCATCTTATAAGTAAAAAAATGACCATAGTAAAAGTATTGGTATTTATTTAAGTCATAAATAAATAATTAAAATTAGTTAATTAATTTAAAAGAAAAAGTATTATATAAAAATGTGTCCCTAAATTAAAAATTTTATGTCTTATGGTTTTAAGATAATTTTATAAGACCTTATGTAATTTTTGAAAATATTATAAAATCAATTTTAATTTTAAAATATGTATTTTTTAAGTAAATTATGTTTTTAATAAAAAAATTAAATTAATAACATTTAGGAAATTATTTATATTTTTTTTATTTTTTTATTCTACACATCAAAAAATGGTTAGGTTGATTTTTTGGTATTTTTATGAAATACTTGAATTTTTAGTGAATAGTGAAATACGGTAATTTACCATATATATACATTATAAGTTAAATGAACTATTCCTAGAATCATCGCTGAGGTAAGCACCCTTGTTTTGAACTCACATCCAAATATTATTTTTTATGGTAATGGAATCATCACTATTTATTGTCTTATGAAAAAACAATAAACTAATGATTAAAATTTTAAGAAAACTCTCCTCCCCTCCACTATAAAAACCACCCACACTCCCATCTTATCTTCACTCCTCTCAAGCCTTGTGCCTTTCCAAATTTTTTCTCAAATATCTCCTCAATATCTTCCTACACGTCCAAAAAACCCTTGGTATCTTCAAAATACCAAATCCACTCCCCTTAAGAGGCTCTCAAAGAAGATTAGGTAAATTCCACTTTTCAAATATTTTACTTTCTTTTAAAGTTCCTTTATTTTATTTTATATCCTTAACTCTCCTCATCCAAATTTTATGAAAACTCTAGTACCTTACATGTAATAGAGTGTTTTTATGATAATGTAATAAGTTATCATCATCTCTCCTTTACCTTTATTTTATACTAGTAGTTAAAATAAAATTCAAGATGTGTTCATTTACCACATTCATGGATGATAAGTTTTCAATTTCTATTACCGTATTAAATTATGGTCATGAAAACATTATTATGGTTGAAAAAGACTATAATATATGTTTTATGTTTCATCTATGGTTTTGTAATATTTTTGTACACATGGTTTTGATTTATTAAGAGAAATGAGTTTGTTGTGTTCAAAAACCGCCAATTAACCCAAACTGTTATCATTAAATAATTTATATTACGATTCATCTTCACTCCAAGTAACCAAATAAAATTTAAAACCATGTAACCTTATGTATGTTCACCAATAACATATAACTTCAATTCTAGAAAACCATCCTCATTTTACATGATTATCCATTCATGAATATAGGTATACCGATCATGAAACAAACAGACACAAATAGTGAAATTGAACATCTTAACCCATCAAAAAGGCCATGAATGAACTTAATAAGGTTATAATAATTCAATTTCATGTAGAGGAGGTTCTAGAATTATTAATTAACAAACATAAATTTGATTATTCAGGTCATTAAGATCAATTTAGGAACACCTTCAGACTTAAGGTAAGTGTTTCTTCATCTCACATCCATTTTTGTGAGATATTTTGTATTCACTACTATTACTTGTGTATGGTCTGTATACTTCCTATTGATGTTTTTTTATCATGAATATCTTTATTTTATTTATATTCAATGTATCATTTTATGATTATTAATTTTGGGGAATACAATTCAATTGATTACAATGTTGTAAGTTTTTTTACCCGAACCTCCATTTTCATTCAGGTTACTCTTATTCTCTACTAAACTAAATTAAATTATTATTTATTAACATTTAATCTTCATAAATTATGTGTAAATTTTCTATATATTTGTACCAACCATATTACTACCTTCATTTATGTGGAGTTATACATTTTAAAAGGATCTTTATAAAATTCTTCCTGAAATGCGACCTAGATTCAATTGCATTTCTCAAATTCTTACCTATTTACAAGGGAACTATATAATATGTTTTTGGAAACCATTATATTTTTAAAATCCTCAATTTTATTATGAAAATAATATCTTACTTGACTTCTGATTTTATAAAAATATTTTTCCAAAAGACTCTTCTTTTCAAAGTAAAAGAGTATTTATCTCAAGAATTACTCGATGATTTTATAAGAGTATCTTCATCTATTTCAACACTCTTTTTGATTATTCTGTATTATTAGGATTAATATTTTATGATATCATATATCATATTTAGTTGAATGGTTTATGATTATTTTGAATATGGATGTGCCATATTAAAACTATTCACCAATTTACTCTGAATGGTTAGTGTTTATCCTAAATATTTGGGGAAAGTTATTTACATTTGATATATTAGTTTCAGTATGAATTTATATGTTGTTTATGTTTATACCTGTTCATATATGGAATTAATTAGACTTATTAAGTGTCGGGTGGGGCCCTCTATAGCCCCTTGATGCATTTGTAGGTCTCATGAGACAAAATATGGTCTTGGAAAGTGCCTTGACAAAATGGATATTTATGGTCTTAGCATGAGGCCTTGACGGTATGGTTATGATGTCCTAAATTATGTATCCCCTCATTATGAACTAGTAATGAAAAGTTCATGTGGTTTTTTTGACTAGTCGAATACCCATGTTTATGATTTATCATAGCATTATTTTTTTAGATCTTATTCATGCCATGTTAAACTCAAGTTTATTTTTAAAGGAATGTGTTTTTTGTTATTCACCATGCCTAATTTTCATGTTTATGATATCTTCCACTATATTTCTTACCCTTACTGATCATTTGAGAACACCCCTTTCTTATGTTTCATTTTCACAGGACATGAAGAAATTTATTATGAATGACCTGTAAGGATAATCTAGGAGATGTGGGTGTTTTCAAAGAATTTTTTATTTTGTTTTACCTCTCAAGTTGTAATCCTAAACTTATGTATGTATCTAGTTTTCCAAAACTACTAAACTAATCACTCCTTTAGGATACGAATTTATTGTAAGCATGAAAATGTAATAAAATAATACACTGGCTTCGAGGTACTGAGGTCGGGGTGTTACACGGATGTAGTTGGGACACAATGTGGTGGGCCGTGATATGTGGAAGGGCTACATGCTAGCAAGATGGGCCAGGCCTGTAGGAGTGGGCTAGCCCAGGCAGAGCGGACCGGCTGGAGCGGGAAGGTCCAGTTAAAATGGGCTGGGTCGGGCCGAGGGGACTTCAAAACACTGTATCTCTCAAACTAGAAGTCTGTTTTACATGCCATCTACACCAATGTGACCCTTTCTTTGAGGTGGACCATTTGATGTTAGTTTGGTAACTTTATGTTCTGGTATCTAGGATTAGTGGAACGAAACATACAATAATAATAATAATATAATTTTTATTAATTGGAGATTCTTGTATTGGGATTATCTCATGCATTTAATGTCCAATTGATGAACCTTTAGCAGTGTTGTGACCCTGAAGTTTACTGAAAATTATATTTTTATTTCAAAATCACTTTTGAGGAAAAGTGGGAAACCAGAAAGACAACTGATACATAAAGAACAACCATGCCTCCATGGACCAGGATCATCAAGATCAAATACACTCCAATTAAAGATAAAGGAAAATCCCCACCCTAGTAGAGAAACAATACGATCGGCATCCACCTTCACCTCGCTGCTCGGCTAGCTGTCCCGTGCAAGAATTCACGGACCCAGTACTGATGGAAAATTCCATACCCTATTAAACTTCCAAATCCAAATAGCGATGAGAAGTAGAATTCTCCCACCTCTAAACCTCATCCGAGCCAGTCCCTTGAAAGTAAACAGAATGCACTGTCTCATGGATCAAGGCCACAAGTCACAAACGACCTAAAAAAATTTCAAACTCACACCGGCACTACAACAGACTCACATCCAAAATATCATAATTCATCACGATATGAAAATATCACCAATTCAACTTTAACCAGCACTACCACCCATTTCACTGCTTCTCGATAATTAACCCACAAACAACATAAAAGGCAGGAGAATCAAAATTCCTGATCCATACATCCAGAATCGCATAACCTATCCTTCAAACCAGCCACTACCGGTACATGCAATAGAACCAAATGCCTTTCGCAACACCAAAGAACCAGTCACTAATCCAGTAGAAAGACCTCAAACAACCACAAATCCAAAAGAAGACCAAATCTAAGCCTAATCACCGATGCAAAAATGAAGCACCATGAACCGAAACTCCTCCAAAATCAAAAACGATTCCAAAAAAACCCAAAGTCAGAGAGACATCACCATTACAATGAGAGGAAAGCTGCTGAAAACCAGATCCCATTGCCACTATCTGATTTACTCATGAAGAACATTACAACCTCCCACCGCACACATTAGGTATGAGACAACAAATCTAAAGCCATAGGAGCTGGATCTCGGTCGTGGGTCTGCTCCGCACTGCCATGAGAAAACCTAGCCAGCATAGGAGGAATTGGGAGGAGTGGCCAGCCACGATACATATCGCTTTGGAAAACAAGTCCATGAAGTCACCGACGCCACTGCAATAGAAGTCCACCGCCACAAACTTGCTGAGAGTGAAGGAGGGTCGCGCCGATCCAGACGAGGAAGGAGGCAATGACGAGGGAAAACCTAGCTTGCGGTGCCCCTTAAGGGTGCATCATCCCGAACCTGAATTTAATTCATAAATTTGAATACCGGTTTTGGGGTTCTTAAAAAAATCAAGGTGTGGGACCCATGAGGCCCGGTTTGGGTGTTTGTAGTGAAATGTGATATTTTCACAGGGTGGCCATTTTGGATGAATGAATAACCAATTCCATGTGTTTTTCCATGAGGATCACAATGGTGTGATCTATATGATGTGTTGTAGGATTGTGGCATGACCCCCACAATGACCCATTCAAGCTTTTTGTGGTGAAAATTTTCCTTTTCAATGGTTATTGTTTTTGGATAAGTAAATATCATATCCTACATGTTTTTACACGTAGAACGCGATGGTGGAAACCGTTTGGGTCTAGGATGTGTGGTGTATAGGTGATGTTGTGTGGGTCACTTGGGTCAATGAAACCTTGGCTGGAAGTGTTGAGTGAGTCCCCCTATCCCTTACACTATGAGGGTTTTCAGTATTACATTCTCAATACATGATTCAAATCCCCTCGATAATATGAGCATGAATAGAGTTTTAGCATCCCTCCAGTGAGGTCAGGGTGGGATCCTATTTCTTTTGGTATACCTAGATTAAGTTCTTAGTATTTATGTGACCAACTCTATAGGGGTGGGGATCCCCTATCTAGCAAGAAAACACTGTAAGATTTTATGGAATCCTTGGGTATATGATCTTCTATATAGCGTGCAATGATAGTAGGCTTTCGGTATTGTCAGTTATACAATCCCCTACTCAGATTGTGGTTTCGATAGGGTTTGTTGTATAATTGGTACGATCCACTACTTCATGTGTTACAACTGATGTGGTTTTCATCGTTTTCATGACCACCTATACAATGGAGACGATCCTTTATCTGAGTGATGTGATCTATAGAACGTCAGATCGGGTTGTAGTATCCCCCATTGGATCCTAGGAGTGACCCCCTATCTAATAGATCTTTGAGTTACTATATTGGGTTCTAGTATCCCCTATCATTCCCTAGGAGTGATCCCCTATCCAATGAGTTTTGTGTTTCTGATGAGTTTTGGCATGGGGTTCTTAGAGGTGATATCTGACAAGCATGTTCTCTCAGATGGGCCATCTGGGATGGAAATGTGAGACTCGATGGAGTGTATATCTTGGATGAGTGTAATATTAGATGAAATGGATTGTGGAGTATGTTGTCCTGGTTATGTGTTTCCATAGATCCTTAAGTATAATCTATTGCTGGTGATGAGATCAGAACCTCCTGAGGATTGGTGCCTAATATGAGTATATCTAGAAGATTTCTTGGTTTCCCTTGTGGTGCTATCACTTCTTCTATGTCACACCCAATGGTATGATATGACCAGTCATGTTAGATAAGGATGGTCTTGAGACAGAGTTTCTCTATCATTTGGGTTCCCACTGGATGGGTTGAGTTGACTGTTACCTTTCACTTTCTCCCTTTCCATTTGGGGTTTTTAGGGAACCTACTGTATATATTTATACTCACCCATGCATAGGATTTTCCAGCACATGTATTATGTCATATGTATACCAAAATAATTTCAATAGAGTCCCAGTAGGACCTAGAGTAGGCAGAGCATAGTGGGATAAACCAAACGATGTGTTTACCAGAGCATGGATGAGGATCTTTCTGATAGTGCTTTTGAAAGAAGTCCCATCCAAATGATTAAGTTTGATACCTTTTCATTTTTATTTTGGTGGGCCCAATGTTTTTCCCTTTTTGTACTTCTATTTACTCTAGATGGGATAGACATAAGCATGAATTTCACTTCCATTTTTTATATATCACTACATTGTTGCATGTAAGTGTTTGTGGGTGTTTTCATATAGGTACCTTAGGATAAGGCCTCCTTATGTGTGATAGCCTTCTCGTCTATGGTCTCTAGCCCCTGGCCTGTGGAAGTTGTCTTGGGGAGTTAAGAAACAAGCCCCATTGGGTCGGGTCATGACAATTTTGGATTTCTTGGGCCCCAATAATGGGTGTCGAGATTTACGGTTCACATGTTCCTCCAGTAAGGCATTTCTATAGGGGTACACCTGGTTGGTTCCATCACTCTTCCTAGGGGAACTATTTCAGGCTCGAGTCCCATCATCCTCAGGAACTATTAATATTATGAAGGTGTTGATCCAAATACACTATTGAGTTTTGGTTTTTTTGTAAGGTATGGGCATGGTTGTTCCCCAACTATGATTTGAGTGTTACACTACAAACATTTTCCAAATGGGTAACCATTCAAGTGTAGTGATTAGTGTGCACTACACCCATTTTTGGGAAGGAGGTTCAAACCCGACTATCATGTTTCATATTTCTAGTGGTGTGGAAAAAATCTATCATGTTTAATTATAGCAATGATGGTAGATTTAAATCCTTTGGGGGTTGATTTCCTCTCGTGCACATAGTGTGGGAATCACAACTGGGATGACCAATTTCAGGGGTGTTAGGGGAGAAAAATTTCTATCTGCAAGAGAATTAGTAGTGGAAGATAATGGAAGTTTAATGGAGGGGAACTAGAGGTAATGGGGCACAGTATGAGTAGAAATGAAATTTTGGTGTCTATTTTGTGGAGGGATGGGTGGGGGAGACATTATCAGACTGGTGAGAGCGATGCAAGTGGTGGTGGTCTCTAGTGAATGTAGTCATTTGGGCATGAAATCATTCCATAGAAGGTATTTGGTATAGATAATTGGACTTTAATACAAAGAGACTAAGGGATATCATATTATAATGGTCATATTGGGAACTGATCCTTTTGTTCTTTTAAGGCATACATCTCAAACAAATTTAAAAAAAGGGGATTTAAATAATTAATTATATTTGTTAAATAAAAGTATTCACATTGATTTTTTTTAGATATTAACATTTTTATATAATTACTAATATTTTACTTTTATTTTTATATGGTTTTATATATTTAAGGTTTATCAGTACTGCTCTCACAAATCTACCTATATCAATGATAGAATTGACACATATAAACATCTCTAGTAATTATTAAACTGAAACTGTGTAAGATTAAAAATTATATTCAAAATATGTGTATGATTTATTACAAAATTATCTATGCTTAAAGTATCACTGATAAAATATAATATTATTAGTGGTTACAATTTTAGTGCATATAAAATAATATTTTATTAGTTATTTTTAGCAAATAATGGTAAAGAATTTACAAAATTTTTAAATGAACTCTAACCGCGGAACACAACTTCCCTCCCGATTAATTTCTCATATATGATGTAATACCAACCCACATCATTTTTGGATGATTACACTCAAAAATTCAATGTATGAAATTTAGATTTTTTTAAAGACATATCCTCTGATTATTATGTTTTTTATTATTTTTTCAAGATAGTTGGGGCCTAAACCTCTATTATTTATTAAAAAAATATCATATTTTTTATGGGTAGAGGAGAACAATTACAAGCCTTATATCCATAGAGGTCATAAATCAAAATACATGGCCCAAAGGCCCATAATTATTTCCTAAAGCTCCCTCTAATTAATTATACTACTATAATACCTGGCTACTATATGCCCTTATATACTAGAGCCACCTCAATAGTTCATACTATAGTCCTCTCCACATCAATTATATATCCCATGATACAGCTCCACCAATACAGTAGTGATGCTGTAATACCACTATAGTGCTTCTATGGTACCCACACCTAGTGGGTTTTGAAGTATGGAACCATGACGCAATATTATGGGATTCTTACCACTAATCCATACCCAAACTACACCAATTATTAGGTGATTTTTATGATGTTTTATATATTTCATAATATACATATTGATCTTCCCCTTATATCCATCCAATATAAACCTTACTTCTCTCCCCCTTCTATATAGGTGTGTGTGTGTGTGTATATGTGTGTGAATAAAATTCCACATCAATTTAAATATTTATTCCCATAGACACAAATATATTTTTATGTTATATTTTTTATGAATATATATATATATATATTTATTTTTTCTCATAATATTTTTTAATGTAAATAATGGAATATATATTTTTCATGTCATGAATTTAGGTGTATCTTTGAATGCTGTTTATATATTATTGTATTCATCACTATTTTCAATATTAATTTTATAATAATCCTGATATGTAAAATAAAAACAATAGAGATTGAGATATGTTGCATGTGGTTCAATGTTTATTTCAAATATATATTACCATATAAATAATTTTTATAAAATATAATATAAAATAAAAGTATAATAAATGAATTTACATTTAGTATTGGGTTAAAATTATGATGTTTTTGATTCTACTTGGTTTTAAGATTCACCTTTTATGGTTTCTTCATTGGTACCATTTCTTGGTGTTAATTATAAATTTCATTTGGATGTTGGTTCTCTTAAAAAATCTTTGATATGACTACACTTTGTTTCATAGTAGTTTATTTGGATAAAGGTTGGATGTAACACTCCAATAATTATGAAATAGTACTTTAAAATAAATTTACTTCTTCAATTTCTTGAGTTACACACAACATAAAGTCTAAAAAAACCATGATACGATGTTAAAAAATTATTATTATATGTTATCACCTAGCCATTGTATTGGTGGTTATCTATAAGAATAATGAAATTATGAAAATATCTGGATTAAACATTTAAAAAATTAATTATTTTTTTATCAATTAATTATAATTTAAAATAAAAATCATTTGAAAATAATGTATAATTTTTTTCTAAAAAGCTATTTTTATGTGTGAAATATATTTTTACCCTAATAAATAAAATTTATAAATATTGATGAACTATTTTAGTGAAATTTATAAATTCAATTTTTTTACAATATTCATCTAATAGGTATGGAATAAAAATACATTCAAATTTTTAAAATTTTTTTATATAAAAATCTTGTTTTTTCGAATTCTATTAACTTAAATTAAAAATAATTTCATCCACTTATAGTTATTTAATTTGATGAAATTAATGAAATACATAGAATCATGAGGTTGAAATTTGTTAAATATGCACTTTTTACTTTTTGGTCAATATGAATAGTAAACGTGGATAAAATTTTCCCCCCAATAAAGGGTAAATCTAAATAAATCTATGTTAAATCTAAGTGATAAGGCTATATGTTTTCATATTTATTCTTATTAGATAAATTGAATTCAAACATTATCACCATAGGTTATAAATTTATTTGTTTAATGGACACATTTCTATGAAAATACATTTATAATATTTAAAACAAAGATATTTACAATGTGTCACTCTCTTAGTTTTAAATATATTTTATGTATTCACATAAGAAAAATAGTTATGAACTAATACTTATCGTAATTTTGATATTAATAAAGTTATTTCCATGATAAAAATTTATTTCAATTTTATACAAATTATATAATGACCTTAAATTCAAATGAAAGACCGATGGATTATTTATCTTATTAAAAATAAAAATATAATACGTGATTTTAAAAAAATTAAAACTATATAATTTGAGTGAGGTAACGTGTTAAAATAATTTACTATATCAATATTAAATATTAGTTTAATGTAAAATAATTATACTATAATTCCAAATTTATCCATATGTATTTGAAGTCAAATTAAATAAACAATGTTAAAATTGACATTAATAGTATTTTAATAATATAATATTTTAAAAATAGTAAAAATCATAAAGTAGGAAAAGGGGATATTTTATGTTCTAAAATTTAATCCCATATCCATTTATAGTTTATTTGGAACCATTTGGACTAATAAATAATTAATTATAATTGAATCTTTTATGAAATTCCAAATGTTCCCTCTCACTCTCTTATAAAAGAACACCATTATTTTCCATTTTCACACAATTTTGGGCCATATTTCTATAAAATGACCTGAAAAATTACATCATCAACATCACGAGCCATGTTTTGGAGGCCCTTATCACCCCATAAGACCAAAAACATGTTTTTTAATAAAGGATTTAATGGAGGTCTCCCAAATGAGAGACATTTGAATTTCCCGATCTATTTCAATTTATTACTTCCTATAATTCCTATAAATTAATCATATTATCACTAAATAATATCTTAAGTATTCAAAATATTCTAAAATTTAATTATTATTTTCAATATACCATTATCCACCCTATTTCCATCAAATGGGAAGTGAAAGTATCAATCGTGCCTATGTACAAAATGTAGTGGTGTAATATAATTTTGATAAAAATAATTAAGGAATGGATATTATGATTGTTTTAAATTTTATATATGAAAATTTTGAAATAATTTATTTTCTTTACTGATAATATCATAACTTCCTTATTACATTCCAAACCAATGGAAAGACATAATGTCACTCATGTGTACGTGTGCACTACCACCTCCACGAGGTGATGATATTTATTTTTTATTTACATTTTACTTGGACGGTAAGGAGGATATATCTGATGAATATATATGATTTATATGATATAATAATTATTATTTGTAGGTAAATTATACTTAACCTTTATTTTGTTCCATCCATCAGAAAATGACATTAATTTTAATGATTACGTATGACATACTATCTCCATATAGGTGATATTTATTTTCTATCTATACCATTGTGAATGATAATAAAAATATATATAAATAATGAATACATATTATATAATACTAATTTATGTTATTATTTTATTTAAGTATAATGAATTTAAATTTATTATATAGGAGGCTGGGACACTTTCGAAGAAAGTTTCACTCAATATAAGGGATTTTTGTATTACAATTATTTTTGTGGGAAACATGACTTATACGTCACTTGTTTATTTTTTGTAGTGTACATATATCACATTAACATATTTTATGACACTTGTTATAAATTTTATGTGGTTTTACATATCCATATAAGGCTACTAATTTAATGGGAATTATGATTCAAAGTATTCTAAAGTTGTAATGGTTTTATGTTACAGTCTCATTGTTTATCATGACTATTTATAAAAAAGGTTCTGATGATGGAATATAAATATCTACCTCTCAACTAACATATGATTTTTCTTATAATATATTTATTTCATTAAAATAATTGTTTACTTTAATTTTCACCTTTTCAATTTCTTAGGATACAAAAAACATGATTTTAAGGAAAATTGACATTATTTCTCTCTTCAATCAAAAAATATTTTTTCTTCCATATCCATGTTTACTAAAAATATATTAAGGGAATTTTTAATATTATATTATTATTATTTAATTTCATTTTTACCAATGTTTTAATTTAAAAAAAAATAGTTTAATAGGAATCATCTTGTGATTTTATAAATGAGGTACTTTATGATTTTTTCTATAAAAGTGTAAAGGAATGTTTTCATTTAACTTATACATCATGAATATAATTTAAAACCATCATGAACACCCTATTTATTTTAGATTCAATTAAATTATTCCATGGTTATTTTAAATGATATTTTCCATAATATTTTTAAAATTTTATATTTTAGAGTGATTTCAACTTGGAAAGGTTATTTGGCACAAGAAATGTTCCAAGTTATTATTCAAGATCATTTTCGATCTTAGGTGATATACTTTGATGTTACTTAATACTTACTAGGTTTTTGATCCAATGAATCCATAATTATTCCATAATAGGATAGTTAATGATTATGATAATAATATTTTAATGAAATATGTTAATTTTACATGGGTTATATAATGATTAAAATTTTATGAAACCCATTTATTTTGAGAGGTTTTGATATGATGAATGTTTTATGATATTATGGCACAAATATGTATGAATTTTATTTTTTCACATGAGGTAAATTTATATCCCTACAATTAATTAGGTAATTATTAATGTTATATGATCTCAATGGGTACATGGTAGGTTATACCAAGTCCAAAAGATGGTACAAAAGAGGTTATCCTAAGCTTGAAGTAGGTATATGGGTGGTCACCTCAAGCCTAACATGTTATGAATTTATTAATGGGTATCCTTAACATATGATTTTATATTCTTAGTTGTATTTCTCAATTCCATGTTTTATACCAATGTTATGTTCTGATGGATCATCTTCTTTGATTCCATTATGATTCAAGGATTATAAAATACCAAGGATTATATTATCGCTAAATATTATGATATATGATACGAATTGAATGAAATTAAAATTCTTAACTCACATTCTAATACCCTTCTTCTCATGTTATGCTTATATGATCATAGATATCCCTATTGTTTACCCTTACTGATAATTAGAGATTACCATTTATTATATTTCATTATCCTAGGCTATGAAGAACGATTTTATGTGTGATATGTGTGAGAATAGAGCTAGTTATGAAGAAATAAGTGGTAGAGGACATAATACAATAATGAAATAGTTATTTATGTATCAACCTTTTCAGATGCACTATAATTCTATGATTCTAGCATGGATGATTATGTTATGTAAAGAATATTCATATAACAAGATTTAATATTTATGTATGAAATTCATGGGTCACTATAGTTGGTATTATAGAAAATTTTAGTTAATCATTTCAATGTAGGATGAGAAAAAATTAGTGAGAAAACTAGGGATAAGTCTATGTATAGGATAAAATCCTAATGCTGTTCTAACAATCATGAAAAACCTAGGATAAACCTAATGTTTCATATATTAAAAATATTTTTTCTTGATTTAGTCATCATATAAATTATTTTTCAAGATTATATGGTTTCCCTCTTTGATTAATGTTACCCAAATTATGTTTTTAAGTTTTAGTCGATGATTGAAACTAAATGGAATCTTGTTAAATCTATTGAAAATGGAAAATGCAATTCTTTTTTATCCTTATAAACCAAGCATCATTGGAGATATAATGAAAAATATCATTTCTATACTCATGAAACATTCTAAAGTTATGAGTTACTCTAAGCTTCTAAACATGAAATGTATTACATGATGTTCTGTTTATTACTTCATAAGTTAATATCCACATTCTTTTAGAAGGTCTGCAGATCAAATATTTTTTTGATAAATAGATTAGTACCATAAAAAACTTATTTTCCATTATCTACTTTTTTGATGATGAGAATGTTATTTTGGCTATTTATCATTTAGTAGGTGAATAATATTAATGGTGGACTCTTATAAGTAATGTTATGGAACAAGATGAGATTGAATATATAGTGGGATGAATTTAAGTATAATTTCTCAATAAGTGATTTCATCATATCATTTAAAAATAAATGGATAAGTATTTCCTTGAGTTAAAGAAGAAGGATTATGTCTCCATTGATGTATATAAGGAAAATTTTACACAATATTCAATGTAACTTTTTGGTATTATCATCCAACTTAATGTATAGTTGATTGATTATATAGTGTCTTACAACGAAGTAACTGAATGTATTTATCCATAAGGGACATAATTATATATTAATAGATAATTTTATGTACTATCATGGTGGAAATTTATATTGGATTTACCTATAAACATCATTGTTTTTAGAAAAGAAATATATAATTCAAAAGAAATTGTAATAACCAAGGATAGAAGAATACAAGACTTACATTATGATGAAATTGTAGACGTAAAGATGATGGAAATTGTCTTATGTGGGATAATAAATGTTTTATGTGTGGAAAGGAAAAAAATAAAGTGACTTAATTACAAATTTATGGGGATAAGTTATCAAATTATATGAATACATAGAAATATTTACATAAGGAACCACTCCCAACCTAATTTTTAAAATTATTGGGGTAGGGTAATTATGATAAATGATTCCAAAATATTAAGTTTAATGAAAATTATCTTTGTTGATAGCCTCTTAATCCCATTTATAAAGGTAAATATAATGTTATCACTATTTTTATAAAGGATGTGATTACTATTTGGTAAAAGGAAAATGTATCATTCACTCTAGAATAAGTAATTTATTATTTGACTATAGAGATTACCACTCTTTTATTTTGAGGAATTTTATAAGGGTTTTATATTACCAAGTCACTGATTATATTTTGAATTATTATGTAAAATCTATAATGGTATAATGATCACATCCTAAGTCTATAAATTTTCTTTGATTGAATTTTTTAATAATGTGCTTCTTGGATATATTGTTATCGTCACACTGGTTGAGTTCAATGTTTTTTTGGGCATATATTAGATTTGTTTAAATAAAAATCACATCAATTTATAATGAAGAAAATTCAAATTTGATATGTTGAACCAATCAATGATCATATATTAGTGTGATGATAAATTTGAACATTTGATGGAAGTAAAATCCATTGTATGAGTCATGATTCCAATTTAAAAGTAGAGTTTATATTAGATGATTCAGGAGAAACTCAACATCAATGATATCCAAATTGTGTCTATTTTTATGAATTATTCATATAAGATTTTACTAGTCTTCCATAAAATCAAAAATTTGAGTTTTCAATATAACTCAATTATGGTTCTACTTATATTTCAAAGAAACCATATAGAATGTACCCGATTGTGTTGCAGGAATTGAAAAAGAAATTATTCGAACATCATGATAAGGGATTCATCCATATAAGTGAATCACTATGGGGCGAAGATATTATTTTTAATAATAATAAATATGGATTAATATTAATCAACATTTATTATCAATAACCATAAAATATCACTATCAAGAACAAGTATCCCCTATGACCTACTAACGACTTTTTTGATGAACGATCTAGAGAATAATATTTTTCTATGTTTAGCCTTCATTCTAGATATCATAAATTTAGTGTCAAGAAGGATGATATACCCAATATAAAATTACATAAAAGGTAAAAAACTTTCAATATATAGTGATTCATTTCAATCATATTAATCCCCCACAATATTCATGGTTTTAATGAATAGAGTCGTTGGTGATTACCTTGATCAGTTTGTAATAGTCTTTATTAATGATATTATTATATATTAAAAAGTGAGTAAGAATATGAATATCACTTTAGGATTATACTAATGACACTATGGGAAGATATTATTTGTGAAAAAATTATAATATGTGAATGTTGGGAACAAGAAGTTTCATTTTTATGTTATATAATATCAAGTAAGGGTATATCTAGGGATCCATCAATGATGGAAGCTATTGATTATCAGGCCAGAGAAACCATGGTTAATGATATCCATAGTTTCCTTGGTTTAGTAGGATATCATCAATGGTTTTTATATAATTTTTCATGGCTATAAAATATATTCACCAAATTAACTCAAAAGATATCTAAGTTATATTGGACGAATGAATACAAGGAATGTTTTAAGGAACCAAAGAGAAGGATATCTAGAACACTTATGATTACATCACCCTATAGTGGATAATGGTTTTTAATCTAAAATTATTCATAAAATAATATATTGATATGATTACTCATAAAAAATAATAGGGATATAACTGATGCCTCATGGTAATTGAATGTTCATGAACAAAATGACCCAACTCATGATTTGAAGTTTGTTTCGGTAATTTTTGAAAAAAATATAATAAGTGATTGTATATATAGAGAAATTTGTTATATATATATTGATAAAAAATTTTAAAGTATATATTTACTCAATAAAGCTTAATATTCACTAGAGAATATGGCTAGGTGTGATTAAATATTATGACTACTCAAAAGATTATGTCCCTAGGAAAGAAAACATAGTGGATAATGCTGTGAGTTGAAAGGATAATGATATCTTATATATGATGAGGACCAAAAAATATTCAATATTATAATATTTAGAAAATTTATATCAATAAATTTTGAAGGGTAAAATATTATCTAGATAAAGTGAGTTTTCAACAATCTATCCATATAAAGATTAATCTGGCGCATAAGGAATATGTAGATCTGTAGAAGAACTTGAGAAATGATCCTAAGTTAAACCTTGAAATTTATGGAGTGATAAGTTTCATGAACCATGTTAGTGTACCCTCCATAATAGTTTTTAAGATGGATCTATTGGTTGAAGCTCATAGTTCTTTATTCTTTATTCATCCATGAAGTACCAAGATGTTTAGAGATTTGACATAGTGTTTATAATGGGATGGTATAAATAGATTTATTGTTTTTTTGTATATAATTTTATGTTATTTAGGAAAGTTAAGGTTGATAGAAAAAATTATAAGGGTTTGTTAAAAACATTACCCATACTATAGTGGAATTTTGAAACATCATCATGGATTATTTCATTTAACTCCCCAGAATGAGGAAAGGGTGCAATTCCATATAGGTTATTTGCTATCAACTTACAATGTCCATAAAAATCATTTATATTAGATGATATATCTCCCTAGATCAACATTACATGATATATACTATGTAAGAGATAAGGTTTCATGGAGTACCACATTCCATTATATCTGATTGGGTTTCAAGTTTTATCTTAAAGATCAGAAGAATTCTTCAGTGAGCTCTAGATACATAAATTATTTTCATTATGGTGTATGAACTACATAATCTTGGTAATTATGAGTGAAATAATCAAACTATAGAATACATTTTGATAGATTTTTACACATAATTACAAGGTTTTTAGGAACAATAACTTATTTTGGTGGAATTATCATAGAAAAAATATATTTTACTATAGCATAAAAATGTCTCCTTATGAATCCCTCTATCATATAACGTTCAGAACACCAATGTGATGGAATGAAGTTATAATGAAATCTATTTCACCCCAACCTAGCTTAGGAAATGTAAGAGATGTTTTGATCCACTTGATAGCATATAAGCACAAATCACATTTGGAAAAAGAGTTATGATGACAATCATTGGAATGATTTAAAGTTTGTATTTGGTTAAAAGGTTTTCCTATGAATATATCCATAGAATAGGGTGTAGATATTTTAAAATTATGGAATATTGATCCCCATTAATATAATTCCCTTAAAAATTCTTATTCATGTTGGGATGATATCTTATCGATTGGTGCTTCCACCAAATCCCCTCTAATCTAGAAGGTGTTCCATGTGTCTCTCATGAGGAAGTACATACATAATAATTCACATATACGAAACATTTAGTTCATAAGGCTAAATAAATATATCTCTAATGAGGACAAACCATTATAGATTCTAGATCATAAAGATATAAATTTCTACGAAACAAGATCACTCACCTACTCAATGTTTTGTGGAGAACACATCAATTTGAGGAAGATATGTGGGAAGCTGAGAACTTAATGAAATAGATATATTCTCATTTTTTAATCGATGTGATGAATATGGAGGTAAAAATTAATTTTAATGTGGTAGAATATAAAACCCTGAGATTTTATGAAATAGTTTTTTAAAATATATTTATTTCTTCAATAGCTTGTGTTACACACAACAAGTCTAAACATACCAAGATATAATATTAGAGTATTATTTTTATATGTTATCAACTAGATGTTGTATTGGAGGGTATGGATAGGAATTTTTGAACAATAAAATTATATGGCCTACAAATTTATAAAATAATTCATTTGGTATCTGTTAATTTGAAATGAAAATAAAAATCATTTTAAAATAATGGAGCTATTTTCTAAATTTTTTATGCAAAAAATGTATTTTTATCAAACAAAATTAAAATTATCATTTTTTTTGAATTATTTAAATGAAATTTATATATTCAATAAATTTTTGTAAAGACTCATCTAATATATATGTGATAAAAAATATGGTTTTATGCTTTAAAACTATTTTTAATTGTTTTTTATTTCATTTTCCCCATTAAATTATAATGCAATTCATCCACTAATAGGTATTGAATTTTATAAAAAAATTAAGTAATTTTAATCAATAATTTCCAATTTTTTTTTAAATAGTTCCATTTTATTTTTTTTCAATATGAATAATAATCATGGTATAGTTTATCACCTTGGTAATGGGTAAATCAGGTTAATCTAGGTAAAAAAAATAAGTGACAAAGCTATAATTTTTCCTATTTATTATTATTAGATGAATATTATTATAAATTTATCACCTTAGGATCAAAATATATTTTTTAATGGAAACTGTTCACAAAATGAAACTTATAATATTTAAAATAATGAATGTTACAAAGGGCCGCTTGCATAGATTTAAATAAAATTTATCTATTCGCATAAGGAAAAAATGTATAGGAATGAATCATGATTGTGATTTTGAGATTAATGAAATAATTTTCATGATCTATATATATTTCTAATTTATAGTAATACTAAAATGACCACAAATTCTTATGCAACATTGAAGTAGTATTTCTCCAATTAGTAAAAAAATATAATAAATGATTTTAAAAATATTAAAAGTTATATAAATTCAATGAGTTAATATTTAAAAAGAATTTATAAGATAAATTTGACCAATTATTTATATGTTAATGACTTTTTTTTAAAATTTCGTTATTTTAATTACGTCTATTAAATCAAATAAAATGAATATTCTCAAAATTGACATTAATGATATATTGTCAAAATAATATATTAAAAATAATAAAAATATTAAAATAGGTCAAAGGGGATATGATATGGTCAAAAAATGTTATAAAATATTTATTTATATAAAATTTTGAACCTTATGGGTTGATAATGAATTTATTATAATTTAATATTTTGTGAAATTTAAAGTTCGTACTCTCCCTCCCTTGTAAAGGAAAAGTGTTTCTTACTATATTTCATAAAATATTGATCCATATAGTCTAAATAACCCAAAAAAATTTTTAATATAAAAACTACAATACAAATCATTGAGGTTATCATCTCCCCAAAATACAAACCCCATGTTCTTAAATAAATGATCCAAAGGAGGTCTCCTGAAAGAGAGGTAGTTGTCTTACCTAAACTCATTAAATTTATATCTAATTATACTCCGATTAAATATATGGTTATTATCATAAAAATAAAAATTAAATACCATATATTTTATTAAATTTTATTATGATTATTAAAATACTATTATCCACCTACTTTCCATGAAATGGGAAGTGAAAGTATCTCTCAGTCATACATACAACTTACTATCTCCACATAATATTACAATTTATTTTTCATAACCAACATTTAGGGATGGTAATTATGATGGGATTAAAGTTTATATATTGAATTTATGATATATTTATGATTATATTTCAATAATATAATTTCTACCTTCATACCTTCCAAACTAATGGAAAATGATTGTGTTTCTCGTGCATATGTGTGGACCACAACCTCCACAAAGAAATGTGATTTATTTTTCATTTCTATTTTACATCGATGGTAAGGAGGATGGATATTATGAATATATATATACAATTTATATTATATAATAATGTATCTTTAATTGTGAGTTATTATTTACCATTTATTCTTTAATTCTATCAAAAAATGAAAATATCATTCATGCATATGTATGGAATACCATCTCCATAAACGGTGTGATTCATTATTTATCTCTACCATTATGGATAAATATAAATATTTCTACATAATAAATATATATGATAAACTAATCATTAATTTATTATTTTATATAATAGTTATTAATTTAAATTTATTATATAGGAGTTCAGAATGCTTTTGATGTAAGTAGAACTCAATGTATGTGATTTTTTTCTAACTTTAATTTCTATGGGACACAAACCTTATACATCACCTGTTTCATTTTTGTGGTATATATATACCACGAATGTATTTTATGATGTTTATTATGAATATTATGAGGATTTACATGCTAATATGAGGATATTTCATTCATGGTACTTATGATTCAGTAGTAACCGAAGTGGTAAGGATTTTATTTTACAATATAATTATTTATTGGGATTTTATTATTATAATTATTATGATTGAATATTCTAATATATATCACATAAAAATTATGAATATTCTTATCCTCTTTTTATTTCATAAAAATACTTGTTTTCCTTTAATTTTCCTCAGCTTATGTTCTCAATAGAATTGAAATACATTCTAATTAAAAATTGAAAGTATTTTTCTATTGAGACAAAATATTTTTTTCATCCATATCCATGTTTACTAAAAATATTTTAATAAAGGTATTTAAAATTATCCTATTATTTTTTATGTTATTTTTAACATTTTATTACTTGTAACAAAATATTTCAAAGGTAATCTTCATGTCATTTTCCAAACGAGGAAGTTTATGATTTTTTTTCTATAAGAGTATAAGGAATGTTTTATATTTACGTATATGAAATGAATGAAATTTAACACCATATTGAACAATAAATTAATTTAATATTCCATTAATATATTCCATGGTTATTTAAAAAAATTATATAATATTTTTGATATTTTTATATTTTAAAGAAGTGATTTAAAAAATTAATGTTATTTTCCTCAAGAAATGTTCCATGTTATGTATTAAAATAACATTCCATCTAAGAATACATCCTTTGATTTTACTTAAGAAATACTGGGGTTACAATCCAATTATAAAATACTCATTATTTATATGGACTTTTTTTGTTTATTAGGATAATATTTTTATGAAACCTGTTCATTTTCTATAGGTTATACTTTGATGAAATGTTTATAAAACCAATTTTTTTTCAATGGTTCTGATATGATGAATCTTATATGATATAGTGGTACACATATAAATTATTTTTATAATATTATGGGTGAGAAATATATCTACCTCAAATTTATTTAGTAATTATTAATTTTTTATGATCTCAAAGAGTACACATGTTGTTATACTAAGCATAAAAGGGGGTACACGAGAGGTTATCATTATCCTAAAGTCGGTACAAGGGTGGTTCACCTAAGACTAACATGCTAGGAATATATTGGTGGATAGTATTAAAATATGTTTTTCTATTTTATGTGTATTAAAAAATTATATATCTTATTAAAATTCTATTCTCTGATGGATAATGTCTCTTTATTTCTTTATGATTCTTGTCATATGAATTGCCAAGATTTATTTTACAAATCAAGATTGAAATCGATGATTTATAAAGAATTTATTTCAAACATTAAACTCATGTTTTTAGATTATTATTCTCATGTTATGATTACGTGATCATATATATATATATATATCCCATAATTACCATTATTAATAATTAAATATCACCCTTTTTTATGTTTCATTGTCCAAGATTATAAAGAAAGGTATTGTATGCGATATGCCTAATAAGGGTGAAAAAAATTAATAAATAACTGGGATATAATATATTTCACTTATAAACAAGTTTTTTAAGTATCTATGTGACCAATAAAAATATAAATATATTATTATATCATAGATATTCATGTTATGGAAATAATATTCATCTAATAATATGTGCTATTTATGCATTATAAGTTTGGGCCACTATAGTGTATGTGATTATCTATTATAGATAAAGAGAATATATCCATTAATATGGTATATGGGGTGGATGACATTATTTATAAATGTTTATCGATTCTCTTAATTAATATATTTATAAAATAAATTTCTTTAATTTAAGGAATTATGTTGAATATGGTGTGGAAAAATGATGAATAGGTTTCTATCCATAAGGTGGAGGTGGGAGTGAATTTTTTTAATGCATTTATATTTTCGATAATTGTATAATTATTAATGGTAAGCCTTTCCCATTAAATAATAAATTAATTGAAATTTTCATTGCTAATGGAACTGTATAATATGAATGGTGGGTTACTATTGATATCCTATATAGATTAAATTTATTGGAATCCCCCTTATATGAGAACTACCTAGGTGTTAAAGGATATTGGAAATTTCATTGGTAAATTCATTAGTTCATATACCTTATATCCAATATTTGAGTTTCCAAATTTCAGAATAAGTGCTTGGGATCACATTAATAATCTAATTCTGAGAGGAACCCTTTTAAAAATCCATGATTCTTATGTATATAAATATTTTAAATATGAGAGGATCCAAATTTTTTATCTTATTAAGGAATTCATAAAACTTTATAGAATTTGTTTTCATCTAATGAAGTTAATATTAATGGAAATATATTGTTTAATTATCATGTGAGGATATTGGAAAAGGGATAAATACTTCATTTTAATCTATAATTATTCAAAAAAAAGTATATTGGGAAATTTTCTAGAGAATATGATCATAGACTTTTGAAATATAGAAATATGGAAGAAGTAGTTTTCTTGGGAATGCATGTTCCCCTAATATTATGAAATATTTTTGGATGTAAGGAAGGTTTAGAAAATTATCATTCCCTAGTGTTGTGTTATAAAACCACTATTAAATGTACTAAATATCATTTGAATATGAATTTATTAGTGGAGATTCCAGAGAAGAGGAATTTTTCTCTAGATTAGTTGAGGAATAACAGATATGATTTAAGGAATCATGGTAATCTCTCAATGGTTAACAATGAATATTCCATTACTCTAATTATAGATCCTAGTTTAAGCTTAGTATTATATTTTCTAGTTGGTTATTATGAATCTTTGGTCTACCCATATGATATTAGGTGCATACAAATGAGGTGACCATTCTTGGGTCCTGACAGAAAAATATTTTAAAGGGGACCTCTAAAGTGCCCCTAATTATATGGAATTTTTCCAAATCCCCCATTATATGGAAATGGAAGTATCATGATATATAAAATATTAAGGATTCTAAAATTTTTATTTTTAAGAATAAAATACATTATGATGATTTTATGGATTGGGTTCATATGTGTTTAAAAAACAATCCAAAATTTTGAGTGACTAGAAACTATTTTTTAAGAGTTAAAGGATGGCATGTACTGACCCCGACAAAATATTTGAGTCACCTATGCTAAAACTATTAAGGAGATTTTTATTCCCTAGATATTTTTTACTCTCCATATTTGGTCCACCAAATATCACACTATCATTTTTTTATTATCCAAAACAATTTTGGCATGCAAGTACATGATTTTTTTCATGTTGAAGGTGGGATTTCAAAAAATTTATTTTAGTTGGTATGAGATGACATGATAGAAGTTGATGAATATTTTGTAAAACTTATATTGATATAGAATTACTATAATTACCATATTATAGAATCATTTTCATTTTTAGGGTATCCTTCTTGGTATTTTATTATCTTATATTATATTCCTCAATAGAATTAATGTTGTAAATATTCATATATAATTAATATTATTCAAAAGAAAATTTTAAAGAATATATTGGGGTGGGGTATTAATTATTCCCTATTTATCAATGAGAATAAAGGCAGCAGGGAATGAAGTGGCGAGGCAATTATTTCATTCTAGGAAACACTTTTTTCTTAATATTTTAATGATCCAATATACTCTGCTGATCGACTCACTTAGTTCTTGAGGAGGTCTTCTATGGGGTCAATTTTTGATTGTATGGGGATTAAGGATTATTTTTTTGAGGAGTTTTTATTATTTTCATTATCATAAGGACACTAAAATATGAAAACAATGATTAAGGATACATATCTGAGTTATCAAAAGTGGATCTCCTATTATTTTGGAAACCTCGAGCATTGAGTAGTATTTTCTAAAAATAGTTATGAAAATGGTTTTCTATTCCCTATAATGATGAAATAATTATTAGTGTTTACTTGTTGGGAAATTATCTTCTCTCTTCCCTCCAAGAAAAATAATGCAACATATTTATACATTTATAGAAATCCTATACCAAGGAGATAAAAAAACCACTCTCTTCCATCAGAGAGCTTCTTCAAGGTGTAGGAAAGACCTCATTGTGAGGGTGGAAAATAATGATGGACATTTTATAGATGATTTTATGGAGATAAATTAACTAATATTACTTTTTTCTAATGTACATTGTGTTTATTTCATAGGAATATGCTTTCATATTTTTTAATTCATTATTTATGTTATAACAGATGAGGTGAACCAGTAGTTGGATACAAAATTATCAGATGATGAAGTATATCAGTTTCTTCTAGAGAATTATTATATAAATGATACTGGACTTTATGTTTTCCACACTCTTTTTAAAACTCTTTTATTATATTTTTGGATATTAAATAATCTTCCTTATGAAGAACTTATGTTGATATAAATCCTATTTTAGTTTTTTTACAAAACTATGATCACTCTTATTCCATAGGTTCACAATTCCCTTAAAACATCATATACTCATACTTAATTACTAAATAATGTTATTTATATTATATTCTTCAATATTGTGACTACTTGGATGATGGGACTACTTTAATATATTGTGAAAAATAATCAAAGTTAATTGATTCTTCGGAGACTTATGAATGATAATGCTAAAACTTCCTTGGATCTATTTAGTCCAATGAAAACTAGTTCTTCCTCAAAATGAGGCCTTATGGAATTGAATCTTGATATGAAAAAGGATTAGGATATTGTTTATTGGTCCTTTATATGTATTTTCCAAACTTGAATGTGTTTTGGTTATAAATAGGTTACTATTTTTATAAAATGTATAGAATTAGTCTTTTTTTGGATCAATATTAATTATAGTCTTTCAGATAGTTTCAAATCATACTGTGGGTTGTGGTAGAGACACCATATTTCATTTTTTTCTCATTATTCATACTGATGATCTCTTATCTAATATTTTATTGGTTTTATGAGGGTAATGGATCATAATTGGAGCTATGTTATCTCATATAATTCCTCCTATTTCTCACATATGTTTTACACATTATAGTCTCCTCTTTACTAGAGATAAAAATCAAGAATGTTTCATATTTTATAATATTATTTGAATCTTTGCAAAGTCATATAGTTATTTAGTGATCAATGAAAAATATAAAATTCCTTTCATTAAGGGTTGGAAACCTTTGTAAAATATAAATTACAATGGATGTGTTATATATAGTTGTTTAAAATGAACATTAGAAATATCACAGGGATTCTAAATATTATTGGGTGGTTTACGAAATATGTTTTTTCTTCTATTATGGAGAGAATCAAGAAGAATATTCATGTATGGGTGAATAGTTGGATTTATTGATAGGGACGAGATCTCCTTTATGAGGTAGTTTCCCAAACTATCCTTTTATATACTATTTATTTTATCATGTTTTTGAGAACTTTTATAGGCCACCTTCATTATCAGTTCTCAATATTTTAGTGGCATTTTAGAAGGGGAAGAATAAAAAAGTTGGGTTTCCTAGGAAAAAAATTTCATTCTAAAATATTGTGGTATTATTTATTTCATGTACTTGGAGAGATTAAATGATTCCCTCCATAGAAATAAGTGATGGTGGATGACCATGGTAATTATATTTTTTCATGACTTCTACCTAATACATATTTCCTATAATCTGATTTTATACAAGTAGTATTAAGACCCCGATATAGTTTTCTTTAGAGGAGTATTTGGGGATCCCATGCCACCCACTTGAAATGTGTGTATTAGAGGATAGAAAATATATAGGATGCTAATATAGAGGGATTTATTTTAATAGTATATAATTATATAATGATAAACTCATCACTGGTCATTTCAGGCTATAAGGAGACTAATATAATGGATCTCATTAATTACTCATTTTATGTGCGGTTCATGGAGAAACCATTAATTTTTTTTTAATGATGGTGACCGCCACATCATTTTGAGTATCCCTTAAGAGATATATTATGGGGATGATAAATTTTACTAGAAGTTGGATTCTATAGGGATCTATTCTGTTTAGTTCATATATATGATTATATTCTAAAACTGCATTGGTATCTCTACTATATTTCGGTGGAAGGATATTTGGAGGATTTTATCCCCTCCAAGTGTTATGTTATTATGATGGGAAGTCTTTAATTGTGTATTGCGATGCATGAAATTCTTTCAACCCATCATAATTTTCACTATATTATATTCCCAATTTGCCTAGAAGAAGTTGAGATGGTTTCGATTCTACTATTTCTTGTCCAATATAGAATTGTATTTGGCTTATGTGGAAATATAAACAACATGATTTTATGGATCTCAATTCCAACCATCTTAAAAATTTACATCATTAGGTTAGTTTTTTGGATATAGTGAGGATTTTATCAAATATTTATAGGAGTGGTATGATTCACGGGATTCTCATTCAAATAATTATACTGAAAATGGAATTAATTTTGGATGAAATAATTTGGTTCACCCTCAGTGGGGTGTTTTCTCAAAAATTAATACATAATATAAAGTGTTATTGGATTGAAAACTGGGAATTGGAATTTTTTTGAGGCATGAGTATAATGGCCCGGACCCTCTTGGTCCATTACTTTTTAAATTTTTGGTGTTTGGGATGCCCTGAGAGTTTGGTGTGTCGGTGGAAGGACGTCGCCGATCGACGAGTCGCCGATCGGTCTCACTGATTAGTGTGTCCCCAATCGGTGAGTCACTAATTGGTGTGTCAGAGATCGGTGAGTCACCGATCAGTGTGTCCCTGGTCGGTGTGAGGCTGATCGGTGTGAGGCCGATTGGTGTGAGGCCAATCAGTGTGTCCCCTATCAGTGTGATGCCAATAGGCATGTCACCGATTGGTGTGACACCGAATAGTGTGTCACATATCGACGCCACACCTGATTAGTTCCATAGGGGGGGTGTCAAAGTTTTCCTCCCCCAGTTATTCCAAAACACAAATTTCAAGTCTTTAAACCTTTTTAAAGTGGTTCAAGGCCATTTTTAGCCCCATAAACAATGTTTTAAATCCCCTAGGAGTGGGGAGACCCTCAATGGACCCATTTTCCTCTCTTTAAATGAAATAATTTAACTCACAACTGTTATAGACACCCTCAGATGAGAATTATTAAATAACAATTAATTCCATTGTGTGTAACTGTCCATACACGTGGTGAAACCACAATCCACCTTTGAAGCCATTCAAAATTCATATCCTGTAACTCTAGGATCTTTCCTTTTTATCGCACGATAAATATTTATTTATTTATTATTCTTGGTTGGTCACTTTCCATTCCCTACATTTGGAGTCCGCCCTTCCTGAGGCTAGTGGTTTGCCTATGCTGGATCCTTTCCTGCTCACTCTTGGAGTCCCCAGAGTTCCTCCCCTATAAGTCGCGCATCCTAGTTATTGGCGCGTTGAGAAAAAAATCGATCGTTGATTATCTAGGTAGGGGTTTTCCTTCATCTATATTTACTGTGTATCATGTGGGGTGGGTATGATAATGTTCTTATGGGAATGGATGAAACCAAACCTTAACGAACATAATAAATGGTTTTTAAAGAATTAAGGGGTGTGTTTGACGATGTTGTGGTACTCTTTTATCTTTTCTTATATGTTGTGAATTGTTTGGGCTTATGTACACTAAAAATAATGGCCGTTGGGGGTCCTTTCTTGTTCACTAATGAACCTTTTTTTCTAGATAATTCTGTGACTGAATGGCTGTAACACGGGAACTGGATAGTCACATAAACTCAGTTGATTAAATCTATGCCCAATTAATAAGAATCCTTGTATGGTCACCCCAGTTAATCAAACGGAAAGATATAACTAAAGGAATGGTGTGTTTGAATCTAAAAACTCCCTTGCTCTATCTTGGTGACATGTGTGGTTTTTCTGCTTGATGCTTGTGGAGTGATATGGATGGGGATGAGATCCCCTGTTGTGGTGTAGTTGTTGGTTTGTGGATCTGAGGCCATATGGGCCTGTATGTCGGGGCTTGGTTAGGTTCCAATACTTCGAGGGACCTCACAGATCTCTTTTGGTGTTGTGACTTTACAAGAGAACCGGGTGTGAATGCTTAATTTGCTGATTGGATGTTTTTCCTTCCTTGGCTTATGGCTATTCCTATTAGTTGCCCGGTAGTGAAGAATTATTTTAAACGAAACCACTAGAATGTGATAACAAGAATGGTCTAAAATGGGATTTGTTTTCTGGGAATGAGTTGTGAATTGTTTGTGGTTGTTGTGATTCTTATGTATGAATAGTAGTGAGGGTGTTTGTGTATGAGATGGTTTGGAACCCCTAGGTTGGGATGAGTTCTTGTTTACATATATGTATAATTTACCTCACATGTTTCTTATTTTCACCCCACCAAAGTTGAGAAATTCATGCCAAACACCCCCATTTCATGGGGAAGAGTGTTTTTCCCAACACTCCTATGAGTGGCTAGTTATTAGCTCATTTTCTACTCCCTTTCTTGAGTATCCCAAGACTCTTTAGGCAGGCTGTGAAAGCTTGAGGTCCATTATAGCCAAATATTCTTTAGGTAGGGTATTCGTGGTGGTTTTCCTAGGTGTGTGTGGGTAGGTTATTTCCCAAGCATCTTCTGGATGAGGCCCAGGTGTCTTCGGGTGTGGAAATAGTTGTTCTGGCCCAATTGTCTTCAGGCGTGGTAGTAGTTTTTTTGGACCAGGTGTCTGCGGGTGTAGTTACGTATGGTTGTTGTGGCCTAGGTGTTTGCATGCGGGATGTGTGGTTGTGGTAGCCCAGGTGTGCGCGGGTAGGGTATGTTAGTGGGACTGTGGTGAGAATGGAAGGGGAGGTATGATGCGTAGGATGTCTTCAATAACTAGTGGGAGAGTGGTGCGGGGTACCCAAACATCTATATGTTATTACTATTATTTTACTTGACTTGTGTTATTTGGGGAGTGTTCCTTGCTAAGGTTTGGGTGGATAGTTTCTTTGTTAGATGCTTTGGTTATCTCCTTTTCTCACGTGGCATTAGAATACCTCCCCACTTGTGCATGATAGCTTTTGGTTTTCCCTACTAAGTATACCTGTATACTCACCCTATGTATATAAAAAATACTTTCAGGTTTCTAGGAGGACTTTGAGGACCATGCCAGACCCTATTAGCTCAGACGCTGGGACTGTTGACATTAGTGTTTTTCTTTTCTTTTGGTACTTTCCCCTTTGGAGTTTTATTTTACTTTATATCAATTTATTATCAGAACATGCATATGATAATGGATTATTTTGGATTTAATTTTACTTCCAGATTTGGTGTTCTTTGGTATTTACTATATTATCTATCGATCCTATTAAATAAAAAGGGAAATGCCTTCCATTTTACATGTGATTCTATAACCTTGGTGCTAGTCGCCACTCCGGGGCCTATTGAAGGTGGGTCTTAGGGGTCATTATCTCTCCTTAAACTTAAAGAAGGAAGGGTTTTGCAATCCACTTTCCCTTTCCTCATCTTGGTGAAGGTGGGTCATGACAGAATGGTATTAGAGGAAGAGGTTGAGAGATAGGATGGAGTTTGAAGTTAGGAACAGTGAAGATTTCATGGGATGTTAGGGAAACAATGTTAGACAATCTTGGTATGTGAAATAGGACAGGGAAGACTGGCTAGGACATGGGATTTTAGGCCCCCCCATGATCCGATGAAAGGAATCAGGACCTACCTAATGACCAAGTGAGGCTACATTGATTTCAGGGTAGAGACCCTAGGAAAGGTGCATGCATCATAATGACTAGTGTTCTTGTGTGTTATGTGTGTTCTGGGAATTTAAATAAATAAAAATTTTAAGAAAAATTTCAAATCAATCTTCTACACTATTCAGTCTTAGGAATTCCTTATTTACCTTGCAGCTATGAAACCTGGATGGTGACCATGAATTGTGTGGGTGATCGAGGCCTAGTAGGATGATTTTACAGATCAGCGGAGGACTGATTGAGAGGAGGAGGATACCAGTGGAATAGGATGCTTGGTTCCTTTCATAGGCACACCCTTAGGAAGTTCGAGGGTAGCATCTTAGACATAGAGACAGAGAGTCGGATCTAGGAGTTGGTGATAAATTTCTTCTTGATTTGGGCTCTGATGGAGTACTGGGTTCCTCTGGCTTTAATACAAATGCATTGATTGGCGCATTAGTGGTGGACAATCTATCTTAGGGAGAAGAGGGAGGCTGAGGTTTTGTGGGAAAACTTTGAGGGAGAGTTCCAAGAGGAATTCCTATCTTCCACGATGAAGGAAGAGAAGAGGCATGAGCTACTCTCCCTACAACAGGTGATCATGTCAGTAAGGGAGTTGGGGATCAAGTTCAAGGATCTCCTTTACTTTGCTCTGTAACTATTTTCTGATGAGGAGTCTTGAGAGAGAAGTTTAGAGGAGGCACTCTGACCTTCTCTTTAGTATGATGTTACTCCCTTCACTCTACCGACATACTTGGAGGTTTAGAAGAAGGCCAAAGTGGTGATGAGGATCCACACGATGGGAGGTGTACCGTGGGAAGGGAGATAGTTGTTCTCGTCAAATGGGAAGGCCATTAGTAGCAGGCCTCTAGCATCAGGTCCGTCTAGGTTTCGACAAGTGGGGAGCAGGCCCCAACAGTTCCAGTTTCAATCTCCTAGTCCTCACCCCTTCTTTGCAGGTCCAGGACTAAGATGATTCATCTGTGGTAGTCATGGGCACCTTCAAAATCAGTGCCTAGACTGAGTGTAGTATAGTGGGGGTGGGAAGATTCAGTTCCCACCTTAGCAACAATAGTTTCTAGCTAGGCCCTTTCAGTAGCAACAGCAGGGATAGCGAGCTCCCGCTCCTCTGAGAGCAGACATTACAGGAGGAGGCCGGCCTTAGGGACCTTGACCAGGGCATGGTCAGGGAGGCGGTCAACAACTGAGGGGCATAAAATCTAGGCATGGAAAGTTTCACTCTGTAGAGGCAATAGTTATAGTAGGCCCAGAAGTCGTTCGAGGTGCGATCAACTTGTTTAGCACTCTTGCCTATGACTTGTTGGATTCATGATCTTTGAACTCCTTTGTTGCACCTAGTCTAGCCCATGCTTTGGGTCTAGACATATAGAGACTTCACATGCCCCTAGTTTTGAGTACTCCATTCGGAGCTCAGACCAAATTTTCTCATGTTTGACGGGGATGTAGACTGATGTTGAGACCACATCAATCTAGTGTGGGCCTTCTTTTGCTATAGATGAAGCCGTATGATGTCATTCTAGGCATCAAATGGCTATTCTCTGTATGTTTCGTTATCGACAGCTTCCAAAGAAGGATCGTACTTTCAGATACGGGTAACTAGTATGTAGCTTTCATCGGCGAACGAGGTTGCCAGGAGGGCAGCCAGTAAGTGGAGCCTCTTCTTTCCTTGTTAGCCGTGCTGTCAGTGGAGTCAGTAGACTCAGAGATGGTGGAAGTCCCGAGGATCATTAGTGAGTGAATGGATGTCTTCCCTAAAGAGGTGGTGACTCTACCCCCTTGACGTGATGTTGAGTTCAAAATAGACTTGCAACCCTATTCCCATCTGATTTCGATGGATCCCTATCGGATGTCACCTTTTTAGTAGTGGGAGTTATGAATTCAGACTTACAATCCAATGAATAAGGGTTTTTTCCAACCGAGCACGTCACTATGGGGTGCTCCGGTCTTGCTCGAGAAGAAGGAAGATGGTGGTATCAAGCTATGCAAAGACTACCGAAGACTGAATCAGCTAACGATCAAGAACTATTAACCTTTCCCAAGGATAGAAGAAATCTTTGACCAGATGAGGGGAGCATACTGGTTATCTAAGATTGATATGCTATCTGGGTATCACTAGTTAAGGGTGAAGGACAATGATATCCCAAAGACTACTTTCTGGTACAGGTATGGGAACTTGGAGTTCATAGTCATTCCGTTTTGTGTTACGAACCCACCTGTTGTGTTCATGGGTCTCATGAACTCTATTTTACAAGATTTTATGGAATGGTTAATCATTTTGGACATTGATGAAATTTTGATCTGCTCAGGATCAGAGGAGGAACATACTAAGAACCTCAGGATGGTCTTGTAGATCCTTTAACATAACCATATCTTTGGGAAATTGTCCATTTGAATGTTATTGACACGAGAAGTGCATTTTCTTGGACACGTGGTGTCTCAACAAGGGGTAGCAGTTGATCTGTCAAAGGTTGAAGTGGTTATTTCTTTGGAAGCACCGAAGAATGTGATAGAGGTTCGTAGTTTTCTGGGTCTGGCAGTCTATTATCAGAGGTTCGTACCTGACTTCTCTCAAGTTGCAGCTCCTTTGATAACTTTGACTAGAAAGGAATAGGACATCATGTAGAGTGAGAAGTGTCAATAATCCTTCAGTTATCTGAAGGTGAATTTGGTCAGTGCCACAGTTCTGAGGTTTCCAGAAGAAGAGGTGATGTTTGAGGTGTTCTGTGATGCTTCAGGCCAAGGCTTGGGGTGTGTGATGATGTAATAGCAGGGGTGATCTCTTATTGGCCTAGGAAGTTACACCCCCACGAGCATAACTATGCCACCCATGACCTTGATATTTTATAGGTCGTGTTCACACTATAGTTTTGGCAACATTACCTCATTGTGGAACACTTTGTGGTCTTCAAGGATCACAAGATGTTGAGGTATATCTTTACCCACTAGGACCTGAACTTTTGACAATGAAGTTGGGTAGAGTTTCTTTAGGGCTGCAACATTGAGATCTATTACACTAAAGGTAAGTGGAACGTTGTGGCTGATGCCTTGAGAAGGAAGTCACAGAGGGAATTTGTTCAAGAATCTGTGGATTCTTGGAAGGCAATGGAGGAGTTGGCTTCCCTATACCTAGATGAAAGTGTGGATGGTGGTAGAGGTTGTCTGTTTCAAATGACAGTGAAATCATCTCTATTGCGGTAGGTGGAGGAGTCTTAGGGGAGAGACTTAGAGAGTTAAGTGATGCGCAATCGGGTTAACCAAGTCAATGCTATGGAAGGGTGGTTGGAGGATGGTCAGAATCAGATGATTTTTTAGGGAAGTTGTTTGTCCCAGAGATGATGCAAGAGGGAGTTCTCCATGAGTTCCATAACTCAATCATAGTGGTACACCCAAGAGTTTCCAAGATGTATCGAGGCCCGAGGGAACATTTTGGGTGGCCTGGGGTGAAATGGGCAGTGGAGAAGTTTGTGGAAAGGTGCCTGGTGTGTCAGCAGGTGAAGGTTGAACACCGCATCTCAGGAGGTTTGTTGAAGCCTTTAGATGACCCCGAGTGTAATTGGGAAGACATCTCGATGGATTTTTTCACAGGACTACCTAGGGTTCAAGGAGGATGTGATGCTATCCGAGTAGTGGTAGAATGGATGAAAAAATCATCTCACTTCCTGGCGATCAAGGAGATGAGTGCGGTGGATTCCTTATCACAAAGATACATGGATGAGGTGGTGTGGTTTCATGGAGTTCCGAGCTCTCTAGTATCAGATAGGGATGTACGGTTTACCTCACGAGTCTGGAGGAGATTGCATCAGTCTTTTGTCACCCAGCTATGCCTTAGCACTGCCTTACATCCCCAGATAGATGGGAAGATAGAGAGAACCATCTAGACACTGGAGGATATGCTACAAGCTTATTTTTTGGACTTCTGGGGATCAGGTGAATGGAATTTTCCCTTAGTAGAATTTTCTTATAATAATAGTTATCACTCTAATATTGGAATGGCACCATTTAAGCCTTGTATAAGAGGCCATGTTGTTCGCTGGTGTGCAAGACTGAGGTTTGGGAGGTAGGTTTTCTTGGCCTAGAGATAGTGTAATGCACAACAGAGAAGGTTCAGCTTGTGTGTGAGAAGATGAAGGAAACCATGGACTGAAAAAAGTTGTATGTCAATCATAGGAGGAGGCCCTTGGAGTTTGAGGTTGGAGACCATGTGTTCTTGAAGTTTTCCCCTTAACATGGGCAGAGAAGGTTTGGAAAGGGGAGAAAGCTCTCTTCTAGGTTCATTGGGCCTTTCGAAGTGTTGGGGAGAGTCGGTGAGGTGGCATATCAACTGGCATTGGAAAATCAGTTTGAAAGGATCTACAAAGTTTTCCATGTAATTTCTCAGAAATCCTGTATATTTTTTTATTATATGGAATTATTTCAAGACCGTTAAATCTGACAGCGTGCAATTCTGAGGTCCAGAGTGCCTGGAATGATCCATCGAAGTTTTGTTAAGATTTAGTTAGCACGTGTAAGAAGTTTTACTGAAAAAGTGAAATAACTCTTAAAAGGATGCTCATATCAGAAATCTGAGGTCACCGTTGTGTTCAGGATAGCGGGTTTACCCTAGGTGTGACTTAATTTTGGTCGGTGCAGGCCTCCAGTGAGAAAACCCAAAAATGACATAACCGTAAATAAAATAATTAAATAAAGTTATTTTATTTTTCAAATGCTTATAACTCACAAACAGTAACTCAGATTAAAAATATAATACCATCGCTGAAATCATGAGGGTATGTTTTCTTTAGGCAGATACTAACCTCAGCAAGTATGGGCCACTAGTGAAAGTTGGTTTTTGGCCGTAAATAAAATAATTAAGTGACAATTATTTTAATGTAAAATTTCATAACCTCTAAACAATAACACAGATTAAAAATATGATAGTACTATTGGGTTTTTGGGGTGTGTTTCACTTAGGAAAAGCCTAACATTGACCGGAGTAGGTCGAGGGTGACTGTTATTAATTTTTCAAACTTTTTTGGGTACATTCAGTAAATGTGTGAGTGAAATTTTATAACTTTTAAACCATTTCTTGGATTAAAATTCCGAGGGCACCGTTGAATCTGTAGCACCGAGATTCACTAAAGAGAGACTTCACTTCGACCGTAGTAGGTTCGGAAAAAAATTTGTTTTTGGAACTTTTTAATAGAATAAATAAAATAACTTTATTATTTTATTTTTATTCTATTCCTCCAACAGAAAAGCGGTAAGGTGAGACCAGTGATGTGTCAATCCAATAAATGGATTGACCCTCCAATATGAGTAACATCAATGTTGGGGAAAATTAAGAAGCTTTCTAATTAATGAGCCCCATTAACTTCTTTTCATCGTTACTTACCCTCCCCCTATCTTATAAATATGGATCTAGGGAAGGGGTATTAGATAGATTCACCAAGAAGCGAATTTCTAAAGGAATTCCACGATTCCAAACCCTTAGAAGATGAAGCCGACCCAGTGGGAGGTGACAGACAACACCGAACCACCAATGGGCGACGTGCGAGTGGTGTCTTTGGGAGCTGGTCGTGGGAACTAAGAACACGGTCCACTGACAAGCGTAGATGATTCTACAACATTTCAAGGTAGGGGTTATTTTATTTTGATCATTTTTTATTCCCTCTTCCATATTTATTGAAATTAAACGAAGAACACAGGTCAACCGACTAACAGGTTGACCCGCAATTCATTCGTCTTTGCAGGAGGTTGATGCAGGGTATCTTTGCGGGGTTAATCTTGTGTTCAATTCAATTTTTTATTGAACTCCCTTAACATCCTCCATATTACGAGATAATGCGGAGGGCGTGGGCCTAACGAACCTGCCCCGAACCCTCCGCTATCTTGCTTTCCTTATGCCACCTTGGAAGACCGCAAGCACATCAACACACGCCGCAAGAGGAGAGTCACAGCTCGTCAGTCGTGGATAACGGAGGAGGCGACCAACATTAAGGATGGCGGCGGGAAGGGAGGCGGCGCGATTGCCGCACCACCGGTGAACGGAAGCCGCAGACGAAGCCACGAAAAAGGCAGAACCCACCTCTGATGGGTTCTATAGTGACCAAGCGGCACCCTCGCGGCGCCGCCACTTCGCCAACCGAATGACCTCTGGGCCATTCCAGAATCCGAGAGATCAAGGTGGTTACATCACATGTGTCGTACCGAACCGGGCTACCGCCCTCAGTCGGGCCACCGCCCTCAACTGGGTCACAACCCTCGACCGGGATGCCACCATTGATAGGGATGCCGTCCTCGACTGGGTCTCCGCCATCCATCGGGCCGCCTCCCTCGACCGGGACGTCGCCCTTGGAGCGGGCCGCCGCCCTCGGAGTGGGCCGCCGCCCCTGGACTGGGTCGCAGCCCATGGCCCGGGCCGCCGGCCTAGCAGGTCAATGCCCCATGTGGGCCAGACCGCCCTTTTGCGGGCCCCCTATTCTCTCTGGGACGCCCTTGTAGGCTGTGCCAGACCTCAGACCAATGGGCTGAGTCTGCCGTGGCCCAACCCAGACCGGGTCGGGCCGGGTCAGTCTGATCGGGTCGGACCAAACCTGGGCCCAAACGTGCCCAGAATCACATAAAGGGCCATACCTTGAGAACCAGATGTCTGATTGACGAACCGTCTACAGCTTTGGGATATTTGGATCGAGACAGTCCATTTTGGTTTAATCCTCTTGAGTTTTGGAGACAGTTGGAGAACAACCGGGTTGGATCAAACCCAAATTCAACCGGGCCCCCGAAGCTAAAACACCTATAACTCACAGACCAAACGTCTGATTGACACATTGTTTATTGTGTTGGAACCATTACAACATGGAGGTCCTTTGGGTTACTCCTTTTTGGAGCTTCTTGATAGTTGAGGTATGACCGATATCTCGAGGGAAGATTCTACGGAACTCGAGCACACCAGGTGTGAGGAATCCAGTGGTTGACAGTGAGGTGGAGGTTGGAGACAGATCATGAGGAGTTCAGCGCTCATCGATCCTGTGTGGGTTAGCACATACTGATCTTGTGTGGGTCAGTGCTCAGTGATCATGTGTAGGTTAGCACATAACGATCCTGTGTGGGTCAGATCCTATGTGGGTCAGCGGGTGTTAGTTACCTATCGACTCTGCATGGGTCAGATCCAGTGTGGGTTAGATCCTGTGTGGGTCAGCAAGTGTTAGTTACCTATCAACTCTGGTCAGGTCAGATCCTGTGTTTATCATTGTAGGGGTTAATACCTATTGATACTGTGTGGTTCAAACTCCATAGGGTCAGAAGCAGTGCCTCTTGAAAAAATAAGATGATCTAGCTTCATGACCAATCATCTGTACATCTATACTTCACTGAAAACCTAGTTTGAGGTGAGACTCTATGTGATCTGCCTTTAATTTGTGCTTTTTTTTGAGGTTATGCTACGTGGTACAATAACTATGTGGTAAACTATCTTTGTGGTTTTACCTGTGTGGTACTTTTACCTTTGTGGTGTTACCTGTGTGGTACTTCTACCTTCATGGTGCTATCTTCGCGGTGTTACCTGTGGGGTAATTTTATCTTCGTGGTATTACCTTGGTGGTACTACTGTCATCGTGGTGTTACATGTGTGGTACTTCTATCCACGTGGTGTTACCTGTGTGGTACTTCTATCTTTTTGGTGTTACCTGTGCGGTACTTATACCTTTTTTGGAGTTACCTTCGTGGTGTTATCTTTGTGGTGTTACCCGTGTGGTACTTTTATTTTCGTGGTGTTACCAGTGTGGTACTTATATCTTTGTGGTGTTACTTGTGTGGTAATTATACCTTCGTGATGTTACCTTCATGGTGTTATCTTCGTGGTGTTATCTGTGTGGTACGTCTACCTTCATGGTGTTAGATGTGTGATACTTCTACCTTCGTGGTGTATCCTGTGTGGTACTTCTACCATCGTGGTGTTACCTTTGTGGTATTCTTCCCTCTTGTATGAGATGAGTATATCTTGATAACTCAGGTATATGTATGGGAATATACATTAGTAGAGTTGATGTTTATTGTTTCATGCTTTGTGGTTTTTCCTTTGTGGAACTCTAGGAGACCTATGAGGGTCTCAGGGTCCCTACTGAGTATCGTTATACTCACCCATGCACGGTCTTCGCCTGAACCTTGTTGTTTCTTGTGAAGATGACATACAACCTTGATCATGGCTGAGGTAGCTAGGACTGGATGGTGCTTGGAGCTAGGACTGGACGGTGCTTGGAGCTGGACCTTTTGGTGCGATGTGACATAGGGACTACAGATCATGAGTTGTACCTACCCTCAGGTAGGATCCTCGATGGATGATCTAGGTGCTATTTTGTAACTTTCAGTTGTATTTTTAATTTTCAATTGTACTTGTAATTTTTCAGTTGGGCTTGTATTCCGGCCCCTTTAGTTTCAACACTCTTTATACTACATCAGTTTACTTTGTGGTTATGTCTAGTTGTGTTCTAGTCTGTGTAGTTGCTTCTTGTTGTGTTCTTGAACTGTGTCTCTGTACGGTAAAAAGGGAATGCCTTCCCATATTAGGGATACACCTTTCTAGTGCTAGTTGCTGGCCCCTGGCCTATGGAAGCCGAGATTGGGGTAGTCAAGACATGGGCCCTGGGGGATGGGTCGTGACAAAGTGTAAATTGAGGAGTTTGGTTCTACCGAAGAACTGGGACTCTGATCTTTCTTGTGAAGCAATAGTGTTAAGTATTATTAGTGTGGTTTTTAGTTTGGGGAGTCCAGTGTTGGTGCGGAAGCCAACGTATCCATACACCAGGACCCTAAATTCTGATTTCCAACTCAGCACACGAAAACACTAATTGCGTGTGTTTTTAAAAAAATTTCTTTTGATTTCTTTAGAGTCAGGTCACCATGTATATCTTAATGATTATGTCACACCTGTTCCTTACCAGGATTTCTCCATGTAGATAGCCAGCTAGGATTCCTGAGAGGGTACACGATGACGGCCCACCGAGCGACGAGGCCTCAGTGCAGGGCCCTCTTACGACATTAGCACCTTCGGGTGGTGTACCAGTAGCACAAATACCTATTGGATTAGCGTTTCCACCAGCCCCACTAGTAGAGGATGCACACCAACTGAGCTCATTTCATAAGTTACAGTGACAGATGCCTCTGTGGTTTCGAGGCGAGTCAGATTCCTAGGAAGCTGAGGGTTGGATGGAGGTAGTGGCTTGAGTTTTCTGCCTAGTTGAGACACCAGTAGAGAAGATGGTGATCCTAGTTACTAGTCTTTTCTAGTACACGACCATGAGGATGGTCCATAGGATAATGAGGATTCAGTACATGGACTATTTCCCGAGATGGTACCTTCGGGTAGTGTGCGAGCTATATCACCACCCATTGGTCAACATTTACAACCGGTGGTACCTGTAGAGGACACATTTAGGCTTAGTATCTTACACGAGTTTCATCATCAGATACCCCTTAGGTTTGGAGGTGATCTCGACTCACAGGCGGCTGAGGATTGGCTTGAGGAGGTGGATGAGAGTTCTCTAGAGCTTCTACAGCTTCGATAGGACTACATCTCGGTAGCTGATTATTCATCAAGGTATACCGACCATTCCTGGTACTCGATGAATACGATACGATCAATGATTCTGGGCTCGGACATCCGAGCGAGGTGTCTTTAGGGACATCTGAGCCAACACTATTCCTCTATGCATTCCTACCCATGTTAGGGTGCTCGATAGAATCTTTAGGGTTGAATATCCTTTGGCTGAGTGAATAAAACCAGTGAATGTTAGAAGTGGGAAAATATGAAACTGGCACCTGTCTTAGAGACTTGGTCATGTAAAACGTTTCAGGAAGAGGATGTGATAGGGAAAGACAAATCTTCAGGGCTACAAATGTGGGAGTATGGCTAGGAGAGCAACATGATGTGGTGTAATTTCTACATGTTACAACCACCAAATCAATGTGGTCCCCATAAGGCCCATGGAGCTGGAGGATAGGGTAAGGGAGTAGTAGCATGCTCTCAAGGAGTGTGACCCAATGTCTCTAGGAATGGTTTGAGGTGCGGCCTATGTCTACTATTAACTATTGTATTAATAGACATAGAAAATAATCATTCCTTCTTACCACGGATCTTGTTCAAGACCTAGAATTTTTAGTTAGGCCGTTGAGTTGACCCTCATGTCTATAGAAAACTTTGGGAGGAGACTCGATAATCACACTTACGCCGAATATGTGATCTGACCCTTGAGGTGATATTTTCGATTGGAAACTATTGGTGACAACGTCGAGGCATTATGACATTAGTTTGGGTATGAATGGACATCCACAGTTCATACTTAGATTGACTGTATTAGGAAAAAGGTTGTGGTTTATCTACAATATTAGGATGGGGTTTTCCTTAGTCGGTGAAAAAGGAAACCCAGGCAGCATAGGATAAAATCCTGCGTAGGAGGGTGCGACCGATCACTCATGAGTCGGCCAACCTTACCCTCATGGAAGCAAGAGTTTTGAGTTTTCAGTTCTCAACCAGAATGGCTAGAGTTCCTCCAGGACTATGACTTTGAGATATTCTATACTCCTGGGAAGGGGAATGTGGTAGCAGATGCACTCAGCAGGAGGTTTGGTCTACAACTGCTGAGTGAGGCATTAGAGTAGCTAGTCGCATTACAGATATCCTTCATGGATAGAGATGAAGCTGCTTACCTCTAGTCTATGATAGTCACTCCCCCACTTCTTTAGCAAGTTTGGGAGGCACAACTTGGGATGTTGAATATGAGACTCGACGTGCTCATATATCCTATTGATGGTCTTCTGAAGGATTTTCTGAAGGTGGGAGGCATATCGTTCTCTTTAGAGCATGCACCATAGTACCATCGACGCTTCAGGAGGAGGTCTTGATGGAATTTCATACATTCTATTTAATGGTACATATTGGAATGGAGAAGATGTACCAGGACCTCTGACGTCAGTACTGGTTGCCAAGGATGAAGAAAGCTATAGTAGAGTCTATATCACAATGACTCACTTGTTAGTAAGTGAAGACAACACAGAGATGGTAGAAGTCTTATGCTGATAGGATAAAGAGACCCTTGGAGTTCCAGGATGGGACCACGTATTCTTACGAGTCTCTCCTCAATGGGGACTATGGATATTTTTCCGAGGTGGCAAGTTATCACTGAGGTTTATCAGTCCTTTTCTGATACTTCGGAGGATAGGTGAGGTAGCCTACCGCTTGGCTCTTCCACTGCAGTTAGAGAGGGTGCAAAACATCTTCCACGTACCCCAGATGAGGAGATACATGCATGAACCATCTCACATCATCGACCACGGTGAGCTAGAATTCGATGATGGGGTGACGTTATGGAGGTTCCAGTGGAATTTGAGAATCTACAGGATTGGGTCCTTCATGGGTGGTCAATACCTCTAGTGTGTGTATGCTGGTAGCACGAGAACCTCTAGGAGAGCACATGGGAGCAGGAGGCTCAGATTCATGATCAATACCCTCTTTTGGTTGTTTTGCCTTTGTTTTGGATTTTGAGGATGTAAATCCCTAAGGTGGGGAGAATGTAATGTCATGGAAATACCATATAATTTTTTATTATATGGAATTATTTCAAGACTGTGAAATCTTATGACACACAATTCTGAGGCCCAGAGTGCCTGGAATGATCTGTCGAAGTTTTGTTAAGCTTTAGTTAGAACACGCAAGAATTTTTCTTGAAAAAGTGGAATAACTATTAAACAATTGCTCAGATCAGATATCCGAGGGTATCGTTTCATTCAGGATGGCGGGTTTACCCTAGGCGCGACTTAATTTTGGTCAGCACAGGCCTCCGATGAGAAAACCCAAAAATTACGTAACTGTAAATAAAATAATTAAATAAAGTTATTTTTTTTCAAATGATAATAACTCACAAATGATAACTAGGATTAAAAATCCGAGAACACATTTGAACTCATGAGGGTATGTTTTCTTTAGGAAGATACTATCCTTGGCTGGTGCAAGCCACTAGTGAAAGTTAGTTTTTGGCCATAAGTAAAATAATCAAGTGATGATTATTTTATTGTAAAAATTCATATCTTTCAAATGGTAACTCATATTAAAAATTAGAGAGTATTTTTGGGTTCATTGGGGCATGTCTCACTTAGGAAAAGTTTAACCTTAACCAGCGTGGGTCGAGGGTTAAAATTATTAATTTTCCAAACTTTTTTTCAAGTACATTCAGTAAACACATGAGCATCATTTTCTAACTTTTTAACCGTTACTTGGATTAAAAATCTGAGTGCACCATTGAATCCATAATGCCTATATTTTCTTAAGAGGGACTTCACTTTGACTATAGTAGGTCCAGAGAAAAAGTCAGTTTTTGGAACTTTTTAATAGAATAAATAAAATAACTTTATTATTTTATTTTTATTCTATTCCTCCAACAGACAAGCGGTAAGGTGGGACTGACGATGTGTCAAGCCAAAAATGGATTGATCCTCCAATCTGAGTAACAAAAACGTTAGAAGAAAATAAGAAGCTTCCTAATTAATGAGCCCCATTAACTCTCCATGTCGTTACTTACCCTCCCCCTCTCTTATAAATATGGAGCTGGGGAAGGGGTATCAAAGAGCTTTACCAAGTAGCGAATTGCTGAAGGAACTCCGCGACGCGAGACCCTTAGAATATGAAGTCAACCTAGCGGTATGTGACGGACTACACTGAACCACCAATGGGTGACATGCAAGTGGCGTCTTTGGGAGCTGGTCGCGGGAACTAAGAGCACGGTCCACCGACAATCTCTGACGATTCTCTGACATTTCAAGGTAGGGGGTTATTTTCTTTTGAGAATTTTTTGTTCCCTATTCCTTGTTTCTTGAAACTATATGAAGAATGAAGGTCAACCGACTAACGGGTTGACTTGTGATTCATTATTCTTTGCGGGAGGCTGATACTGGGTATCTTTGCGGGGTTAATCTTGTGATCAATTCAAATGTTTATTGAACCCCCTTAACATCATCAATATTACGAGCTAATACAGAGGGCGTGGGCCTAATGAACACGACCCGAACCCTATGCTATCTTGATTTCCTTTTACTGCCTTGAAAGACTACGAGCACGTCGACGCGCTCCGCAAGAGGAGAGTCATGGTGAACGGAGGAGGCGGCCGACTGCGGGAAGGGAGGCAGGGCGATTGCTGCGCCACTGGTGAACAGAAGCCATGACGGAGGCTGAAACCACCTCCGATGAGTTCCGAAGTGACCTTGTGGTGCGCTCTCTACGCCGCTGCTTCACCAACCGAATGGCCTTTAGGCCATTCGGCAATCCGAGAGATCGGGGGGGGGGGGGTTACATCCCCCGCGTTGGATCAAACCGGGCCGCCGACCTCAACCAGGACCTGCCCTCGACCGGGCCATCACCCTCTACTGGGCCGCCGCCCTCGACTGGGCTAACACCCTTGACTGGGCCACTGCCTTTGATCTGGCCGCTTCCCTCGACCTGGCCGCCACCCTCGAAGCGGGCCACCGCCCTCGGACTGGGCCACCACCCCTGGACTGAGTCGCCGCACCATGTGGGCCGGGTCACCCCTTTGAGGCCCCCCTATTCTGGTCGAGCCATCCCATTGAGGTCCGTGACAGACCTTTTCCCAGTGGACCAAGTCTTCTACGACCCAACCCAGACTGGGTCGGGCTGGGTCAGTCCAACTTGGTCGGACCGGACCCGGGCCCAAACGGGCCCTGAATCACATAAAGGGACATACCTTGAGAACTGGACATCCTATTGATGAACCATCTATGGAATTGGGATCCTTGGATCAATTCGGTCCTTTTTAGTTGACTCTTCTTGAGTTTTGGACATAGTTGGAGTACGACCGGGTTGGATCGAACCCGAATCCAACCGGGGACCTGGAGCTAAAATGCTTATAACTAACAGACCAGGAATCTGATTGATGCACCGTATGTCGCATTGGAACCATTAAAACAAGGAGTTCCTATGGTTTACTCCTTTTTGGAGCTTAGTGATGGTAAAGGTATGACTGATATCTTGAGGGAAGATTCTACAAAACTTGAGCGCACTGGGTGCGAAGAATCTGGTCGCTGGTAGTGAGGCAGAGGTTGGAGACAGATCAAGCGGAGTTCAGCACTCATTGATCCTATGCGGGTCAGCACCTACCAATATTATGTGGTTCAATGCTCATTGATCCTATGTCAGTCAGCGCATACCGATCCTGTGCAGGTCAGATCCTGTGTGGGTCAGTGGGGGTTAGTTACCTATCAATTTTGGGCGGGTTGGATTCTGTTTGGATCATTGTGGGGGTTAGTACCTATAGATCCTATGTGGGTCAAAATCCGTATGGTCAGAAGAAGTGCCTCTTGATAGAATTAGATGATCTAGCTTCACGACTAATCATCTATACTTCTATACTTCACTGAAAACCTAGTTTGAGCTGAGACTCTTTGTGAGATGTCTTTACTTTGTTCTTTTGTTAGAGGTTATGCTACGTGGTACTATAACTGTGTGGTAAAATATCTTCATGGTGTTACCTATGTGGTACTTTTACCTTTGTGGTGTTACCTGTGTGGTACTTCTACCTTCATGGTGCTATCTTCGTGGTGTTACCTGTGTGGTAATTCTATCTTCATGGTATTACCTGTGTGGTACTACTATCATAATTGTGTTACTTGTGTGGTACTTCTATCCTTGTGGTGTTAACTTTGTGGTACTTCTATCTTTGTGGTGTTACCTGTTTGGTACTTCTACCTTTGTGGTGTTACCTTCATGGTGTTATCTTCATGGTGTTACCCGTATGGTACTTCTCTTTTTGTGGTGTTACCTGTGTGGTACTTTTATATTTTTGGTGTTACTTGTGTGGTACTTCTACCTTTGTGATATTACCTTTGTGGTGTTATCTTCGTGGTGTTACCTATGTGGTACTTCTACCTTCGTGGTGTTGCCTATGTCATACTTCTACCTTCGTGGTGTTACCTATGTGGTACTTCTACTTTCATAGTGTTGCCTTTGTGGTATTCTTCCCTCTTGTGTGAGATGATTATATCTTGATAACTTAGGTATATGTATGGGCATATACATAAGTAGAGTTTATGTTTATTTCTTCATTCTTTGTGGTTTTTCCTTTTTGGAACTCTAGGAGACATACGGGGGTCTTAGGGTCCCTACTAAGTATTGTTATACTCACCCTTGAATGGGTTTCACCCGCACCTTGTTGTGTCTTGGGCAGACGACGTACAACATCGATCAAGGTTGAGGGAGCTAGGACTAGATGGTTCTTGGAGCTAGAACTTTTGTTGTGATGTGATGTAGGGACTATTGATCGTGAGCTGTACCTAACCTCAGGTAGGATCTTCGGTGGACGATCCAAGATCTTTTTTGTACCTTTTAGTTGTATTTGTACTTTTCACTTTTCCTTGTACTTTTTCAGTTGGGATTGTATTCCAGCCCCTTTACTTTCATCACTATTTATACTAAAACAGTTTACTTTGTGGTTATATCTAGTTGTGTTCTAGTCTGTTTAGTTTCTTCTTGTTGTGTTCTTGAATTGCATGTCTGTACGGTAAAAAGGGAATGCCTTCCCATATTAGGGATACGACTTTCCAGTGCTAGTTGCCAGCCCCTGGCCTATGGATGCCGGGCTTGGGGTAGTCACAGAATGGGCCCTGGGGGACGGTTTGTGACATTATACGTCTCCGAGCCTCATCAATATCTACAAGATGATTCCCACGTCCTCGACTGGGGATAGATGGATATCGAAGACAACACAACATTCGTAGAGCGACCAGTGAGGACCAAGGATCATGAGGATAAGGTGGTTCATGGATGAACCATTCCCTTAGTTCGTGTGTTGTGGATGCATGGTGGCCTCGAGGAGAGTCCCTAGGAACGAAAGGAACAGATGTGCACCCAGTACCTATAGCTGTTTTGAGTTTTGTTTTGTTTTGTTCTTACTTGTTTGTAATGTAGTGGTTAACCCTATTAACTATGAAATTTCTTGTTGTCCTTATTCTCTAAGTGTGTATGAAGAGTCTTGACTATGTAAAAGGGTGGGCCTGATCCCTAATCAAGACACATTAATGTGGATGCGATTAAACTCGTGTGGGTGAGTCAGTGCTGCCCAAAGTGGATACTATCTTGACATGAGGGAAGGGACTCCCTAATCCATATTCTTGGACGGTGTTGTCACGAACCGTCCCAGTGGGGCACGAGTCGCAACTCCCCAAGCCCGCCTCCAATAGGCCAGGGGCTGGTGACTAGCACCGAGTCGGCATGTTACTTACATGGGAGGCATTGCCTAATAAACTTGTACACACGCACACACATCTCCAAGCCCACAAAGCTGAAAAGTAAAAACTACTAAAAAAGAAAATGCATCCATACACTAAAAATCCTAACCAACAGAGTACAACAGGAAATTAAATACAGAAAGTGTAAAACCCCGGGCCAAAAGTACAATCCCACCAAAAGAAAGTCCGTAAAAAAGTCCAACCTATAAGGAAAGGTACTTGGACTGCAATCTGTAGCCGTAGGAACACACCTCGGACCGCCTGATCTCACTGAGCACCGTCCAATCCTGGTCCACCTAGAATCCTGTCAAAGGCTCGCTGGTCTGCACAAGACACGACACATGAGGGAAAATCCCATGCAGGGGTGAGTATAACTATACTTAGTAGGACACCCCAAAACCACAAAGGAAATACAATAAGGGAAAATACCACAAAGGAAAGATACAGTCAGCTCCACGTAGTATATGTCTATAGAACATATAACAGGAATATCCAGATACTCATACATGATCGACTATCATGAAACCACCACTAAGATCCATCTTGAAGATTCCACTAAGTATGAAACCGGGAGAACACACTCCTAGGTATGAAGAGAGAGATACGAAGTACTCATTCCAAGAGAACACAATCCACAAGGACTTTGTGAACATGATGCTCAGATGAGGATCACAGCCAAGTCATGGGGTGATTCAGATAACTAAGTCTGAGCTAATCCTCTAGGCAGAGGATCGGCGCCTGGGTAAAGTTGGTCACGTCGATACCAAGAACTCTACCTAGGGTTCTAGGAATGAATAGAGGATCCGACTCTAGTATCCCAGAGGGGATTCCAAAAAATCTATTCAGGAGGTCCTACTGAAGGGATCATACTCCTGTATGTAGGAAATGTTACCGAAAACCTTCAGAAGAAAGACCAAGGGTACAGACCCTAATAAAGATAGTCCAAGTCACAGAAGACAAGTGGCTCAAGCCATTCAAGATAGGTTACACAACGTGTAGTATGGTTACACACCATCTTCCTTGACCCTGGGTACTGCCTGTGTTAATGGCCCGTGTCATCCGTTCAAGAAGTGTAAAACCAAACTACACGGCGTGTAGAAAAAGTACACGCCGTGTTCCTTGACTCCGGGAACTGCCCGTGTAACTAGCCCGTGTCATTCGACTTATTGGATAGAAAGTAACTAAACGGTGTGTTAAATAACACACTCCGTGTCTGAGCACATGGGGCTCACTCCATGTACACTGGCCATGTGCCCGTACATGGTCTCTTCCCGCGTTGCCTGCCCGTGTGCCAGTACACGGGGTATCCCGTGTATCTGGCCGGGTCTGGCCGGGGAGGGGTATACACGGCGTGTCCTTGGCCATGTACCCTACCCGTGTCCATGTACTCTCAGAGTACACTCCATGTAATACTGCCGATTAACACATTCCATGTATCCCATACTACACGATGTGTAGTCGGGATTTTTCCAGAAAACACCGTCTTCCTCCTCGCGCCACGACTGATCCTCCAGAACCAAGGTTTCTCATCTGTTTGTCTTGATACTCCAGGGGTTAGTTAGTTTCATAATGTGAACACTGTAATGGGTGTTTTTATCTCTTAAATCGGATCATTAACCTCGAACGATCCATCCAAAGAAAAACACATGAAAACTCGTATCTCCTGATCCGCTCTGAATCGCCTGCCGAAACCGTCGTCGCACCTCCGTGACATCGCTCCAGGGTTGGATCTACAATCTCAGATTGTTGCGCCAATAAACGAATGCGGAATGATTGATTTCCTCCAAGAACGCGTATAATGCAACGAAGAATGCGAGGGAGAAAACTAAAAATATCAAACAAGAGGGACGAACCTCGATTGTTGTTCGTGACGATCCGAGTTCGTCACCTTTAGATCAAAACCAAAACAACCTCAAAATCCCCGAAAAAACCCGTCCTGAAATAACGATCAATCAGTGGGATAATATGTTTGTGGATTAGTCCGCGTTCGTCTCAAAAATAAAAAACGGGAAAGAAATCAAAAACAAACATCCTACCTGGATTCGCAACATTCGTTGGTGAAGATCCGGTCTCCGCGTTGTCGTCGCTGGCGAAGCTCGTCAAGAACAATGTCGCCGCGTCAGGAGGTCTTCTCCAGAGCCTCCAGAGCCACCAAGGGTTTTAGGGTTATGAGATTTGTAACCATGGACCCCTGCACATGCCTTTATTTAAAAAAATGGTAAGAGATATCTGTCGTGGCAGATTTAAAAGATTTTGCTGCAGAATAAAATATTTTTATTTAAAAATTTTATTACTTACGTCCCAAAAACTGGATTTCACCACCGACCTGCACCGGCTGATGTTAGGCCTCACCTAAGGTAAAATCTATGTTCTGAATGCAATGGTTCCCTCAAATTTCTCACCCGAGCACCCGTTCCGGAGTTATCCTAATTTTTCTAGAAAACCACACATGCGCATAATTTAATTATTAAATTAAATTCAAAGATTTGTTCTGGGCTCACCAGGCCTCATAATTGCACGCCGTCTCAGAGCCTGGTCTCAAAATAATTCCCTTTATTTTTAAGAATAAATTATGGGAAATCCGAGACACTACATCACACCCACCTTAGGGATTTTACATCTCTGAAAAGCCAAAACAAAGGCTACTCAAAAATATGTGAGTACTGTACATGAATATGAGCCTCCTGCTCCCACGTGCTCTCCTGGAGATTCCCATGCTGCCACTGGACACGCACCAAGGGAATAGATCACCCACGAAGTATCTCCTCTTGCCGATCCTTGATTTCCACTGGGTACTCAAAAAAGGTCACTCCATCATCGATGTCCAGCTCTCCCCAGTCGATGATGCACAATGGATCATGCATGTACCTCCGTAGCTGCGACACATGGAAGACGTTGGGTACCTGGTCCATCTGAGGAGGTAGATCCAAGCGATACGCTACATCACCAACTCTACTCATAATCTGAAAAGGTCCAATGAACCTCTGAGATAGCTTTTCGCCTCGGCCAAATCTCCATAACCCCCATCGAGGTGAGACCTGAAGGAACACATGGTCTCTTTCCTCGAACTCCAAGGGCCTCCACCTCCTTTCCGCATAAGACTTTTTCCGACTCTGTGCAGTCTTCATCTACTCCTGGATGATCTGAACCTTCTCTGTAGTAGCTCCCACCATCTATGGGCCCATAAGTACTGACTCTCCGGGGTCAGTCCAACAAAGTGGTGACCTGCAAGATCACCCGTACAAAGCCTCGAATGGTGCCATACCAATAGTGGAATGATAACTGTTGTTATAAGAAAATTCCACCAGTGGTAGGTGATCCTCCTAGCTATGACCGAAGTCAAGTATGCAAGCTCAAAGCATATCCTCCATGACCTGGATGGTCTGCTCTGTCTGACCATCAGTCTGGGGATGAAACACTGTGCTCAAGCGTAACTGAGTCCCAAAAGCATCCTGCAATCCCTTCCACCACCGGGATGTGAAAATAGAATCACTATCTGAGATGATCGTGGATGGAACTCCATGAAGACGAAATATATTCTGCACATAGAGGCGTCTCAAGCTCTCTACTGAACTCTGCTCCCGTATGGATAGGAAGTGGGCTGACTTGGTGAGTTGATCAATGATCACCCAGATGGCATCGTGTCACTTGGACGTGCATGGTAAAACCGTCACGAAGTCCATGGATATCCCGTCCCACTTCCTCTCTGGAACCTCAAGGGGCTGAGTCAAACCTGCTGGAACCTGGTGCTCAGCCTTTACTTGCTGACAAGTAAGGCACCGAGAAACAAACTCCGCCACGCTCTTCTTCATTCCTGGCCACTAGAACTGATGTCGGAGGTCCTGATACATCTTTTCCATGCCTGGATGTACCACCAAAGGAGATTTATGGAACTCCCTCAGAACCTCCTCCCGCAACATCACTGGTACTACTGTACGCCCTCTAAAGAGAAAAATGTGCTCCCCAACTTTTGAATATCCATTAGCAGCATCACCTGTGGATATTTGAGCACGTAGAGTCTCACAGTTAGCATCCTCGCGCTATGTTTCCCTGACTCGCTGTAAGAGTGGAGGGGTAACAACCATCGATTGAAGGTAATATCCCTCATATCTATCCACGAAGGATAACTACAAGGAGGCCAACTGCCTCATTACCTCATCCAACAACTGAGAACTAGATTTCCTGCTAAGAGCATCTACCACTAAGTTCCCCTTCCCAGGTGTATAAATGATCTCAAATTCATAATCCTGGAGGAACTCAAGCCACCGCCTCTGCCTCAAATTTAGATCCTTCTAAGAAAAGATATATCTGAGACTCTTGTAATTAGAGTAGACGGTAAACCGCTCACCCGTCAGGTAGTGCCGCCACATCTTCAATGCGAAGACTACCGCTGCCAACTCAAGATCATGGGTCATGTAGTTCTGCTCATGTGGCCTCAACTAATGTGAGACATAGGAAATCACTGCTTGCCTCTGCATCAGGACACAACCAAGCCCAGTTCCTGATGCGTCGCAAAACACTATGTACTCAACACCCTCCTCCGGTAATCTCAAGATCGGGGTGCTCGTCAAACTTTGTCTCAACTGCTGGAAAGCCTGCTGGCATCTCTCGGTCTACACGAAAGGCTGCCCCTTTTGGGTCAAAGCTGTCATGGGTGCTGAAATCCTAGAGAAATAAAGAATGAATCTCTGATAGTAACCTGCGAACCCAAGGAAACTTTGCACCTCCGTCACGCTCTGGGGTGGCTCCCATGCTAGAACTACCTCCACCTTGGCTGGGTCCACTGCTACACCATCTGCTGAGATAACGTGTCCTAGAAAGTGGACCTCCCGTATCCAAAATTGACACATCGAGAGTTTACCGTACAATTGGTGCTCTCGGAGTGTGTCCAGAACTATTCTTAGGTGTCTCACGTGCTCCTCCTCAGACGCAAAGTATACAAGGATATCATCGATGAAAACCACTAAGAACTGATCTAGATAGGGCTGAAAGATCCAGTACATGAGTCCCATGAACACTGTTGGGGAGTTCGTCACACCGAAGGGAATCACCAAGTGGTCATAGTGACCATAGTGACATCTGAAAGCCGTCTTCAGTATATCCTCATCCCATACTCGCAACTGGTTATAGCCTGATCGTATATGAACCTTCGAGAACCATCGTTCCCCTCTCAACTGGTCGAAGAGGTCATCGATCCTCAGTAGTGGATACTGGTTCTTCACGGTCACCTGATTCAAGCGCCAATAATCCACAAATAGCCTCAATATCCTGTCTGCATTCTAAGAAAACAACACTGGGGCCACCCAGGGTGAAACACTGGGCCTCACAAAGCCCTTCTACTGTAAGTCTTCCAACTGCACCCTCTTCTCACAAAGATTTGTAGGAGCCATCCAATATGTTGATGCTGATATTGGTATCGTCCCGAGTTGCAACTCAATGCAGAAATCTATCTCCCGACGGGGAGGTAGTCTGGGGACATCCTCCAGAAAGACTTCCTTGTACTCAGCCACTACTACTGGAAACTGGAAACTCGTAACGTCTACTGTTCCAAGGGCTAGGCTAGCCAACTGATGTGAAATCGGTTGCGCCTTCCAACGCATGAGTTCATCCTGCGCTGCCTGGGTCTCTAAGATAACCTTGTTCCATCACTACGGACACACTGCACCCTTTTCCTAAAACATTCGATCTGGGCATGAACTGTGGATAGCCAATCCATACCAAGAATGACATCGTAAGGCCTCGACACTACCACCAAGAGGTTCCAACCAAAACTTTCACCTCCATGGGTCAAGTCACACTGTCTGCAAAGGTGTGTGATCTCTGAATCATCTCCAGTCAGTGTTTCTAAGTGTAAGGGTCGAGTCAATGGCCCAACTGGAATCTCAAGGCCTCGAACAAGATAAGTAGCTATAAAGGAATGACTAGAACCTATGTCTATCAATATGGAAACCAAAGTATAAAAGACACAGATTTTACCTCTAATAATTCCGGGAGTACCTGGGTTATACGCCTCTACCACCTGCAGCTGTCCCTGCCTCTGTCCACCAGCTCCTTGAGCCTGGGGTGGACCTCCTGGGGGTGGTGGTGGTAAAGGGTCAAAATGCAGACCACCTCCAGCTGTTCTCGCAGCTCCTCTACCGCATCTGCCACCTCACAGATCTATTTTCTCCACATGTTGCCTCTGCCTCAGTGGTCCATCCACCGCTCCCGTGTCAGTAGTACGGCGGGCAGACAATCTCGAGCGAGATGTACCCTTCCATCACATGAGTAGCATCGCCTCTCTCGAGGTTGGATGGATGCGCCCTTCGAAACCTTTACGGCAGATCCCCTGTCCTGGGATATCCTCTAAAAATGTCTCGCACGCCTGGGTCGTTGGCATCAGCTCCCTTCTACCGAGGTCTCTGCTCCAGATCGCCCACTACTGACAACTGCTGGCTGTCCCTGTTCTACCAAGAAGCTCTCGACCACCAAAGCCCGATAGAGCACCCCAGTATAAGTAGGAATTCTCATAGGGATGATGCTAGCTCGGTTATCTCTATGCAAGCCCCACTCAAAAATCCGAGCTCTGAAGTACTGATCTCTGACCATATCCATTGAGTACCGCGAGAGGTTGGAAACCTCGATGAATAGTCATCCACCGTCATGGTTCCCTGCTGGAGCTGAAGAAGCTCCTGTATATGTACTTATCTCAGGGTAACCGGTGAAAACTCCTCTATTAATAGATGCTCAAACTCCGACCATACAAGAGTATCCTCATCGTGAGTCTAAATAACCAAAATCCACCATCGCCCTGCCGAACCATGCAGAAGGCTCGCTGCCAGGATCACCATCTGGTCCGCTGGTGTCCTGACTAAATGGAAGACTCTGGTTACTGACTCATGCCAGTCCTCTACTGCCTGAGGGTCATGCTTTCCTCGAAACCTGAGGGGTCTCTGTCTCGGAAACTCGTGGAGTGCGCTCAGCCTGCGCTCCTCCTCCACTGGTACAGCAGGCACTAAACACTGCTCCACAGGTGGTGGGATAACTGGAAAACCACCTGATGGTAAAACTGGGGGATCTGGTCCCTGTATCGAAGCTTCATCACTGAGGGGGTCATCCCCGTGATCGCGCTGCTGGATCCTAGTGGGCACACGTCGCGGAGGCATCCTGTAAAGAAACAAGATGTATCTCAGTCAGTGAGTATATCTGGAGAGATGACTCAAGAAGTACATGGAAACCACAACCCATTCCTATATGATGCATGTACCATTGTTTTCCCCTGCAACTAGTGTTCTCACGTTCCAAGTCTAAAAGAAAGTTATCAGAGTCCTGGTGTATGGATACTTCGGCCGCCCGCACCAACACTGGGGTCCCTTTCCTAAAAGTCGAACTTGAAACATTTAACACTGTTGCCCCAAACCAACTCACAGACTCTCGGTCCTAAGGTAGAACAAACCACCTATGATACCACTCTGTCACGACCCATCCCAGTGGGGCCTGAGCCGCAACTCCCAAATCCCATCTCCAATAGGCCAGGGGATGGTGACTAGCACCGAGTAGGCATGTTACATACATGGGAGGAATTGCCTAATAAACCTGTACACACGCACACACATCTCCAAGCCCACAAAGATGGAAATTAAAAACTACTAAAAAAGGAAATGCATACATACACTAAAAATCCCAACCAATAGAGTACAACAGGAAAGTAAATTACAGTAAGTGTAAAACCCTATGCCAAAAGTACAAGACCACCAAAAGAAAGTCCGTAACAAAGTCCAACCTATAAGGAAAGGTACTGGGATGGAAATCTGTAGCCATAGGAACACACCTCGGCCCTCCTGATCTCATTAAGCACCGTCTAGTCCTGGTCCACCTAGAATCCTATCAAAGGCTCACTGGTCTATACAAGACACGACACGTGCGGGAAAAGCCCGTACAGAGGTGAGTATAACAATACTCAGTAGGAAACCCTGACACCACAAAGGAAATACAATAAGGGAAAATACCACAAAGGAAAGATATATTCATCTCCACATAGTATATTTCTATAGAACATATAACAAGAATATCCAGATATACTCATACACGATCGACTATCGCGAAACCACCACTAAGATCCATACCGAAGATTCCACTAAGCATGCAACCAGGAGAACATACTCCTAGGTCTGAAGAGAGAGATACGAAGTACTCATTCTTGGATAACACACTCCACAAGGAATTTGTGAACATGATGCTCAGATAAGTATCACAACCAAGTCATGGGGTGATTCCGACAACTCATTCTGAGCTAATCCACTAAGTAGAGGATTGACGCCCGTGTAAAGTTGGTCACGTCGATAAAAAGAACTCTACCTAGGATTCCAGGAATGAATAGAGGATATGACTCTTGTCTCATAGAGGGGATTCCAATAACTCTATTAAGGAGGTCCTGCTGAAGAGATCATACTCTTGTATGTAGGAAATGAAACTAGAAACCTTCAGAAGAAAGACCAAGGGTACGAACCCTAAGAAAGATAGTCCAAGTCATAGAAGACAAGTGGATCAAGCCATTCAAGACAGGTTACACGGCGTGTAGTATGGTTACACTCCGTGTTCCTTGAAACTGGGTATTGCCCATGTAAACGGACCGTGTCATCCGTTCAAGCTGTGTAAAACCAAATTACACGGCGTGTAGAAAAAGTACACGCTGTGTTCCTTGACTCTGGATACTGCCCATGTAACCGGCCCGTGTCATTCGTCTTTTCAAATAGAAAGTAACTAAATGACGTGTTGAATAACACATGTTGTTTCCGAGAACCTGGGGCTCGCTCCGTGTACGCTGGCCATGTGCCCGTACATGGTCTCCACCCACGTCGCCTACCTGTGTGCCAGTACACGGGGTATCCCGTGTATCTGGCTGGGTCTGAACGGGGATGGGTATACACGGTGTGTCCTTGGCCGTGTACCCTGACCGTGTCTGTGTACTCTTGGAGTACATTCCATGTAATCCCACCGATGAACACACACCATGTATCCCATACTACACGGCATGTAGTCGGGATTTTTCTAGAAAACACCGTCTTCCTCCTCGCGCCATGGCTGATCCTCCAGATCCAAGGTTTCTCATCCATTCATCCCGATACTCTAGGGGTTAGTTCGTTTCATCATGTGAACACTATAATGGGTGTTTTTGGCTCTTAAATCGGATCATTAACCTCAAATGATCCATCCAAAGAAAAATGCCCGAAAACTCGTATCTCCCGATCCTCTCCGAATCACCTGTCGAAACCGTCGTCTCACCTCTGTGAAATCGCTCCAGGGTTGGATGTACAATCTCGGATCATTACGCCAAAAAACGAATGTGCAATGATCAATTTCATCCAAGAACGCATAGAATGCAATGAAGAACGTGAGGGAGAAAATAAAAAAAATCAAACAAGAATGATGAACCTCGATCGTTGTTCGTGAAGATCCGGGTTCGTCGCCGTTAGATCAAAACCAAAACAACCTCAAAATCCCTGCAAAAACCCGTCCCGCAAGAACAATTGATCCACGGGCTAATCTGTTTGTGGATTAGTTTGCGTTCTTCACGAAAATCAAAAATGGGGAAAGAAATCAAAAACAAACATCCTACCTGGATTCGAGGCGTTTGTTGGTGAAGATCCGGTCTCCGCATCTTCTTCGCCGGTGAAGCTTGTCAAGAACACCGTCGCCGCATCGAGAGGTCTTCTACAGAGCCTCCATAGCCACCAAGGGTTTCAGGGTTATGAGGTTTGTAACCCTGGACCCCTGCGCATGAATTTATTTTAAAAAAGGTAAGAGATATCTATCGTAGCAGATTTAAAAGATTTCACTGTAGAATAAAATATTTTTATTTAAATATTTTATTACTCTTACGTCCCAAAAACTGGATTTCACCACCGACCTGTGCCAACCGATGTTAGGCCTCACCTAGAGTAAAATAGATTTTTTGAATGAAACGGTGCCCTCGAATTTTTGATCCAAGCACCCATTCAGGAGTTATCCTACTTTTTCAAGAAAACTGCACGTGAATGTAATTTAATTATTAAATTAAATTCAAAGATTTGTTACGAGCTCACTGGGCCTCGGAACTGCATGCCGTCTTAGAGCCTGGTCTCAAAATAATTCCCTTTATTTTTAAGAATAATGTATGGAAAATCTGAGGCACTACAGGTGCGAACTTTATATATTGGGTGATCACTTGATGGAGAGGTGTTCCTATATGTCTAGGGTGGTTCGGATATGAGAGGTATCTTCGAGGTGGTTGTTCGGACCCCTCTCTGTATAACCAAGTTTACTTTTGATTTTCAAGGACGAGAATAGTTTGAGAGGTATCAAATGTAATGGCCCGGACCCTCCTGGTCCATTACTTTTCCAATTTCTAGTGTCTAGGACGCCCTGAGAGGGCATCATGTTGGTGGTAGGATGTTTCCGTGGTGTCACCCATCGGTGACACCAGTTAGTGAGTCGCTGACTGGTCTCACCGATCAGTGTGTCCGTGATCGATGAGTCACCAATCAGTGTGACACCGATCAGTCTGTCACTGATCATTGTGAAGCTGATTGGTGTGTCACCAATCAGTGTGTCACCAATCGGTGAGTCACCGATCAGTGAGTCACCGATCGGAGTGATGTCGATCGGTGTGTCGCCGATTGGTGTGATGCCGATCAGCATGTCACTGATCAGGGTGACGCTGATCGAGGCATCACTGATCAGGGTGTCACTGATCGGCGCCACACCCGATTGGTGCCACGAGGGGGGGGGGGGGGGGGGGGGGGTTTGTTGGGGTTTTCTTCCCCCAGTTCTCCCGAAACACCAATTTTAAGTCTTTTAACCTTTTTAAAGTGGTTTAACACTGTTGTTATCCCTATAAACAATGTTTTAAATCCCCTAGGAGTGGGGAAACCCTCAACAGACCCACTTTCCTCTCTTTATATGAAATCCTTTAATGAAAAAATATTATAGACACCCCTCAGATGAGAATTATTAAATTACAATTAATTCCATCTTGTGTAACCATCCAACCGCATAGGGAAACCATGATCCTCTTTTAAATACATTCAAAATTCATATCCCGTAACTCTAGGATATCTCCTTTTTATCACATGGGAATTATTTATTTATTTCTTCTTCTTGGTTGGTCTATTTCCTTTCCTTACATTTGGAGTCCCCCTTACTAAGGCTAGTGGGGCGCTTGTGCTAGATCCGTTCCTGCTCACTCTTGGAGTCCCCAGAGTTCCACCTCTGCAAGTCGAACATCCCAATTATTGGTGCGATGAGAAAAACTTAGATCTTTGATCATCCAGGTAGAGTTTTTCCTTTGTCTCTCTTTACAGTGTATCATGCAAGGTGGGTATGATAATATTCATATGGGGATGGATGAAACCAAACCATAACGAAGATAATAAATGGGTTTTAAATAATGAAGGGGTGTGTTTGATGATGTTGTGGCACTCTTTTATCTTTGATTATATGTTGTGAATTGTACAAGATTATGTCCACTGAAAATCGTGGCCATTGGTGGTCCTTTCTAGCATGCTAATGAACCTATGTTTTTTCTAGATAATTCGGTGATTGAATGGATGTAACACATGAACTAGTTAATAATGTAAACTTGGTTGATTAAATGGATTCCCAATGAATAATAATCCTTGTGTGGTCACCCCAATTAACTAAACAGAAGGAAGAAACTAAAGTAATTGTGTGTTGAATCTGAAAACTCCCTTGTTCTGTCTTGGTGACATGTGTGGTTGTTCTACTTGATGCTTGTGGGGAGATGTGGATGGGGATGGGATCCCCTATTGTGGTGTATCATTTGGTTCATGGATCTAAGGATGTGTGGGGTAGTATTTTAGGGATTGGTTTGGTCTCATTACTTTGAGGGACCTCACATATCCCTTTTATTGTTGTGACTTTACAAGAGAACCGGCTGTGAATGTTTAATTTGCTTCTTGGCTATTTTTCTTTACTTGGATTGTGGCTATGCATTTTAGTTTCTCTATAGTGAAGAATTATTTTAAATGGAACCATTGGAATGTGATAAAAATAATGGGCTCAAAGGAGATTTGTTTTCTGGGAACAAGTTGTGACATGGTTTTGGTTGTTGTGATTCTTGTGAATGAATAGTAACGCGGGTGTTTGTGTATGAGTTGGTTTGGAACCCCTAGGTTGAGATCAATTCTAGTTTACCTATATATATAATTTAGTTATTATGTTTCTTATTCGTGCCCCACCCAAGTTGATCACTTCATGATGAACACACCCATTTTATGGGGGAGGGTGGTTTTCCCAACACTACTATGGGTGGATGGTTATTATCTCTTTTTCTGCTCCCTTTCCTGAGTATCCCAAGACTCTTTGGGAAGGCTTTGATGAAATGAGGTCCATTATAGCCAAATATTCTTTGGTAAGGGTAGTCGTGGTTGTTTTCCTAGGTGTGTAGGGACAGGTTGTTTCCCAAGTGTCTTCGGGATGAGGCCCAGGTGTCTTCGGGCATGACAATAGTTGTTCTGGACTAGGTGTCTTCGGGCATGGCGGTAGTTTTTCTAGCCCCGGTTTCTACATGAATTGTTATATATGTTTTTTGGGGCCCACGTGTTTGCGGGCGGGACGTGTGGTTGTAGTAGCCCAGTTGTGTATGGGTGGGGTATGATAGTGGGACTACGATGAGAATGGTGGGAGAGGTCTGACACGTAGGATGTCTTCAATAACTAGTGGGAAAGTGGTGTGGGGTACCCAAACATCACTGTGTTATTACTATTATTTTACATGACTTGCGTTATTTGGGGAGTGTGCCTTGGTGAAGTTTGGATGGATAGTTTCCTTAATAGGTGATTTGGTTATCTCCTTTTCCCACAAGGCATTATAATTCCTCCCCACTTGTGCATTAGAGATTTTGGTTTTCCCTACTGAGTATACATGTATACTCAACCTATGTATATAAAAACTGCTTTTAGGTTTCCAGGAGGACTTTGAGGACCATGTCAGACCCTATTAACTCAGGCGTTGGGACCATTGACATTGTTGTTTTTCTTTTCTTTTGGTACTTTACCCTTTGGAGTTTTCTTGTACTTTGTAGTAATTTATTATTGGAACATGCATATGGGAATAGATTGTTTTGGATTTAATTTTACTTCCATCTTTGGTGTTTTTTGGGATTTACTATATTATCTTTCAATCCTACTAAATAAAAAGGGTATTTCATTCAATTTTACATGTGATTATATACCCTTGGTGCTAGTCGCCACTCCGAGGCCTATTGAAGGCGGGTCTCGGGGGTCATTATCTCTCCTTCAACTTGAGGAAGGAAGGTTTTAGCAATCTAATATCCCTTACCTCATCTTGGTAAAGGCGGGTTATGATAATGAGTATGATCTCATGCTTGCTAACTTCTACAAGTATTTAAGTGCTAAATGGAACCATTGGTTCAATATATTTTTCAATTCATGAGGGGATTTTATTTTATATAGTAAATGATTGGGTAAATATTTTAATTGAATCATATTTTTTTACCATCTCTATTCATGACTATGATGTCTACCTATAATACTTTGGTTTTATCCTTGTAAAAATACAGTATTTTTATGATATACTCTCTTACTGTAATTTATCCTTTATTAAGTGGGTTGAAAATCATGCTTTTCATTAGTTTTCTTATTTTGGAAATGTTTTATTAATTATTTTTGGTTGTAAAATTTTCTCCTTAGTCATTATAACCCCATTTAAAATGATTTTCTATCAATCTAATGTCGGGTTTCTTTTAAAAAAATTATTATGTTGTTTTAAATTTTAATAATATTATTGAGTTATATTTAGATTAAATAGTTAATCAAATAAATAATTAATTCATTTAATTTATCTATATTCATATGGATTCATATTTATTATTTTTTATAAATAATTATATATAAATTTTAAATAATATAAATAATTGTTTTATCTCAATATTTTTTCTATTCATTACATGATTAATTTCAAAAGATAAATTTAATTAAATTATAAATTTATTTAAATGAAGAAGATTTCATTTTTTGGATTCAACATAAAAAATTCATCTTTGGGTAAATTTAAGGTATTTTTTTAAAAGATTAATATTTGGTTAAAAAGTGAAATATTACATTTTTTAAACTGACATTTCATTTCAAGTATTTAAAATATATCATTATATTTTTAATTGGATTTAAATTTTAATTAGTACCATGTGATTAAAAATAATCCAATTAATTCCATATTAATTACCCCTATACTTTATTTTAGTATAAAATAATTATTAGGCTCAAAATTACATTTTTCATAAAAAAATATTTTTATTGTGGTTTTCACATTTATATAAAAATTAAATTTCCCACTTATAGAAATTATATATGGTAAAATTGATTTAATATTTGTAAACCAGTGGTTCAAATTTTTGAATAAGGTCAATTTAATTATTGGTCATTATGGATAGTAATATTGATAAAACTTTGGCACTATGATAATTGTTAAAATAGTAAAGGAGGGGTGGGATAAAAATAAGTAATAAGGTTTAAAATATCATAAAAACATGTTTTAATTTTTATGTTATGATTTAATTTAGACTCATACACATAATTAATTATAAATATCTTAATTTAGATCCACTTTCCTTTGATAAATATATATAATATATTTAAAATTATTAAGTATTCCCAGTTTTTCCACTCCTCTCAATTATAAAAGGAAACTTCCACTCCTAAATTCTTCTCATGTATCGATCACTATATATTAGGAAATATATCCCCAAATTACTTCCCAAATGTCTTCCCCACATAATAGAGCTCTTGGATCAAAAAAATAGAAACTTCAAAATGATTAATGGGTATTATAATGTTAGTTTCTAAAGAATTTGTATAATTATTAACTGAGTCTTTCATGATTGTTTATTTTTACACCTTAATAAAATATTATCTAAAAACCCTAATTTAATAAAATTATTATATTAAATATATTTAAAATTTATTATGATTATGGTGAAATCCTTTTTCATCTCCTTTTCCTTTATATGAGAAATACAATTATCGCTCATGCGTACATATGTACAACCTCCTTCACGAAGCGATCTGCTTAATTTTTCGTCACTAAGACACATGATTGGTTCATATAATAGGTCAAATGAATATATATAATATTTATGAGATAATTATGAATATATAATTATAATATAATTTATAACTTCTCACCCTTCTATCATTTTGAAGTTGATAACATCCCTTGTGTGTATGTCTGTATTACCACCTATACGCAACAATGTGATTTTTTGTTCATTTAAACCTTATCAAATCATCACAAGGATATAATTAATGAATAAATATGAAATTTATAACATATTTATAATTATATAAATTAAAATATTATATAATTTATTTATTTCCCACATAGTATAAAATTTAAAACATCATTTATTTATACGCGCATCCTATTGTATCCATGAAATGATCTAATTCATTTTCAATGAACACAATAAGTGGTTGTTTAAATAAATTTATTTAATTTAAAAATATATAATTATATCATTTATAATATTTATTATGTAATGTAACTTGTAAACCATTGAATATGGTCAACACACCAATGTTATTTTGAGGTTATAAACTAAACAACACAAAATTTCCAACATGAATTAACCATTTTAGTGAATAAATAAAGCATGGTAATAATTGAAATAAAAGGAATAAAAATTATGAAATTTATATTATGAATCATATTAATCAATAAATTAAGTAATATTAATTTATTATTAAAGTTTTATAGAAAATATGTATCTAGAGATGACATATTCTAAGAGATTTGTCATTAAATAATTTTATTAAATTATTACTTGGAAAAAAGTCTTCCATATCCATGTTCTTAAAAATTTTCCAAAACTATTATTATCTATACATATTTTTTTTAATTTTTTAAAGTACCATTTACTTTTATTAAAATTTTTTAGAAAGCAATCTTCTAAGCATTTACCATATGGGTCAATTTTAATTTTTTTTACCGAAGTGAAAAGAATGTTTCTAATATATATGGATTTGATATGTTTTCTTAATATCATAAAAATTATTAATTATACAGATTCATTTAATTTTTTTTACTTTTTTTCAAAAAATTTATTATTTTAGATCATCTTGAAATTTTTATTTTTAATATTTTTTTTGAAAAAATGATATTTCTCCATATGTTTATGTAAAAATGTAATGTGTTTTTATTAAAGGTTAAAATGAGTTTTTAAATAGATTTACAATGAAGAAGATAAATATTAGAAAAAATTGTTCATTATATAGTACTTTATAATTCTATATGATGAAGTGTGTGCTGCATATATCTCATGACTACGGGTGAGCCTGATACAACACTTCAATGATTTAGGTTATTATTTGTCTGAGAAGGGAAAAAATTTATAAATAACCTCATAGTTCACACATATATAATTAATATAGATTTTGTTTTTGGCACATAAATTAAAAATTAGTTAACATAGGTTAAGAATATGATGCTCTGAGATACCTACATTATTCATGAAAAATAATTTTTATGGAACTTTTTTTTATATCCTAATGTAAGAAAATTTTATGAACATTTAACAATGATTTTTTTTTCAAATAAATATTTTCATAAGTTTCCAAATATATCAATGTTACATCATTATAATCCTGTGATTACTATTTTGTTTTAAAATTATTCATTAGGTTAATTTTTATTTTTTACAGGTGTAAATGTTTTATTAATGTTATCAATTATTTATTATAGAAAAGGTAAAATTATTCATGGGTTTTCATGTATCACTATACTAATAAGATTTCATTATTTTTTATGTCTCTTAATAAGATTATTCTTCTCATCCAACACTTTCATAACTTCTTTATAGAATCTCAGGATGATTAGGAATCACAAAAGGTTAAATATTCCACTTTAGACTCATATTAAATGAACCAAAATTGTTTTGAATAAAAATGGGGTGTACACTTAATGGGATATTTTTATGAAAACAATTTATACTTTATGGAGGGTTCTAATTTTTTATGTAATTTTTATCCTAATTATCTAAAAATAAAAACGTAAATGAACATGAAAATTTAAAATGTCAATTTATTTCTATTATACTAATATTTTTGGGTTATTTAAGTAATAAGTCGTTATATTTGGCATCAAGGAAATGTTTAGATACCTATATAGGTTATGATAACGTTAGATGATACACTTAATAGATTTAAATTTGTGTTTACATTACCATGAAATATATTTTTAGTAATTACATATTTCTTCATCTAATCCAAGTCTATTAATAATGTTTATCTATAGAAGAAAAATTGAAACTTTATTAGGATGGAATCAGGGGGATAAAAACCCTATAAATTGGAAACATATAAGTGATAGGATAGGGTAGCTTGTGGAAGTGTTTACTCAGTTAATATGGAATATTATCAATGGAACCCATGAAAGTGAATGAAAAAATTATCAATATAGGAACATGAATATAGTGGAACATTTCATAAAATAATAAACTTCTTATTATAGTAGTTATTTAGACTGGGTGAATTTTAAATAATGGAAAAATTAATTAGAAAATATATTTGAAGTTTTGGTATTTAAATAACTTAAATCGGTAAATCTTTTTCTTTATCATTTTGAAACTAAATATGATCAATGGTGTTCTATAATTAAGCATACCATTAAAAATGATGAGATTGTTTCCATGGAGTTAATTAAATTTAATGACATTTTTCATGAGAATGATTTTATAAATATTATTAAACTTATAATTGAATGGAAATTTCAATAATTTAAGGAATAAAAAGAATAATAATTTACAAATTATGATGAAAATTTTACTATATAGTCCAGGTATGCACTAAAATTTATTATGTACCATGTGAGTAAAATTGATAGATTTTACATAGGTATAAAACCATTTTTAAAAATATAATTGGCCGCTAGTGAATCCCAAAGTTATGATAACATTTTTTTAATGTTCTAATAAAGTTGAAAATGAATTTTCCAACAGTCATATATTTCATGACAATAATAATAAGAAGTGGTTTAGGTGACTATAAATGGAGAGGTATTAAACTAAGAAATGTATAGGTAAGCTCTCTAAAGTTTCTAAATGTGGTAAAATTAATTTTAATGACCATTTTATTAGATTAGGAATGTGTTACTGATTTGGTAGTCTCATTCATTTTACTCATGACTGTATGAAAATGATTTATGAATCTAAATAGTAATGGGAAAAGTAAATAATTATCCAATAGTGAGGTTTTTGAATTACAATGAGTTTGTAATATATTCTATGGCTTGTCAAAATCTTGTTAATAATGTTTCAAACAATGAATATTATAATCATAAAGGTGTTTAAAAGACTTTTTCTACTAATTTTATAGAAAATTGACACTCAAATGAGCTTACCAAGAAGATCGCGGAGGTATGGGGCTTTGAGGACTGGTGAATGACGGTAATGGGAAGGGGATATTATCATATAATCTTCCCCTCTGATGAGTTGAAGCACACAACTTGGATATTTGAACCACTCCCTTTGAATCCAAGGTTCATACGTATTCAGGAATGGGATAGGAGTTTTGATCCTAATAATGTAAGGAATTCTCATGTGCAGCTCTGGATTCGTATCTGTCGTTTGAATTGGTTGTATTGGCATCCACCGATTTTATGGGATATTGCCTCCTCAGTTGGAACCCCCATTCGGCTGGATAAACAAACTGACAACCCAAAATTTGGTCATTATGCATGATTATTGGTTGAGGTGGATATTTACAACACTTTAGTGGAAGAGGTAGTACTCACCACAAGGGATGCCAACATGAAACTTGAAATATAGTATGAAATAAATCCAAAGTTCTGTATGGTCTGCAGATTCTTTGGTCACCTCTCTTATGAGTGCAACAGAGATAAGGAGTGTACTATATGAAAGGTGAAAGGACACGATGATTACTTATGTAGAAGAAGGAAAGGAAAGGATAAGGTTCTTTCTTCTAAATTGATTTCTGGACCCTCAAGTGAGTCCCCCTCTGCTGAAGGTGGCTCAGAACCTGCACCCTCATCAGTATAGATGAAGGATCCTACTGGCACTTCATTATCTAATGTCCCTCAAGCTGGGGAAGGTTTTGTAACCATCCAGGAGAAGGAATTTAAAGGTGGATATTCCTTTATTATTGTCTCTGATGTCATTGCATCTATTGATGTGATATAGGCAGCTGGCCTTGTTGGTGTGAGTGTGCATGGATCTACACGTGATGAGGGGAAATCTGTCATAGTGCGGGATGATTCACCCACACAGCCTCTGCACGAATTTGAGGGCCTTTCCCACCTAGATGATGGTGCATCCTTAGTTTTCTTGAAGAACCCCATAAAATCTGGGTCCTTTCTGATGTTTCCCCCTCCTGAGGGGCCCTTGCACACTACCCTGACAGTGACAGTCATGGACGTAGGATCACAGGGGGAGGTACTTTCTCTGGCGATGAATCCTGTTTCTATATTGGATAACACTGGGTTCCTGGAAGGGGCTAATACATAGGTGCTGCAGCAACATAAATGAGCTCTTGCTGCTTGAAGGAAAGAGGAACAATCAACATATGGTGATGAAGCAGAGGGCTCTACACCTGCTGGATGTGATCTGGGGATCCCCTTCAAATAGGATAATCCAAATAAGGTTGTAAAAAGAGCATATCATATGAGCAGTGAACCTTGTCACCTGCTTTCAAGTAACAAGTTTGCTCATATGGATGGAATCTATTGTGATACCGATGGTCTGTAGGATGTGTAGGATATTCCCAGTTCGGGTGGTCAGTCTGAAATATCTTGTGCTGAGCCAGATGGAGGTGAGCAGGTTGGATCCAAGAATGATATTGGAGTGAATTTAATTTCTGATGATAAAGAGAAAAAGGAAACTGGAAAAAAGGGCAGTGGCCTAGTGACTGTCATCAATGAAAGGAGGCCCCTGATAAGGATCCAAACCCTTCTTCAATGAATTTTTTTTCTGGAATTGTCAAGGGCTTGGGAATACCCCAACGACCAGGGCCGTTAGAAACTACATTGTGGCCTATAAGACTACGATGATTGGAATTTCAGAACCTAAAATGATCTTTGATAAGTGTAAGGCTTTCAAATGGAGTTATCTTGGTTATAATTTTATTTCTCAGAATTTGCATGATATCAATAAGGACAATCTATGGGTTTTTATGCATGAGAGCTTATAGTTATCCTCCTTTGTTAAGAACCCACAATTGGTCTTGGTCTCATGCGCTTGTCAAGGTTATAGCTTTGAATCCACCTTTGTTTTTTCTTCCCCATCCTATACATGTAGAAGGGAGCTTTGGAGTTATCTTGAAGCCTTTGCTGGACATATCTTCAATAAATGGGTGATAATGGGAGATTTCAACACTGTTTTGAGATCAGAAGAGAAAACTGGGTTGAATTTCAATAGGGTTCCCTCCTTGGACTTCTCTTATTTCATTGAACAATTTCATCTTGCTAAAATTTCAATCATAGGTGCTGATTTCACCTGGAGCCGGTATACTATGCATGGAAGACAATCAAGTAAACCTGACAGATGCTTTGTTCGGATTGACGATGAGAGTGCTGATTTTGGAATATCTGGACACACTTTACCAAATCATCACTCGGATCACAATCCCATTGTGATTGATATGTCCTTGCATTGTGTTAGGTCTAGTTCTCTTCCCTTTCGTTTTAATAATGGATGTATTGTGACTCTTGGATGCAAGGAAGTCATTACCAGGGCTTGGATGATTAATTGTCAAGGTAGACCGCTGTATACTCTTGCTGCTAAACTTAATAATTAATAACATTGATTACTTATGAAGAAGTTGAAAAAGTATTAAAAGATAGAATAGAATGTTATCTTTCATATACTATTGTGAATAAAGGAACTATTCAAATTAGTGATGTTCCACTTGTAAATTTATATATGGGTGTATTTTTGGGTGTTTTTAATTTTTTTGTTCCCAGTAAAGTTGTCAAATTTAGTATTGACTTAGTTTATGAAGAGGGGATAATTTCAAAACCCCTTTATCAAAATAATCTAATAGAAATTTTGGATTAAAAAAAAGTTAGAAGAATTACATGATAAGGGTCTCCTTCATCCCAAAAAGTCCCCTTAGGGTGACCCAATTTTTGTTTATAAAAAAAGAATAGTTATATAAGACTTTTCATTATTTATAGAGTACTGAATAGAAACAATATTAATAATTTTCTTTTTGTTTTCCCATATCAACGACTTGTTTGATCATTAAAATGGTGATTAGTATTTTATAATGATTAATCTTGGGTCAAGGTATCACTAGTTGAAAGTGATGGATTAAGATATTTTAAGGTTACAATTTCATTCTCTGTATGAAAATTATGAGTTTATGGTTATTCAATTCAGGTTAATGAATTCCCCCAATGTATTTAAGGATATTATGAATATATTTTTTGATGAGTAATTTTATATATTTATGGTGGTTTTCATTAATGAAATTTTGGTTTATTCTAAAAGTTATGAGTAATAGGATAATATTCTATGGACTATTCTATAAACATTAATTGAAAATAAGTTTTATCGAAAATTAAATAAATATGAATTTTGCTTACAAAAAATTACATTCCTTGGGATAATTATTTCTAAAGATGGATTAACTATTTATCAAAATCGAACTATTATGGCCGATGAGTGGAAAATCCCTTCAAATTTCAATTATTTTAGATGTTTTTAGATATTAACAGTTTACTATTAATGTTTTTCAAAACATTTACTAGTTATATTTCCCACTAAGTTAACATGAAAGTGAATAAATTACATTTGGATAAAGGAACCCAATGAATGTTTCTATAAATTGAAATAATTATTAGTTAATGATTCTATGTTAGCATTGAAAACAAAATATGGTGATTTTTTATTTATATTGATTATTCTTTTATGGGAAATGTTTTCATCCAAATTCATGTTGATTAGGAAATTTAATTTTCTTTATATAAATTTAAACATCATTATATTAATTTTACTACAGATGACCATAAACTAGATAACACGATATTTTATTTAAAAATATACTCACATTATTTATATGGGGAGAAATACAAAATATTGAATGACTAAAACTTTTTAGTATATATTCGCTAAATAATAATTGAACCTGTGTATGAGAAGATTAATGAAACTATTGAAGGATAATTATTGCACAATTAAAAATCATTAGGGTAAAGATAAAAAGGTATATAATTACCCGAGTTAAAAAGAGAATGTATCATTAACTGTCACGAACCAAGACGGGTCGCCATCAGACCCAACGCCCAACCTAGTTCACGGCATGGCCCGAAGGGAATTCCCGATCCCCATGGGATGGTACAAGTTCTCGGGTATCAAAACATTATGTGGGAACGATTTACCTGAAAAAAGAGACATAAAACAACTAACCACTTTAATGTAAAGAAACCAGTTTTATGCAACCTAATAGACCCTTAACACATTTGATATTTAAATATCTATAACTGGAACCAACAACCCAATAGAGACGACAACAAAGGAAAACTATAACTCTAAGAAGACTCCAAGAAAGGGAACTAACACATCTATCCACACCTTCATGCAACTTGAGGAGCCATGTCCTCAAACTACCATCATTAGACCTGCATGGGAAGACCATCATCAACCTGAACCACCAGCACTAAGCATGATGCCTCAACCTATGATGCACAAATAAAAAGGCCTACATACACCCAAAAGTGTATGTAGCGTGTGAGCCAAGAGACCAATAGGATGACACTGGGAGAAGATTCCATGCATAACCATTTAAATGACGAATACATTTTCCAGTAAAATAGATAAAAGGGAAATAAATGCATAAACAATATTTAATTAAAACAATTTTTAATAATAAGTGATTTAAATGAAAACGAATTTAAATAAAACAACTTAAATTAAAGAGAAGAATTAAATACTTGAAAACTTTTACAAAAAATAGGATTTAAGAAAGCTGTTTCAAATAAAACAGATTATATTAAAACACACACACACACACTTACTTTATAAAATTACCAAAGTGTCGCACTAATGAACGTAAAGTAACCGAGGAGCACCAAATATGGGATAGGCCTCATGGGTGTTAGCTAGCCTGGTTCCCTATATCTTCGTGTCTTGGTGAAGCATGGCTTAGAAACCACGACCCTTAGAAAACGTGGCTTAGAAGGCCACGACCCTCAGAAAACGTGACTTAGAAGGCCACAACAACCAGAAAACGTGTCTTAGAAGGCCACGACCCTCAAAAACTATGGATTAGAAGACCACGACCATCAGAAAAGTATATGTTTAGTTAGTGTTGCAAAGCGTCAGTCCTGCCAGTGAAACCAGGTCGAGTCACCTCCGGAACACTAGCCCACTAGTCTAGTCCACCCTCCAAGCTACCAGGGCTTCTTGGTTTGTGCTCAAACATGTTTCACATTCATGTCACATGTCACACTAATGCATAAAATTAAAATAGGGTACTTACACACACAAAATCAAAATTTTTGCACCCAAACCTTATCCAAACAAGTTTTTCACCATTGATATAATTTGGTAAAACTTTTTAAAATTTTCATAAGGCAATCCTAAAGAGTATCACATGGATTTACACATGAAAACACACTCAAAACCCCCATTTTTAATTAAACACACACCCAAATTCCTTTTAGGACTTAATCTGCATCGCTTACACATTGAACTAAACCAGAATGATAGTTTTATAAAAAAACACTTTTTATAATCAAGAAAAACACCAAGATAATTTGTCATGTGATTTCCAAGCATGTAGAAAAAATTATAAAGGAAAAAACTTCCGCAAAACGTTTTTCAAGACAAACACCTTTTTAATAATACTTCAAAACATAATTTCACCATCCACACTTCCTAACACACTCACTGCAAAGTTTTCAAAACAATGATAAGCATTTCAAAGCAGGTTTTCACAACAAAATTCATCAACATCACTTAAACATAAATCCAACCAATTAAATGCACAACAAAACTCAGTCAAAAACACTTTTGCAGCATGTAAACTAGTTAAAATTTGTACTGAATTAATTAAATTAACAAACTAATCCAACAGAAAATTTGTAAAATAATTTTCAGAATATGTCACATGAATAAAAGAACTAAAAATGTAATAAAAAATACCTCTATGACTCAATGTATATTGATGCCAAACCAAAACAAAATCTGCATAGTTTGTAAAATTCAAATAAACAATTCAGCATGGTTGTTCACAGAAAACACACATGTATCATGTAAACATGTCAACCTCAATTAAAAAATAGATTCACATTAAACAAACTAATTAATAAATATGCTAAATTAATTTAAGAATAAAATTAATTCATCAACAATGGTCAAGTATAGAACCACCTACCTCGAGTGTTGAAGACTCCAATACTTGGTGACAAACTTCAATCGCATGTCGCTTGCACCACAAAGAACCTAGAACAAACCCAAAATCACAAATTCGAACAAAAAACATCAAATTAAAACCCCAAAATAAGAACTCATACATGTTGAAATAAAATAAAAGCTCAAAGAAGATTAAGGAGGAATTATAAAGAGGGGGGTTTCTGATGTGGAAGGAGGGAAATGCACCGAAGGTGTCACTGGCCAGTAAGGGGGGGTCACCAGAAGGGGTCCGTGTAGGTCCGAGCAGAGAACATGGTGCGAGGGAGATGTGGGAGAAGGGTCAGACAGGGTAGGGGGGCTGTGTGGGTGGCCAAACGAGAAGGAAAAGGGTGCGCGCTGAGGTGTTTGCACTGGCCAAAAAATGGACTATGCTAGGAAGGGGGTGTGATGGTTGGTGGTAGGTAGGAAGCCAAATGGTGGAGTCGAAGGGGCGCCGGGGTGCAGCGCACTGGGTATAAGGGGTGTGGCGTGACAAAAACAGGAAGGAGGAGGGTTCTTGCGGCCGACCATGGAGGTAGGGAGGCGACACAATGGGCTGGTGTTAAGGGAAGTGCGACACAAATGGCTCAAGGGGGGGAGGGAAGTGATGCTAGTAGGAGGTGGTAGGGTAGGATGGGGAGCATGTCGGCTTAGGGGTAAAGTAGAATGGGGGGAGGCACCGAATTGAGGGTGAAACCCTAACACAAAGGAGGGAAAAAAGATAAAAAATAAAAAATAAAAAGAATAAAAATAAATCCTAATAATATGTAATGATATTAATAAATCATGATTATAATAAAAATAATAATAACTTAACAAAATACCAATTAATTTTTTTAAAAATACCACTAATAAATTAATTAAAACATTAACAAAAAGAATAATAATAATAATAATAATAATAATAATCTTATTATTATTACTATTAGAACTCTTAATTCGTTTTATTCTTCTCATTTTATTTTGCTCTAACTACCTTATTTGTCTCATTAAATAATGAATTAACCATGCACCAGACATGCCACATGGGGAATCGGGAAAAGTCACATGACTTTGACCGTTCCCCCACCCGTGTGTCGGACGCCGCCAAGCCCAAAATTTTCACTTATAACAGAATGTAAGATTTCAACCGGGCTCACCCCGCACTCCGACTATGATTTTAGAGCCATATAAAATAATAAAGTGCTAGTAACTTAATATAATATTAAACATAATATTAATTATTATAATATTAATATCAACTTAATAGAATTTATATTATTAACGCTATTGATGATAGTAATAATAATATTCTCAAACGATATTGTTATTATTATCATTAAAATAGTGCTTTTGAATTTTATCACACTTGTTATTCTTATTTTATTTTATTTTTATTTTACCACTCATATCAGGTTATTTCTAAATTCTTAATTCCTTTTATTTAATTAGTTTCACATCAGGCAGGCATGCGGGGAACTAGGCAAGGCCACACGGTGACCCAAGTGAGGCCGCACGACTTCGACAGCGGTGCGCTGAATGCTGTCAAGGACCAAAACATGCATTTTAAAATAAGAACTCAAAATTTTAAGTTGGGCTTCAACCTGGACAACCCGATGCCCATAAAAATTAATAAAATAAACAATTGAAAAGATACAAGTGTGACAATTCTCCCCACCATAAAACTTTTCATCCCCAGAAATCAACAACTATGTTTGAGATTCAAAGTAGAAAACAATACCCCCTTAAGGCCCAAAGAGGATCCCTATAATAAACAAGAGAAAAGAGGAAAAATCATCACGTTCAGAGAAAGTGACTCCAAGGAAACTTCAAGAAACGCGTAAAAAGACTTTCTGATATGTGTCGCCCTCCCCAAAGAGCTAGAACGCCTCTAGTTGATTGTTTTTGAAAACGAACTCTTGAACCCACAGAAACCAACCTCACAAACTGAAACACCTCAGGTACCATAGAACGAAAACCCCACTGTTTGTTTGCAAGGAATAAAAAAGATCAAATAATATCTCAAGAACACTCTTATCACCTACTATCAAGTAACATCTAAGGACATGACCAAAAGGCCAACATGGGGAATGCCTGAAGGGCTCCCCATGATTAGAAACCAACTAACTCCCAAGACGAGGTTGGAAAACCGACATGGGGAGGTCCGAGCAGACTCCCCACCATATGAAGACAATCGATACTGATTTACTCTAGAGACATTTAAGTGAGGCCTATCATGGGTCTCCCTACCATTAGAGCTGGAAAAAGATACAAAACCTTGAAAATTTCTCGACAGTGACCAAACACCCCACTACAAGGGGCGGGGAGGGCTGGACCCAACTACTGGGCGTCAAAACCATGACCTAAGACCAACCAGCTTCTCCACGTCCCTGGATGAGCACTATTCGAATATGAGACCGATTTACCAAACAGACCCCATAAAGACCACTAAAAGTGAATTAATCTGATGCAACCCAACCCCCAGGAAATTAAAGTAATGATTTGAACATGCCTCCTCCTAGAAAAAAGAATCCTCACGCACCCAGACAGGTTGTTTGGAATGAAATAGCTACAAGAAATGATTTAAACTATTTTGAATTTCAACACCGATGACTGAAATAAAGTCGGGGTCCCATACACTCCCTGAGTTCCTGACCATGCACCAGCTTCACTCCAAGGCCTATGGCTGGAGCCCTGATATTTAAAGCATCTCCCGCCTCACAGTTAGGTATTGAAGACTCCCAAATGGAGCTTCTCCTTTTTAGTGACACACGAAACCACACCGCAACCAAGACAACACCAATAACCACAACACACCACGACGTCCAACTACTCACTCGCGATATATCCACCAAAACAGGGGTTTAGATGGCGCACATGCATCAAATATTTATCTTAACCAAGAAACTTAATAAGGTAAAGATGCAAGACAACCACTCCCCTTTGAACAGAAAAATAATCATGACTACTCAAGAAGAGGACACACCCCTATGAAAACTGGGATTCCTAGAGGATTCCACGAAATCCACCTTTGATCTTTAAGAGAACTCACAATGCAAACATCACAGAAAATGACCCTTACGGCTGATGGAAGCACTACAAACCTTTCAAGACTTTGGTCAGCACAGATAATTCTGAACTACCTTCACCATTCCCCGCAAGAATTACTTTCACCGTTTCTAGGGGGACCTTCATACGCAACGGTGTAAAACTTCATACTCGACGACTCAAACTACTCAAAGAGACCAACACTCCTATCAATTTCCCTCTTGTTTGTCATCCCGATGTGAGAGGATCTGCTTGACCAAAAAGAAAAAAGGAATAGAATTAGAACTATCACTAAAAAGGGAGAGTGGTTGCTTTAATCAATTGGAGGGTCGGCCAATGGCGAATTACCTATAGCCGCACTTCAATTGCATGTTAATGCTTTATGGGGGGTGTTCACTAGTTGATAAAGAAAACCATGGACCCAATCAAACTGGTCCAATGGCCAAGACATATTGCAAGAGAACACTAAGCGTGTAGGAAGAACCGCTGCAAGGGCTTCCCGATGAACTTTTCAAAAGAAACCATTAACCACACACTTGCATACCAAGTTACAAAGAAGAATTAAATCATAGGACAAAAATCATTCAAAAAGAATTATTGGCTTGAAACACCTCACATCCAACATTTTTAAAGCAGATGGACACACCACACAATCACCGGTTATTTAAAACACCAAATTTTTCTTTAACAATTTTTTTTTTGAAAATAAACAAAGCTGGGGGTTACACAAACACCAATGGTGTCCCATGGGCCTCACACATGCATGTTCCTATGCCACATCGGCTCCCACCTAATGTTCATCCAGGCACTCATCCACTTGTTCCATTAACCATTTACATTTTCATATATACCAATGCATGTGGTTTCCCATGAGATCACTAAGGATCAAAACTGAACCGTTCCATTTTTCAAAACCAAACATTCACACAACACTTGTCAAACCTTACACATCATTTTATTTTTAAAACACTTCATTTAAAAACATATTTCAAGACCAAATCATTTTTACTTAAAAACCAGATTTCCATGAATCCAAAACAAAGAGAGAAAGAACGATGCAAGCGGAGACTAGTGTCGGCGGGTGACTGAGACATATGGTTGGAGGCCATACGCCAACCACGCCATCACCACAGAGAGTATTATAGGACAACATCCCTGAATCCACATGGATTGATAGACCCTACAAGCTCACTGGGACTATTGACCCTACTCCTTTTTCATTTCCCCTAAACAAGATCAATCAGAAGGACTAACGACTTAGACAAACTTCAACTTATCCTGGTAACTCGAATTCTTCCACAAGGTGTGCTGGCCTGGAACCTTACTCGTAGCTAGATAATCAAGTTCCAACACCCTTAATTTTTGTCTACATTGAATCTATCCCAAAAGAACATGACCCAAAAGAATAAAACTCCTCTAATACCAATTTTTCATGAACCAATCCGGGTCACCATCCGACCTGACACCCGAACCAGTCTGTGGCATGGCCCGAAGGGCGTTTCCGATCCTCACGGGCTGACACAAGTTCCTGGGTATAAAAACATTACGTGGGAATGATTTACCCAAAAAAAGAGACATAAAAACAACTAACCACTTTAATGGAAAGAAATTGGTTTTATGCAACCAAACAGACCCTTAACACATTTCATATTTAAAGATCTACAACTGGAACCAACAACCTGAGAGAGACGACAACAAAGGAAAATTAAAACTCTAAGATGAATGTAAGAAAGGGAACTAACACATCTATCTGCACCTTCATGCAACTTGAGGAGACACCTCCTGAAACCACCATCATCAGACCTGCACGGGAAGACCATCATCAACCTGGACCACCGACACTAAGCATGATGCCTCTGCCTGTGACACACAAAGAAAAAGGCCTATATACACCCAAAGGTGTATGTAGGGTGTGATCCAAGAGCCCAGTAGGATGCCACATGGAGAAGATTCCACACATAACCATTTAAATGACAAATACATTTTCTAGTAAAATAGATAAAAGGGAAATAAATTCCTAACTAGTATTTAATGAAAACAATTTTTAATAACAAGTGATTTAAATGAAAAATAATTTAAAGAAAATAACTTAAATTAAAGAGAAGAATTAAATACTTGCACACTTTTAAAGAAAATAGGATTTAAGAAAGCTGTTTCAAATAAAATAGATTAAATTAAAACACACACACACACTTACTTTTTAAAATAACCAAAGTGTCACACCGATGAATGTAAGGTAACCAAGGAGCACCAAATATGGTATAGGCCTCATGGGTGTTAGCTAGATTCGGTCCCTAGATCTTCATGTCTCGGTGAACCTTGGCTTAGAAACCATGACCCTCAGAAAACGTGGCTTAGAAGGCCACGAACCTCAGAAAATGTTTCTTAGAAGCCCACAACCCTCAGAAAATGTGGTTTAGATGGCCACGACCCTCAAAAACCGTGGATTAGAAGCCCACAACCCTCATAAAAGCATTTGTTTAGTTAGTGTTGCAAATCTCCAGTCCTTCCAGTGAAACCGGATCAAGTCCCTTCCGAAAGACTAGCACACTAGTCTAGTCCACCCTCCTAGCTACCGGGGCTTCCCGGTTTGTGCTCAAACAAGTTTCACGTTCATGTCACATGTCACACTAGTGCATAAAAGCCAAACAGGGTACTTAAAAATGAAAACTCACAATTTTCACACCCAAAACTTATCCAAACAAATTTCACACCATTGATATAATTTTGTAATCCATTTTAAAATTTTCATATGACAATCCTAAAGAGTATCACTGGGATTTACACATGAAAACACACTCAAAACCTCCATTTTTAATTAAAAGCACACCAAAATTCCTTTTAGGACTTAATCTGCATCACTTACACATTGAACTAAACCAGCAACATAGTTTTATAAAAAAACACTTTTTATAATCAAGCAAAACACCAAGAGAATTTATCATGTGATTTCCAAGAATGTAGAAAAAAAATTCAAAAGGCAAAAACTTCCCCAAAACGTTTTTCAAGAAAAATACCTTTTTAATAATACGTCAAAACATAATTGCACGATCCACACTTCCTAACGCACTCACTGCAATGTTTTCAAAACACCAATAAGTAGTCCAAATCACGTTTTAACAAAAAAATTCATCAACATCACTTAAACATAAATCCAACCAATTAAATGCACAACAAAACTTAGTCAAAAACAATTTTGTAGCATGTAAACTAGTTAAAATTTGCGTTGAATTAATTAAATTAACAAACTAATCGAACAGAAAATTTATAAAATAATTTTCAGAATATATCACATGAATAAAATTACTAAAAATGAAATAAAAAATCCCTCTATTGCTCAATGCATATTGACGCCAAACCAAAAAACAATCTGCATAGTTTGTAAAATGAAAATAAACAATTCAGCATGGTTGTTCAAAGAAAACACACATGTATCAGGTAAAAATTTCATCATCAATTAAAAAATAGATTTTCATTAAAAAAAATAATGAATAAATATGCTTAATTAAATTTAATAAGAAAATTAATTCATCAACAATGGTCAAGTGCCGAAGCACCTACCTTGAGTGTTGAAGACTCCAACACTCAGTGCAAAACTTCAATCGCTTGTCGATTGCACCACAGAGAACCTAGCGTGAACCCAAAATCACAAATTCAAACAGAATAAACATGAAATTAAAATTCCAAAATAAGAACTCATACCCACTGAAAAAATCAAAACTCAAAGAAGAGGAAGGTTGCATTATCAAGAGGGGGTTGCTCACATGGAAGGAGGGAAATGCACTGACGGTGTCGCTAGCCAGCAAGGGGGAGTCACTGGTAGGGGTCTATGTGGGTATGAGCGGGGAACATGGTATTAGGGGGATGGGTGAGAAGGGTCGGACAGGGCAGGGGGCTGTGCGGGTGGCCGAACGGGAGGGGCATGGGTGCGCGCTGAGGTGTTTGTGCCTACCAAAAATGGCCTATGCCGGGAAGGGGGTGTGACAGTTGGTGGCAGGTTGGAAGCTGGATGGTGGAGTCTAAGGGGAGTTGGGGCGCAACGCACTGGGTATAAGTGGTACGGTGTGAAAAAATCCGAAAAGAGGAGGGTTATAAAGGCTGAAAATAGAGGTAGGGAGGCGACACAATGGGCTGGTTTTGAGGTTAGTGCGACGCAAAGGGATCAAGGGGAGAGAGAAGAGATGCTAGCAGGAGGTGGTAGGGATGGATGGGGAGCAGGTTGACACGATGTGAAGGGGAAAGAAGAATGGGGGGAGGTTCTAGATTGGTGGTGAAACCCTAACACAAAGGAGAAAAAAAGATAAAAGATAAAAATAAAAATAAATAAAAATAAATCCTAATAATATGTAATGATATTAATAAATCATGATTATAATAAAAAGAATAATAACTTAATAAAATACCAATTAAAAAAATTTAATCATACTACTAATAACTTAATTAAAACATTAACAAAAAGGATAATAATAATAATAATAATAATAATAATCTTATTATTATTATTACTATTAGAACTCTTAATTCATTTTATTCTTCTCATTTTATTTTGCGCTAACTACCTTATTTGTCTCATTAAATAATGAATTATCCACACACCATACATGCCATGTGGGGACTTGGGAAAATTCGCACGGCTTCTACCATTCCCCCACCCGTGCGTTTGATGCTGGTAAGCCCAAAATATTCACTTATAACAGAATGTAAGATTTCAACCGGGCTCAGCCCGCACTCCGACTAAGATTTTAGAGCTATATAAAATAATAAAGTGCTAGTAACTTAATATAATATTAACAATAATATTAATTATTATAATGTTAACATCAACTTAATAGAATTTATATTATTAATGCTATAGATGATAATAATAATAATATTCTCAAACGATATTATTATTATCATCATTAAAATAGTGCTTTGAATTTTATCACACTTCTTATTCTCATTTTATTTTATTTTTATTTTACCACTCATATCAGATTATTTATCAATTATTAATTCCTTTTATTTAATTAGTTACACATTTGGAAAGCGTGTGGGGAACTAGGCGAGGCCGTGCGGTGACCCAGGCGTGGCTATGCGACTTTGACAGTGGTGCGATGAATGCTGTCAAGGCCCAAAACACACATTTTAAAATAAGAACTCAAAATTTTAAGTCGGGCTTCAACCTGGACTACCAGATGCCCAGAAAAGTTTATAAAATAAATAATTGGAAAAGATACAGGTGTGACATTAACCATGTTATGATTGTAACCTAATCATTTAGTCATTGATTTGATGAATATCGACCTTGAATATGGGCATGGAAGAATTCCCACTCATTTTTTTATGTGTCAGTTCAATCATCTTTGTCTAATTAAATAAAAAATTATAAAATTGATCATGGTTATTTGAAATTACAGATATAATTGTTTAATAAGGTTAAGTTTCATACATTTATAATTGATAAAGTTGTTGATCTATAATTTGGAAAGTGGTTGTGGGTTCCATGTGGTTCCAAGTTAAGAATAGATCATTTAGTGAATCTCATAGATCTCTAATTTTTCATCTTTTATGAAATAAGAGGTATATAGGTTTTTAGGAATATTATTTTTGGGGTTGAATGAAGAATTCTATTTCTGATTTTACTATAAAACAATTAACTTGTCTTTAGGTTAGATCTTAGTGACCACTACCAAAAGGGATGCTTCAGATTTTTAAGTGCCTGAATTGAAACGAGATAATATATGCATGTATTTTATTATGATATTTCCTAAGAAATATCTAGGTAATAATTAAATTTATGTTATCGATGATATATTGACTAAATATGTCCATTTTATTTTTATTTGATAGATTAATACTTTGGATCATCTTTCTATATTTTTTATTAAAGAGACAATCATATTACATTGAGTCCCTCTCTCGATATTATCTAATAATATCGTATATTTACATCTAATTCTGGGAATGGAGTACAAAAGGCATTGGATATTGACCTAATTATTAGTACATATTTTTATCTTAAATGAGACGGAATGTTAAAGATATTGAATTAGAATTTGGGAGATATTATTTTAAATTTCTACTTATATTATCAAGTATGTTGTGCAAAATATTATTCATTAGTTAAATTATCCTATAATAATAATTTTTATTCCAATATACAAATGTCAACTTTTGAGGCATTATATGGAAAAAGGTTTTAAACCCTATCATATTGGGGTGTAGATTGGAAGAGGTAGTTTTTGTGACTATAATTGGAAGAAGAAATGTTTGAAAAGGTAAATATTATTTATTAGTACATGAAATAAAATCATATTTGGAAGAAGAGTTACATAGATAACATGAGGAAAGACCATTCCTTTAAGGTAGGTGATCATAAATTTCATAAAATATCTTCTTAGAAGGGATTCATGTATTTTGGTAAAATGGAAATGATATGTATGTGGTTTATTAGACCAGTTTAAATTTTTGAAAATTTGGGATTAGTTTCATACCATGTTTCTGTACCAACGTTTTTATCTAGGCTATATGAGGTGTTTCATGTTTCGTTGCTAAGAATATTTACACCAGATATATACTCTGTTTTGGGAACTGAGGTGGTTTAGTTAGAAGAGAAACATTTTTATGAAGAAAGTATAGTTTTAATTTTAAATTGTATATTTTAGGTTTGGTAAACTAAGGTGATTAACCATGTTAATGTTTTATGGATGAATCATATTATTGAGGAAGAAACATGGGAATTCTCAAAATCTAGCCAGGAAAACCCACTCACATGATTAGGTAATGAATTAAATTGGAAGGCCACAATTTCATGATTGGGGTAAGAATGTGATAACCAATTAAATCCTATAAATAAGTCCATAATATTATTTACATGAATTAATTGTTTGGGGTCATATTCATCATAGTTTTATTAACAATTTTAAATAATTTTCTAATAAAAAAGGTAATAGTTTTATTTAACTGAATTAGTTTTCAATGTATTACAATATTTTTTAAGAAGTTATATTTTATTTATTTTGTAATTTTAATTTTATAAAAATGAATTTATTTTTTGATTCATAAAAAATAATTTATCATATGGTTAATTTTTTAGATTTTTCAAAAAAAATCATTTTTGTCGAAATAGTGAAAAATAATGTTTTTTATTAAAACTATAATTCCCATTCAGTTATTTAAAGATTACAATTCAATTTTGTAATAGTATTAAATTTATATTAGTCCACTTTGAATTTAAATAATCCAGTTAATTCCATAGTTCCATCACTATACATGATTCTGTTATAAAATAATTTGTATGCTAGAAAAAAAATTTAATTTATAAATATTTTCATTAATGTTTGAGTATTTATATTGAAATTAATTTTTACTAATTACTAAAAAAGATTATGATAAAATTTATTTAATATTTTTAATATGGAGGTTCAAATTTAGTAATAGTTTAAATTTTATTTTTGTTCATTTTCAATATTAACATTGGGAAAACATTATTACCACAATAATGGTTAAAATAGTTAACGAGGTTGTTTAAAATAAAGTATAGGTATTAAAATATAATTTTTTTAAAAATTATTTTAAATGATTTTATTTTGACTCATAGTCATCATATCTTTGAAATATGTCAATTATTTCCTCATTCCTTAAAGAAATACATATAATATATTTAAAATTTATTACTATTTTCAAGTGTGCCTGTAAGATCCCAATCTTTTCTTGGGATGTCTCGAGCTCGCTTAAAGGTATTATCTTTTCTTATTTTTAGTATATCTTTTTTGGGTTTTTCCTTGAGTATTTTTTGGGTGATGTTGGAGAATTTTGGGAGGAAAAGGGCTATTGCACTATTGATGCACAATTTGCCAAATCCATGCACCCAACCTAGTAAACCATGCAAACCTGGATAGAGGGGATGAACACGGCTAGTGCACAATTTATAAAACTGTTCAACCTATTAGGAGTGACCATTAACCCCATATAATATGTTTATGGTTTAGGTGAATAGTTTATAATATCATGTTCCCATGTCTAGGGAACCATGCACACTGTTTTCTATATTCCAAAAACTGGTTTTTAAAATCAAAAACCCCATGGACATCACTGTATTTCAACACAACATGGACCTAAATGAGTTTGATCATTTTTGGAGGCTCTCAGATGGATTCCAAGGATTTATAACATCCATTATTGGATATTCAGACACTATATTGAAAATCATCACTACAACACCCCAATTTTTCATAATATGTTTCTTTTTAAATAAATTCTATAGCTTGCGATGCATGCAACACTGAGTTCAACCGCACTGCGGTCTATCAAACTTGTCGTTTAAAAAATTGGTTTTGAATAGTAATTGTAACAACCCAATGTTTTATCAATGAAATTACATTCTTATAATTATTTCTTATAGTATAATCACATAAGATTACATATAGAACATAATACAAACCTTAGAAATGAATAATGGATAAAATAAAAGGCATATCTACATGTTAAGAAGCATATACCAATGAAATAGTTGCTTGAACTTTGGAATAGTAACATGACCCTTATAAATAGTAAATTAGAAAATTGTAAAGAAACCTTAATAATTAAAGTATAAATAAAATTTATCCATCTTATATGTGGAAATATGATATAATTATATCATAGTATACCTAAGTAAATATTTAAAAAATTATTAATTAAGTGTTTGTATTTTTTAATCCATGTATATTTAATTAAAATTTTACGATTAATTTAATAATTTAAAAGGAAATTTATTTTCATAAAATGTATTAATAAATAATTATATTTATGGATTATGATTATAATATAATTTTAACAGACCTTTATTAATTTTTTAGAGTGTTAGAAAAGTGGTTTTAATTTTAGAAATTATATTTTTCATGTAATGTATGATTTTAATTGAAAATTAAATTTTACATATTTATAAAATTATTTTCACAAAATGGAGTTCATGTTTTAATTCTACATGTCAAAAAATGGTTAGGGTGAGTTTTTGGTATTTTTTTAAATTACTTGAATATTTGGTGAATAATAAAATACAATAATTTTTGATAAATGATAAATAAATGAATTTATGCATCATGATTAATTCATGGATGATTTAAATGGCCCTTATATATAAGTCAATTTACCTCTTACTATTTTTGGTTACAACAATAAAGACTATTCATAGTATTGAGAAAAAATATTAAACTAATGACAAAAATAATGGGAAACCCCTCCTCTCCTCCACTATAAATACCTCCCCTCTTTACCTCCTCTCCTAACTCCTCTAAATCCTTGATCCCAGTCTAAATTCTAATAAAATATCTCCCCAATACCATCTCCCACTTTCTAAAGCCGCAGGTCTCTTCAAAAATACCAAATCCTCTCCCCTAAAGAGGTTCTCAGGGAAGATATATTCACAAGGTAAATTCCTATGTTCGTTTCTTTTATTTTCTTTCAAGTTCCTTTATTTACTTTTCTTTCCTCACCTAATTTAATCCAAATGTTATGATAACTCTAGTAACTTAAATATACTATAATTTTTTTTATGATAATGGAAAAATTCATCATCATCTCTCCTTTCCCCTTTTATTTTTACTAGAAATGAAAAAACTATCTGAGATGTGTTAATTTATCATATTCAAGGAAGCCAAGTTTTCAAATTCTATTACTGTAATCAATTATGGTAATGAAACCATTTTTAAGGTTGAAACTGACTATAATATATTTATTATTTCTAATTTAAGGTTCTGGAATCTTTTGTACACATGACATTAATTGATAAATAAAAAAGTGTACGTTGTGATAAAAAAACCACCAAATAACCAAAATGGTTATCATTGATGTTTTATATAATGATTCATCTTCATTCCAAATAAACAAATTAATTTTATAACTATTTATTGTTATGAATTTTTACTAATAACATATAATTCCAATTCTGGATAGCCATTCTCATCTTACATGTTTATCCTTACATGTATATAAGTAAACCAATCATGAAAACCAAGGAAACAAATACTCCCAAACAATGAAATTGAACCTCTTAACCCATCAAAAGACCATGAATTAACATAATATGGTTATAATAAAAAAAATTTAATAAATATTATGTTCGGTAATTATTAATTAATGAAACTAATTTTATTATTCAGGTCATTAATATCAAGGGAAGAACACCATCAGACTTAAGGTAAGAGATTCTACCTGAACCTCCATTATTCCTTTGGGTTGTTCTATCAATTTTTACCCAAATGAAGTTATCTGTTATTTTTATGTACATATTATAAATGATTTTTAAATTATAAAAACTCATTTATCAATGTCCATTCATCATTATATTATGGGTATATACAAGTTTTTAAATTATTCCCTCCTCTATACTTCCCGATAAGCAAACCCATTAAAGGGAACTTCCCAAATTCTTACCCAATATAAAGCAAACATTATAATATATTTTATGCCACCATTATTTTTATAAAACTAATATTTTTTATCAATACCTTCTTGGTTCACTCCTGGTTTTATATTAAATGTAATTCCTTTTTCAGTTTTAAATGCTCTTTAGTATTTTTTTGTAAAACTGTACTGAAATGTTTTAATTCTAAATTTTTTAAATACTCTTCTTACATGTTGTAAATTATATTTGACATCAATTACCATGATATATGAATATTTTACCTTATTAATATCCACGTATGTTTTAATTCCTTTCCTTCATGGATAGTTGTGTGATACTCCCATTCATAATGCTTTATGACATGATTATGTTACCCATTTCATTCCATGGATACCCTTATGTTTATGTATAATTGATTATGTATGATTCTATGTGAAAATAATATTCATGAAAATGTTATGAAAAGTTGAACCATATAGTTCTCTAATGTATTGGTAAAAGTTTAGTCTCATGAGATGTTACATGCAACGATCATGGTAGTTATCCTTGACTCATTCTAACATGTGCAATAGTCTTGGTGGTTAACCTTAACTTGTATTCCTATATGTGAAATGATCCTTGAATAACAATAAATTCATGTTTTATGTTTCTTCCACATTACTATGAATCCATTTTTATATGATCTGATGATTATATATTATGATTCCATATGTTCCATGCCTTTTTATATCATTATGTTATTCCTTTTAACCCATGTGATAATGCTCTATTCATATGATTATTACCCTACTGTGTTTTTTAGATCAACCCTTTGTTCATGTTATCCCCAGGTTATCCTATAAAGATGTTTGAGAAAAATGGAAGTTAGGAGCTATTTAAGATAATTAAATAAAGAAATGTTTTATTTAGTCCCATGTAATAAGGTTTATGTACCCAGTCTTCTAAAACTCTAGAATTTACGATGCTAATCTTGTAATATGTTTTTTAATTATACCTAAAGTCATGTAACAATATGTGTAAAAGTATTAGGCTACTATAATTGGTATCATAGGATGGTATAGTTATTTTTGTTGATTAGGAATAAATCACTTTATTAAAAACCTTAGGGATGAGAAACATCCAATTTTTTTAGTAAGTATAGAGTAAGTGGTTTATTAAGAAAATACATCCCTGTATGGATATGAACAAGTGGAGGTGGATCTGGAACATATGTATCAAGGTGTAAAAATTGAAAACCCCACTTTGAGCTAGACTTGAAAAGGAATAGTTTCATGCCAACAGGACTTATTGCACTCCTAGTTTGAACCTCCTCAAGAATATACAATGGTAAATTCATAGGCTTATTACAAATAATTATTAAGGGAACAAAAAATGAAGCCCATACAGATAAATGTGAGGAAACATATCATGGGTAACCTAGAATGAAACCTAGGGAATAAAAACATAGGATATAATTTTCCTTTAAGAGTTTATCCTTTTCTGTTTAAAGTTTTATTTTTATGATTATTAGCTAAGTATTCATGCCCCCTAATTGTATGTTATTTTTCATAGTTAATGAAGGGAAATAGAATAACATGTCCCTGTAATCAATGTGGTAGACAATGTGATGATTTCCCTATTGATATGCATAATATGATGGGAATGGGTGCTCAAAATGTTATGAAAGTACTTTCTCAACTAGTTCAAGTTATTAATAATAACTTGAATCATGTGGAATGACCTCCTCCTCCATGGAAATAAAAAGTTTTTATAGAATCCTTCATGAAGAAAAGGCCTCCCATGTTTAGTGGATCTTCTGATCCCCTGATCACAGAATAGTGAATTTACTCCATTGAAAAGATATTCTTTATCCCCCAGTTCCCAGAAGAAGAGAAAGTCATACTGGAGGTCTATCGTTTTGATTGGGAAGCTTATTAGTGGTGGAAAATAATTAAGAATGTGAAGTATAAATGGGAAACTGATTCCATATATTGGGAGGAATTCAAGAATCTATTTTTCAATAAATATTTTCCCTGAACCCTTCACCTCAAGATGCAAAGAGAGTTACTCAGACTCTTACCGAAGGCAGATGATTCCATTAGGGCATATGAAGCAAACTTCACAAGGCTTTCAAGATACATGTCCAACATTTTCATGAACAAAAAAGCAAGGTGGATCAATTCTTTAGTGTAATAAAGTCGAGTTTATGAAAAGTGTTGGCGATTTGAGACTTCGACAGTTGTAAGAAGATTACCCATTGTTCTCTCAAGGTTGAAATATTGATCAGGAAATCTCAATGTTCTTGTGGCCCGGTGAAAAAAATATGAAAATAGAGTCTAATATGGTTGGTTTAGAAAATTAATCCCATGATGGAAAGAAGATTTAACATCCCACATGTCAAAATTGTGGGAAGAAGCATCCTGGGAACTATCGAAAGGGAACTAGGAATTTATTGAAATATAGAATATTGTTATATCTAGATAAGAATTGCTTGAGGTATAGGATGAATCCCACTAACATGGAAGAAGAAAAGCAGGTTCAGTTCAACAATCATCTTTTAGTGTAGTGTTACAATTTCAAAGAGCATAGGGACTATGCAAATAATTGGCCTAAGATAAGGGTTTTTGGAGGCAATCAACAACAACACCCAAGGAAAAGGGAAGGGATTATTCTATGAATACAACTGAGGTGGATCTATAAAATGATGTGGTAACAGGTACACTAGTTATTCGTTCAAAAATAGTGAATATACTATTTGATTATGGTTCTATGCATTCTTTCATATTTTTCATGTTTAGTAGAACTATTCAAACACCACCTCAAAATTTTGAGGTTGAGATATCTCTGAGAATAGAGAATGGAGAAATTATTGAATCCAAAGTATATAAATCCTCCCCAATTAATGTTTGTGGACTGAACCTACAAGGAAATATCATCATACATAGTTTAGTGGAGTTCTATGTTATCACGGGCATGGATTGGCTAAATGTACACAAACCCAACATCAACTGTTGGGAAAGGGAGATCATTCCTTATATCCCAGAGTATCCTATAATACTTTACAAGTGTGAGGAAGAAGATGAATCTCATTTAGAATAATTTTCTCAAGTTTGGATACTACTACCTTATGAGGAAGCATATATTGCTCAAATGATTGAGATAAAGGAGATGATAATTCTCAAAGATATTCTCATTGTGAGGGATTAAACTGATGTATTTTTTGAATAATTTCATGGTCTTCCTCCAAATAGAGATGTTGAGTTCTCAATTAAAATTATCTCTATATCCCTACCTATATCAAAGACTCCTTATAGAATGGACACTGTTGAGTTGGAAGATCTAAAGTAGAAGTTACAAGAAAATATGGAGAAGGGCTTTATACACCTGAGTGCATTACCATGGGGTACACCAGTCCTCTTGGTCAAGAAGAAGAATGGATCAATGGGCCTCTACATTGATTATCATGAGATAAATAAAACCATAATAAAGAACAAGTATCCCCTACCTAAGATAGATGACTTATTCAACTTTCTACGTGTGGCTAGTTATTTCTCTTAGGTGGAACTTTTGTTGGGATATCACCAATTAAAGGGGAAGAAGGAAGATATTCCCAAAACTGCCTTTCGAAGGAGGTATGGAAACTATGATTACATAATGAAACCCTTAATAATAATTAATGTTCTAGTAATTTTAATGGATCTAATTAATAATATTTTTAGAGATTACCTCAACCAATTTGTGGTAGTATTTATCGATGACATTCTGATTTACTCCAAGAGAAAAGAGGAAAATGAGGAGCATTTGAATACTGTTTTAAAGACTTTGTGAAGGGATAAACTATATGAAAAGTATAATAAGTGTGAGTTATTGATAGTGGAAGTATCACTCTTGGGGCATGTAATCACCAAAAAATGGATATCTGTAGACCCTTTTAAGATAATGGAAATCGAAGAATGGCCTATGCCAACATTTGTAACAGATATCCATAGATTCCATGGTCTAGTTGGGTATTAATGATGATTTTTGGATAAATTTTCATGATTTTCAAACCCAATGAAAAAGCTGGAATAGAAGGGGGGGGGGAGTTTTTGCTGAATTCAAGAATGTGATGAAACCTCTAAGGATCTCAAAAAGAGGCTTATCACTGTGCCAATACTTATACTCCCAACAAGTGGAGAAATATTTGTTGTGTACAGTGATGTATCAAAGAAAGGATTAGGTTTTGTAATGATACAAAATTATAAAGTGATATCCTATGTCTCAAGTCATCTAAAAATCCATGATCAAAACTATCCCATGCATGATCTGGAGTTGGCGGCTATGATCTTTACGTTGAAAATCTTGTGGCATTATTTTTATGGGGAGACGTGTATGATATATACTGATCACAAGAGTCTAAAATATATATTCACACAAAAATAGATTAATATGTGCTAGTGAATATGGTTAGATCTCATCAAGGATTATGACTGCTCAATCTACTACCATCCTAGTATGGAAAATAAGGTGGAGGATTCTCTAAGTAGAAATGATTCTCTATCTTTATCAATGATGAGAATTGAAAAGGATTCAATATTATTAGATTTATAGAGAATTCACATGGGTTTAATTAAAGGAGGGACATCATCAATCCTTTATCAAATGGTTTCTCAACTATCCCTAATGGAAAAAATAATGATGCTCAAAGAAAAGACGTGGAAAGTCTGAAAAGGGTGGAAGCTATTAGAAATCATAAGTCCTCTATGTTTAAGATTGATGAGAAATGAGTTGAATGATTTGGGTCATGATTATATATACCATCCAATCTAGATATAAAGAAGGATCTTTTGAATGAAACACATATCTCAACCTTCTCTATTCACCTAGGGAACAAAAAGATGTATCGAGATCTCTGAGATAACTTTTAGTGGGACAATATGAAGAAAGAGATTGCTGAATACACATCAAGGTTTCTGGTATGTCAACAAGTGAAGGCTGAAAGAAAAAATTATAAGGGTATGATGAAACCACTATCCATACCAATATGGAAGTGGGAGAACATAACTATGGATTTTTTTAATGGAATTCCAAGGACATCTAGAGGAAACAATGCTATATGACTCATTGTGGATCGTCTTATAAAGACATCTCACTTTATCACTATTTGAGATGACATATCATTGAATCAACTTTAATATATATATATATATATATATATATATCAAATAAGTGGTAAGTATGAATGAAGTACCACTATCTATTATATCCGATCAATACCATAGATTCACCATGAAGTTCCTAAAAAGTCTATAACAAGCTCTAATCACTGTACTAAACTTTAGTATGGACTATCATCCACAAACTAATATCCAACCTGAGTGAACTATTTAGACACTAGAAGAAATGTTGAGAGCGTGTTCTGTGGAATTCAAGGGAGGATGGGACCAACATATTCCACTGGTTGAATTCCCTTACAACAACAGTTTCCACTCAAGCATCTGAATGGAACCATATGAATCCCTTTATAGGAAAAGGTGAAGAACAATAGCGTGTTGGGATGAAGTCTGTGAGTATAAGCTTCTAGGACCTAAATTCATCAAAGAGGTCACAGAGAAGGTGAAAACCATTAAGAAACACATAAAGGAATCCCAAATTCAAAAAAAGAGTTAGGTTGACAACCGTTTATGAGACTTTTAGTTTAAAGTTAGACACATGGTATTCCTCTGTTTATCTCCATGGAAGAAGGTCATGGGATTTGGGAAGAAAGGAAATCTAATTCCCAGCTACTTCGGCCCCTTCAAGATTCTTGATCGTGTCAGAGCTATGTACTATCGACTAGCACTTCCACCTACCATGTCTAAAGTATGCAATGTCTTCCATGCATCCCTCTTAAATAAGTAGATACCAGATCCTTCACATGTACTATCTTTAGATGTGATACAGTTTGAGAAACATATTTCTTACGAGGAGTATCTAATTAAGATCTTGGATTTTAGAAACAAAGTTCTATATAAAAATACCACTCACCTGGTCAAAGTAATATGGTATAACCATAAGTATGAAGAGGAATCATGATAACTGGAGGAAGCAATGATGGAAAAGTACTCGCACCTGTTTATGACTTAAAATGTAAAATGAAATTTCACGGGTGAAATTTCATAATGGAGGAAGAATGTAATGCTTCAATGTTTTATCAACGGAATTATTTTATTATAATTGTGTTTTGTTGTATAATCACATAATATTACATATAAAACATAATACAAATCTTATAAATTAATAATGGTTAAAATAAAAGGTATCTCTACAAGTTAAGAAACATATACCGATGAAATAGTATCATGACATTTGGAATAGTAATGTGACTCTTATGAATAGTTAACTGGACAATTGAATAGTAACCTCACTAATGAAAGTATAAATAAAATTTATCCATCTTATAAGTGATAATATTATATAATTATATCAAACTATAAGTAAGTAAATATTTTAAAAATTATTAATTAAGTGTTGGATTTTTTTTAAGTCATGTATATTTAATTACAATTTTATGATTAATTTAAAAATATAAAAGAAAATTTATTTTCATAAAATGTATTCAAAAATAATTATATTGATGAATTATGATTATAATATAATTTTAAGAGACCTTATTTAATTTTTCAAAGTATTAGAAAAGAAGTTTTAATTTTTAAATTTGTTTTTTTCAAGCAAATTAAGATTTTAATTGAAAATTAAATTTCACATATTTAGAAAAATATTTTCATAAAATGGAGTTCATTTTTGAATTATAAACATATAAAAATTATTGGAGTGGTTTTTTTGGTATTTTTCTAAAATACATGAATTATTGGTTAATAGTAAAATATGATAATTTACGATAAATGCTAAATAAATGAATTTACGAATCATGCTATAGTCATGGATGATGTAAATGGCCATTATATCAAAATCACATTCCCAATTAATGTTTTTGGTCACAATAATCATGACTATTCATAGTCTTCAGCAAAAAAATTAAACTAATGATTAAAATAGCACGAAACCCCTCCTCTCCTCTATATATACCACTCATATTTACCTCCTCTAATCACACCTCTCAAGTATTGTGTCTAGTAAAAATTCTACTCAAATAACTCACTATGACGCTATAACACATCAATAAATCATTTTTCTCTTTAAAATACCAAATACTCTCCCCTAAAGAGGTTCTCAAGTAAGATATATTCAATAGGTAAATTCCTCTTTGTATTTATTTTATTTTCTTTCGAATTCCTTTATATTTTTTCTTTCCTCAAATCCTTTAATACAAATGTTGTGATAACTATATTACCTTAAATTTAATATAATATTATTATTATAATTGAAAAATTCATCATCATCTCTTCTTTCCCCTTTCATTTAGATACTAGAAATGGAAACACTATCCGAGATGTGTTAATTTATCACATTCAAGGACGATGGGTTTTAAATTTATATTACCATCTTAAATTCTAGTCATGAAAATATTTTTATGATTTAACCAGACTATAATATCTTTTTTATGTCTAATTTAAGGTTTTTAATCTTTTTTACACATGATATTAATTTATAAATAAAAATGTGTATGTTGTGATCAAAAAACCGTTAATTAACCAAAATAGTTATCATTAATGTCTTATACAATGATTCATCTTCACTAAAAATAAAAAATGAATTTTATATCCATGTAATATTATGGATGTTCAATAATAACATTTAAATCCAATTCTAGACAACCATTCTTGTTTTACATGTTTATTCTTACATTTATATAAGTAAACCAATCATGAAATCCAAGGTAACAAACGCTCCCAAACAACGAAATTGAACCTATTAACCCATAAAGGCCATGAATGAACTTAATAAGTTTATACTAAATTAATTTCATATATAAAATGTTAATTTTTCTTAATTAATGAACCTAATTTAATTATTATGGACATTATGATCAAGGTAAGAACACTATCAGATTTAAGGTAAGGGATTTTACCCGAACCATCATTATTCCTCTAGGTTATTCTATATTTATTTTTACCCTAATAAATATATATTTTATTGTTATTTAAATATTATAAATGATGTTTAAATTCTAAAAACTCATGCATCAAGGTCCATTAATCATTATCTTATGGGTATATACATGTTTTTAAATGATTCCCTCCTCAATGTTTCTCGATAAGCAAACCCATTTAAGGGAACTTCCCGAATTCTTACCCAATTCCAAGTGCAATTTATCATCTTCTTTGATCCAAAATTATTTTTATAAAACCTCTATTTTTATTATGAAAGTGTTATTATTTAAATTCTTCTTTTATATAAAATATTATTCTTTTTTCTATTTTAAACGCTCTATAGTGTTTTTCGTAAAACCACACTAAAATGTTTTAATGCTAAAGTTTATAAATACTCTTCTCACATGTTGTCACATCATTTTGACATCAATTACTATGATATATGCTTATTTTACCTTATGAATTTCCATTTATTTTTTTAATTCCTTTCCTTTAGGGGAAATTGTATGATACACCCATTCATTATGCATTATGACATGATTATGATACCCATTTCTTTCTATGGGTACCCTTATGTTTATGTATGATTGATTATGTATGATTCTATATGTGGAAAGAATATTCATGAACATGTTATGATGGGTGAGCCTAGATAGGACCCCAATTCATTGGGTAAATTTTATTATCATCAAACGTTATGCGCAATAGTCTTGGCGGTTAGCCTTGACTCGTGATACCATGTGCAAAGGTCTTGGTGGTTTACCTTGACTTGCACTCCTCTATGTGCAATGAGCCTTGAATCATGCTATAGTCATGTTTTATGTTGATTAAACATTACTATTACTACATTTTTGTATGATCCCATGACTATATATTATGACTCCATATGTTCTAATCCTTTTTATATCATTATGTCATGCCTTCAAACCCATGCGAAAAATCATTATTCTTATGTGTATTCCCTTACTAGGATTTTTAGCTAATCCCTTTGTTCATGTTATCCATAGGTTATCATATGAATATGTTTCTTCAAAATGAAATTTAGGTTATTTTTATTACAATTTAATAAATAAATTTTTAATTTAGTCCCATGTTATCAGTTTTATGTATGTAGTCTTCCAAGACTCTAGACTTTACGATACCTGTCTTGTAATATGATGTTTAATTGCACCTAAAATAATGTAATGATATATGTAAAAGGATTGGGTCATTGTAGTAATAACAAAATTATAAAATTTATAAAATTTATTTTTTAATATATATTTCATTTTTGAATTTGAAATATCAAAATTATTTTTGGGTGAATTTTTGGTATTTTTCTGAAAACTTTTATTTTTTGATGGATAGTGAAAAATATAACATTATTGTTAAGAAATATTTTTTTAAATAATTACTAAAAATTAAATTGATTTTTAAAGTAAAAATTTATTAATAATATATTTATTAATCCATTGTAGGTCATTGGAAACATTTTATTTTAAAATTAGATATAAAAACTTACTGAACTTTTAAACGTCTCTTTTACCAGCCTTCTCGACACATTAAGATTATACTTAATTTAGCCACTTTTGTGAGTAGAATTTTAAAAAACATATACATATGGTTGTAATTAGTATGATATTTAGAGTCTAATAGGATTAACATAATTTTTAGTGAATAGTAACTTTAGTTAATATTTATTTATTTACTATGCTTGAGGGTAAATCAGGTAATTAAATGTTAACATAATATTACAATATTATAAAATTACCCTAAGACATTTCCTAATTTCATTGGATAAGTGAATTTTGTCCAAAATATTCCATAGGTATTAACTATTATCCTTTTTAAGCCACATGTGTTAGATTATAACCTTTATAATATTTTATTTAAAGATGAATAAAAATGGAATTCTCAAATTTTAATAAATATATCATATTAATACAGGGTAATACATAAGATAAATTCAACTATAAATAGTCTTTATAAATGATTTTTTTATCTACATAAATGTTATTTATTTTTTATTTTATAAAATAAATAATTAAATTAAATGGTGACACAATGAAGATATAATAATTGATTAATTGAAATAAGAATAAATTAAATGATATTAATAATATTAAAATATCTATACTTTGAAATATTTGATGCCACACACGAATTTTTTGGATGAATTTGAAATTTTAGGGATGATTCAATGTATTTGTTAGATGTAATTAAGTTTTTATGATTTTATTTTTAAAAATTAAAGTAATAAATAGTGTGAAAATTGACATAAATGAGATTTCAAAATAAATAATATTTTATTAAATGATAAAAAATTCATAATAATCTATATTTCATTAGAATAACTAGGATAATATTAAATATGTCTTAAATGATCCAATTCATGTTCTTTTGGAATTTTATAGTAACTATATTAACCCTAAAAAGTAAAAAAGCTAAGTTGTCATTGTAAGTACTAAAGGGTTTAACGAAGGATTAAATCCAAAATATAATTTTACTTTTGTGACCTATACTTGTCTAAAAATCATTAGTTGAGATGATTTAAACACATATTCATCTTAGATTCTTATTAATTCACTTTTAATTGATTAGTAATTGAAAATTAATTTATATTAATTTAATATTTTAAGAGTTTCCTAATGTGCCCCTCCCCTCTATTATAAAAGGGAACCTTTCCTTATATTTTATTCACACCTATAAACGATTTTTATTGGTAAAACCCGGACCATTTATTCTTAAAAGTTCCATCACTTCATCTTAGAGGTCACAATTTGGGCGTAAATCCAACCTATGAAGTCCTTTTATGCAAATGAAAAGAAGATACTCGAAGAAGATATAATTTCATTACCAATTGAATTCAATTTATTTTCTCCTTCTACATCATATTACTATGTTGTATCCACAATAAAGTGATAACTATAGTATAATATATATGGTGAGATGTTATTATGAATGTGATACAATTATATTCATCATTTTATCCATCCTACGAATAACAATATCACCATGTGTGTGTACATAGGGCTTACCATCTCCACAATGTGGGGTAATTTGTTTTTAGTTGCCTATTGATTTGGATGAGTGTAACGATGAATATAATGGATATAAATAACCAATATAAATTGATATTTATTCTGTATAATTAACATACCATGAATTTCCTTAACCCTTTACCATTAAGGTAATGCTATCATCTCTCGTGCGTACGTACAACCTACCGTCTCCATGACACGATGAAATTAATCTTCCACGTTAACAATTCAAGAATGATTTTTGAAAATAAATTTAATGAATAAGTATTGAATATATGAAATAATAATTATAATAGAGTAATATATATATACATATATTTCACTTACCTTCTTCATTTCAATGTGATAAGAAAACAGAAACATCATTCTTGCGTACGTATGGCCTACCGTCCTAATGAGCGGTGTATTCAATTACATATATTTCACATATATATATATATATTTAATATATATGATATATAAATAACATTTTACATTCTATAAGTAGTTAAATAATTATCTAGTCAAAACATGTATGATTAACAAAACTGTTATTACCCAAAATATTGCTTTAATATAAAATTGTTAATAAATAGGTAATATAAAGTCATAAATGAATCATATGTGATATAATAAATAGTGTATATGGTTATGGTATAAATTAATAACATATTTATTTCCATTTTACAAGATTTTAAATAACATACATCTAAAGGAAATTATAACAACCCTACTATTTATTAAACACTTAAACCTGATTTATTACATAAAATATTCACTTGATACAACATAGAAGATCGAGAGGTATAGTTTCTTTGGGGCTTAGGAACATTAAATAACAACTTAGAACATAAAATACACAACATATTTATTGAAAAATTCCTTTACATGACCGCTAAATTCCTCCGTACTTAGCATTGCATGGGATAACCTGAGGACATGCATAAAAAAGGGTGAGCTATAAAGCCCAGTAAGGGAATTAACATGGAATAACATGAGGAATATAATACATGTTATAAAATATCCATATCAATTTATTACAAGAGAAACATGAACATAATGAAAAGATAAAGCATGGTAATCATAACATGGACATGTGGCAACAACACTTAACATGGAATTAGCTTGAGCTAAGGCTCATTGCACATGGAGCATGAGTAAACCATCATTGGACATGAAGCCCGAGTAAAACATAATTTAACTTCAATTAGAATGAGTCAACATCCATTTCACATGACTTATCATGATACTATACTTTACCCAATTCATTGGAGCGCTATCATGGTGCACCTTTCTTAAACATTTCATTTCACGCATAAGTGTGCCACATGGATCATATAACATGCAATAAATCAAAATCATAAGTTATTACATGATTAAGTAATGTGAGATAAATAACTGAAAGCAACATTAAATATGTATATGTGCATAAAGATGAATACCTTTGATAGAGACATGGGTATGGTATTCACTACACAATGATCTTGTCTTGGAAAAACACGGTGCAATTTCGGTAGCATAACGACGCGACATAAAGATTAATGAAAATGGTTGATGGGAGAGAAAAGGGTGTATCATAATATCTAAATGAAATGGATAGTAAGGGTGTAATATGGATACATTCCCCAACAAACGTAATGGAATTTAGATGCATAATACAAAAGAATTACTTGGATGTAAAAGAGAAGAGAGAAATCCCTCATGGAATTTCGGCATGGTAACAGGTGTACATGGGAGGAACTAATGAGAGATAAAGGGGCCTCTCATAATCCAAAAATAAAGAGGTATGTATGGGGGAGCTGTGAAATCCTACCTCAACATATGTAATTGAAAACAAAAGGTCATAGAAACTTAAAGAAAATTGGACAAAATGAGAAAGGAAGGAATCCCTTACTTGGAAGTGTGATACCAAAGGCATGGGAGATGCTTGAGAGAGGATTATTGGGAGATTGGGGAACCTTGGGAGTATTATAGAGAGAGGATTTCATGGTTTGGTCAAAATACAAAGGCTTTTAGTGAATAAGAAGTGGGAGCTTGGGTGGGTTTATATAGGAAAGGAGAGGGAATTCCTTATTATTTAGGTTTGAAACACCTCACATTAAACTAATCAAAACCAAAAACCAGACCATTTTTTTGCCCTTGGTTTTTGAAAAAGGGGAGTGGAAAACAATATTTTATAAGGACAATGTCCAAACTTCTTAAAATAATAGGGTTGCTTATGTGTAGGTGAGTCACACTCTCAAGGAAAAAATTTAAAAAGACAAAATGTTTTATAAGCCTTGAAGGGTCTACTAAAGCTTTGTAAAATAAATCAAACAAACCTAAAATCACATTATTTTAATGGTAAAACATATAATTTATGAACATAATGTTAATATTATTTTATTACATCACAATTTCATCATTATGTTGTCATAAAACACATTATATATTTAAACGATATTTATTTTTTACCCAAAAATTCGACTGTCTCAGAAAATTATGAAAAATTCACCGTTAGATAATTTTGAAATCCTGATTCCAAAAATAATATTCATTTTATCTAAATAATTTTATAAATATGTGAATTTTTACTTTTAAAATAAAAACCTATATTTACCGAAAATTCATGGGTTTTGACAAAAACAACTTTCAAACCTTAATAAAAATTACAATTGCATTCAAAAAATTATATGATCATTTATATTTAATAAAAATTAATTTAATTATAATAACATTTTATTAAAATATTATTTAATTAAAAAATCCATTAATTAATCAAAATATATTTCTTATTTGAATATTAACTAAAAATACTATTTGTTCTTTAAAAACTATTTACAAAGTAAAAATAATAACATAAATGCACATTCTTTATAAAAAATTAATGTACATAGTATTAGTGATAGGGTCTTGTTACATAAACCCTTATAACACCCACATAAGAATGAAGGGTAAGGTGTGTGATGGTGAGAGACTCTTGGGGTGGCTCGGATAACATCGCTCGGGTGGTAATCTCTATTAACTTCCACTTCTCCCTTAGTCAGTTCAGATCAAGCTTAATGTGTTCAAGATCATATTGGGATTGGTCAAGAGCGAATCCCAATGACACCACCTCCTTTCTGAGCTCTAACAAATGGGATTCTTATGGGGAAAGTCTATTGGATGAATCCATCGCTTCTTTGTCCGAGTAAATTTGATTTGTTAAAGCCCTATATTTATATTAATCATGTGATCACTATTCAACGACTATATTAGAAACAATCACAATTCATAATGGTATTTTAAAATCTAGAAACATAAAACCAATGAAGTTCACATTTTATATAACCATAATAATACATTTAATTAGATCAAGAGTAATTTCCATTATTGAAAGTTTGGGTCATTACAATCTTCTTCCCTTAAGAAATTTCACCCTTGAAATTTATTTTTCCCATACTAAAAAAGATGTGGGTAACTCTGCTTCATCATTTCGTCAGATTCCCACATCTTCAAACTGTTGGTTTCTCCACAACCCCTTGACGAGGGGCATTGTCTTATTTCTTAGAACTTTTTCTCTACGATCTAAGATCTTCACTAGTTACTCCATGTAAGAAAGATCATACCCTAGCCGTACTACCTCTGAAGAGAGTACATGTGAAGGGTCTATTATATACTTCCTTAAAAGTGATACATGAAAGACATCATGTACTTTGGCCAGGGTAGGTGGAAGTGATAGTCAATAGGCCACAACTCCAAAACGATCAAGAATCTCGAAGGGGCCGATGTACCTAGGACTTAACTTCCATTTCTTTCCAAACCTAATGACCTTATTCCATATAGATATTCCTAGAAATAGCATCTCTCCAACAATAAACTCAAGGTCTCATCAATAGTTATCTACCTAACTCTTTTGTCAACTCTGGGCTGCCTTGATATGTTGCTGAATAGTTTTCACCTTCTACACCATTTCTTTGACCATTTCTAGTCCTAGCAGCTTACGCTCACTGAATTTATACCAACATGCCAGTGTTCTGCACCTCTTCCCATATAGGGCTTCATAAGGTGAAATTCAGATGCTCAAGTGGAAATTGTTATTGTAGGATAATTGATCTAGTGAAAGATGTTGGTCCCACCCTCCTTTGAAGTCTATAGAACATGATCTTAACATATCCTCCAGTTTTTGAATAGTTCACTCAGATTAGCCATTAGATTGAGGATGATAGGCCTTACTGAAGTTTAGTTCACTATCCAGAGCATGTTGAATACTCTTCCAAAACATAGAGGTGAATCTTGGATATCGATAGGATACAATAGATAATGGTACTCCATGTAAACTTACCACTTACCTGATATATATCCGTGCCAGTTTATCCAAGGAGAAATCCTCCCGAATTGAAATAAATTGTGCGGACTTTTCAAGGTGATCCACAACAACCCATATTGTATTGTTGCCTTTGGATTTCTTTGGATGTCTGGTGACAAAGTCCATGGTGATGTTCTCCCACTTCCATGCTGATATGGGCAATGGTTGCATCATCCCCTTAGACTTCTTCCTCTATCCCTTCACTTTCTGACACACTAGGCACATGGATGTATACTCATCGATCTCCTTCTTCATATTATCCCACTAATAATGCTCTTGGAGATCTCGATACATCTTTGTGTTTCTGGGGTGAATAGAGAAATTTGAACTATGCGCATCATCCAAAAGTTCCTTCTTCAGCTCTGGACTTGTTGGAACACATAGAATTTTCCCAAATCTCACAATTCCTTCTTCATTAACATTTAATTATAAGGATTTCAATTTTTTGATAGCTTCAACTTTCTTTTGAATTCCAACATCATCATTTTGAGCATCCTTTAACCTTTTCAAAAGATACTGTTGCGCAATCATTTGTGAAAGTGTTGATGATGTTCCCTTCCTTATGATTCTCATGTCCATATTCATCAAGTATAAGAATATTGGATCCTTATCAATTATCATCAATGTTAGAATTGCTGGGTCCTTTCTACTTAGAGAATCCGACACCATGTTCATTTTCCCAGGGTGGTAATGGATTAAGAATTCATAGTCTTTAATCAGATCTAACCATCTTCATTGGAACATGTTCAACTCTTTCTGTGTGAATATATACTTGAGGATTTTGTGGTCTGTATATATTTCACACTTCTTTCTAAAGAGATAATTCCGCCAATTTATTAAAGCGAAGATCACAGTAGCCAACTCTAAATCATGTGTTGGATAATTCGGCTCATGAAATTTCAATTGCCTTGAAGCATATGCAATGAATTTGTTATTTTGCCTCAACACACAACCCAAGCCCTTTTTCGAAGAATAAATGAATAAAACAAAAAGTTCCCCACTTGTGGGTAAAGTGAGCATGAGCACAGTGATAAGCCTCCATTTCAACTCCTTGAAGATTTCTTCACATTCATCACTCCATGAAAACTTTACTCCCTTCCGAGTTAGCTTGGTAAGAGGGTTAGACAATCGTGAGAAATTTATCACAAATTGTCGATAATATCTAGCTATCCCTAAGAATCTATAGATATCTGTTACTGATTTTGGCCTCGACTATCCCTCAATTGCATCTGTTTTGGAGTGATCTACAGATATCCCATTGTGTGTGATTATATGGCACAAGAATGAGACCTCATTCAACCATAACTCACACTTGCTGTACTTCTCATAGAGATTATCCTTTCGCAAGGCCTCTATTACAGTTCTTAGATGATCCTCATGATCCTCCTTGGTTTTTGAGTATATTATAATATCATCTATAAAGACTACCACAATTTTTTCAATGTAATATCTAAAGACTCTATTCATCAATTCCATGAGTATTTATAGAGCATTAGTGAGTCTGAAGGGAATTACTATGAATTTATAGTGCCCATATCCTGTAGGAAAAGCAGTCTTGGGAATATCTTCCTTCTTGAACCTTACTTGATAATATCCCGACCTCAAATCTACCTTGAAAAAGTATTGTGCTCCACCCAACTGATCGAACAAGTCACCAATTCACGGTAGAGGACACTTGTTCTTTATCGTGATTTTTCTAAGCTCACGATAATCGATGCAAAGGTGTATTGACCCATCCTTCTTCTTGATGAAGAGGACTGGTGCACCACATGATGAAGCACTTGTCCTTATAAACCCTTTATCCAGATTATCCTGTAGTTGTTTCTTTAGCTCCTTAAGCTTCACAACATCCATTCTATATAGAGTCTTTAATATTTTCAACTCCCCAATTATAAGGTCAATTGAGAATTCAACATCTCTTCTAGGAGTAAGGCTAGAAAATTCCTTCGGAAACACTTCAGCGAATTCCCTCACAATAGGAATGTCTTCAAGGATGGTTGCCTCCTTAGACTCAATCATCTGAGCTAGATACGCATGCTCATAGGGCAGTAATATTCATGCTTGAGATGATGAAGATAAATAGGACTCATCTTCCTCCTTGGACTTGTATAGAATTGGGGGTCGATTCTCCACATGGAGAGTGATTTCCCTCTCACAGAAATTTATGTTGTATATATATAAGGAAAGCCAATACATGACAATAATTTCATCAAATTCCACCAAAGGGAGTATGATGAGGTTCTTTGGAAAATTAAATCCACATATTATGATAAGGGAGAAGTTAAATTCCTAGGTTGCAATGATTATCCCATTTTCCGTACGCACCGACATCGTCACTTCCAAGATTTGTGGTGGCGTTGAGATTGTTCTACTAAACTTTTGGGATATAAAAGAATGTGTAGAACCTGAATCAAAATGTAAGTTCGCTATTCTTGAATGAATAACTAGCGTCCCTATCACCACTTGGTTGTCGGGGTTCACTTCAGCAGTAGTGATGAAAAATGATCACCCTTGCTACCTTGGAGGTTGATGGTTACCACCAAAAACCCTTAGCTTAGGGAACTGATTTGAAAGCTTCCATGGTTCTTTGAAGTTGTAGCAATGAAAAATGAGTTGAGGTTCGAACGGAGCATTCCTCTCCTCTGTTGAAACCTCAGGTTTTTCTTGTCGGCAATTGACAGATAGGTTCCCTTCTCTTTCACACCTAAAGCATTTCCTCGTCCCCTTTAGGAAATTTTTGGGGTGCTTCTTTCCACACCTTTGGAAAGTGGGGTACTGGTTTTTCTTATCACTGTTGGATTTATCAATCAGACCAATAGAATTGAAGTCCACCTTATGCTTCTTATCCCCATGATATCACTTAGGTTTTCCGATCTCCATTTCAACGTTGATGGCACATTAGAAAATTTCCTCATAGCTGTCGAAGTCGTGGATCACCAGGGATTTCCACAGGCTTGGTTTCAGCTCACCAAAGAAGTGGTAAACCTTGCATTTGGGGGTAAAGACAAAACCGGAAGCATATCGTGCAAGACTTTTAAAGTTTTCCTCATACTCTCTGACATATTCACCTTCTTTTTTCTTGAGGTCAAGGAAGTCCCTTAACATATTAAGTTGAAGGGCGAGCGGAAAATATTTATCAAAAAACATATTCGGGAAATCCTTCCATTCCAACGCCTCGATCTACTCATCAGGATTTATATTTTTGATCAAATTCCACCATTGATTTGATTCACCATTCATATGATATGCAGTCAGGAGAACCTTCTCTTTTTTAAAACATTGAAGGATGGAGAAGATATTTTCAATGGAGTTGATCCATTGTTCAGCGATTGAGGGATCATATGATCCATTAAATGTAGGAGGACTTTGTCTCATGAATTTATCGATAGCGACCTATTCTTTCTTAGGGAGAGTGGAATGTTCCTCTTGACCCATGTTTATGTTCAAATCTTGAGTTAATGGAGAGAGTAACGTGACAAAGTTCATGATTCTCACTTCCATCGGATTGGGGATCTCATTAGAACAATCATCACATTGATCTTTACATCAGTTGTTATCCTGGGTCCTCCTATTACTATCCATTGGATGGAATAAAACGAATGTTTGGTTTAACACATAAAGGGTAATCCAAAGACAAAAAATAGATGACTTATAAATGGCTTTTATTTCCTTAACTTATGAATCTATTGGCTTCAGTCTATGTTATCCATGATCTACTTCCTAACATATATTCTTAGGGAATTTTTTAAGTCCCTTAATAATGGTTTATACTAAATTTATGAATTTAACAAATCATACCCCCCTAGGAGTGTCGTAACCAAGAGTGCAGTAAAGCCCATTGTTGTGCATTAATTCCCGTTTGAGTCTAGATCAAAGTGGTGTTTTCAGGTTTTACCCCTAGGATACATCTATGCCAGAGCCGCCTCTACCTTTTCGTATCCATACAGGGATGAATTTTATTGATAAACCACTTACTCCATACTATCCAATACTTAAGGATGTTTTTATTATACTTATTATTATCTCTAAGTCTTCACTAGGTTTTTTCTAATCCTAATCCCAAAAATAACTAAACCTATCCTATGATACCAACTATGACAACCCTACACTTTATTACACTATTAAACCTGATTTATTAAATAAAATATTCACTTTATACAAGATAGAAGATTGAGAGGTATAGTGTCTTTGGGGATTAGGAACATTACATAACAGCTTAGAACCTAAAACACACAACATCTTTAAAAAGTCCTTTACATGACCACTACATTCCCTCATACTTAGAATTGCATGGGATAACCTGAGGACATGCATAAGAAAAGGGTGAGCTATAAACACCGGTAAGAAATTAAACATAGAATAACATGAGGAATGTAATACATGTTAGAAAATAGGAATATCAATGGATCACAAGATAAAAATGAAGATAAAGGCATGATAAAGCATGATAATCATAACATGGAAATGTGGCAACAACACTTAACATGGAATTTGGATGAGCCAAGGCTCATTGCACATGGAGCATGAGTAAACCCTCATTGCACATGAAGCAAGAGTAAAACCTCAGTGCACTTGAATTATCATGATTCAACACCCGTTGAACATGACGTATCATGATACTATACTTTACCTAATACATTGAAGCGCTATCATGGCACACCCTTCTTAAACATTTCATTTCATGCATAAGTGTGCCACATGGATCATATAACGTGTAATAAATAAACATCATAAGTTATTCCAATATTAGGTAAAGTGGAATAAATACATGAAAGTACCATTCAATATGTATATGTGAATAAAGGTGAATACCCTTGATAGAGACATGGGTATGGTATTCACTACACAATGATCTTGTCTTGAAAAATAAAACGGTGTAATTTCGGCAGCCTAACGACATGACATAAAGATTAATGAAAATGGTTTATGAGAGAGAAAAGGGTGTCTCATCATATTTAAATTAAATGGAATGTAATGGGGTCATATAGATACATTTACCAATAGACATAATATAATTTATATGCATAATACAAAATAATTACTTGGATGTAAAAGAGAAGAGAGAAATCTCTCACGGAATTTTGTCATGGTAACGGGTGTACATGAGATGCACTAATGAGAGAGAAAGGGGTATCCCATCATCCAAAAATAAAGAGTAAAGTATTGGGGAGGTGTGAAATCAAACCCCAATATATTTAATTGAAAACAAAAGGGCATAACAACTTAAAGAAAATTGGACAAAAAAGAGAAAGGAAGAAATCTTTTACTTGGAAGTGTGATCCCAAAGGCTTGAGAGAGGCTTGAGAGAGGTTTATTTGGAGATTGGGGAACCTTGGGAGGATTATAGAGAGATGAGGGTAGGGTTTTTTCGAACTCAAAAGGCTTTGAGATAAGTGAAACTGAGAGTTAGGGTGGGTTTATATTGGAAAGGAGAGAGAATTCTTTATTATTTAGGTTTGGGACACCTCATATTAAACAAATCAAAACCACAAAACAACCCATGGTTTGTTCCCATTGTTTTTGAAAAAGGGGATTGGAAAACAATATTTTTTAAGTACAATGTTCTAAAATCTTAAAATAAAAGGGTTTCTTATGTTGAGGTGAGTCACACTATCAAGGAAAATAATTTTAAAAGAGAAAATGTTTTATCAGCCTTGAAGGGTCCACTAAATCTTTGCAAAATAAATCAAACAAACCCAAAATCACATTATTTTAATGGTAAAACATATATTTTCTGAAAATAATGTTTATATCATTTTATTACATCACTATTGGGTCATTATGATGTCATAAATCACGTTATATATTTAAACGGTATTTAATTTTTACCTAAAAATTAGACTGTCTCAGAAAATTATGAAAAATTCACCATTGGATAATTTCAATGTAATGATTCCAAAAATAATATTTATTTTATCAAAATAATTTTATAAATATGTGAATTTTTACTTTTAAAATAAAAACCGACATTTACCGAAAATTCATGGGTTTTGAAAAAAAAACAGCTTTCAAACCTTAATAAAAATTACAATTGCACTCATACAATTAAATGATCATTTATATTTAATAAAAAGTAATTTAATAATAATAATATTTTTTAAAAATATTATATAATTCAAAAATACATTAATTCCTAAAAATATATTTCTTAGTTGAATATTAACTAAAAAGACTATTTGTTTTTTAAAAAATATTTACGAAGTCACAATAATAAAATTAATGCACATTCTTTATACAAAAATAATGTACATAGTCATAGTTCTAGGGTCTTGTTACATAACCCTTTATAACACACACATAAAACCTAAGGTTAAGGTTTGTGTTGGTGATAGACTCTTGGGGTGGCTCAGATAACATTGCTCGGGTGGTAATATCTACTATCTTCGACTTCTCCTGTAGTCAGTTCTGATCAAGATTAACATGTTCAAGATCAGCTTGGGTTTGGTCACGAGCGAAGCCCAATGATTCCACCTCCTTTATGAGCTCCAAAAAATGGGCTTCGTATGAGGAAGTCTACTAGATGAGGCCATCACTTCCTTTATCTAAGTAAATTGGATTTGTTAAAGCCCTATATTTATACTCATCATGTGATCACTATTAAACAACTATATTAGCAAGGGTCACAATTCATAATGGTATTTTAAAATCCAGAAACATAAAACCAATGATGTTCACATTTTATATAACAATAATAAGACATTTAATTATATTAAGAGGAATTTACATTGATGAAAGTTTGTGTTGTTACAGAAAGTATGGGGTCAGGTTTAATTTCAAATTCTCATTTTCATTTGGGAGTTTTTATATGTAATTATCTACTGGGGAATATTTATCATCCATATCCATGTTTCTGAAAAAAAGACCCCATAATATCTTTACAATTATCCTAAAAATATTTATAATCATTTTTACCCATGTTCGACTATTTATAACATGGTTTGAAATGAATATTTTGTTATTTTCTAAACAAGGTACTTTTTGACATTTTTGATAGAACAAATGTTTTTTAGCATATGTGGTGTGAGAGGCTCATTCCTCCATCATGATGCCTTAACGTTTTGATGTTTACCTTATAATATTACAAGGTTATTTTTAAATTAATTGTTTTCTTTTATAATTTCATGCTTTTTAAATGATTTTAGACTTAAAAAGGGGAATCTATCCCACGAAAGTTTTGGTGATATTTTTAGATTATTTTCATCTATGTCAAAAACCAGTGTTGGATTTCATTCTTATTTGAGGTTGATTTGTTATGATACAAACAACCATATTTTATTGAATAGTTTTTGATATGTTTTTCTATATAAGGGATATTTTTATACCATTCATGGATTATAGTTAAAGTATTAACATTTCGTATTCTAGTTTAAATATGAATGTTTATGTGGTTTATGTTTTACCGCATTCATATGAGGAATACATTATACATAGTAATTTATGGTTGGATCCCACTATTTCCCATTGATGCATTGGTAGGTCTTAAGAGGAAAATAAGATATGTAATTGACCAAGGCCTTACCCATTTATTTTTAGATATGATTTTGGTTGAGGCCTTAACCATTTGTTTTAAAAAGTATTGGTTGAGGCCTCGACATTATATTTCAAATGTCTAGAATTATACATTCCCTCATTATAAGATTATTTATTTATATTACATGTGATTATTCGACCAGTTGAATATCCATGTGAATTTTTAAATGGAATTTTATTTGATTCATTCTTTCCATATTATGCTCATGATTATGTTTAAATGTAATGTGTTTCAATTTTATACCTTCCTTAAAAGTTTATGCTTATTTATGAAAGCTTCCACTGCATTATTTACCCTTAATAAGAATCTAATATCACCCCATTATTATGTTTTATTTTCCTAGGATGACAATATGTGTATTATTATTAATATGTAGGGTTAATATATGAGAATGATGGTATTCTCAAAGCAATATCTATCTTGTATTTTATCTCATAAATTGTAATGTAATGTTTATATATGTAATCTATATTTCCAGAACTACTAAACTCATCCATCCTTTGGGATTTTATTATTTGTAATCATGTTAAAGAATTAAAATAATGCATTAAATTTGGGATTAAAGGGATGTGAAATAATAGTTGGTATCAAAGGATATTCAGTAACAACCTTGGAAATTGGGTTTATAAAAATTTTCTTACAAAATAACACCCTAAGATAGAAAGTGAGAACAATTATAGAAGAACATAATATAATTTTGGAAAAAAAAATATTGTTCTGGTCGTACAAGAAATACATCCATGTATGTATGTTATAAGTGGAAATGATTCTAGCACAAATGTATATAGGAGTAACAACTCTAACAATGTGTTTTAGACCTGACTTGGGGTAACCAGGTACCTAAAAATGGGCCTTATTGTGAACCTAGTTTGACACTCCTAGGGGATATGCTTAGGATAATTCACATTTTATTTGAAAACCATTATTGTGGATTTAAAAGTAAATATTCCCCTAAAGAAATCATGTTTATGATTATGAGACGAGATATGCATAAATATTCAATTTATGTTAAGTATTTTTTTTGGATTATACATTATGATATGATCTAACCCCGTGTATGTCGTCATTTAGAAATGGAACTTAGTATAAGTAATTTCAACTTCACCGATGTACATGATCCAAATAGTAAGAAGGATCATATCTTTTATGTTCTCAAGCCAATATTTTGAAGGGAAATATTCTCCCTAGAATTATTATCATATAAGGACATAATATCAAGTGATAAAGGGATATGTAAAAAGTACTCTAAGTATTATAGATTTAGAGGGAATAATGAGAATAAAAGGATAGTTGGGGAAAATTTAGATAAAGGTAAGAAGAAAAATATGTATCTTCCCACATGGGATAATTGTGGAAATAAACACTCTGATAATTTCTTAAAAAGATAAAGAGTTTGTTACTAGTGTAGAGAGAAAGGTCACCAGCCCCATGATTATAAGCTAATGGAAGAATATTTAAATATTGAATTATATAATTATAAATAAATGGGACATTATAAAAATGATTTTATAAATAATCTAGGAAATATATCTCAGAATAAGAAAAGGGATCAAGGTCAATCTTATGCTATTACTACAGTCGAAGTGGAATAATTATGTTATTATATTCTCATTATAGGAATCGTTTGATATATAAGGATTGTACTATAATAATTATTCTTATGCATTTATAATCATTCTTGTTTTTATTATGGTTTTATGGTGATCATGGTATTAATATAGTTTTGCACGTGGAAAAAATATCTGTATTATGTTACTTAGAAAAATATGATGTTAAGTTGATTTTTTAAATTTAGCGACCTTACTTATAATTTATTCGGACTGTTAATTTGGACATGACTATTTTGGACGAATCATAAGGTTGGAATTGACATTGGATATTAATACTTGAGGTTATTTATATAATTTTATAATAATATAGTTTGAGAAAAAGGAAAACCCGCAAGTCAGGAAACAACCCGTCGTATCTGGAAAGGCCTTGAGACTTGAACCCACAACCAAATATCGGCATGGGTGAATCACCTACCAATGACCAATGTGATGTCTTGGTTAGTATAATATAGTTTTATTTATTTGAACAATATAACAGATAAAGTATATGCTCATTTTTAGAACCCTATACAATTAAGATAAATAGAATATATTTAATTTTTTTTATCTTTTAGAGAGAAATATGAGTTTATGGTAGAAATTCGTTAATGAATGAAATCCATTTTTCAAATAAGTATGTTTCATTATATTCCTAGTCTATAAAGTAAATTAAAACTTAAAAATTAGGGAAATGAGCTTGTAACAAAATTTTTTATCCTAATACATTTTTCAATGAATCGAATGGTCCCTTAGATCACCACAAATTTATATCTTTGTGGTTATTAAAATTCTCCAAATAATGATATATATCACTCTATATCAGAACATGACTGTTATATTTTTATATCATGTATATGTTTTCCTACATTGAACCCTTGTATGCATTATATCAAGTAACTTTCATACTTCCCTTTCTTTATTTTAAAGTGGATGTTTTATCCACCATTGTTTTGATGTGGGATTTCAATAAAGGAATTTGAATAGTCAAACCATAATTACCAAACCAAAATTAGAAAATTGTGAGGATGAAATTTATTGAAGGAGGGGAGAGTTTAACACCCTAATATTTCATAGTACATTTCTTTTTAAATAAATTAAATAGCTTGCATTGCACACAACACCAAGGTTGAGCACACTATGATCTATCAAACTATGAGTTTGAAAAGTGGTTCTTGAATAGTATTAACCTCATTATCAAATTTATAATTTTTTTTTAAAAAGTGATATAATTTTAGAATTCTTAAAATTATAACTATCAAAGGTTGATATATGTTATTTTTTTTGAAAAGTTTCATTTTTTGATGAATAGTGAAAAATATTACAATGTAGTTAAAAGTTAATTTTTTTTGTTTAAATAATTAATATGAATTAAATTTATTTTTAAAGTCACAATATAGTAATAATATATATATCAATACAATTTAGGTCATTAGAAACATTTTATTTTAAAATTATATATAAAAACGAACTAAACTTTTAAACGTCTCTTTTACCCACCTTCTCACCACATTAGCATTAATCTTAATTTAGCCACTTATGTTAGTTGAATTTGGAAAACCAAAAATAAAAGGATTTATTTAGTATTATATTTATAGTCTAATTGTGTTAATGTAATTTTTTTAATAATTACTTTAGTATTTTTTTCTTTATTTACCACCGTTAAGGGCAAATCAAGTAATTAAAGGTAAACACAATGTTATAATATTATAAAATTACCCTAAATATTGTACTAATTTCATTGGATTAGTGTGTTTCTTCCAAAATAAACCTTAGACCGAAATTATGATCCCTTTTAAACAATTTTTGTTAGATTATGACTTTTATTATATTTTATTTAAAGAAGAGTTAAAAATGTCATACAAAAAATTTAATAACTATATACTTTTTAATATATGGTTGTAAATAAGATAAATTAGACTATAAATAGTCTTTACAAAGATAAAATATTTATATACATCATGGTAATTTATTTATAATTTTATAACATAAATAAAAAAATTTTATGGTGACATAATGATGATGCAATAATTGATTTATGAAAGGAAGAATCAATTTATTGATAATAAAAAAATTAAAATAGATATAATTTGAAATATTTTATGATATAAAATAAATTTTTAGATGTATTTTACATGTTAGGGATGATTTAATGTATTTTTAAGGAATCTTGTTTTTATTATGATGTTTAAAATCAAGTAATAAAAATGTCAAAATTGACATAAATGAGATTTTAAAATAAATAATTTTTTTATTAAATGATAAAAAATTAATATTAATATATATTTCATCAAAAGGACTAGTATAATATTAAATATATAATAAATGATACAATTGGGGTTCTTTTGAGTATTTATAGTAACTATATTAACCCTAAAAAGTGAAAAACCATGTTGTAATGGTAAGTGTTAAAGTATATAACTACAAATAAAATCCAAAAGATAAGGTAAATTTTGTGATCTAAACATGTCTAAAAATAATTTTTTGAGAGTATTTCGAGCCATACATATATTATTTTTTAAATAATTAACTTTTTATCGATTTTAAGTAAAAGTTAATTTATATTAATTTAATATTTTTAGAGTTTTCTAAAGGCCTGCTCGCATCTCTTATAAAATAAAACATATCCTTATATTGTATTAAAAAATATAAAACCATTTATCTCAGAAAAAACCTACCAATTTATCCTTAAAAATCCCATCAGTTAATCCTAGAGGCCATACTTTGGGAATAAAGACAACCTAAGAAGTCTTTTTGTGCAAATCAAAAGGGGATACTCCAAGAAGAGGTAATTGTTTTACCAATTCAATTCAATCACTTTTCTTCTTCGAATTACTATTTAGATGTTGTTTTCATACTAATGTGATAAATATATTATCATATATATTCTTATATGTTGATATAATTATAGTAAAACTATATTCATCGTATTATCCATCCTATGAATAACAATATCATCATACATGCATATATAGGGATTACTGTCTCCATGCTATAGTGTAAACTATTTTTCATTTCCAATTTATTTGGATTGGTATAATGATGAATAAAATGTACATAAATAATAAATAAAAAATTATATTTATTCTTTATAATTAATATACCGTCCATTTCATTACCCATTTACCATTATGGGAATGATATTGTCGCTCGTGCAAACGTACGACCTACCGTATTCATGACGCGATGAACTTCATCTTCCATGTTAACCATTATAGTATGATTATAAAAATATATATAATGAATAATTATGAAATATATGACATAATAATTATACTTTAATAATATATATAGATATATTTAATTTACTTTCATCTATTCACTACGATAAAAAAATGGAAACAACGTTCATGCGTACGTACGACCTACCGTCTCCATGAACTATGTATTCCACTACAAATTATATATATAGACAATATATATTATATATAAATCATGTTTTATATTATTTTTGTAATTAATCCATGATACAAGTAATAGGATCAAGAATAATAAGTCAAAACACATATGATTAACAAAGCAGTTATTTCCCAGAACATTACTTTAACATGGAATTGTTAATGAACGGGTAATATATAGTCATAAATGAATCATATATGATATAATAAATAATTTATATTGTTCTGTTATAAATTAATAACATATTTCAAACCATTATACAATGGGTTAAATCACATCCAACTAAAGTAAAGTATGAGGTAAGGCTTAAGTTCACAATCTCATTTTTATTCAGGATTGTTTATATGTAAGTTTTTATTGGGGAATATTTATAATATTTGTGCATGTTTATTAAAAATTATTTCCAAAATATTTCTAAAATTATACTGAAAATATTTAAATACATTTTTACTAATGGTTTACATTTTATAAAATAGTTTAAAATAATTTTTTTTTTATTTTCCTAATGAAGTACTTTATGATTTTTTCGATAGAAAGAGTGTTTTAATTTATGCAGTGTGAGTGGATCATTCCACCGTAATAAATCCTTAAAATTTTAAAATTTCCCTTACAATATTACTAATTTATTTTCAAGTTAAATGTTTTCGTTTATAATTGCATGTATTTTATATTATTTCAAAATAAAAAAGGGGAATCTATCTCAAGAAATTTTTGATGACTTTATTAGATTATTTCATCTATGTCAACATAATTTTGTTAGATTTAATACTTAAATGAGGTTGATTTCTTATGATAAAACCATCCATATTCTATTGAAGGGTTTATTATTTTTTTGATTGTGGATGTTATATTTTGATACCATTCATGGTTTATAGTTTATGTATTAACATTTCTTATGCTAGTTATAATATGAATGTTTATGTCATTTATGTTTTACTCCATTCATATGAGGAATGAGTTAGACTTAGTAATTACTAGGTGGGGCACACTATAACCCCTTGATTCATTATTAGGTCTCATGAGACCAATAATATTATACTTGGATGAGGCCTTGACCTTTTATTTTAAGATATGTTTTTGGCGAAGGCCTTAACCATTTATTTTAAGATGTCTAGGCTGATGCCTCAATGATATGTTGCAGATATATGGAATTATGTATTCCCTCATTATGAGATTATTTATTTATTTTACATGTGATTATTTTACTAGTATAATATCAATTTGAATGTCTAAATGGATTTGTTTAAATTTTTTTATCCATATTATGCTCAAATTTATGTTTAAAAGGCTCGTGCTTCAGTTATATACCTTGCCTTAAAAGCTTATGCTTGTTTATGAAAGATTAGATTATATTATTTACAATTACTGAGCATATGATCCCATCCCATTCTTATGTTTTATTTTTCCATAATTCCAAGATGTGTATTGTGATTAATATTTAGTTTTATGCTATGAGTATAATGGAATTCTCAAAGCATTATCTATGTTGTATTTTATATCATGAATTGTAATGTAAAGATCATGTATGTAATCTATCTTTACAAAATTGATAAACTATTTGATCCATTGAGATTTTATTCCTTATAATCATTCAAATATATAAAAATAATTCATCTAATTTGGACTTCTATGGTCGGGGCATTATATTCTCCTCTCTCAGTAATATATTCTCATCTCTTTTGGTTTCCTACCTCTCTCCCATCGTCCACTCATCCTTTTATGGGATTTCCCACATATTAATGATGGATATAGATCTTGGTTTGGTATATATAATCATTTTGAAATTAGATTTGGTTTTTGGATCTAGATCTCATTCTTCATTGTGCAATTGAACCATCCACTTTAGTTGGGGATTTCCATTATCGAGTGTCTGTCACCAATCTTGATGTAGGTTGTCTATTATTAAAATCCCAAATGCTTGATTTAAATTATGTGTATGTAATTATAGAATTTATATTAAATGTTTAGTAATTAAAATTATAAAATTGAATTAACTAATTTGGTCAATTAATTAATTAATGGATTGTGTGACTAGTTAATTAATGTGGATTAATTAGTTTTGAAATATTTATTAGGATATTGGGATAGTTTAATTGGGTTAATTAATTGATGAATTAATTAATGGGATATTTAGATTTTGGAATTGGATGAACTAATTGTTGAATTATTTAACAGGATTTTGGGATTTTGAAATTGGATTAATTAATTAATTAATTAATTAATGTGTTATATGGTTAATATTGGAAGATGAAGTAATTGTGTTTTGTTCAAATTATTCCATGTGATTAAATTGAAGAACCATGACTATTTTTGTAATAGTAATTTTATTCCATGATGTGAAATGTTGATAAAAAGGGTTAATGTTAATTAAACTTGAATTATGTCATGTATGTTATATATGTGTGATATATGTGATATCCGTGTGTGGTATATGGATTGATGCTTCCAAATACCATAGTGGTAAATGAGTGTGGGAGAAAGAATGTTTCTCCAAATACCAATATGAGATAAAAAGGTGTGAGATATGGAATGATGCTCCAAATACCCATATGAGATGATGAGTATGGTACAGATATTGAAGCTCAAAATACACATGTTATTAATGAGGTTTAGGATAGGGACTATATCTTCAAATATCCATGGAGTGTTAGACACAAGATTATGTGCCTAGGTGTTGGCATTGAACTATGGAACCAATTATCCATGATATGTTTTAAATGAAATAGTAAACGATAATAATGTTTTTGTGATATGTTTCAAACACCAGTAGAGGCTGAAGAAGGTATGGGGGGATCCAGGTGTCTTCAAGAACTAGGGGGATTATGTGGTTAATTTAAGGAATAAAAAATTTGATAACTATTTACATATGTTTTTATATTCTTTATAAAATCTAATACAAAATTTTTGATTGGATATATTTTTAGATTATATTAGTGGTGTCCTATTGATTTATACTCACACCCTTCTTAGTGTCACACCCCGACCCATGTTTTTGGTCTTTTAAATTATTTTCTTTGGATTTTAATTTTTCTTGAAGTTCGGGTTGAATCCCAAACGAGATTGTTGAGTTTTGTTAAAAAGTGATCATTTTTCAGTTAATGTTGTTGGGCACATAGGTAGAGCGTGTTTTGGGAATCCAATGTGGCTTTGCCCATACAATTGTGTGATCCTTCTGTCTTTAAAAAATTTAAAATGAGTAATTTTTTTATTTTATTGTGTTATTTAAATTTTTTATTATTGTTAATAATTTCATCATCATTCATATTTTTTATCAGTATTATTATTATTATTCTTATTAGTATTATTTTTAATAAGGCTTTATTATTATTATTATTTATTTTATTATTATACTATTATTATTTTTAACCCTTTTGATTAGGGCTTGTTGGAACCTCTCCCCCTCCTTCCTCTCACCCTCTCACGCCGCGACCCCCCCTTGTGACATGGTCTGCGCAAGCCCCTCCTTACCGGATCCCCTTCCCTTCACCGGTCGTGGCCTCTGACAGGCCTCCCCTCTTCCAGTAGTGCACCCTAGATGCACACCAACCTCATCCTGCTCAAACCCGCAATGCCCCCTCATTGCACACCCCTGCTGCTGACGCGACCTCCAGCCTCCGACCTACCTCCTGCCAATGACCACCATCCATGTGCCATATGGCCGCCAGCATTACACTAGTATCGCCCCTCCATCCATGTGTTGTCTAGCAACCTCACACGAGCTGACCGCTAACCTCCTTTCCAGGCCTCTTCAGCCCACTGTTTGTCTCAGGCCACCCAACACCCACAGGACACATACCCTCCAACTACCACCTCCCTTTTCAGCCAACGTCGCCTCTTCCAACTGCCCTCCACCCCTACCGACAACTTTTTCGGCCTGCGACCCCCCTTTCAGCCACTTTTCTAGCCAACGACCCCCCTTCTAACCTATTTTTTGGACAACAATCCTCCATTCCGGTGCCACCGCCCCTTTCCGACTGTCGAATGACCCCGCTGATCGAGCACACCCCACGTTGACCCCTGGCTTATTCATTCGCATGGCCAGTCGCGTGCTTAGTTCAAAATTGCACACGACAAATGCCCGCCGCCTAAGGTGAGCATTTCATGATCGTGTTGATTCACCTACACCAATGTTGAGGTGAGTTTTGCATTGTTTATTCTTTTAGATTATTTGAAGTTAGTGTTTCTGTGTTTTTAGTTGTTTTGTGATTGATGTAGTGTGTTGGCAAGGAAAAATCTATGATACTGCGATCTTTAGCATGCACGTGCTTGTGCACCAGTGTGAGATGTATTACGTGGTTGTGATCGAGCTGCGAATTGGGGTAGGAACCCTTTTTCACTTTCCTCCTTTAAGTTTGGAAATACATTTATTGCTAGTGTTTTTCATTCCTTGAATATTAATTAATTAGTTTAGTGTGTGTTTTGATTAATTGGATTGGTGTGAATTTAGTTTTTAAAAGAATTTAGATTCGTTTGGTACCTTGTACCATGTTTATTGGAAGTATGGTGCATTTTAATGAAAACCAAATTTTTACTGCTTAATAGTTTTTTATGAAATTGTGCTATTTCTTTATTGAACTATGAAAGTTGTGTGTATTCTATTTTGGTATTCTATGGGTGTGAGGTTGATCACAAAAGTGATTTTTGGATGGGTTTTGTGTATAAATTCATGAGTTAATTTTTTAAAAAATATTTAGAAATTAATTAAATGGTTTATTAAGTAACGTGAATGGTGAAAATCATGTTTTGGAAGTGTTTTGAGGTGCACATGATTTTAAAAAGCGGATTTTAGCATGTGGTGCATTTTTTCCAAGTTGCACACACTATGTTTTTTTCTTTAAATGACCCAGTTGGATCATTAAAACGATTAGTGATTTATTATGTCTTGGTTTGGTTTTTATAAATTTGTTTGTGATGTTTAAAGTGGTTATTTAAGTCTTTAAATAGGCTTTTCACATTAATTGATTAGTGATATATGCCTCATTGTCCATTTCAAGTGTGTTTCAAATTTAAATGGTGCACATGATTGATGAAATGGGTTTTGAAATGTGTGCCTAGTTGCAAAGGTGGGTTGTGTGCCATTATTTTTTAAATGATCTATTTTTTTGATAAGGTTGTAAGGATTTCTAGACCATGTTAGTATAAAAATGATGTTTGGTAATGTTTTGGAAATGGTTTCAAATTGTTTTTGGGAAATGGTAAAATTTTGTGAATCTAAAATCACATTTGGAATTTTGAAATGGCTATTTGGAAATCCCCTCTTGGGTTGGGTCACCCACCAAGTTGGTTGATTGTGAGTTGGGTGGGTCCTCGGTATGGGACTTCCCTCTCATAATAATTATTTTAAGGTAGGGGACTAACCTTGAGTTGGTCGGGGTGGTGCCAGACTGTGCGGTGTGTGTAGTTATATATATGTGACTTGTTGTTTAAATTTGTACAGAAAACCCCCTTTTGAAATATACATGGGAACCTATCATAAAAAAGAGGTTTATTGATAATGATTTCTGTACTAGTTTAGATTTTGTACTGGCTAGTGTCCAATAGTAGGGGGATGTTTTGTTATTATTTCTATGGGATTGGGCCCCTCGACCAGGCTAGGTGGGGTGATAGTCGAGAATTAGGGTGTTGTGAAGTCATTGAGTAGGGAATGCCTTAATAATGAGTCACATGTATTAGTATGTTATAGTTCTCATCTGAGTTCTTAGGGTTTCTTGTGTTCTCCCCTTACAAGTGACATTAGAGATGTTTCCCTCTTTGCATAGTATTTTGTTCCTTACATCTGGTTTTGGTTTTGGTTTTGAAAAAATTGTGCAGGTTTGATTGGTTTAAAAAGAATTTCTAAGTGGATGTTTTTAAATAGAAAACTCTACTCCCCTTTATGTCTCTTGTTCATTGTTTTAAATTTGGAGGGCAATGGATGATGTTTTTTTGTTTTTAAAATGAAAATTGTGGTAAAACCTAGATTTATATATTTAGTTCAAATCTGTTAATAATTTTTTTCTTTATTTAAAGGTATTGTATTGGGAATAGATTATTTGGGCCTACCTACTGAGTTTTAATACTCACAGCTATAGTTTTTTCTTATTTTTAGTTCCTGCTGCAGGTTCCAGTTCTAGTTTATACCACCTTGAGAGATGTTTTCATTACCGTTGAGTAAACCACGAGGTTACGTGGAGTTTTAAATGTTGGAAGGTTAGTCATGTGGTTGTTCATCCTTTCTCTTTTCATGTCGATTATTTATTTTGTGATGTTCTATTTGTTTCAATAGTTTAGTTTATTTTCTTTGAGCGAAATCATTCCCTTTTTGTACTTTGTTGATGCCCTGGCGCTTGTCTCCAGCATAGGAGGATCAGGAATGCCTCTTGGGACTTGGTGGGGATCGTTTTGAGTGACCAGTACAAGGTCGACCCAAGTTGGTTCGTGACACCCAGGATTCCTAATTAGTACCCTAATCCATTTAGTGTTTACAGTACATGATAATGGAAATATTCCTATTTTAGATGGATTAGTCGGGATAGATCATGGATGAGGGAACCATACATGGTGTCAGGACCCTATTGGGAGTGTTATTGTTTCTTTATTTTGGTTTTTCCTTTGTCACTTGAAACTTAATTTGGAATGGCATATCTACTATTTAGTTTTTCTTGTTGTATTCCTTTTTTGGACATCATGTGATACTTGTATTATTCTAGTTATGGTTATATCATTCAGTAATTTATAAATGATTTTGTTGTTATGCTAATTTGATAAAGAGAGTATAATATCCACATGATCCATATTATTACCTTACTACTAGGCAACAACTTATGGAATATGGGTAGGTGTGCCTGAGGTCATGTGACCCACCAGCTCAGGGCAGAAATGTGCTGACATTAGGTCGGTATTTTACAAAGTTTTATCATAGAGGTTTTATTTTAATTTCTTTTGACATACTATTTTGTAAAGTTATAAAAAGGAATTTTATGATTCTTTTATTAGTTAAGATCTAATTCATGGGAGTATCTATCCTTGTACAAGGGAAAAATCCAAGTAACTGGGGTAGGATTGTTGTTATTTATGTGTGTTATTATAGTTATATATTATCTCACATCAAGTGATACACTTGTTGTGTGATTTAATTATTATATTGAATTATTTATTAGGTTTGAATAATGGCCTAGTATGGAATAATAATTGAGTATGAAATCATCTTTTTTTATAATTTAAGATTATTATTATGGCAAGCATCATCTTAGTATTTCTTGGTAAAATAGTTTTTTTGAGTATTTTTTTTATTTTTATTTTTTTCTCCTACTTGTGAAATTGAAATGAAAATGGTCCTATATGAATTGATAGTTGTAAAATGATTCATAATTTTGAAAATTGGTGTTTAATGAGAAACTTGTTCATGAAAAGGATTTTACCCTTGGTTAACCATGACATGGATGTAGAATGGTTATGGGTAATGATAGCTCCTCAGTTTTGACCATGTGGTGGGATTTGGGGGAATTGATTGTTAGGGATTATTGTGAATCCCTATTACATAAACTTGTAATTGTTGAGTTATGTTTACTAATACCTATTTTTTGAATTATAGAGATATACCTCTATGACAAGGGCTATTGAGAGTAAAATAAGAGGTTATGGCTTGAAACAATCCTCCAGCAGTGGAACCTGAGGCACTAGTAGTTCCATGTAAGGATGTCATAGAGCAGTTCAGAGAGAAAATTTTATGCTGCATGTAGTTTATGGGAATATACCTAGGGAGGTTTGTGAAGACCATTTCACACCTAATATTATATTTTTATCTCTAACACACTCAAACATTCACTAGAGAGGGTGAACCTAAGGCAGTTGAGTTCTAGATCGAGCCTATCTAGACAATACTTTATCACATGGAGACTCCATCAGAGAAAAGGGTCAAGTTGGTTGCTAACTTTTTATGAGGATTAGTAAAGCACTAGTGGAATGTTCGGGCTCAGACTAGATAGTCTGATGTTATGTTATAGATGGAAAATTTAGAGAAATTTATATAACACTTTTATCTAGTGAAACTAAGAGATTATTGGGTAGATGAGGTCATGTAGTTGACTTAGGGGAGTATGTCCATGATGGATTTTGTTGGTCGCTTTACTAACTTGTAACACTATACTATAGTTCTTACAGAGGACAAGACAACTATAGAAATTTATTTTAGGGGTTAAATTAAACGTGAGATTATGTCCCAATTTAATATCTTCAAGTTGAAAAAGTTTTTTTAATCGGTGGATCAAGATCTCATATATGTGGAGAACCTAAGGAGGAATCTAGTGGATGGTATGTGGTTTCTATTAGACAATAATGAGGTAAATATTTTGAGTGTAGTAAGATTTTTTATGAGAATGTTGACCAAATCATGGGAAATACGAGTTTCTAAGGGGATAAATCAGTTAATCAAGATCTTACCTGCATGCTTTTCCACCAGTGCAGTAGGCTATACCACTATCGTAGTCATTGTCCAAAACCATCGATAGAGTGATGATCTTAAGACCTGATGGGACATCCATAGAGGTTCTATAGAAACCCAAAATGGATGAGTAGTGTTGGAGTAGCTAGGTAAAACTATAGTGTGGGAATGTGATCTTCTACTCTGTATCATCCTAGCAGTTAGAGTACTACTAGATGTTGTAGTAGAGTTAGTGGATGGGGTACTTCTAGGAAAGATAACCCATATTAGTGGTGTGGTGTAGCTCATGGTACTTAGAATAAATCATAGGGAATATGTGTAGGAATGTTGTATGTCATTCAACATACACTGGTGGATAGTGAGGCTAGACCATCAAAAATAATAGGTAATATTCTTCTATCTTCTACACTTTCTAAAGCCTTATTATATAATGTTATCTCTTATTCTCTTATATCATCACAAATTTTTTAATGGTTTGATCTTAGAGGTAGAGTTAATGGATGAGGTTCTGATGATATATACACCATTGAGAGTAAGGTCAAGAGACATCTGTTTCTATAAGGGGTGTTCTCTCAAGGTTGTGAAGTATCAATTTTGTGGGGATCATTATATCCTTGACATGTTAGGATTTGACCTAATTATGAGTATGTATTGGTTAGTATAATACTAACACCACATATATTTTTACTAAATTATGGTGGTTTTTCTATCTCCTGGGGGTAAAAAATATGTTCTCTATGTCTAACCGGATATCAAGGTGGACCATGCAGTCCCGATTCACTAGAAACTTAGGGATCTTACCATCCGGGATTCAAGTCTATTGGTGGATGATTGATGTGTAAAGAAGGATTTTATTCTACCCATAGTGGATATTTTTCATGATGTGTTTCCTAAATACTTATCAGGGCTCCCACCTGAGAGATATATGGAATTTAAAATCCAGTTCATGCATGTGGATAAGCTTGTTTCTATTCCACCATATAGAATGCAACAAATAGAGATTCAATAGTTGAATAATCTACTGGATTAATTGATGGATAAGGGTTGATCCATACATTCACATCACCTTGGAATTATCTATTTTTGTTTATTAATATGGCAGATGGGACTCTATGCTTGTGTGTTGATTAATTTTAGTTGAACCAGATGAAAATGAAGAAAAAATATCATCTTCTACATATCAAGGATCTATTTGAACAGTTGAGGGAATCTTATATTTTCTCCAAGTTAAATTTGACATCTGTGTATCATTATTTGGGAGTCTTACCTTTTTATATTTTTAGATCCACTTTTTGAAGTTGGTATGTCCTTTATGAGTTCTTTTTGAATTATTTTGTGTTAAATAGTTCTACAATAGTTTTTATGGATAAAATGAATAAAATATTCCATCCATACCTGGATTAGTTAATTATAGAATTTGTGGGTGACATCTTGGTGTACTCTAAGACTCATGATGATTAAGCCCAACATCTTGACATTGTTCTCATTTCACTAAGAGAGAACCAGTAATACACCAAGCTATCTATGTGTCAATTATGAATTGATTAGGTACACTTCATGGGTTATATCATCTCAAAGGAATGCATGTTATTGTTCCTAGAGAAATTTTGGGCATTTGTATCTTTTTGAGAGCATAATAAAGATTTTTATATACCATATTTTATGGGGTTTGTGGGATATTATCAGAGCTTCATTATGGACTTTTACAGATTGGAATCAACACTTTAGGTCTTTATAAAGAAGGGGATAATGTTTTAATGGTCAAAATAATGTTATAATACCTTCCAGGATCTAAAAAAGTATTTAAAAATGGCACAAATCGTGATCCAACCCAAGCCATGTGAGAAGTATGTGATGTTTTACGATGCTTCTAGAATCTTTCATGGAGTAGTGTTGATTTATGTAGATTGATTTGTGGTGTATGGGCCTCAAATTTTGAGCCCACATGAATGGAAATACACTACCCATGACCTCAAATTAGCTATAACGGTGTATTCTTTGAAGTGTTTGCGTCATTACCTATTGGTAGAAAATTTTCCTATGTATATGGGTTATAGGAGTTTAAAGTACATATTTTCACAATTATATTTTAATATATGAAAGAAGAGGTGGGTTGAGTATATGAATTCATTTGATTTTGATCTAGAATATGAGGATGAGAAGGGAAGTAGCAATACCGTAGCAGGTACTGTTAGGTACTGTAGCACCAAAAAATATTCATCCATTTGGGAATTTGGGCCACCGGTTTGGTCCTCAGGTCCTTCAAGGCCTTCGGGCCACCCAAGGCCTTTGGGATATTAAGGATTTTAGGCAAAATCAAGGCCTTCAGGTCCCCTTAATACCTTCGGGCAACCTCAAGGATTTTGGGCCACCTGAAATTGTGCTTAATGGACCAGGAAGAATCAGTAAGGAGAAAACTCTAGATGATGATTCAGAGGAGGTGTATTCACTAGAGTATAAGCTAATAGATGTGAAAAAATGATAGGGTATGAAATTTTCCATCGGGATGATCCTGTGAATGCATGAGAAGCCTAGCCGAATATCCATGTGAAGGTGGAGAGCTGATATCGGGATGCAGATGCCAGGGAGGAGTAGTTCCATGTAGTTATAGTATGGATATTTCCTCTAATACCTACTAGCCATGTAATCTATAAGCCTATGGGCCTTGTATGGGTTCCCCCTTATCCCTTGAAAGGGGGTTTTAAAAACCAATAAAAAGAGGGCCTTAGGGCCATTCAGGTAGGAAGGGAAATAGAGTGGCTAACTCTCTAAGAAGAAAACTTGTACTTAGGAAGTTGAGGAGTATAGTGTTGAGTGTAAAATGATGATTTTACTAGTGGATATGCATGTTGTGATTTAGGAAGTCATGAGAAAATTAATCTATTATCAGTTTCAATGGATTCTACAATTTTGACCTGAATTAGAGATATTTAGTATAAGGATTCATAATGTTTTTCCTTGAGGGAAAGCCTTAAGGGAAATCCTTAAATGAGGGGAGTCACCTTTATATTTTACTAATGATGAGGGAGAGATCATCTTTGTTAGGAATCCAGTTATTATACCTAGGAGTATGTGGGATGATCTCATTCATGTTTTGCATGCCTCAAAGTGGGTAGTGCATCAAGGTCTGACCAAAATTTAAAATGTCGTATGATGAAAATTTTTGTGGTCGGACATGAGAAATGAGATGGTAGGGTTCGTGACATGATGATACACCTTTCAATAGGTGAAGGTTGAGAATCAATAGTATAAATGGTTACTCTAGGAATTTACCATTCTTAAATGGAAGTGGGATGTGGTTACCATGATCATTGTCATGGGCCTCCTGAGAAAACCTCAAAAGAACAATGCTATTTGGGTGGTTTTCTTCCGACTAAAAATGGTAGTACATTATTTACTGGTGCGAGAGACTTTCTCTATAGATCAGTTAAGAGACTTGTACATTCAGGAGATAGTCCATCTTCACGGAGTGCATTAATGGATTTGTTTTTCAGACCACAACTCATTTTTTACTTCTCTCTTATGGAATCCCTTATATAAGGTCCTTGGTACACATGTTTTACTTAGTACAACTTTACACCCAGAAATAGATTGGAATTTAGAATATACTATATATGTGCTTGAGGATATGCTTTTTAATGTGTCCTAAAATTTAGAGGATTTGGGGAGAATCACTTAGAAATTTTTCAGTTCACCTATAATAACAATTATAAGGAAACTATACACATATAATCATATGAGACTCTTTAAGTTAGAACATGAAGATCACCACTATGCAGGACGATGGCTAGTGTGTCAGAGTTAATGGGGTTGAGTATCATGCATGAGACATTGATGTAGGTTTACTTGATTTGGAAACATATTTCTATAGCTCAGAGTAGATATAAGTTAAATTCTTATAGATGTCGATGACCCCAATAGTTTATAGTGGGTGATCATTTGTTCCTTTGGGTATCTTCTAGATTGGGCCACCAGAGGATTCTTAGATAAGGTAAGATGACACCTAGTTTCATTAGTCCATTTGAATTTGTAGATATGATCAAGCTGGTGGTACACTAATTGGATCTTCCATTGAGTTACAATACTATGCATGACATTTTTAATGTGTCATAACCTCTACAGTATCACCCTATCCCTTATTGGGTGATCAATGTATGATGTTGAGCTTGATACTAATGCATCATTTGAGGAGAATCCGATACTTGTGTTGGATTTAATTAAGAAAGTGTTTTGTGGAAATGTTATGCTGATAGTTTATATATTTTTGAAACATGTCCACAGGTAGGAGGAAACATGGGAGAGAGAAATGGATATGTAGGCTCAGCGTATCGATCCTATTAACTCGGAATCTTAGAGATGCTCGGGAGTAAAATTCGAGGATAAACTGTTATAAGGTTGGAATATTATAATATCACATCTTTTTCTAGGGATGTATCAAGCTATTTTAAATGTATTATTTTACCCTATTTTTAGTATATCATGTTTTGGTTTTTTTACTTATGAATTTTTTTAGTGAAATTGAATAATTTTTGAAGGAAGAGGGGCAATTCAGATTTTGCACAATATTTTAAAAAAAATATGCACCTAGCCTAGCAAATCATGCTAGGATAAATAAATGTGATTTGCATAGCTAGTTCATGGTTTTACACACCATTCTATGCCCAATTATGATTAACTATCCCCTCATATAGAAAAATTTCACAGTTTAGGCACATGATTTGAAAAAACATGTTCCCCATCGTAGGAAACTTTTCACATGGGTTTTAATATTCCATAAATTGGTTTTTAAAATCCCAAACACCCTGACTTCAACCTATTTCGATCCAACTCGATCCTAAATGATTTCAATACTTATTGGAGGCTATGATATGGATTTCATGACCACAAAACACATCCATTATTGGTGATTCAAAGCCCATAATGAAGATCTTCACCTCTCCTAGTAAGAGATTCTAATCTCATATGGTTTCCTCCTACTCTCCTATATCTCTCTCATCCTTTGAAGAAATGATCTCTTATATCTATGATAAATCTAGATCTAGGATTAGTTGATCTAGTTTGTCTAAACTTGGATCTAGGTTTCAGATTTATATCTTGTTCTTTGTTGTGAATTTGAATGTTCTTCTTCAATTGGGGATTTTCGTTGGTGAGCATCCATCAACAATATTGAGGAATTTGGTATATTATTTAAATCCCAATGTCTTAACATAAATTAAATATATGGAATTTTAAAATTTCAATTTAAAATTTAGAAATTTAAATTCATAAATTGAATTAATTAATTTGGTTGATTAATTAATTAAATGGATTTGGTGATTGGTCAGTCAATATGGATTAATTAGTTGGTGAATTAATTAATGGGAAATTGGTATTGTGGAATTTGATTAATTATTTTGTGAATTAATTAATGGGATATTGGTATTGTGGAATTGGATTAATTAATTGGTCAATTGATTAATGGGATATTGGTATTGTCTAATTCAATTAATTAATTTATGAATTAATTAAAAAATTATATGGATAATGATGAAAAATGGATTAATTATGTGATTTTCATATTATTCCATGAGATTAATTTGAATAACCATGTTTTATTTATACTATTAATGGTATGACATGGTGTTAAATATTGATAAAAAGTGTTAATGTTGATTAACCTTGAATTATGTGTTGTTTGTTATATATGTATGAAATATGTGATATTTATGTTTGGGACATGGAATGATGCTTCAGAAGACCAAAGTGATAAAGGAGTGCGTGACAGGGGCTGATTCTCTAAATACCCATATGAGATGATGAGTATGGGACAATCACTAGGGATCCAAATAATGATGTTATATTTGAGGTGAGGGATTGGGATTGAGGTTCTAAATACCCATGGGGTATTAGACATAATGTTATACGCCCATGAGTTGGAATTATACTTTTTTACCAATCGGTTGTGAAATGTTTGACATGAAATAATAAATGATAGGAATGTTATTGTGATATGGTTTAGACTCCAACATGGGCCAAAGAAGACATTGAGGGTTTGGGTATCCTTTGGAAACTAGGGGTTATGTGGTTAATTTAAAGAGTAATTAGTGTGAGAACTATTTAATTATGCATTTTGGTTTATTATTTATACAACTGTATATACTACTATTGATGGGATATTATTTTAGATGCTATCGGTGGTGGAATACTATGTTTTAATCATACCCTACTTAGGTTTTCCAATTGATACCCAAATATACTTCATGTTTCAAATATATGATAAGGGAAAGAGTCCTATTTTAGATGAAAGAGTTGAGATTAAGCATGGATGAGGGAACCAGACATGTTGTTGGGACCCACTTGGGTGTGTCTGTGTGTATTTATTTTGGTATGTCATTTGACACATGACATTTATTTTGGCATGACATATCTACTATTTAGTTTTGGTTATTGTATTATTTCTTTTGTCATAATGTGATATAGTTATTATTATTTTTATGGTTATCTCATTTGGTAATTATTATATAATTCTAAAAATTTACCACATTTAAAAAGAGGGTATAGTCTCCCCATGATCAATATTATACCATCCTGGCTAGTTGGAAGCCTATGTCACATGGAGAGGAATGATTGAGGTCATGTGAATGACATGCTTGGGGCACCAGTGTGTGGCACTCGGGTTGTGACTTTACATCACCATTCCCCTCACCTATAAAAGGTATCCTCATATCCTCAATTAATCATAAAACATATAGTCTCTATATTGTCCAATCATATCCTGAATCCCTTCCCAAATATTCTCCCAAAATCTTATAATTATTATCCTCACAAAAATACCATCCTATGAAGGCTTAAGGTGTAAGACAACCGAGGTTTTCCTAAGAAGATGTTAATTCTTAGCTATGCATTTCTTTTTTATTTATTCTTCAAACTTATTCAAATAATATTTTGAAATGATTTTATAAAAAAACGAGTATATAAAATATAATTTAAAAGTTATTGTTTTTATATTAAAACCATTTTTCATCTCTTTTCCCTCTTACATTTAATGAAGAAATCACTCATGCATACATGTGGACTACCACCTTTATAAAGCAATGTGTTTAATTTTTCAACACCAAATCATAAAAAGGGTTAAAATGATGGATAAAATGACTCTATTTTATATTTAAATTAAAAAATTATTCATTAAATATAAAAAATTAAAATCCATTATACCATTCTATCTAGTTTAAAATGATATCATCACTCATGCATATGTATGGACTACCACCTCTATGAAGCGATGTGATTCATTTTTCATTTCCACATTACATGGATGGTCATAAGGATGAATATAATGAATAAATAAGTAATTTATAACATATTTATTGTTATGGAATAATAAAATATTATCTACTTTACTTATTTTCCAATCAACAGAAAAATGAAAACATCCTTTATGCGTACATATGGACTACAATTTCAATTATAAAAAGAGATTTTTTTCAGGATCACCATAAATTTTTGGGTTAGAAAGTGTATTTAATATATATATATGATAATTATAACATTTTTTTGATTTTTTGGTAATTTAATCACAAAACAATTTACAAAATACATAACACCGATGTTATTTTGAGGTTATAAATGAAACAACCTCAAAATTTTCAACATGAACTTAACCATTTTATAAAATAAATTAAAAATGGTAATAAATGAAATAAATAGAATAATGATAATTTAATGAAAATGAAAATGGTTATTAAGAATTTAAAAATAATATATTTATATTATCCAGGATTTATAAAACATATGAAGGTAAATAAGTTATAAGGTGTGGTTATTTCAATAAAACACTGTATGAATGTATTCGTTTAATATATTCCTCCTCAATATCCATGTTTATCCAAATTTTACAAGACTGTTCATATTTATACATCAAATATTGTTAAAGGTTATTTTAAAATATATTTTAATTTTTTAAAAACTATAAAAATAAATATTATAAACATTTACCATATGGTTTATTTCCCATTTTATACCAAAGTATAAAATAATTTTTTTAATTTATGTTTCTTGATAAAATTTTCCTAGAATCATAGCTATTTATTATTATAAATTCTCATCTAAAAAATTCAAGGGTTTTCAATGAATTTCATATTTTCTATTTTTTGGTAATTTTTAATTTTTTTGAGTTTTCAAATAAAAACTACATTTCTCTTTATATTTTTAGGAAAGTGGGAGGTGTTTTTTCTAGTAAAAATGATTTTTAAAAGGTTTAATGATGAAAACATCCATGATTAATATTTTTTGTTCATGTTATTATACTTGATGTTTATAAATGCTGATGGGTTTTCCCAATATAGGTTATAATGATGGGTGATCCCTAAATAGAAATCCAATGAATAGGAAATTATTAGTCATGATAGGTGAAAAATGAGGTAGATAACCTAGTATGATATTCATATAGATTTAGCTAGAAATTGGATAATTTTACATGGTTTTAAAAAAGTGAACACATGATATGAATATGATGCTACAAGACACTTATATAATTCTCTCAGAATGATTTTTATGGAAATATTTAGATTCCATGATGTATGGATTGTTTATAATTTATTAAAGATGAAATATTTGTTTTTCAAAGAAATTTTTTCACGAGTTCCCACATATATCCAGATTCATTCATTGAAATCATATTCCTACTAATGGATTCCCAATTTTTTTATTTTATTAATTGTTAATTTTCATATATTGAAATTTTTTATTTATGTGCTCAATGTTTTATTTCTAAAAAAGCCAATCATTGTCATGAGTTTTCATGTTCCACTGGACTAATGAGATTCCGTTATTTTTTTATGTCCCTAACTAAGCTTATTGTTCATATAACATGTTTTAATTTTTTTTAAAAGGTTTTAAGGATTAGTAGAGACTATAAAAATGTCAATATTCCACTTTAGACTCATCTTAATGGAAGAAAAAGTGTCTTGAATGAAACAAAGGTGAAAACATAATACCTTATTTTTTTGAATAAACATTTACACTGTGTGGAAGTTTCCACCTTTTTATGTAATTTTTTTTCATAATTCCAAAAAACTATAAACCTTAATGATATTGATAATGTAAAAATGTGAAATCATTTATATTAAACTCCTATTTATTTTTTTGTTAATGTAATGGATTATTATATATATTATTAATTTAGTTAGTTTTTAATGCTAATTTATAAATTCAATGAAAATTGAAAGGCATTGAACTATTTTTTTATTTAATTAATTTATATTAAAAATTAAATATTTTAACATATTTATAATGTCACAATGAAAATAGTGTATCAAAACTGTGATTTCGGGATAAGTGAAAGGGAAAATAGGGATATTAAATATGTAATCATAGTGGTATTAATCATTATAGTTAAAATACAAATTAAGTAATAATAAAATTGAATTAAATAAAAAAATTAAATTTAATGATTACCTATATTCAAAAACACTGTGTATGGATGGAGGAAATATGATTAATTTTTAATCAAGTAGGTTGAATATGAATAAAATATTATTAATTTATTGATTACCTTTTGTGAATTTAGTTTATTGTTAATTTTGAATAATGTTAAACCAAATTGTATGAATATAAATTGACAATGGTTATATTTAAATCATATAATAAAATTGTATATGTATAGGTTTAAATTGTTCATTGGGTTTATACCAATATAAGAAAATAACACATCTCAAATAATTTTTTTATGTACATATTGTTTTTATTTAAGATTAATTTTTCTAGATGATTTGGAAGAACACTTGATCTTCCATGGATTAGATTAATGTTCTAATGCTCTAGTAAATAGGATAAAAAACTAAATAAAGCTAGGGAATGGGATAATAATATGGTTTATGGATCATTTGATATGATTAGAACTATAAAACATGATAGAGATCGTATTGATTAAATTAAAATGAATTTTCAAGATGACATTTTTGATTGTCCAATTTTGTTTGATAAGTTTTAGAGATGTGAAAATATTTCAATGTATAAATGTTGTATGATATATAAAACATTCTCAATAGCACTATTAATATATAATTTTAAATCTAGAAACCAACAGAATGATACTAGTTTTATAGAACTAATTTACCTAAAAAGTGAGTTATTTTGAAAATATAATTAAAATCCTTGTTAAATGTATGTTGTTAAAGAATTTCTTTCTTTAATTATCATGATCACTAAAGTAGTACATACCTATAAAAATTGATGTATATTTTTTTATGTGGATCATTAAATATATAAAAAATTCCATATGTATGGTGAAAAGCAATACAAAAAAGTATAGTCGTGTACATTAATGGGTTTATGGTACTTTCAAATCATTCAATGTTTTATAAATCTATGTAAAATTGGAAAAACTTTATGGTAATTAACATCGAAAAAATATACAAGAAATAATGATATAAAATATCATCATATAGTTGGATCCACTTGGTTAAATAAAATAGATCTTTTGTATCTTGAAACTAAAAACTAGCCAAGAAAACACTACCATATTCTATATATAAATGAAATGTATTATTTTGGGAAATAAAGTATCACTCATAGTACATGGTTTATTATGTTTGTAAATTTTAACATTTAACTATTATAAGATCCCAAACTTTTCTAGAGATGGTCTGGGATTGATTCGAGGTACTCTTTTTACCTTATGTTGACTACTCTTAGTTTGGGAGTTACTTTGTAGTGTGTTAGGGTAAAATTTTTAGATAATTGGATGAAAAAGAGAAGTGTATGATTGAATCACAATTAGGGTAAACCATGCACCCTAGCCCAGAAAACTATACAACTTTCGACACCGTGGAATTTCATGGTTGGCGCACAATTTGTCAAATAATTATACCTCTTAGAAGTTACCATGCACCCATTTAAAAGAGGACCATGGTTAGGGAAAACCATGTTACCCTACCTATCAAACTATTAAAGACTTTTTAATTCACTCTAAAATTAGATTTTAAATCACCTTAACACCCAAATATCACTCTATTTGAGCCCCATTGGTCCCTATCATTTTTATCTTGATTAAATAGCCTCTTAGAGGGATTATATGCCTCCCAAACTTAAGTTTCTAGTGATTTTAATCCCATATCAAATATCTTCACCCTTCCCAGAAATAGAATTCTATCCTGCTTAGTATCCCATTCATACTCCTTTACTATCTTATCCTATAAAGATGTTTTCTTCTCATTTTTTATTATATATAGATCTGGTGTTATGGATATAGATATTGGATTTTTTATGTAGATCTATATTTAAGAGATCTTGTTTTTTTAATCTTGATTTAGGGGTTTAGAACTGGATCTCATTCTATATCGTTATGCTACAATTGTTTTTTGGATTTCCAGTAGGTGACTGTTCTTCAATGAATTGAGTTATATGGTCTATAATTCAAATCCAAAAGTCTTTATTATTATTATGTGTATATAAGTGTATAATTTCTATTATATTTTTCATAATTTATTTTGTTAATGGATTACTTAAATTGGTGAATTAATTAACTAAGTAAAAATGGGAAAATAATTATATTGGAATTGTGGATTGTGAATAAATAAATATTGAATTAATTTGGGGATATTTGAAATGTGTTTTATGAATAAACAATTGAGGAATTAATTATGGGATATTAATATTGTCTAATTTAGTGATTAATTTTGGAATTAATTAGAGGATATTTTGATTCTTCATATGAAGAATTATTTATGGAATTAGTTATAGGAAAATGGGATTGTGAAAAAGATAATTAATTGATGAATTATGTATTGGATTATCGTGATGTGTATTTTGATTAATTATTGGTTAATTAATTATGTTAATGAATGAGATAAAATAATTATTGAATTAAAAATGAATTGGGATGATTAGTTAATTTTTGAGTTAATTTACAGGAATGAGAAGATCAATTAAATAATAATTCAATTAATATGATTGATTTGATTAATTAACTAATGAGTTAATTAATATGATTGAAAATATTAACTAATATTTTAGTTAATTAACGGGACTAAGAAGATTAAATAATTGTTATGTTAATTAATGATATTTAAGAGATTAATTAACTGTTGATTTAATTTATGAGATTGAGAAGATTAATTAATTTTTGAGTTAATTAATGAGGTTGATATGATTAATTAATTTATGAACTAGTTAAATACATGATTAATGGTAACTATAGAATTCATATGAGAATTGAAATCTAGATTGGTAACAACTGAATTATGAGATTGATATTATATAGAATGGTAAGAGTGGAATTCTAGAACATGACATCCCTTAGGGATAGTTTAGACTCCAGCATGGGATGAAATAGGTATTGAGTTTTGGGTGTCCACAGAATCCTAATGGATTATGTGGTTAAATAAAGAATAATAGATAATGTGATAATTTTTTACATGTGAACTATGTTTATTTATATATATAATTACATACACTATTATTGACTGGATATTGTTTTAGACACAATTGGTGATGGCCTATAGAGTTATACATACACCATACTCATGATTCCCGTTGGTAACTATAAAATTTTCATTGTTTTAGTTAATATTAATAAGAAATTTCCACATGTTAGGTAGATTATTTGGGGATGAATCATATATGAGGAAACCATACATAGTTTGGGACACACTTGGATGTTTTTACTATCTTTATGTTTGAGTTTTCATTTTGAAACTGGACACATATTCTAGCATGGAACATCTACTGTTTAGTTTTGATATTGTATTTCCATTTTTTGTCCTCTTGAGATATTGTTTTTTCTCTAGTTATAATATCATTTGGTTAGTCAGTTATTATTTTTTATTTATTTACTCTGTTATATTACAAAAATAAAAATGGTTATAGTCTCCCCATGACTTCTATTAGATGCTCGTTTCTAGTTAGTAGCCTCTGGCATATGGGGAGATGTTCTTGAGGTCTTGTGGATAACTATATTGGGGAACTAGTGCATGAAACATGATTTGGGATGTTGCAAAGTGGTATTATAGTTTTTTTCTCTACTTATTTTACACCATTGTGGTGGGACAATACACTATCATAGAAACTATTCCCAACCACAAGTAGAGTGACTATATTGCAGACAGATGTGACATCTTTAGAAGTTTTGACATAACCCATGACAAAAGGGTAATGATGGGGAGGATAGAAGGAATCAGATTGTAGGGGGGATATTTTAAGACTTATCAAGACAGTAGTTGGAGTTCTACTATATGTGGCGGTAGAGTCAGGGGACATGTTTATTCAGGGAAAGAGCACCCGTATGAATAGAGTGGTGCATCACAAGGGACTCGGATAGAATCATAGTGAAGGAGGGTAGGATAATTACAAGCTATACATCCTACACTTGTGGATATAAATGTTGGACCATCAATTTTGAGAGGTACTATTAATTTAGTATCTACATTAGCTAGTTCTAAATTTGATTCCTGTTCCTATCATTCCATTATTCTTGCACAACTTACTCATGGTTTGAGCATGGTGGTGGAGGTCATGAGTGTGGGCTTAATGATATATAAACTATTGGCAGTTCGGTCTAGGAACATCTATTAGTGAAAGGGGTGTTCTCTCGAAGCTGGTGAGTATCATTTTTTTGTGATCTCTATATTCTTGACATGTCATGCTTCACCTGAATATTGGGCCCATACTGGTTAGTAGAATCTTGAGCCCATATATATTGTTACTAGAAGAGGGTGATGCTTACTTCGTCAATGGGCAAAAATTATATTCAACTTTGAGAGTGGGATATCTAGACAATCCAAGAAGGCCCAATTACCTAGAAACTAGGAGATCTCACTTCCATGGCTGAAAGTCTATTTCTAGATGGAGGTATAAAAAAAGGATTTCTTTCCACCTTTAGTGGACATATTTCATGATATTTTTCCTGATGATTTCTCAAGGCTAAAACCTGAGAGATATATGAAATTCACTATTGTTCTTAATCTAGGTGGTGAAAAAGTTTCTACTCAACCATATAGAATGGAAATGAAAAATCATTAAGAGATCAAGACTCACCATGAAAAGTTTATGGATAAGGGGTTTATCCATCTAAGTATGTCACATTGAGGATCACCTATGTTTTTTTGAAAGAAGCATGATGTGAGTTTTCTTTTGTTCATAAATTACTAAATGTTGAACCAGATGAATGTGAATAAATGGTATCTTGTTTCATGTATGGACAATATTTTTTGTCCAGTCGAGAGGACCTTGTGTCTTTACCAAGATTGACTTAAGATCAGGGTATCATGAGTCAAGAGTTTGAGTTGTTGATATATAAAATAATGATTTTAGTAGTAGGTATAACCTATATAAGTTCTCCATAATGCTATTTGGGTTGAAAAAAACACAATAAACATTTATGGCCATGATGGAAAAAATCTTCCATCTATACCTGGATCAAATTTTTATAGTATTTTTGGATGATATCTTGGTGTACTCCATGATTCAGGATGATCATGACCAACATATTCACACCCTAATGAGTACAATGAGAGATCATCAGCTATATGCCATGCTATCTAAGTGTTAGATGTGGTATATCAGGTAAATTTTCAAGGTTAAATCATCTTGGAGGAAGGTGTTTCAGTGTACCCATATAAGGTTCTAATAATTGTTTCCTAGGAGCATACCAAGAATGTTTTTGATATCCAAAGTTTTTTTATTAGTTTTATGTTATCATAGGTTTATCCCATAATTTTCTTTATTATTAGCACATATTTTAGCCTTGACAAAATAGAGGATAAAGTTTGAATGGTAAAAATCATGTGAGAATTCCTTCCAGGAGATGGAGAAGCAGTTGACATTGGAAAAAAATCTTGATCCTACCTGATCTTGAAGAGGAGTAAACATTATTTTGTAAAACTTCTAGGATAGGGTTTTGAGCAGTGTTTCTCTAGGGAGATCTAGTTATGGAATATGTGTCTTGGTAGTTGAGGATACATGAATGGAATTACCATACACATGAACTTGAGTTGGATGTAGTGGATTATTCTTTGATGTTTTTTATAATTTATCTCTTGGGAGATAATTATACTATATTTAATAGTCATAATGTCTTAAGGTATATCTTATCATGGTGAGATTTTGATCTTAGATAATGGATATGGGTTTGGTATATGAATTGTTTTGATTTTGAACTATCATATATTCCCACAAAAGGAAACTATTTTACTAATGATTTAAAAATATAGACTCAGAATCAGGTTGTTTATTATTCTAGTGTTAAATTTAGAGTTGATGAATCTACTAGCTTAGATGCATGTGGTGGTTCAGGAAAATTATGAGTCAAGGAACCTTGTCTTGGATTTAGTAGAGTCTACACATTTTAGATGGATCGGTTTCAGGAATTATGAGGATATTTAATGTTAATATTATAGGGATATCCTTGATGGTGGGGAGACACCTTCATACTGGTTGATAGATTAGGATAAGATCATCTACGTTAAGAATTAGGTTATAGTGCCTTCAGGTATGTGGGGGTAGTTTATTCCGGAATTTTATGCCTTAAGGTCAGTGGTACATCCAGGTGTGAATAAAATGTTCCATGACATATGATGATAGTTTTATTTTATAAGAATGAATAATTATATAAAAGGGTTCGTGACATGATTATACACCTAATAGTTGGTCAAGGATGGGTAACAATGACCTGGAGGTTTGTTGCTGTTATTTTCCATTTAGGAGTGGAAGTGGGAAGATGTGAACATGTACTTTGTGGTGGCTCTCCAAAGGATTACATAGGATAATAAAACTATCTGGTTATTGTGGATAGACTAATGAATGTAACACATTTCTTTCTTATACAGTAGAATTTCTCTGTAGAGCATCTAGAATATTTGGATGTTCGGGAGATGGTGTATGTAAACAAGGTGACATTTAATTTAGTTTTAGATCATGACTAATGTTTTACTTCATGCTTCTGTAAGGGCTTATAGAAGGTTTTTGGTACATAGATTTTTTTTACCAAGGGTTTTCATCCACATATATATGGATGGTTGTACCCTACTATATAGGTTCTTGAGAATATGCTGTGTGCATGTTTTCTAGACCTTAGTGGGTCTTGAAAAAACAAGTATCTTTGGAAGAGTTCACCTATAGATATAGTTATCATACTATTATATAGATGGAACCATACCATGATATTTATGGTAGACCATGCAGATGACCTTTATGCTAGATGGAGCTAGGTGAGTCAGAGTTATTGGGAATGAGTCTCGTTTAGTAGACATCGAAGTATGATTCATTGTTTCAGAGGAATATGTCTATGAGAAAGAGAAGAAAAATTCACATGATGATATAAATTGATAGCCCCTAGTGTTTACATTGGGTGGACAAGTTTTCCTTTGGGTGTCGACTAGGTTGGGTCACCAAAGGATAGGGAGATTTTGAATGTTTGCACCCAAATTCATTCTTCCATCATAGGTTATGGAGATAATCAGATGGGTGGTGTAATGATTGACTCTTCTATAGAAATACAGAGATATTCATGAAATTTTTCTTGTATCAAAACTATGGTAGTATCACCTTAACCATTATTATGTGGTTTATGTGGATTTTTTTGAGCTTGAGGTAAATGTGTCCTTTGAAGAGCATCATATATGAGTTTTGGATCACAATAATAAAGTTTTTTAGGGAAATACCATACTAATAGTTTGTATATTGTGTAAAAATAGGTGTTTTTAGGAGGATAAATGGGAAAGAGGAGTAGATATCAGGGCACAACTGTGTAATATTTTTTCCTCATAATCATAGGGATGCTTTGGAGGATAGATTTGGGATGATCTATTATAAGGTGGGGAGATTGTAAGTTCCCAAAAATTTCTAGAGATGAATCGGGCATGGTTTTGTGTATAAGTTTTTTAATTTTGTTGAGTACTATTTGACCAGGGATTACTTTGGGGTGTTTTGAGCTGAAAATATGTGAAATTTGGAAGAAAAAGTGCAGTGTACAGTTGGCACATGGTTAAGGTAAACTGTGTACCCCGATCCAACAAACAGTGCAACCCAGGATAGAGGGGAATTACATGGTTGGCACATAATTTTTCAAACCCTACACCCTCTTAGAAGTAATTATACACCGATAAAAATGAGCTTCATGATTTAGTTGCATGGTTAGGAAAAACCATGCACCCATTCCTAGAAAACTATGCTCTACATTTTAATTCACCTGAAAATTAGATTTTAAATCATCTGAACCCCCAAATCTCACCCTATTCAACCATCATTTGACCCTATCATTTTTAATGATTTGAGATCCTACCTGGGGGATTCATACCCCTCTTGGCCTCCTTAATTCATGATTTGAAGCCTGTATCAAAGATCTTCACCCATCCCAATAAAGGAATTCAATGAAGCTTAGTTTCCCATTCTCCTCCTTTCTTCACTCATCGTAGAAATGGTTTTCATTCCTAGTTTTAATTAGATATAGATATTGTTTTTTGGATATAGATATAGTTTTTTTTATCTATATCTATATTTAAGGGATGTAGTTTTTTCGATATTGATTTAGTGTTTTAGATCTGAATCATGTTCTACGTCATTATGCTACTCAAATTTTTTTGGCATTTCCATTGAGAGATCATACATCAATGAATTGAGGTAGGTGTTCAATAATTCTAATCCAAATTTCATGATTTAAATTATGTGTTTTTAATTTTAGAATTTCTATTTAATGCTTTTCAATTGATTTTGTGGTTCATTTGATTATATTGGAGAATTAATAAAGGAAAAATGGGAAATTGTGGATATTTTAATTATTGATTAGGAATAATTATTTATAGAATTAATTTTGGGATATTAGAATTAGGTATTGTTAATAATTAATTGGGGAATTAATTATGGAATTAATTAGGGTATATTGATATTGTGATTTTGAATTATTAATTGTGTGATTAAATATAGGATATTGAGATTGTGAATTTCATAATTAAATGATGAATTAATTATGGGGTTATTAGGATGTGGATTTTGATTAATTAATTATTAAATTATTTATGGTAATTGATGTGATAAAATAATTACTGAATTAGTATTTAATTACAATGATTAGTTAAATATTGAGTTAATTAATAGGAATGATAATATTAATTAATTTTTATGTTAATTAATAATATTTATATGATTATTTAGTTGTTGATTTAATTAATCATATTGAGAATATTAAATAATTTTTTATTTAATTAATGATATTGAGATTATTAATTAATTATTGAGTTAATTAAGAAGATAGAGAAATTGATTAATCATTGAGTTAATTAATTAGGTGGATTTTATTAATTAATTATAGAGTTAATTAATGATATTGATATAATTAATTAATTGATGAATGGATGAATTAATTAATGAATGGTAAAAATTGAAATTCATATGAGAATGGAGATATAGAATGGAAACAACCAAATTACGAGATTGAGGTGATAGGGAATGGTAATAGTGGAATTCTAGAAAACTAAAATCCTTGGGGAAAGCTTAGAATCCAACATGTGTCGAAGAAAGTATTGAGTTTCTGGTGTCCTAAAAAACTCATGGGATTGGGTGGTTAAATAAAGAATAATTGATAATGTGATAACTATTTACATACTCACTTTAAATATTTATTTGTACATTTCCATACACTTTTATTGACTGTATATTGTTTTATACGCCATTGGTGGTGGCCTACTGAATTATACTCACACCCTACATGGAATACCTAATCAGTACACAAATAGATTTCATTGTTTTAGGATAGGTTAATGGAAAACTCCCAGTGTTAATGGATGATTTGGTGATGAATCATGGATGAGGGAACTAGATGTAGTTCATGAACTTCTTGGGAGTTGTCACAATCATTACTTTTGAGTTTTCATTTTGACACTGTTTGTAAACACCCAGAATTTCCAGGTAAATATTTTTTTCTTAAATACATGGGAATTTTACGAGTTCGTGAAAATTGACGGCATGTGATTCCGAGGCCCGGTGTGACCAAAATCAATTTATGAAGTTTTGTTTAGGTACGTTCAGTAAATGTACTAGCGGGTTTTTATTACTTTTAAACCGATGATCGGAATTGAAATTTGAGGGCATTGTTGAACTCGCAACGCCGATATTTGCTTAAGAATACTTTCACCTCGATGGCAGTGGGTCGAGAATAAAAGATAGTTTTTTGGTTTTATGCAAAAGATTAAAATAAAAATAAATGTGTGTGACACTATTTTTTTAACCAACAACCATGTGGGTGTTGGAAAGTAGGACCCACAGGAACTATAACCTCCATGTGGAGGTTGGAAGTGGGGACCACCAGGCCATAACCTCTCATGAGAGGTTATGGTGGTTGGGACCACCACACCTCAACTTACCATGTGAGGTTTATGTGGTGGGGACCACCCGAGACCACATAACCTCCCATTTGGAATAATAGGGGCGGGACCACCCGACCCCTATTAATTGGAGGAGAGGAAAACCTCTCAAATCCTCTCATTAATGAGGGAGAACCTCTTGACCTCCTCTAACATTAATGTTTCCAACGCACCACCCCTTTATACGTCAAACTATGTAATTATTTTCCCCAATTTGAATATTGTTCCAACAATTAAATTGGGGAAATCATATCACTTGGGAATTTGGGTGGAATATTGGGGAGAAGAGAGCTTGGGAGAAATAGATTTCTCTAACGAAGAACCTCATATCCCAATGAAGAATAAAGAACGCGTTCTACCAAAGACGAATGCAGGCAATGATCTTCTTCGATCTTCTTCCCCGGATTCCTACCGACGTGGAGCGTCTTCCACAACGGATGTGCGAGTTCAGGATTGGAAGTATGCAATGGAGACGACGAACGATGACAACTCAGTCTTCTTCCCCATGACTCCGTCGACGAACAACGATCAAGGTAGGGGGTTTATTTGTGTAATATTACTTTCCTTATTTTATTCTTTGGTTGGAAAGGAATCGTTGTAGAGGTTCTAAAAAAAATTGAAGTTCATCTTTCTTATTACTTGATGAGCCAATTGTTACCATCCTAAACGCGGAGGGTGCGGGCCAAACCAACATGGCCCGACCCCTCTTCAATTCTTGTTTGTGATGATCTTCGGCATGGCGATGAGGTAACAGGACGACGAAGGCAACGACCACGCTACCTGTGGCCACTGTGAACCGTTCCACCCTTGCGATGCTCCGGCCGAACCGGCGCCACTGCCTTGGGCCGAACCGCGCCGCCCACCGGCTTTCGAGCCATGCCGGTCGCACCGGCAGTCGGCCGAGCCACCCGCCGGCCCGAGCCGTGCTGACATGCCAGCCGCTCACCGACCAACCCGACCGCCTCCCGGCCGCCTGCTGGCCTGCCCAACCACCTCTCGGCCGCCCGCCGACCCACCCTACCACCAGACGACCTACCCGGCTGCCTCTCAGCCGCCCACTGGCCTACCCGATCACCCCCGGCTGCCCGCCGGCATGCCCGGCCGCCTTCCAGCCTGCCCGACCACTGCCCGGCCGCACGCGAGCCTACCCGGCCACCTCTTGGCCACCCACCAGCCAGCCAGCCAGCCTATCTGCCTCCCGGCCGCTTTCCGGCCTATTCGACTGCCTGACATCCTACCCGGCCGCCTCCCGGCTCCCAGCCGCCTGGCCTCCCGTGCCGCCACCTGGACTCCCGGCCAAACATGCACACTGGACGCGCTGGGCTCCCGAGCCGGCCCTCGACCCCCCCTCACGACACCCTGGCCGAACCGGCCCTGACTGTTCCATCCAGGAAAAGCTAATTCGGGTCGCACCCACGAGGCGCTCCAGGCCGAACCGGCCCTGAGCCTGGGCCGGACTGCCCTTGCGGTTGGCTGTGCTGAGCGTAGAGAGCCGGGCCAAACCTAATGGGCTAGGCCAGACCCAACCGTTCAGTCTGGGTCAACCCGAACCGGGTCTTCTGAGATTAAGTCGGGCCGGGTCGGTACAATCGGGTCGGACCGGACCTGGACCTACTACTGACCCTTCACTTTCTTTTGGCCATATCTTTGGCACCGGATGTTCGATTGATGAACCATCAGTGGTGCTCAAAAACTTGGAGTGTGGCAGTCCCTTTGAGTACACCCCACTAGAGTTCAGGGTATAGTTGAGATACAGTCAGGTTGAATCGTGCACGAATCTAACCAGGCCACTAGGACTAAAAAGCTAATAACTCACCGACCGGGTGTCTGATTGACGCACCATCTATTGCGTTGAGACCCCTATGACGTGGCATACCTTTGGGTTACTTGTTAATGCGACTTCATGGCAATTGTTTTATCAAAACTTGGATTGAAGATTAGACCCTCCCAAAATCAAGCATGCTTTGTGCCGAACCCTGTGGCTGGCTGTGCTCTGATCACTGTTCCTGGATTCTGTGTGTGTTCAACAGCTCTGAATACTATTCCTAGATCCTATATGGGTTCGACAACTCTGACTACTATTCCTGGATCCTGTGTGGGTTCAAGAGCTCTGACTAATGTTCCTGGATCCTGTGTGTGTTCGACAGCTTTGACGACTGTTCCTGGATCATGTGTGGGTTCGACAGCTCTATTTAGTATTCCAGGATCCTGTGTGGGTTCGACATCTTTGACTTCTATTCCTGGATCCTATGTGGGTTCAACAAAATAGATGATTTAGTAGCTAAAACTAATAATCTCTATCTCTCTACATAAGTTGAATACCTATGTGACCTGATCAGTAACTTTGTGTTTTCCTCATGATTGAGATGGGTTACTAGATAACTTAGGTATATGTATGGGCATATACCTAAGTGGGTTTATCTTTTTATTTCATTCTCATGGTTTATCCTTGTTGGATATTGTGATACCTTGCGGGTCTCGGGGTCCCTACTGAGTATTGTTATACTAACCCTTTCACAGGCTATGCCCATGCCTCGTTGTGTTGGATGCAGATGATGGACATCGCTGACTGAGGCTGAGAGTACCAGGACTGGATGGTACCTGGAGGTGGACCATACGATGAATCGGTACATGGAGGATACCGATAGACGTGGAGTACTGAGGAGGCTATCTCTACCTAACCTTCATGTAGAAATTCCAGAGGACAACCCAACAACTGTTTTCCCTTTCATCAGTTGTATTTTTTACTTCTAGTTCCTTGTACTTTTCAGTTGGGCTTGTATTTCGGGCCCTTTTATTTTTTAGCACTCGTTTTTTATACAGTTTACTTAGTGTTTTTTATCCATCTGTGTGCTCTATTGTGGGCATTTATAGGTTTAAAGGTAATTCCTTCCTAGTTATAGGGAATTTCTCCTTTGGTTCTAGTTGCCAGCCCTTGGCTTATGGAAGGCGGGCTTGGGGTTGTCACAACACGAGTCCTAGGGGATGGGTCGTGACAAATTACTATCAGAGGAGTTGGTTATACTGCAGTACTTAGGACTCTAAAATTTTCTGTGAAGAAATAGTGTTAAGTGTAGTGAGTGTGGTTTTCAGTTTAGAGAGTCCAGTGTTGGTGTGCCGACCGACGTATCCATACACCAGGACCCTGACATCTGATTCCCGACTCAGTGCACAAAAACACTGATTGCGTGACTGTTTTCAAGAGTTTTCTTTGTGATATCTTGACTCATCTCACCAGGTATAACTTATTTACCATGGCACAGCTGTTTCTTTTTAGGATTCCTACACGCAGATAGCTCTCTAGGGTTTTGAGAGTGGTATGCACATATAGCCCACCGAGTGACGGGGCCTCGGTGTAGGGACCTATCATAGCAGGGGCACCAGTGGTACCACTACCAATTGGGACACCGATGCCACCATCCCCAAAAGTAGAGAGGGAACACTACCTGAGTGAATTTCACGAGTTCCAATGCCAGAGGCCACCTAGGTTCGGGGGTGAGATGGACCCAAAGGCAGCTGAGGATTGGCTGGAGGCTGTGGTGAGACTCTTTAGACAAGTAGGGACACCAACCGACCTTGTGGTGATCCTTGCCACGAGTCTTCTTCAAGCAACAACAGGCAGATTGTGGAGCCTGGTGATCCAGGTGCATGACGATCCGACACTTCTCTAGGTAGACTTCGAGAGCCTGTTTTGGATGGATATTTTCCTAGCCACCCTACGTGCAGTGTGGATACAAGAGCTACTTCATCTACAGCAGGGTAGCATGAAGGTATAACAATACTCAGCGATGTTCACCGACCTCTCATGCTACTCCACAGATATGGTGTGGGACCCATTATTCATGGCTCGGACCTTCGAGAAGGGGATCAGGTGAGAGATCAGGGATTTTATGATCTCCCTCATCATCCCGAAACAAGCAGGGGTGTTGGTGCGAGCCCTCTTAGTGGAGAGTTTCCTTGCTGAGAAGTCACTAGCAACGAGATTCGCCACTGGGCATCACGTAGCGGAGTATTCTATAGCTGGCAGTAGACAGATGTCGCAGAGATCCAAGTAGACCAGACCATCCAGTGGATAACCTCAGGGCACTGGTTCGGTTGTGCGAGGCACACGAGACAGAGCCAGTCATTCAAAGAACATGTAGTGTATCACATGTGATGGGCAGGGTCACATGGCTCGTGACTATTCAACCCACTGTTTGGATGATCAACAGATGGATGAAGGACTGCCTATGCATATACAGAGATTCGATCGAGGCGGTCTACAGGGCATAGGTAGACGTGGCAGAGGAGCTAGCCATGGAACTGGCGGTGGAAGATATTTTGAGGTGTTACCACCACCACCACTAGGAGGTCCACCCCGACCATAGGGAGTAGGTGGAAAAGGGAGAGATCATCTCTAGGAAGCTGAGGCATACGATCATGGCGCTCTATAGATGATTTGAGGTACGGTCTGTGTCAACTTCTCCTTAGTTTCAGTTATTATAGACACTAGTTCCAGTCACTCTTTCATTTCCACTTCCATCGTTCGGAGCTCGGAGATTCCGATGGAGCCGTTGGATTGATCCTTATGGCTAGAGACTCTTATGAGAGAAAATTTGACGATTACGCACTAGTTCCGGCAGTGTGAGCTTACTCTTGGAGGCGATAGATTCAGCTGGGATCTCCTAGTAGTGGCGTCGAGGCCTTACAACGTCATCTTGGGTATGGACTAGTTTTCTACAGTCCATGCTTAGATCGAATGTATTAGGTGCAAAGTGCGGTGTGTCCACATAGATGGGACCAGGTTAACCTTCACTGGTGAGAACAGAGCCTTTGCAGTGCAAGACAGACTTAATTGGAGGAGGGTTCAGGCGATCACTCATCAGTTTTCCTGCCTTACCCTCAGACTAGTTATTGTAGAGAGTCCGAGATATCCTGTATTGGTGGACCAGTATGAAAATATTTTCCCTTATGATTTCCCTGGTCTACCTCCATGAAAATTGGTGGACTTCTACATTGACCTATACCACGGGAGAACACCTATATCTACACCAGCGTATTGGATGTATCCCACAGATCTTCACGAGCTGAGGTTACAACTAGAGGAATTTCATGGGAAGGGATTTATCCGGCCCAATGTTTCTCCTTGGGCAGCCCCGATTTTGTTCACCAAGAAGGTGGATGGGAGCTTGAGGCTTTGTGTCGACTTCTGTCACCTGAACTAGGTGACCGTGAAGAACAAGTACCCACTCATGAGGATTGATGATCTCTTTGATCAGATGAAGGGATCATGGTGGGTTTAAAATATAGACCTCAGATCAGGCTATCACCATCTCAGAGTTAGAGACGAGGATGTGAAGAAGACGACCTTCAGATATCGGTACAACCACTATGAGTTCTCGGTTATGCCATTCGGTGTAACCAATTCTACAACAGTTTTCATGGGACTCATGAACAAGATATTTCTTCCATACCTTGATCTCTTTGTCGTAGTCTTCATTGATGACATTCTGATCTACTCGAGTACTGAGGAGGAGCATGCCTACCATTTTCAGGTAGTATTGGAAACACTCTAAGAGCACCAACTTTATGTTAAGCTCTCGAAGTGCCTGTTTTGGATCTTAGAAGTTCACTTTCTGGGACATGTCATATCGAAAGCCGGAGTTGCAGTGGATGAAGTGAAGATTGAGGGGGTAATTTCTTGAGATCCACTCAGGAGTGTGACAGAGGTACGAAGTTTCCTGGGTTTGGGTGGATACTACCGGAGGTTCGTATCAGACTTATCCCGAGTTGCAACACCACTATAAACCTTTATAAAGAAGGGGAAACCCTTTTTATGGTCAGAGATATGCCAGCAGAGCATTCAGGAGCTGAGGCAGAGGCTGACTAGGGCCCCCATATTGAGGCTTCTATAGGAGGGTGTAGGGTACATAGTTTACTACAACGCATCAGGGACTAGACTCGGATGTATCCTAATGAAGGATAGAGAAGTTATCACTTACGGTTCTTTTCAGCTGAGATAACATGAGTAGAACTATGCCTCTCATGACTTGTAGTTAGGAGTAGTGGTCTTCGCCTTGAAGATGTGGAAACACTATCTGATGGGAGAACGTTTCACAGTCTACTCCGACCACCAGAGTCTCAGGAATATCTTCTCTCAGAAGGACCTGAACCTAAGAAAACGATGATGAATTGAGTTCCTACAGGACTATGAATTCAAGATTTTCTATACTCCTGGGAAGGGGAATGTTGTTGCAGATGCACTCAGCAAAAGAATTGGTATACAGCTGCTATGCGAGGCGACAGAGCAACTGGCTGCTTTACAGATATCCGTTTTGGATAGAGATGTAGCATCCTTCCTCCAGTCTTGTACATCCACACCCCCACTTATATATCGAGTCAGGGAGGCACAACATGGGGATGCTGACTGTGAGACACGACGTGCTCATATATCCACAGGGCAGGTACCTAATGGATTTTTTGAAGGGGGAGAACATCATCCTCTTCAGAGGACGTACCTTGGTACCCGTGGCAGTTCAGGAGGAAGTGTTGAGGGAGTTCCAGAATTCTCCTCTAGTGGTACATCTGGGCGTGGCGAAGATGTACCAGGACCACAACAGATAGCACTGGTGGCCATGAATGAAGAAAGCAGTAGACTAGTTTGTCTCTCGATGCCTCACTTGTTAGCAAGTGAAGGCAGAGCATCAAGTACCAGCAGGATTGGTTCAACCTTTAGAGGTCCCAGAGTGGAAGTGGGATGGGATATCCATGGAATTCATGATGGGACTTCCACGAACATCCAGGGGTCATGACTTGATATGGGTGATCGTCGACCGACTCACCAAGTTGGCCCACTTTCTACCGATCAGAGAGCAGGGTTTAGTAGAGAGCTCGATACGCCTATATGAGCAGGAGATTGTGCGGCTACATGGAGTACCTTCTACTATTGTCTCCAATCGTGATGCACTATTTACTTTACGATTATGGAAGGGGTTGTAGGAGGCTTTTGGGACGCAAATTTGTCTGAGCACTGCCTTCCATCCCCAGATGGATTTCCAGACTAAGCGGACCATTCAGAACCTTGAGGACATGCTGCGTGCTTGTGTCCTCGACTTCAGTCATAGCTGGGAGGTTCACTTACCCTTGGTGGGGTTTTCATACAGCAATAGCTATCACTCCACCATTGGGATGCCACCTTTTTAGGAATTATACGGGCGAACTTTCAGATCACCCTTGTGCTGGAATGAGCCTAGGGAGTCAGCACTAGTGGGACCAGAGATGGTACGGGCTACCAAGGAGAAGGCGAAGATCATCTAGGAAGCAGATGAAGATTGTACAGAGCAGACATAAGTCATATTTTGAAAGGAGAATAAGACCTCTTGAGTTTGAGGATGGTGACGCATATTTCTACAGGCCTCCCCTCAACAACGTTTATAGAGATTTGGTCGAGGAGACAAGTTATCTCCGAGATTCATCAGATATTTCCAGGTCCTTAGCAGAGTTGGCGAGGTGGATTACCACTTAGCTCTTCCACCTTAGTTGCACTGGGTGCACAACGTCTTCCATGCATCTCAACTGAGGAGACACATTCATGACCCTTCTAAAATTATCGACCATGGAGAGCTGGACATCAACGATGGGGTGACTTTTACGGAGGTTCCAGTGTAGATTTAGGATCAGAAGGAGCAGGTCCTACATGGACGGTCGATACCTATAGTGTGTGTTCGCTGGCAGCATGTGAAACTCTAGGAGAGCACATGGGAGAGGGAGTCTCATATGTGTGCTCAGTACCCCCACTTTTTCCCTTAGTTATGAGTTGTGGATTATAGGGACGTAGAGCCCTGAGAAGGGGAGAATGTAAAGACCCAGAATTTCCATGTAATTTTTTTATTAAATACATGGGAATTTTATGAGTCTGTGAAAATTGACGGCACGTGATTCTGAGGCCAGGTGTGCCCGGAATCAATTCCAGATGTTTTTTTCAGTTAAGTTCAGTAAACATACAAGTGGGTTTTTATAACTTTTGAACTGGGGCTCGGAATTGAAATCTGAGGGAATTGTGGAACTCGTAGCACTGATATTCGCTTAGAAAAGATTTCACCTCGATGACAGTGGGTTAAGAATAAAAGATAGTTTTTGGGTTTTACACGAAAGATTAAAATAAAAATAAATGTGTGTGACACTTTATTTTTATTTTACCAACAACCATGTGGGTGTTGGGAAGTAGGGCCAACTGGAACTATAACCTCCATATAGAGGTTGGAAGTGGGGACCACTAGTCCATAACCTCTCATGAGAGGTTATGGTGGTGGGGACCACCACACCTTAACTTCCCATGTGAGGTTAATTTGGTGGGGACCACCCGAGACCACATAACCTCCCATTTTGAATAATAGGGGTGGGGACCGCCTGACCCCTATTAATGGGAGGAGAGGAAAACCTCTCAACTCCCCTCATTAATGAGGGAGAGCCTCTTGACCTCCTCTAACTTTAATGTTTCCAACATACCACCCCTTAATACGCCAACCTACGTAATTAATTTCCCCAATTTGAATTTTGTGCCAATAATTAAATTGGGGAAATCATATCACTTTGGATTTTGGGTGGAATATTGGGGAGAGGAGAGCTTGAGAGAAATAAATCTCTGCAACGAAGAATCTCATCTCCCAACAAAGAAAGAATAATTCTGATGTTATTAATATTTTCATATCTTTTTACATACTCCCATTACTGATTTTATATGAAATGTGCATAATTTTTGTGAAATATAAATGTTTAAATATTAAATATAATTTTTGAGCACTATTTGAATTTATCCAGATTCAAGTCTGTTTAATGTTTTAACAATAATTATCACCCTACTTATCCAAATTGCATGATTCTTGTTTTTTTAGGGTTCCCAATTCCAATTACAACATTTCATTAGAAGTCACCTTTGGCAAATTCGTCCATTTAGAGTGCCATATAGACCCCACAATAAGGGCCAAGGAAACTGTGAAGAAACTGGACCATATATAAATGTTGAATTACTGGGCTCAATCCAGAATTCCAAATACCTTAATTATCCTCCCAAGTTCGGAGGACATTTAAAGGAGTCCAAGATAGAAATTTAAGAACCCAATCACAAGTAAAAGGGGCCCAACTGATGCATTGAAGTCCAGCCCACCATTCTATCTGGGAATTAAAAACAGCACACTAATTTTGCAATTTCTCTTGATGTAGACATCCATTCGAGCTGATCTTTTTCAGTGTGAAAGAGGAGATCCAGGCGGCAATTTTTTTTTGAATAAATGATATTTATTTGAGGGCATATTCCTATTAAAACACCCATTCATATTATGGACTATGAAAAAGTCTGTATTGAAATGGACAGATCAGAATTGTTTACTAAAACCGCCATAACTTTGGCTCAATAAGTTCAATGTCCGCCAAACTTTCACAGTAGACATAAGATATTTTTCTCTACAACTTTTAAGAAGGCGATTTCTCACGATTCTGCTGTATGGATATACATATCGGTGATCCAAGTTGAGGGGTATTTCTGGAATGTAAACAGTCCACCACCTTGGGCTATAAATACATCCCCTCCTCTCCTTTCAAAAGGGTTGGCACTTCAGCACTTAATGAGGAGGTTTGGAATTACTAGATCCTTGACAAGGTTCTGGGAGGATATTCTTTGATCTTGTTTCAACAAGAGAGACCTCTCCTCCACTTCTCTTTCATGTTTGTTTATGTTTACTTTCCATTGTAATTGTGTAACTTTGTTTTCATTTCAATCAAATTTTAGTGCTTGTTTCTTCTTCAATACCTCTTATTCTTCTCCACCGTCTGTAGTATAATATTAATGGTCTTAAAATAGTTTAAATTCAGTTTAATACCCTTCCCTTATTTTTCTTCCTCATTCAATCGAAATTCCATTTTTGATTGTCAAAATCTTTCGTGTGTGTGTTCGGCCCACTACTCTTTTCTTGTCCCTTTCTTTTTCTAATATTTTTAAATCGTCACCATAAAAATTAAACCTATATTATAAAAAATCCTAATGGATGAGTAAATATCTCATTGGGGTGATTTTTAATTTAGGTATGTTAAGCGATTGAGATCTTTCGCTCGATGAGTATTCGTTGAATTAACATTGTGTATGTTTGACTTAGCATGTCATGGATTAATGACTTGTTTTGTTTAACGTGCGGTTTCCATGGATTATTGGAACGATAAATACACTACCATAAACAAGATATGATCAAGATTATAACCCTAAGTTATGTTAAGGCTTGGATTAAAGCCTTAACACTTGGGAATTCAAATCAACGTCAACTTGTGACATGAGTGTTAATTTAAATGCAATATAAAGCAAATCTCAAGGACATCACAAGCTCGACTAACCTAATGATAAACTCACCCCAATCATTATCATTTTGTTAAATCAATTATAATCAATTATAATCAATTATTCATTTCAATTAAGCTCTACAAACAAACCCTCAATCAGAATACAATCAACTAAAAACAAATGACTATTTCAAAGTATCATTGCCGAGGATTCGACCCGAGTGCTGCTATACACATTAGCAGAGCACCGGAACCTTGACCGGTCGATAGGCGACAATCGGCCATGAATTTCAAATGGATTCGTTTCCGGGGATGGTGATTTAATTAGTCATTAGTTTCTGGTTATTGTAAAAAACACACAAAAAAAAAACAATTTTAAAAAATTTGAAAAAAAACAAAGAAAAACCCATCTTCTCATAAAAATCATAAACGGAAAAAATACAAAGAAAAACTCGTCTTCCTATTTATCCCAACATCTATCTGAATACCCCATTGCCTTCCAAACAATCCCTCGGATTTGTTTGACCCTGAAATTGAGCGAACACTTCGCCAACTTAGGAGGAACATAAGAGATAATCAAATAATTCAAGAACCAGTCCTTTTCCAACCAATTTAATTAGATATGGCCAATCCTAGGGAACAAACACATAAAGAACTTTCTGCCCCTGATATGAATTACCAACCTCTTGGTATTAAATATCCAAACATAGAGGCTGACTTCGAACTCAAGTCATGTTTGATTCATCTTCTTCCTCATTTCCATGGGCTAGCCGGTGAGGATCCACATCTCCACCTTAAAGAGTTCCAAGTGGTGTGCTCTACCATGAAGCCTCAAGGGGTTTCTGAAGAACAAATAAAACTTTGAGCATTCTATTTCTCCCTAGTTGACACTGCTAAGTCATGGATCTACTACCTACCTCCTGGTTCCATAAATACATGGAATGACATGAAGCGACTCTTCTTAGAGAAATTCTTTCCTGCTTCTCGTACTGCTTCTATCTGAAAGGAAATAAGTGGTATACGTCAATTCCCAAGTGAATCACTCCATGTGTATTGGGAGAGGTTCAAAAATATTGTTGCAACATGCCCACACCACCAAATTCCTGACCAACACATGATCCAATACTTCTATGAGGGGTTATTGGCTATGGAGAGAACTCTCATAGATTCCGCAAGTGGCGGTGCTCTTGTTGATAAAACTCCTGCAGCTACAAGAGATCTCATAAGTAACATGGCTGAAAACACACAACAATTCCATACTCGAGCACATTCCCAAGTCAAACAAGCCCAAGATAATCAATCAATTGAATCGAAAAAAATGACCGAGTACATGAGTGAACTTACAGGTCTTGTGCGACAACTAGGTGTGGCTACCAAATCCCCACCCTCGTCTTCTCCGCAATCAATGTTTCTTGGACCTGTCAAAAACTGTGGAATCTGCAACTCTCCAACTCATTCAACTGACACATGTCCACAACTGCAATAGGATCAATCCGATTCATCTGGACCAATGGAGCTCAATGCAGCATATGCTCAGTGGAACACCAATCCTCAACTATCAGGTCAGTTTGTTAGAAACTTCAACCAACCTCACTCTGAGCCCTTCTCCTCTAACTTTAACCAAGGATTGAGGTATGGTAACCCTATGTCTCACCCCCCTCAATTCCCTCCTCAAAACCCAAACCAGTTCCAATATGGTCAAGGTGGTGGTAACTTCCATCAACCTTATCCTTTTGCTCCTCAACCTCAAAGGAACAATCCTCCTCCTGGATTCCATTATCCTAGTGATCCTTCCCAATTCCAAAACCAATACAATCGATTTCCCAAGAACCAAAATCAAGGCAATCCCAACTAGGGACAAGACTCTTCTTCCAAGCAACCATGGGAAAGTGCAGTGGAAGATCTTGCCTCCTTCACCCGTTCTAGCCTTAAAAACATTGAAACTCAAATAGGTCAATTTGCATCCCACCTGAGCCAGCAACAACAATCAAATTCTTCCCAACTCCCATCTCAACCATTACCCAACCCCAAGGGTAATGTAAGTGCAATTGCACTTAGATCAGGAAAGCAACTTGCTATGCCTCAAGATAAATCCTCAAACCCTCCTTTGGATGTTGACCTAGAAAATGAAAAGAAAAGAAACTTGAAAAGGAACCTGAATCCATTCCCTCACCTCCTTCCATTCCACTTAGGAATCCAATTCCTTTTCCTCAAGCTGTTTCTAAACCAAGGAATTCCTTTGAACCTGATCCTGAAATGCTTGACATGTTTAGACGTGTTGAAGTCAACATTACCATCTTAGATTCCATAAAAAAATTCCTAAGTATGCCATGTTTCTCAAGGAGTTATGTACCCACAAGAGGAAACTTAGGACCTTTGAAAATGTTTCCACCCAGAAGTCCATACCCATTAAGTGAAAAGATCCAGGTACCTTTACGGTTCCATGCCAAATTGGATGTTCAAACTTTGATGATGCACTCATAGACCTAGGAGCCTCAATTAATGTCATGCCCAAATCTATCTTCTCCAACCTTGGTCTAGGTCCCTTACATCCAATAGGTGTTTTCATTCAGTTATCCAATCGAAGCATAGCTAGTCTCGAGGGAATAATTGAGGATGTCCTTGTCTGAGTTAATGATCTTATCTTCCCTGCTAATTTCTATGTCTTTGACATGGAAGGTGAGATGAAATCTTCTTGATCTCCCCTAATTCTAGGAAGACCATTCCTCATGACTACGAGAACGGAAATTGATGTCCATTCATGCATCTTATCCATGGAATTCGGTGACCAACTGGTCAGGTTTTACATTTTCCAAGCCATGCGATACCCATCTGAGGACCACTCTACATTCTCAATCCATTCTTCTGAGGACACTTCTAAGAGTTAATCGAACCCCAATCCACCATGTTCTTCATGTTCTAATGATAAAAGATCTTGTAAAATTTGCACCATGATTAACCAAGTCATAAATGGAGATGTTGATGTGGACCTCTCATTCATAGACTCCATCAATCTAGTGGAACTTGAAAACTCTCTTGAATTACACATCAATTCTGATCTCTATTGCTCCACCTTGGACAGTATTAAGGAAAATGAACCTGAAGCAACTGATGTCTCTTCTTTCATTCCTGAGTTGTCGAGCCCAAAAGTGAAAGATGAGACTGATCTGAAACCTCTTCCTATACACCTGAAATATGCATTCCTCTTCCATGATCACTCATATCCTGTCATTATCTCTGCCACACTTACTGAAACCGAGGATTCCAAACTTGTTCAAGTGTTAGAGGAAAACAAAAAGACCTTAGGTTGGACCCTAGATGATATACCAGGAATCAACCCTGCTCTTTGCATGCATCACATCCATCTTGGGGAATCATCCAAACCAATTAGAAAACAAAAAAGAAGACTCAATCCACTCATCCTTGAGGTAGTTAGGGAAGAGATCACCAAGCTTCTTCAAGTTGGTATTATCTACCCAATTTCTGATAGTGAATGGGTTAGTCCAATTCAAGTTGTACCTAATAAGGGCGGGATAACTGTTGTCACAATTGAACATGGAGAGGTAGTCACAACTAGAGTGAGGAACAAATGGCGTGTATGAATTGATTATCGAAAATTGAATGATGAAACACGAAAAGATCACTACCCTCTTCCATTACTTGATCAAATGCTAGAAAGATTAGCCGGAAAGTCACATTATTTGTTTCTTGATGGATACACCAGCTATTTTCAAATCCCAATCTCACCTCAGGACCAAGAAAAGACTACTTTCAGATGCCTCTTTAGAACATATGCATATAGAAGAATGCCTTTTGGCCTTTGTAATGTTCTTGAAACATTCTAGAGGTGTATGATGAGTATCTTTTCAGAATTCATTGAACACTTCATGGAAGTATTCATGGATGACTTCACCATTTATGGTGAGTCATTTGAGTCATGCTTGCATTCACTCTCTCTAGTCCTTCAAAAGTGTGTCAAGTGTAACCTTGTGTTAAATTTTGAAAAATGTCACTTCATGGTTGAAAATGGGATTGTTCTAGGGCACATAGTTTCAAAAGATGGTATTGAAGTCAATCTTACCAAAATTGAAGTGATCCAATCACTTCCTCCACCCACTTCTTGTTCAAGACATCCGTTCATTTCTTGGTCATGCTGGTTTCTATCAGCGATTCATCCATAACTTTAGTAAAATTTCCCTCCCACTCACACTTTTGCTCCAAAATGATGTCACAATCCATTTTGATGAGGTTTGCAAGAGAGCCTTCATTGAACTCAAAACTGGTCTTACATCTGCTCCGATAATGCAACCCCCAGATTGGTCCTTACCCTTTGAGTTAATGTGTGATGCTTCTGATAGATCCGTTGGGGATGTTCTTGGTCAAAGAAGAGAAAAAATTACTCATGTCATCTATTATGCCTAAAAAACATTGGATGAAACTCAATCTCACTACACTGTGACTAAAAAGGAACTTCTAGCAGTGGTTTTTGCCTTAGATAAATTACGGTCCTATCTCTTAGGTGCCAAAATCATCATCTTCACATACCATTCTGCTATTAAGTTCTTACTCAAGAAAAGTGATTCCAAACCGAGGATAATAAGATGGATCCTAATGCTCTAAGAGTTTGACATTGAAATCAAAGATAGACCTGGAAAAGAAAACCATGTGGCTGATCACTTGAGTAGAATTTCTAATTCTTCTCATTCCTAAATCATTGATCCTAAATTCCTCACTGAGAACCTTTCGTCTCTCACTCCAAAGTTACCATGGTATGCCCCAATTGTAAATTACATGGTTTCTGGTGTTTTTCCTGAAATGTTTTCAAAAGAACAAAAAATGAAGTTGAAAAGTGATTCAAAATACTATTTTTGGGAAGAAAATAAACTTTGGAAAACTGGGTCAGACATGGTAATTAGAAGATGTGTTGAAAAAATGAGCATTCTTCCATCTTATAATTCTGTCACTCACTTCCCGGAGGTGGTCACTTTGGACCACAAAGGACCTTCCGAAAGGTCCTAGACTCTAGATTATTCTGGCCTTCACTCTTCAAGGACTCACATGATTTCTATCAATCATGTACCACTTTCCAAAAGTTTGGCACAATTTCCAAGAGAAATGAAATGCCCCAAAAGACTTTAATTTTCTGTGAGGTCTTCGATGTTTGGGGTATCAATTTCATGGGACCATTTCCCCCTTCCAATGCACTCTCGTACATAATTCTTGTGGTTGATTATGTTTCTAGGTGGGTTGAGGCCAAACCCACTAGAAAGGATGATTCACATACTGTTAGTGAGTTCCTAAAGACACACATATTCCATAGATTTGGCACACCTTGTGCCTTGATAAGTGACTTAGGAACCCATTTTTGTAATAAAACCATGGAATCTATTTTGAGAAAGAATGGGGTTGTTCATAAAACATCAACTGCATATCACCCCAAACAAATGGCATGGCTGAACTTTCTAATAGAGAAGTAAAAAAGAGTGCTTGAGAGAATTGTAAAACCCACCAGAAAAGACTGGCCTAAAAGACTTGGTGAAGCACTTTGGGCTTATCGAACTGCCTATAAAACACCCACTGGGATGTCTCCTTTTAGGCTAGTTTTTGGTAAAGCATGTCTTCTACCAGTTGAGATCCAACATAAGTCTTTTTGGGCTGTGAAAACCTGTAATTTTGATTATGAAAAATCTGGGGAAGAAAGATTTTTGCAATTGGTTGAACTGGAGGAGCTTCGACTTGAATCCTTTGAGAATTCCAATCTGTACAAAGAGAAGGCTAAGGTACTCCATGACAGACACATCCTGAGAAAGGTATTTCATGAAGGTGAAAAGGTAATGCTCTTCAATTCTCGATTCTGACTTCAGCCAGGTAAGCTTAATTCTCATTGGTATGGTTCTTTTGTTATTACTAATGTTTACCCATTTGGTGTAGTGGAAGTCCAAGACCCCTCTTCCAAAAGGACATTCACGGTTAATGGACATTGGTTAAAGCATCACCATGAAAGGATGCACAATCCTGGATCAACATCGACTTCCACTGGATCCCCAAATTCTCTAGCTGACCCACCACTAGATGGATATGGAAACCCACCAAATCCAAACCAAGGGGAACCTCTTTCCCTTTGACTCTTATTCTCCCTCTCTCCCTCTCTCTATCTTTCTTCTTCTTCCTCTCTCTTTAATTTTTTTACCACTTTATTCATCAAACCCTTTCTTTTTATCTTTCTTGTGTGGGTGTGTATTTTAATATAAAAACCTAAAAAACTAAAAAAAACCAAAAAAACAATCACTTAAAAAAATACAAAAAAAATTATAAGTCATGATTACCCACCATAGAGTTTTGAAATTTTGTCCAACCATTTTGGGGAGCTAACAGACATGTTTTCATCTCAAAAATTTTGTATTTTCATCATGACTTTGGATAAAGACTTTTGTGTCAAAATTAACAAATTTTGAATGCTCAATTTTTTATTTGGAAAATGCTTTTCCCGAACCATGAGGAACAAAATTTTCTTTCATGCCAAGGCCACCTATTGATATCTTTTCAAAATGTGTGTTTTCACCTCCATTTCTGAGTCTTGAGTTTGTGGAACTTCGAGCTGAATTTGCTGTCTTAGTGTGCATTAATATGATAGAGGCATTTTCTGAACCACATGAGAACCACAATAGCCAAATAGCATCCCACCTCCTTTTAAAAGCCCCTTAAAGCCTATGAAAACCTTTTCTTTGATAGCCACATTACAAGCCCAATACCTTTTTCCCACCCAATATCAACATGGATTTTCATTGCATAATTTTTTGAAATTTAAGTGTGGGGGGAATGGATTTCATTGTTTGGGTACCCTATTATTGATTTTAAAAAAGTTATCATGTGCTTGAGGGAAAGCATCCATTTCAGTGTGGGGGAGAGGTTTTCATTCAATGTGTTTTTGGGAATGTAATGAAGTTCCATTGATGTAATTTTGTAAATGTTATTGAAAAGTGTTAAAAAAATGACGATGAAAAAAATAAAAAAAAATCAAAAAAAAAAAATGATGCAAGAATGGGTTGTGTCTTGGGTAGGTCAAAAATCACTGTTCCTCAACCTTTGATCTTGTTATAACTGTTACAATTAGTGTTGTGAGGAGATCAATCATGGGTTGGGTTATGAGTGTGAGATCTTTTCCAAGTTCAACTTTTGAAAAAAGAGAAAAAAAGAAAAAAAACGAACACTTGCATTATATTGTTATATCATTGAGAGAAGTTTGGTGGTTTGTAAATATTTCATCTTCTCATCCACTTCATATTTTCTTCCTCTATTGTGTCTTTCTTCACACAATCATTCCCATGTAAATATGTGTTTTCATTTCCTTCCATGTTTTATTTCAAAAAATTGAGCATTGTTTTTCTATGTTGGTATTTTAACCCTCTTATTCTCTCTCTTGGATTTTATATTCCTACCGTCCCATAGCCACAAAAAACCCCCTTCAAAAGACCTCTTGATTTTTGAGCACTTTGGATAAGGAGTGGAAGCTGAGAGGTCTTACAAACTCTATGATTTTCACTTTTAGTTGGTGAAAGAGTGAACCTCCACAAATGAATTTTATCATCTTGGGAGGTGTGAGTTTTGAGTGTCCACATTTTCCATCTCTAAAATTGAGCATGAAAAAATGAATTAGTTTTGGAACATTGTTTCTCTAACAACTTGTGGTGGATTTCAAAATGGATGAGTGAAATATTCTAAACCTCCCCAGATTGGAGAAAACAAAATTTTAATATTTGTTGGTGAGTGAAAATGATTTTGTCATGTTTTTCAGTTTGTTGCACTTGAGGACATGAACAAAACTAAGTGTGTGGGAGTTGATGTTATTAATATTTTCATATCTTTTTACATACTCCCTTTACTGATTTTATATGAAATGTGCATAATTTTTGTGAAATATTAATGTTTAAATATTAAATATAATTTTTGAGCATTATTTGAATTTATCCAGATTGAAGTCTGTTTAATGTTTTAACAATAATTATCACCCTACTTATACAAATTTTATGATTTTTATTTCTTAGGGTTCCCAATTCCAATTCCAACATTTCATTAGAAGTCACCTTTGGAAAATTCGTCCATTTAGAGGGTCATATGGACCCCACAAGAAGGGCCAAGGAAACTGTGAAGAAACTGGACCATATATGAAGGTTGAATTACTGGGATCAATCCAGAAGTCAAAATACCTTAATTATCCTACCAAGTTCGGAGGACATTTAAAGGAGTCCATGATAAAAATTTCAGAACCCAATCACAAATACAAGGGGACCAACTGATGCATTGAAGTCCAGCCCACCATTATGGACGGGAATTAAAAACAGCACACTAATTTTGCAATTTCTCCTGATGTTGACATACATTCGAGCTGAGATTTTGCAGTGTGAAAGAGGAGATTTGGGTGGCCAACTTTTTTGAATAAATGATATTTATTTGAGGGCATATTCTTATTAAAACACCCATTAATATTATGGACTTTGAAAAAGTTTGTATTGAAATGGACTGATCATAATTGTTTCTTAAAATCGCCATAACATTGGATTAATAAGTCCAATGTCCGCCGAATTTTCACAGTAGACAGAAGACAGTTTTATCAACAACTTTGAAGAAGGATATTTCTCAATATTCGGCTGTCTGGATATACATATCGGCGAGCCAAGTTTAGGGGTATTTCTAGAATGTAAACAGTCCACCACCTTGGGCTATAAATACATCCCCTCCTCTCCTTTCAAAAGGGTTGGAACTTCAGCACTTAAGGAGGAGGTTTGGAATTACTAGATCCTTGAAAATGTTCTGGGAGTATATGCTTTGATCTTGTTTCAACAAGAGATACCTCTCCTCCACTTCTCTTTGATGTTTGTTTATGTTTACTTTCCATTGTAATTGTGTAACTTTGTTTTCATTTCAATCAAATTTTAGTGCTTGTTTCTTCTTCAATACCTCTTATTCTTCTCCACCTTCTATAGTATAATATTAATGGTCTTAAAATAGTTTAAATTAAGTTTAATCCCCTTCCCTTCTTTTTCTTCCTCATTCAATCGAAATTCCATTTTTGATTCTCAAAATCTTTCGTGTGTGTGTTCGACACACTACTCTTTTCTTGTCCCTTTCTTTTTCTAATCTTTTTAAATCATCACCATAAACATTAAACCCAAATTATAAACAATCCTAATGGATAAGTAAATCTCTCATTTGTGTGAGTTTTAATTTAGATATGTTAACCGATTGAGAGCTTTCGCTCGATGAGTATTCGTTGAATTAACATTGTGTATGTTGGACTTAGCATGTCATGGATTAATGACTTGTTTTGTTTAACGTGTGGTTTCCATGGATTATTGGAACCATAAATACAATACCATAAACAATATATGATCAAGATTAGAACCCTAAGTTATGTTAAGGCTTGGATTAAAGACTTAACACTTGGGAATTCAAATCAACGTCAACTTGTGACATGAGTGTTAATTTAAATGCAATATAAAGCAAAGCTCAAGGACATCACAAGCTCGACTAACCTAATGGTAAACTCACCCCAATAATTATAATTTTGTTAAATAAATCATAATAAATTAGTCATTTCAATTAAGATCTACAAACAAACCCCCAATTAGAATACAATCAACTAAAAAAAAACGACTATTTCAAAGTATCATCACCGAGGATTCGACCCGAGTGCTGCTATACACATTAGCAGAGCACCGAAACCTTGACCGGTCGATAGGAGACAATCAGACTTGTGTTTCAAACGTGTTATTCCAATGAAGAATGCCGGAAACGATCTCCTTAGATCTTATTCCCCATATTCCTACCGATTTGGAGTGTCTTCCACAACCGACGTGCAAGTTCGGGATTGGAAGTGTGCAATGGACGCGACGAATGACGACAACTCCATATTCTTCCCATGACTCTATTGACGAACGACGATCAAGGTAGAGGGTTTATTTGTGTAAGATTAAATTCCTTATTTTCTTCTTCAGTTGTAAAGGAATCGTTGCAGAGGTTGTAAAAAAATTGAAGTTCATATTTCTTCTTACTTGATGAGCCAATTGTTATCACCCTAAACGTGGAGGGTGTGGGCCAAACCAACATGGCCCGACCCCTTCGCTGTTCTTGTTTATGATGATATTCGGCATGACAATGATGCTACGGGATGACGAAGGCAATGGCCATGCTACCCACGGCCTCTGTGAACCGCGCCGCCCTCGCGGTGCTCCGGCCGAACTGGCTCCGCCACCTCGGGCCGAACCGCGCCGCCCACCAGCTTCCGAGTCGTGCCGGCTGCGCCTACCATCGGCCGAGCCACCCACTGGGCCGAGCCGCGTCGACCTCCCGGCTGGCCGCCGGCTTGCTCGGCCGCCTCCCGGCCACCCCTGGCCTGCTCGGCCACCGGCCCAGCCCACCCGGCCACCTCCCGACCGCCCGCCGACCTACCTGGCCGCCTCCCGGCCACCCCTGGCCTGCCCGACCGCCTTCGGACTCTCGACCGATCGACCTCCAGAGCCACCACTCGGCCTCCCGGCTGAACCAGAACCTGGGCCGCGCTGGTGTTCTGAGCCGGCCCACGACCTCTCCTCATGGTGCCCTGGACGAACCGGCCCCGACTCTGCCCTCCAGGACAAGCCGCGCCGGGTCGTACCGACCCCTAGCCCGGGCAGGACCACCCTCGCGACCTGCTGGGCTGGGCCCTAAGGGCCGGGCCAGGCCAAACCCAATGGGTCTGGCTGGGTCGATCCAAACCAGGTCGGCCCAGACTAAGTTGGGTCGGGTCGGTCTGACCAGGTCGGACCCGACCCTGACCTACTACCAAGGCTTTACTTTCATTTGGCCATATCATTGGCACCAGATGTCCGTTTGATGAACCATCAGTGGTGCTGGAAACCTTGGAGCATGACAGTACCTTTGAGTATACCCCACTATAGTTCGGGGTATAGTTGAGATATAGTTATGTTGGATCGTGCACGAATCTAACTGGGCCCCAGGACTAAAAAGCTAAAAACTCATAGACCAAGCGTCCGATTGACATGCCGTCTATTGCGTTGAGACCCTTATGACATGGCAGACCTTTGGGTTACATCATTGTGGGACTTTATGGCAGTTGATGTATCTAAATTTTTCTTGAGGAGCAGACCCTCCCAGAATCAAGCATGCTTTGTGCGGAACCCTATGGCTGGCTATGCTCTGACGACTGTTCCTAAATTCTGTATGGGTTCGATAGCTCTGACTACTGTTCCTGGATCCTATGTGGGTTCGACAGCTCTGAATACTATTCCTAGATCCTGTGTGGGTTCGATAGCTATGACTACTGTTCCTGGATCCTGTGTGCGTATGACAGCTTTGACGACTATTCCTGGATCCGGTGTGGGTTCAACAGCTCTGTTTACTATTCCTGGATCCTTTGTGGGTTCAAAAGCTTTGACTTCTATTCTTGGATCCTATTTGGGTTCGACAGAATATATTTTTTAGTGGCTATATCTAATCATCTCTATCTCTCTACATAAGTTGTATACCTGTGTGGGCTGAGTCAGTAACTTTGTGTTTTCCTCATGATTGAGATGAGTTACTTGAAAACTTAGGTATATGTATGAGCATATACCTAAGTGGGGTTATTTGTTGATTTCATTCTCTTGGTTTATCCATGTTGGATTTTGTGAGACCTTGAGGGTATCAAGGTCTCTACAGAGTGTTGTTATACCCGCCCCTTCATGAGCAATACCCACACCTCGTTTTGTTGGATGTAGATGACAGACAATGCTTACTGAGGTTGAGAGTACAAGGACTGGACGGTACCCAGAGGTGGACCTCAAAACAAGTCGGTACACAGAAGAGACTGACAGACGTGGAGAATTGAAGAAGCTATCTGTACCTACCTTTTAGGTAGGAATTCCGGAGGACAACCCAACATCAGTTTTCCCTTTCATCAATTGTATTTGTACTTCGAGTTTCTTATACTTTTCAGTTGGGCTTGTATTTCTAACCCCTTTTACTTTGCATCACTCTTTTGTTATACATTTTACTTAGTGTTTTGTATCCATCTGTGTGCTTTGTTGTGTGCTTTTACAAGTTTAAAGGAAATTCCTTCCCAGTTATTAGGAATTACGCCTTTGGTGCAAGTCTCCAGCCCCTGGCCTATGGAAGGCGGGATTGGGGTAGTCATGGCACGAGCCCCGGGGGATGGGTCATGACAGTGTAAATATATTCTAGCATGGAATATCTATTGTTTAGTTTTGACGATATATTTCTTATTTTGGCCCTCTTAAAATATTGGTATTTTTTATATTATTCTACCATTTGGTTATTCAGTTGTTATTGTTTATTTATTTTCATTGGTTCATTACTCTGATAAAAGAGTGTATAGTCTCTCCTAACTGATATTAGACTATATCTTCTAGTTAGAAGCATATTTCATATGGGGAGATGTGCTTGAGGTCACATGATGAAATGGCTCGGGGAACCTGTGTGTGGAACCTGAGTTGGGATGTTACAATAATGGTTATGCATGAAGTGTAGCTACACTATGTGGTCTGTTCTTATAATAGGACCAACACAAAAAGGTAATGATATTGATATTTATTTATAATAATTGATCAAATATGTTAAATTAATTTCATATTCATTGGAAACATTATATAAGACTCATAGAAGTAAATATTTCACATTGATATCTATATTTTTTGGGATGATTAAAGACATTATTTCATAATGATATTTTTTTAAGATAATACATCAAATGAATTCTAGTGTGTTCCATTTATTAAGAATTTAACCAATATATTATATAGAAATTTTCTTTTATAAAACTACTTATAAGACATAATAAATTATTTCAATGATTCCTTAAACTCGAATCTTTTAGAACATCCTTTGATGATAATTTAGAAGAAAGTAAAAAAATTATTACTAGGTGATGAAATGTTTGAGACATTTAGTGATATTATCAATATATTTAGAAAATAATTTTTAAAAAACATTATAAAAAAATATCTAAAAATGTGATGGATTGTTTCATAAATAATGTATTAGAATTGATTATATACTAGAAATTTTCTTGATGTCATGCACCTAGAAAAAATGTATATGAGATTTTCATTGACACATTACTAAATTCACTCAGAGTTCCAAAATATGGTATTAATGATAAGTTGGAAATGATTAATATAGGGATAATGGAAGATTTGGTCTAGTGAATTGTGAAAAATAGACTTTTATTTCTCTAGTGAACTATACTCTTTTATAAAAAGAGATATTATAGTTTGTAAACTTCCTTAGTGGTATAAATATTCTTGAAGGGTATTGATAAAATATCACGAATATCATACCAATGATTGGATTTAATTAAAAATTATTATAATAAAATTATTGTAATTTTTTGGTGAAATATTTAATGTCTATGACTTTATTATGTTATATTTTACGTAAAAATGTCTGACGCACCTGAAACATGATTTTATTTTATTTTTTAGACATTTATGAAGTAAATTTATAGACCTAGTAATGATTCACACTATTGAAAAGGAAATATATGTAAAATTAAGAGAACTAGGGATGTTCTCCCCATAATAATTAATTGATATAATGGTTCACTTAATTAGAGAGATCCAACTATGTGATCTTATAGAATACATATAGATGCATCCCATCGAATGGAATCGATTGATTTCAAAATTGTCTATGAGAAAATAGAATTTTTTTAGATGGTTTTATTTTATGGAGATATATTTTAGATGAAGTCATTGGATTGTCTGTGGACTAATTATCAAATCTAGAAATTATTAGTTTCCAAAAATCTCATCAGATCCTACACATTATGGGTGAATGAATTTATATAAGAAATTTTTTCATAATTATATACAATGTGTTTCCTCAAAATCTTATACATGTAATAATATATTTATATATTTTAAATTAAATAACTATATTGTTGTATGTATAATGGATTATGACCAAGTTAATTCTACTATTCTCAAGGAACAACATAATGGCGATGAAAAAAAATGACAAAACTATATATGGGGAATAACATTCTATAGGTGAAAAATAACCTAATGGTGAACTAGAGTAAAAATTGATAATATAGAAAAAATAAGTTTTGAATAACAAGAAAGTGTCACTAAGTTTTGTGAAGGTCATATGTAAAGGTAAAAAATTCATGGTTGGATGTAATTCATATGGTTAACCAATTAACCACAAGAAGTCCATATCGACTAGATATAGTGGGTTTGGTACATGAATACATACGAACATTTATATAGATACATGGAAAAATTTTGTCCCATTATTAATGGAAATAATTATGGAAGTAATTTGGGTGAAATTGTGATATACTTTCTTAATTTAACCAAAAATTTGAGTAACAAAACATTGATTTAATCTCCATTTAACCTTTTAGTGTGTATTTCTCATTGAATATTTTGAAATTAAAAATAGACTAATAGTTTTTGGAAAGGATAAAAGAGGATTTATAACACTTCATACAAAACTTCAAATTAGTGTTATGGAGGGGAAATTTAAACACCACCCACAATCAATATATACACACATCATAAACATAGTATCCCAGGATACATTCAGTAGTCATTAAGTAGACGAATCATTTACGATTCATTAAAATTGGAATTATTTTACTTGATATCACAAGTAGTTATAACATTTATTCATAATTGTTAATATATTAAAAAAATGAGAATATAAAATAAAAATCATACATTGAAGCCACTATACCCTTACCTTTGAGTATGGATGGGGTATATTTCACTTGAAATAAATGTTATGTATTTTAAATATACAATGTAACATTTATATGATCTATAATGAAAACATAATTATGTTCCTATTTTTTTATGATGATCAAAAAATAAAATTTTCAAACAACTTTCTACTCATGTCATGTGCTATGTAAGGAGGATCATGTAAATAAAATGGGACTAATTAATTTGGAAAAAACATAGAGAATACCATAATAATGGATACATATTATATAATAGATTTTTCTTATTTAAAATAGTGTTATATAATAATGAATAATTATTTTACAATCCTATTTATAGTGTTAAGACACAAAAATAATCATATAATTCAGCCGATAACTGACTACATTCAGTGGATTTGAATCATCCAAAATAGTGTGGTCACAACACAGGAGTATGTTTTTGTCTTTATCATTGAGAATAAATTTATAAATTATGTACAAGGGCTTATAGAAATAATAAAATGAAAAATTTATCACAATTAATAGATAGTATATCCAATAATTTTTGTTGATAAGCTAATGTGATGAACTGTTATCTTTGAATAGATCAATGGAAAGAATCAAGATAGTAGTAACCACAATATTAAGTGATTCCCCCAACATTTAAGGATAAAAATAGTTGTAAAATGCCATCATTACTTGATGTAATCAATTTTTTCATATCTATTTCGGATAAATGGGATGAAAAAAATTAATTAAACTTTTCCTGAACAAAAAATATACAATGTGATATTGATATTGATTTATATATGTTATAACCCACTCATAACCTTATTTCACGAGGTATAGTTTATTATAGTAAAGGTGGTAATTTAAATAATAATGAACATTCAAAATATAATGTTAGTGGAGGGATTCAACGAAATCATATGTTGAGAAATTAGAAACATGATCCCTTTGATGACCGTGATGTTCACATATTTTAACATGTTATTATAAATTTCATCATAAAAAAATTAGTTTTATAATGATACTGAACTGACTGAATTTTTTTTTTGATTTTCCAAATACTCGCTTTATGGGTGATCGATAACCACAACAATGCAACTTACACCAAATGCGGGATCCAAATTCTAAGGTTCAAAAATGAAAATTCAAAATTCAAAACAGCCATCAAATCTGAGGAGACCTCGATCCATGAGAACCCATAGTATCCAATCACGTCGCCCACCATCATCATGCATCCAGTACAACTCGTCACCTTCATAGAAAACCTCACTGATGAAGAAAAAAACTTGATCGCCATAAAAAGATGTAGCCCTGCCGTAATGAACCCATAAGCCTCCCACCAAAACCGCAACCACAGATCTGAGCCAAAACCGGGAAGATGCACCAGAGGCTGAATAGAGCAAGCTTCCTGAAGCAAAAGAGGGGGAGACTAGTGAGGACCAAGTGCAGGGCCATACCGATGCCGCAAAGCTGAAAAACCATCCTCGGACCATCCATCATCAAGACCGCCCTGAAAAGGAACCATGAAAACGCCAAGTGCATCACACCATAATGACCAACACACCCCACAAAGAATCACATCACCAAACTCAACAAAAGAAATCAGCAGCAAGAAGAAACCATCTTCTTGACCAACAATCAGAACTAATCTCAATCGACATAAATGGATCCACCTAGAGAAGTAGACCAATAGAAAAATCAAAAGTAGAAGCTGCAAATGAGGAGAAAGAATAATGAACCAGTACCGATTGAGGACCTCCCAAATCACACTAGAAGAGGACCTTGCCGAAGCCAGAGCTGCAGTTCATGCCGCCACCTTCAAACCTGCACACATAGACCAGCCACTCCAGCACACCCACAACTGAACCGAAGCACGATGACAACCCCTGGGCCACAGAAATTGAAGCACAAACTTCGGACCAACACCGCTCCACCAAGAAAACCCTAACTAGAAGCAAATGATGTGATATCCATGAGTCACGAACCCGCACGAAGCCAAAAAAAGGAAGGGGATGCATGCCGTGAATGTGTTGAGTAGAGGAGCCGAGGATAAATCTGATCCATGATGGTGAATATGAAGGCATTGTGGGGGAAACCCTATCATTGTGAGGCCCCTTATGAGAACATCAGTCCATATCAGAATCTGACATTCATGTTTTATAATGATACATTGTGATAATTAGGTATATATTTTCCAATTTAATATGTATGAAAACCTTACACAATCCATGTATAAAGAAAAAAATTGGGATTTGTTATTATTTAAGGATATATATATATAAGGAGAAATGAAAATTTGTGTCTTGAAAATTTAAGGGATCAACTAGTAGAATGAAATGAACTACCGAGGGTACAACTACCACTTCAATTTTTCATTAACATTTATTAAATGTTAAATGCCCATATTGATACAATGTTATGAAATATAAATATATACTACATTGAATATGGAGAAATTTTTTAATGATAGGTAATTGCTGACATGATTGTTCTAAACAATGTAAATGAAATTATAAATCTTGAATGGTTGGAAGAATTGGTTATGAATTTATACACGAAATAAATTTTAGTAATTATTTTATAATACATATTATACTAGGATTATTATATATTATTACAATTTTATTTATAGGTGTTTATATCACCCCAATTTAATGGGAAGGACTTGTGAAGGAAAATTTTTATTCGTTTGTCCTCATATATAGTCTATAGAAAATATCTAATGGAAAAAGAATAAATTTTAGTAACAGAACACAAATTAGTCACAATATTTCAAAAGATAATAACAAATAAGAATATCTTCTTAATAATAATAATTCATGGGTAAAACTCTGTACTCTAAAATAATAAAATATATTTTCATTTTTTCCATAACATATTATTATTTTAGGATTCATTGGATGAAAATTACAATCAATTTTCATATTATGAATAGACATTTTCCTCATTAGAATGAATGTATATCCAAAACATCATCCACACTTGATATCCAGTATGATTTTTTCCTACACTATATTCATGATTTTCAAAATAAACATCAAATTATATGTTTTCTATCATGCTTTTATATGATTTGTTTTGATAGAGTAATGTTTACTTATTTTCAAATTCATAGTATGAGGATAATAAAAATTCACTTGTAAACTATGGATTTGTTTGAATAGATAAGAGATAGGGTATATATAAAATAATTAAACAATAAAAAATATATAAAATCTTACTACTTGTATTTTATAATGTTTTTATAATATCTAAAATAATGTAATAAAATCGATTTGGGTTATAAATTATTTCAAATTTACAAAGTATATCTAATTCTATAAAAAACTAGCATCCATGATGTTGTATTTAAAAAATTAATTATAATTTAATTTTAAATAGTTAAAATTATTTTTTTAATAAATTTTTATCACTATTAAGACACTATGAAATCCTCATATTCAAAAGATAAATATATTTCTTTCTGAATGAGTTAGAAACATACAGTTTTCCAAAATATTTATAGTGAGCATGAATATTTCTTTTCTACCATTAAATGTGAAATTAATTTTAGTTAAATATGAATTGAAAATTTTTAAATGACCCAAAATATGTAATTTTTTAAGAAATAAAAAAATAATTCCAACAGACACGAATAATATTGGTATTATATTATCAATAGTTATCTTGTAGTTTTTATCAATTTTAACACCCACACCAATATCCATGAGTTTTTTATTATTTGAAAATGTCTCTTTAAATTTTTAATTATAATCATATATTATAAATAATATTTACAATACATATATTCATAAATAAATGAAACCATGCTATATGGTGTAGTGGTTTTTGTTGGTAAAATTTACCAGTTAGTTACTCAAATTCTTATACTAAAAATATTGGTTTGGAGGATCTATTTAAAATTAATAAACAAGGTATGTTAACAAAATATTCAAATTATTCATGTACTATTAATAATAATATTATAATGATGTATTTTTATTTTTATTTTATATATTAAAATTTTTCATCAATGGACATCTTGATATTGTTCCTCAGATTTGTATATCACTATTTTCATTCCATTAAATATATGTGTCAATAATATTTTTATTTGGGTTCCATGTATTAAAAATTTATTTTTTAATTTAAAATTTAATTTTTTTTTCAAAATTTAGGTAAAATTGTGGAAAATAGGAAAATGTCTCAAATTATCATGATAATTTAGGAAAATAACTCGTGCTTCTTTTGTGTCCTATAAGAGTTAACTGTGAATCAATCTGACACATAGTGTGGCCGATTCAACTGAAATTGTGTGTTTTCAATTTTAAAGTGTATTCTTTGTCAAAAAAAGGGCGTCAAATAGTCAATACCATGGAATCACACACATAAATTAGTGATAATTTATGAAAAATCCATGTGATTCAATTGTGAACTATTGGAATTAACCTCACTTTGATATGACTAAAAATATTTTCTTTTAGTTAAAATTTTTCCATTGTTTAAATAATGCATGTCACATAAAAAAATAAAAGCACTTTTCATTCCAGGAGACCTATAGAAAAAGTTCCGTGGAATATATGTGACTTTTATAAAATAATTATATGTAAATCTAAGGCTTAGAATTTCTGGTATAACTGAAAGTGTGTGTTATAAGTTTAAAAGTGATATTTCTATTTAAAACATACATCATGTACTGAAAATTGATACCAAAATTTTGGATTTTCATTATTATTTATGAAAAAGATTTATGTATCATTTGTAACCTATAAGATGTAACTGCCCATCAATCTAACACATGTTGTGGCAGCATTGACTAATTGAGTGTGTTTTGATTCTATATTGACATTTTAGTTCGAACCATGTGTCACATACTTAAAACCAAGAGAAAATTTCATTTTTTTAATTTTAATTTATTTTAACGATCCATTGATCATTTTAGACTAATAAGAATTAACGTCTTATCAATACAAATTTTTTTTGGCCAGTATGACGGAATGTTTATGTTTTTAGTTTAAAATTCGACTTTTTAGTAAAAAAATAGACACATGCTATAATTTAGGGAAACATGTTCATATTTTCATGAATCATTAGAAAAATTATACATGAATCATTTATGGAATATATATAATAAAATTAAATCAATCCCAAAAATGATATAGTCGGTATGACTAAAAGAGATACTTTTTGGTTTACTAGTGACAATTTAGTTCAAAATGCATTCTCAATACTCAAAATAGAACAAACATTCTCATTTTTTCGTGAAAACATCAAAAAATTATTTTTGATTCATTTGAGATAAATTTTAATTTACCCTAGATCAATATTATGTGTAGCACGATTTGTGTGGCTTAGTGAGTATTTTTTTGTTTAAAAGGGACATTTAAGTTGGAAATGAGCATCACATACTCAAAACTAAGAAAAAGTAGTCATATTTTTGTGATAATTTGGGGGTAAAATCCATTATTAATTTATGTTTTTTTGGAATTATACCCAAATTAATTTTCCAATAATTTGAACAATATAAAATATGGTTAGTGTTTTCAATTTAAAAGTGACTTGTTTTACTTCAAAATGTACATTTGACACCCCAATGAAATAAAAATAACTCATATTGAAATAATAATTAATAATATGGTTTATTTCTATATTATGTTATCAGTTTTATTTATTTTTATTTATTAATTATTTTAAAAATTTGTTTTTTTTAATTTTTTTAATTATTTAATAATAAAAAATAATCATTGTTTTTTTATTATAGGTACACAGTTCTTTTATACAGGTTTGGTTGGATCCAGAAAGACTGTCTCTAATGAGTTGTCTTGAATCCCTTTAATTTTTTTTTCAAAAATATATGTTTTTTTAAATAATTTTACATATTATATGTAATTATAATATGTTGTAATTATTCAATATAAATTTATTTTTTCTTGAAACAAAGTAATGTAAAGATATATTTTTTATTATTTGAAACTATTTTTATTGTTGTAATATAAATATTTTCTTGGAATAATATTTATTGATGTAGTGTATAGTTCATTTTGTGTAATATTCTACAATATTGAATTGATTTTATTAGTTCTAAGACTATCATTAATAAATACATTCAATATCTATGTAGAAAATTCACTAATTAAAACCTATAAATAAAATTTGTTCTTATATCATTAGTTCTTTTAATGCACCGATAAATGTAATTTGTAACACTTATAAATTCCATATCTATAGTAGTGTGGTTTTTAGGAATGGTGGTGAATTTCAAAACATGACTTGGTGTAGTATGAGGAAACAATGACTCTATGGGGTGTTAGGGTTTCATGTATAAGTAGTTGTGAAACTATTTGATGAATAAAAAATGTTATGTAAATATTACAATAACAATTAATTTCATTAAGATGGATATATGTAATATATATAAAAATAATATTTATAAAATACATATAAATTTATTGGATGACCGTTAAAGGTTGTAAAGTGTTGGATTTCTGTGGTACATCCCTTCCACTCAACCATCATGTGAAATACATAAAAGTAATTTTTTTTATTTCAATAATGTTGTATGGAAAAGGTGAGAAACTACATAAGTTCAAATAAAGGGAATCAAAAACCTAATTATATCATAGAGTCATTAAATTCAAGATTAATATTATTAGAAACATTATCCCCATTTAATTTTTTAATGATAGTAGTTACCTTTCAATCTGGGTCGTCCTTGACAATGTCTTCAAAATGATCAGCCATTTTTCTCAAGTATTAATGTGGTACTATAGGGTTATCATCCATTTGTTGAACTGTCATTTAAAAATAAAATCGTTATCGTATATTAACAAACACTTATCACTATTATAGTGCACTAGAATCATTATTTCAGTTATCCTCTCCACATCCTTTTAGGAGGCCTTAATCTAGAAAATCCTCCTATAAAATTTCTTCCTCAGAATGATTAATCAGCTCCAATGATTTTCAATTTTTTTTATCAGGCATAATAGCCTCCCACTTATGGTTAGATAGAATACCCATAGGAGGGTCATCTATATTAGATATGGACTCATAGTTATCATGATACTCTACCCTAGAGCCTCCATTCATCTAATATAGTCTTCCTATCAAACCACAAACCTTTTCTTGTTACTTAGAGTCACAAAATTCATCCATTTTATTTTCATACTAGAGGTTCACATACTTCTTCTTCTCTAGATCCTTAGTATAGATCTTAAAATCCATCCAATTGAGTCTAATCATTTTTTATACCTTGTATACATTTGTTAAGGTAAATTATAGTATTATTTATTTATTTTGGATTTGATTACATTTTAGAATAATGAAACTCCCCAAATATTTATTTCCCTTCTACCCATTCTTCTTCATCATGCATTAAAGTCATATACTGTGTCTTCCATCTATACTATCTCTTAATAAATGAATATAAAACTTATCTCCAAAATCTTCCCCAGATAAGACCTTCCCCTCATTGGTGTTCTCTAACAATGATGTCACTCTTTTTTTCTTGAAATGACCCATAAATTTCTAGACCTTAAAATAAGTTACCAGAATTAATTTTTGAAATATTAATTATTAGAATTGACATGTTCACTACATTAACCTAACCCCTATTCAAATAGTTTCACCTACCTTAGAATCTCATGGTCAAATCATTCTGATGAGCCTCTGTCACTAGCTACAAGAATAATCACCTCTTCAAATTGTTTTCATCCACGTTGCACAACCTCTTCATTAGATGAATGTTTCCGTATGTTTTCGTTTGGTTCTAAGGAATAATTTACAAGCACCCCCTTAGTACCACCTAATATAGATAGATAATGAAATTTCCACTAATGGTCAACTAAATCACGCCTCAAATGGTTGGTGATGTCCATAATAATCAAATCAAAAATCAAATTTCTTACCTCATTCTGGATGGGATTATCATTTACTACACAGTTACTACCAAACTGATCTATTGGAAGAACAGTGCAGGTTTCTATTCCCAACTCTTCCAATGTTATTGGGTCAAGAAACTTAGGCATGTCCATGAACTCATGATTACATGTTAAACCATATAACCCAGACATCTAAAAGAAAAACAATAGTGTGTCTAAGACTTGAAGACAATTTCTTATTTTCGTGTAAATTCATCTCCATATCTAATCCAACCTCACTCTATCAGTGGCTTTCAAATTCCATATTCAACACAGATACATGGATAAGTTCAGTGATAAAGGATATTTGTTCTACTATCAAAACCTAAATATAGGCTTACTAAAACTTTCAACCTACATATAACATAGGTATTCTGGAAAGGTAGTAGAAATTTTGGGAGTCTTACCCAAATATCCATATTATGAGAATTATAATTCATATGGAAATAATATTTCTATCTAAATAGATAATAGTTATAATAATTACAATTTCAAGGAGTTCGATAATATTATATTTCTATTATTCCCCCTTTTTAAAGATAAATTTGTCAAAATTGTCCATGGAAGGTCGATATTGTATGAACTGGGTTGTGAAAGTCAGATTTAGGAGACCCAAATCTCATGTGAACTCCATTTTTTAAAACAAAAGGTGTGTAAATCTATCAAAATAATCTAAAACATTTGGTTTTATTGAGATAGTTAGAGATTTTAGGAGAAATAAAGGATTATATAATAGGATAAATGATCTTGGTTAAGTCTCTGAAGAAGACAAAGACCGAACACCCCCTATGATAGGAAGGGGGTTGGAGCCCTAGTTATCATCATCTAAGCCATCACTGAGAATAAAATAACATGGGTCGATGATCATAAAAAAGAAATATGTAATAATGTTATTATTATATATATATATATATATATATTAATTTATATAAATACAAATCAATAGATATTACAAAACATATTATTACTAAAATGACATATAAGTCTATATATGAATATTGATAATAATATTAAAATAATAATAAAATTTTTATAATATTGATTTATAACTATATTTATTCATGGAAATAAATATTTCTTCCTTAGTTATTGAAGTAGATATATAAATATGTCATATTACCTTTTATTACATTAATCATTATTGATATAATTTCAGGACCAACAATAGAATTAATTTTTATTGTGATTTAGGAATTTTAAAATATTTGACACCTTTATTGTCAGCAAACAATATTTGGAAAAATTTCAAAAGGACATATATTATAACTTTTTTATGATTGAATCACAATGTTCCACCTATTTATTGACTTGGATCTATTATGTTGATTAAATATTTAGAATATTTGTTTGGATATGATTGTCTGTGTAGTAGGATTAATGACATATCTCATTATCTCAATGCATTCAAGGACTCTCGTAAGACCTATGTCAATGAGAATTATTATATTTTCCCATTTTGATACTTAATTTATCTTGATATTAGTATTTGAAAATTTTATTAATGAAAGTATACAGTGAAAATCTATTTTGATAGTTTCATTCATAGATATAGGATGTGTTAGAATAAAATTATTTAATTATAACATTACAAATCAATTGACATTCTAGTAAGATTATTTTTACCATAATAAAACACTGCAATTTCCAATGAAAAATTGATCAAGAAAGAGTGAAAAGTTGACATAAGGCATTGAAGATGTGTAAATTGATATAATTTTATTTGATTTATAATTTTTTATTGAATGTTATGATATGAAATAAAATAAGACAATATGAATTTTTTAATTTATCATTTTTTACTATATAAGGGAAGTTTTCGTAGAATTTAATCCCATATATAGTGTTATATTATTAAACGTTTCCAATGTATCAATTTTAAAATTTTCATATATGATTAATGCTTGTTTGAAGAGTCATCATTCAACTTATCTAGAGTTTTGAGGATTGATATGATGAAATATTTTTTTTAGAGATTCTCATTGTGATAATGAAAGTTGATTAAAGTTATTATGGAATGCAAATAGTTATCCCTTGAGTTATGATCCTAGGTATAGTATTAAGTCATCATTAATATCTTGGGTACATTTTCTATGTGATAGTATTGAGTTATCATATGATGATGCATAAAAGTGATGACATTTTAAATGTTGTAAATATAATGATTGTTAATTAAGGGTATATGTGATTTGATGATAATGAATTAGCTTAGTATCATGATTATGGGTTGGGGATCATGTTATTAATTACAATTTGTTTTTATTTAATATTATAGGAGTATGAGTATCTATTAAATCACCACTTAAGGGAGGTTTTTTTGTGACCCAAAAATCACCGAGTGTAAAGAAAAATATTTTATAAAATTAGTGTACATAGTAACATAACTTTTAATTTAATTGATTGTTATGTATATATACGGTGGACATGATCTTAATGTGGGAGAGATGATGATTTCATGTATGAAAACTCTATATGGTTAATTAAATAATGAGGATAAGTGTATGGAGTTAATTTCCTTTATGATTCAGCAATTTGGTTGATTTTTTCCTGACAAGGATTGGTCATGGTTGATATCCATCGTGATGGAAGGTGTTGGGGAAATTTGAGACTAGGTTGGTTGGATTTAGTTTCTAATGCCCCCTTAATTTTTTGGTGACTATTATACTATATACAATTTTTTATTTATTGTGTGATTTTTATGATAATATTTCACATTGAATACTCTAATGAATATATTGATATATTAGGAAATGAGGATCACTATGATAAAATAGAATTATATGTGGTTTTTAGGAAAATATAGTTCACTAGATGATGTTCAACCTTTAATTCCATTTCTGGTTTTCATTGAAAAGTATGTTCAGAGCCATTATGGTGTGATTTAATAAACTGTGTTCTAGATTTAACACCAATAATAATTAGGAAAAAATGATTTTTTTTTCATATGGTTATAATATTCTCATAAGGATTATTCTATCTAGTAAAATATACCATGAATTGTTTAATGAAGTTCTTATTCAAATTCTATAGAGTTGTTTTATTATATATATTTTTAATAGTCACATTGATTATTAGGATTTGGATTAGATATTTTCATGAGGAAATGTGATTAAAAATTTTTAGTATGAAACATCATGTGATAATATTATCTTCATTGCACCACAATAGTTTTTTTGGGAGAAGAATATTTTTTATTCATGTAAATCATTGAGAATTATTTAATTTTTAATCCATGTTTCTCTTATGGGGTACTGATGTTTCTTATATAATATAATCCTGAACTCATTCTTATATATACTTACTTCCATAATCCAATACAATATGTATAATATTTTAGTTCAGTTAATATGGATCCAAAACTTATAATTACATATAATAATTCATTTAGTAATATCATACCACATAGTATTGTGAGTAAAATTGCTTATAATTTTTTATACAATATGAAATTATTGTAAATACCTAAATTTGGTATTTGGGGGTCATGTTAATTTTATTTCATTATCTTCTAGAATAGGTTATTATGATTTATATGAATATTTAAAGGCAATAGTAAATCCCTTGTGATTAACATAATAGTCATGTAATTTACTACAAAATATGTATATATCTTATTGATTTATGTAGTGTTTTTATATTTTAGATTAAAAGGATTTATCATTGATTTCTGAATTTAAGTTTGAACTAGAATTACATTATAATATACTGTGTTTGGTCATAATTAGTAGGTATCCATAAATATTTGTTTATTTTCATTGAAAATTTGATAAAAGTTTGAGATAAAAATTTGAAAATCCATAATATTTTTTATATTGAACAACATCATGATTAAGGGGATGTAAAAGGTGCATATAATATCTAATTATTGGAGGAAATTTAGCACATAATCATTATTTTATTATATTTCTCACTGCATACATTTTTTTGTTTGACCCCATAATCGTACTCTATCATCTAAATTTTTGAATAATAAATAAGAACTTATGAAGTTGGATAATAACCATTAAGTACCAAGGATGAATTCATTTGATAAAAATAGTTATAAAAACATATAAAAATATTATTAGTATGTTTGAATTTCCATTTCTATCGCTATCATACACCTTCATTATTGATGTGATACTTTATTGATCTTATCCATTGAAATACATGGGAATATTGTGTTATTTGTGGTATTTCTTTTGGTTGTGATTATTCATCCCCACAGTTCATCTCATACGACTTCCTAGGAATATCATTGGATATTTTATAATGGACTACTCTCACGAGTTATTTATCAATTTTTTAATATGATAGATTATATTATATTCCTATGAATTTGTTTCTGTTCTCATTTTCTTATATATTTTTAATTAAATTATTTTCATTAAGATTATAAATTACATTAATCAATTGAGTGCTTCCATATTTTATAGAAAGGTATTAACTTGAAGAATTATAGGATGACTTCATATCTTCTATCATTATAGTAGTATGTTATTATCATTAATGAAAATAATGTTCACATTCCTTAGATATGAATTCTTTTTATTTTCTAGATCAATAGAAAGTGGAAATCGATGGGAGAGTGCGCATTACGACATATTTATCAATATCAATGATTAAATTTATGAGATTCATGGAATCCAATATAGTAAAATTAATATATAATAATCATTAGGATAATCATGCCAAAGATAAAAATTTAGAATAATAATGAAATTAGATAGACCATTCTTGATTCAAATAAATTAAAATTGAATATGATGAAATAATGGAGTAAATCCTAATTAGAGTGACTAGATTTTAATTTATATTTTAATTTATATAAATTTTCTTTGTTATTGATTTTTTTTAAAATGTTATAGAAGATTATACTTGAATAATTTTATACAAAAATCTATTCCCTTGAGGATCAATACATGGATGTGGTTACAACTGAAAAACTCAAAAATATCTCATTATCCAATAAGATGAGAACTGGTCAACATTGAATAAAAAACTAAAAACAAGATGTGTATAAATTAAATGCCACAAAATGTTGGAAAAAAATATTCTAAGAGTTATAAGGAAAATGGATATGAAAATATTGATATTAATTTTATAAAAGGTTTTGTAAAAAGTAAATTTTTTTATAAAGGAAATAATGATTTTATAATTTTAATGTAATTAATATTTGAGTAATTTTTTAGTAAACCTAATTGAAAAAAATATATATAATGATGATGAATATCAATATAAATGATGACCATGAAGGGAAAATAATGGGAAATATGGTGATAGTGGAATAAAATTCACTAATTTTTAGTTAAATACCGATTAATTTAAGAATAATATTTATTTATCAAAGAATGATGTGTCAAATTTTGATGAAAAATTTTAAGAGGAATTAAATTATTTGGAGGATTATGGTTTTCAAGTTTTCAATAAATATTTAATGCACAATACGAACACTATAGTTAAGAAAGATGTTGTGAGGGGAATTATTAAGAATAGGAAATGACTTATCATTTTCAATTGGGGAATACAACTTATTATTACCATTATTGATAATAGAAAAATATAAAAAGTAATGGTAATTTTGAATAAAACATTAATGAATATATTGATAATGAATAAGTAAAAAAAGGTGATCCCTTAATAATTATTAATTATATTAATTCTATTATTATTGACTGATATATGTTATTTAATATCACATCTATAATTTTTGTCTCCAAGCATGAGGATGTTAAATCGATTAATGACATTTTATAAAAAAATCATAATATTTATTACTTAAATCCCACATAGACTTCATGAATTCAAAAACTAAAGATGGAGAATCCAAAAAATCATCCATTAATGTTTCCAATTCCATAAATAAACATGATGATTGTATTAATAAATATTGAATCAATTCATTGATCACACAAGGATTTTAAAAATTTAATGGATGTATTTACATGATGATAAATAAAGTTGCACCCTCACCGATGATGTAACAACATGACTAGGAGATTCTTTTGAACTCAATAAGGAAACTTCAATGTAAATAAAATTACCTTTTGAACATAATATAGAAACATATTTCGAGGGTCTTGATTTATATTTTATTTATGAACTACACTCCATTATTGATATTCTAATCCAATGATGGATTCTACAAAGACTCGAGTATAGACAATGTATATTTTAGATATCACATAAAATAAAGAAATATATTGTATTCTAGGGAGTACCTATTATTTATATATTAGATTATAAAATATCATATTTATATCAACACAACTAACACATAAGGAAAAGAAACATAATCATATATTGACTAACACACTTAAAATACTAAATTTCAAAGGCTCATTGATAAGTCACAAGAATCCTCATTCCAATTTTGGACCCTTGTACTAAATTTTAGATATATTTATTACCCATGATAAAAAATATACCATAATATATCATACATATGGGAAATTATTCCCATATATAGGATTTTACATAAAATTTCATAAGTAAAACTGCATTTGTATTAAGATGCATATATAGTGTATGAGTACTTTACTAATAAGGCCATAGAAAACTATCGAAACATAAACCACATTATCATCAAGTATGAAAAATAATTAAAACATACTAATAACATAACATATGTAAATAATTATTCAATTAATGGATAATAATAACAAATATATTCATTTAATATAGATAAAAATAATATATATAACATTTTTGTTAGTTTTCCATGTGCCTACTAAATCAATATACCTCATACAATCAATGATCATAATCATATTGTTTAATAACCTATATACTTTGATTGAGTACTAAAATAACCCATGTATAAAATAATGGGGTCACCATGTACTATCAAGACACTCACATAGGGAATCATGCAATATGATTCACACCCATTGGGTAATGGAAAAAATAGGGCCATAATCTCAAAGGAGATAAAATCTATTACATATGAATCCTCATACAAAAATATTGAGTACCTAGAAACCCCCTTGAATCTATCTAGAAAATAGTTTATATCAAAATAATAAAAAAATCTAATAATAACCAATGTGGATAACAATATAATAGATATTCACCATTTTTAAGAGTATATGATAACTTTATAACAAATATACTGTTAAAAAACTTTTACATTTCTATTTTGATATCCATAAAACACACATATATAATAATGTGGATATCTTGCGTGGACAAGATAAGAAAATAACAATTTATAATTTTAACTTCGTATGAAAAATATTATATCCCTAAAATACATGTAATAATTGAAAAATTAAGTATATTACAAAAAAAATACATCATATAGTTTAATTCAAAAAAAATATTATTAATTTTTTAATAATAAAAGATGAATTTATAAATATATTTATATAAAACCACTTTATTAAACTAATAATATATACACCTATCATGTATGAAATTGTGATGGTGTTACCCAACATCAATTGGTCACCTCTCACAAACACAACGAACTACCCTTTTTTTAATCAAGAGCTGATCTATTATCTCATAATTCACCATTAAAATTATTTAAAATGAGTTATAAGTCAATTAATCCCTTTACATAACTAAAAAATCTATATAAATCACTTTATGAATAATTGAAAAATAAATATAACCATAAATGTTCTACACTTAAGGTAAAAAAAGACACATAAAAACCCTAAAAAAATCCTTAAAAAACATAAGTTAGATAACCAATGAACACATTTTGTTGTAGAACATCCATTAAAATATTACTTTTCACCTAATATCCTTGAGTTAATGAAAAATATGACCCCTTAACCACACAATCATATATATATATATATTAATAAAATATTTCATGGGCATATTACATTTAAGTACACATATATTCTTCGATGAATATCTACGTGATTCATAACAAGGTTTTTACTTTCTTTTATTTTCAGGACCACTTAATTTTACAATTTTATAGAAATATGAGAAACACATAAATATCAAACCCTTATAATAAAAAGTGGACCATTCCTCTCAATATGAATTTTTTCCAACAAAAATAGGATATTTAAAATTAATATCTTATTTTATTAAAATAATTCGGTTCTTTAATGTTGAAACCCCATAGAAAAAGGATAGACTATTCTATAGAATCCTACCCATCCATTGGCCCAAATTTTATTTTTGAAGACATAGGATTAGTATAGAAATTTTATTAAGGTTAAAAAAACAAATAAAAAAATTATTCCATTTTGAAAATATTATAATCCCTCAAGGAATATTAGCCATTTACATATTAAATAGTGAGCTCAAATAATCAATTTATTACACATGAAATAAGATTCATTTCCAAAATATGTTCATAAAACTTGTCATAATATATTTTAAAGGAAAAATCATAATTATGATGGACTTTTTGAAAAACATGGGCACTCATGAGAAAAGTTATTACTAAAAACTTACTATTAATCCTTAAAAGGGGAAACATTCATTTAAACATAATCTTATAAACATAGATTTAAAAAAGAAAAATTACATAAAACTCATTTTAATTCTTAGATTAATCATGTTGGTACCTCAAGAAGTCATATTTTTATCTCTATTATAAGAACTCTTACTAGAACTCTTACTAATTGAATAACCTAATTGGTTAATTTTAGTATAATTTCTTAAATAACTTAATAATTTACTAACAAATTGGAGAGGTATACCTAGATCATAAGATCATGAGATATTTAGAAGGACCATACAATGTATGGAACATATATAATCTTTCATTTACATCATAAAATAAAATAAAATATTCTTTTGAATCCATATGAAAAAATTTTCTAGGCCTCTAATAAAACAAGGAAAATACTATTTTCTTGTGATAATATATAATAAAATATTTCTAGAAATATTGAGATGAAATTTTTGTTTGAAATTAATGGGAACTTGTAGAGGAATATTCTTAACAAATAATGACTGTGATAATGTGAAAATCTATTCATGCTGTATATTTTAAATAAAAATATTTTCATAGATTCTGTAAAAAGCACCTCATTTGGAAAATGACTTGAAGATTCTCTTTTTTTAATATATGTAATTTATGTTAATGTTATTTGGAAAATAATTTTATATAAAATTTTTTAGTAAACAATATCTTCCATAATATAATTTAAAAAATATATGCAAATTGAAGTAAAAGTGTCGAAAGGAATACTTAAAAATGATTAAAATAGTTTTTAAGAAAAATCCATTACCTCTAGTCTAAAATCCCATATAAATACAATTAATAATGTATAATATTCATATAATAATTTTTTTACCAACTTTAGTACCTATTTTAGGTCTATTTAGTTATTATTATCTATTTTATTTCTTACCTTATATAATTTCTGAATTAGTTATGTTCATGTTATATGTTTTGAGGATGTTTGGTTCATAATAGCCAAAAAATGTAGTGGATTGACTATAGTAAAAGGTTTCATTATCTAATCATATCCAAAATAAAAATCATGATATAAATATTATTTTTATACAGTTATTAAACTTTTAAAACCAACCACAAAGGAGAATTTTGAAAAATGAATTATGTTACAATCATAGATACAATAGTTAATCTAGATAAATGAGCAGTGTTTCTATTTTTCATAAAAAAGGTTTAATTTACATTTGAAATATTATTATTATATAATAAATATCATATTATATCTTTATGTACACTTATATATACCATCCATGTGATGCGGTTATGGAAAACAACCCACATCTCTTCATGGAGGTTGTAATCCACAAGTACACATGAACAACATTATCATTATTTAATGGATAGAAAGGTAAAAAAATAGATGATATATTATATTTAAATAAATATAATTTTATCATTAATACCATATATATAAACTAAATATACCAGTATACTCAGTAGTGAGAGGTGGTCATGAAAAATTAATTATATACGTTCATGAGATAGTAGTTTATCTTACACTCGAGTGATGAATTAATTTCCTATATGGTAGAAGATTATATGTATATAGGTATTAAAAATAACATAATGAAATTTAATTATATAGATGTTAATTATTTTACTATTTAATCATTGATGATGATTATTTTAATGGTGTTGAAGGAAAAATAAAATAAAATTTTTCGGTTATAAGTTATACCTCTTCTTAAAAAAACCTCCACTTATTTAAACCATATGTCCTGTAAGGTATTTATAATTCTAAAATAAGGTCCTGAAGGATGTGTATAGGGATTATTGGAATGATTGTTATTGTATTATAAAAAAGTAAATGTATGTTTGGAGAGGAGAGTAGAGGTGGTTTCGTTATATATGTGAGGGAAAAAAACACTAGGAATTACAGAAAATAATAAATAATATATATATTATAATCATGTCACGTATGACCAACGAAGACCAAATTTTGAGCTAATGAGTGATAATATTAAAATAAACTCAAACCAGGACACCAATAAATTTGTTATTATATTTTAAGCCTTATCGAAAGATAAACCACATTAACCTCATTTTCACCATAACTATGCTAACCTAACTTTTTTTACCAAGGTAATATAATTATATAACCACAATTTAATGGGAATTACATAATGATTTGGAAATTATAATACAAAAAATTCAGAATAAATTTTATCAGGTTCAATTTCTATAGGAGTAAAAATTTACTTTTAATATATCTACAAAAAATACATGGAAAATAGTGTTTAGGAAAGAACCCAATTAAAGTGTAAAAATCATTTTACATTGAAATGAAGTAATAAATTAGTTACAAAGAATTATTTGGATTATATAATACACAAACACAGGATTTTTGAGTTTTTTAGAAATCCATAACTGAATAGAATCTTCCAATGATTTTATTAAATGTACTGACCAAAAAATAGTTTTTAATTTTACTAAAGTATTACTTATGAGTTGAAAGTCAACTATGGGTTATCAAATTAAAAAAATATCTTCAAATACATTATTAAAATAATTAAAAATATATTTGTATAAAAAAACTCATTAATCGGAAAAATAAATGGTTTAAATAGGTTTTAAATATTTACCCCATAGTTTTTATCATGGTTTTTCCTGTTTCATATAGGTGACACAAATTTACTTTGGTTACTATTCATAATGACCAAAATTTAACTTTAACCAATTAAAATATATTAATTATACAAATTCATAATATGGAATCTAATTTTTTAAATTCAATTCATATTAATTGAAGAAGATAAATTTAATTAAAACCAATAAAATGTGATGAAAAATAGTTTTTTTTAGAAAAATGTGTTTTGAAGTCAAAAAATGAACATATATCAAAATAAGGTATAATGACGATTCACATGTAATTAATTATATTATATATAATTAATGTATTTTTATGTTAATTTAATATAAATTTAATTTATAATAGGTCCTTCTTAATGAAAATAAATGAAAATTTTACAAAAAATTAGTATTTTCACTATTCACATAAAAATGCATATTTTTAGAAAAATCCAAAAATTTCACTGAAAGATAATTTTTATCTAATAATTTTAAAAAGTATATCCTTGTTATAAAAAAATTTTTTAATTTTTTTAAATTAATTATATTATCCATACACAAAATGCAAGAAAAATATATTTGTAAGAAAATGAATTTTTAAAGCTTAAAATGATTTAATTACCATTATAATACAGGTAACCATTATTAAATGAATATTAATTAATTAAATTAAACATAAAATCTATTTATTAATAATAAAAATATTATTATTTATCAGTGTTGTCATTTTTAATCTATTTCGATTTAAATTTATTGCACCCCTAAAAATAGTTGTATTAAAAAAATATTCTTCTCCTTTAAATGATTTTATATTCATTTTAACCGATTTATAATAAATTCATAATTTAATATTCATTTTATTATGGGAAACATTATAAATCTAGTTAATAATATTATAATTCATATATATACTTTCAAAACTAATGGCTACATCCTGATGGTCATATTTTAATAATAATATATTGATAGTATACCACAATTTTCTTAAATAATTTTTTTGCGTGTTAATAAAGCTATAAAGAATAATATTATTATCAAACTATGTGTGTCAAATTATACCCACATTAAGTAAATACACCCTCACTATTTTTAAAAATTATTTATAATAGGGGTCAAAATATTATTCTGAATGTATTCTATGGGGTGGATAATAAATGAAACAATGCAGAATATAATTTTTTTTAATATTTAAAAATATAATTTTTGAAGAAACACACCATTAAAACAGGATAATATAATATATTTTTTAATAAAGGTATAGGGAAATTTTATGGTGATCTAGAATAACCCAAAACTAGGTTCTTAACAAGGAGAAGATTAGTGGGAAGTATAATTGTAAACCTAGAGGATAAAGTAATGTACAAATAACCATAGATAGTGAAAAATGATATTTATCATAATAAAGTGAATGATTATATTAAATCCAATGACTAAAAAACCACAAAAAAATGAGGTTGGAAAAACCATCAAAAAATTATGAATGAATATAACAGGATATCATTTTGATATCAAGAACCATTTCTTATAGCTTTGGAATTCCATTACTATCTAGACTAAGAACATAAATAAATATAGTTAGACATAACATATAATTTTATCTTTTCAAAATTTCCAACAAAATCTCAAATTTTAATCCAGAATATGTGTATTCATGATGAATTTTTCATGCTTGAAGCCCTAAAAAAAACATATAATGAAGTGTATAGAAAGAGGGTAAAATATTATTCAAACTATCTATTAACATCAGAAAAAACCTAAATGGTTACCAAAATATAATATCCAATATGAATAAATGGTACATTAACATCCAAATTGTCTATAATTTACACCTATTTTTCAGTTTAAATCATTCTATATATAACTAACCATGAATGTCTTCAAAATATGTTCGACCAAAATTGAAGCCCAATGATTAGAACGATTTCATCACATATTCTTCATAAATAAAAATTTATCTAAAAATAAAATAAGTTAATATGAAAATCATATACTATAAATGTATATTCCCTATTTTACAATCTAAAAAATATTGTAATACTTCACATAAATGACATTAATCATCATAAAAACATGATAAAAGAATATATAATTCCAAAAGATAATTTACCCTTTTTCCCTAAAAAACTCACATATTTTCCTATAAGATTACCATTTACCTTAATCATTTAATGTTATGAGAATTGTTAAATTCTTCAAAAATATCATCAATCACATAGTCAACAAATCCATTTTCATTCCCATGGTTACCTATATGAAAAATTGTATATTCCCCACTTTTAATCATAATTTTATCCTAATTGACCATAATTAGATCAACATCATAGATCATATTAACATTAAAGGATATCAATACCATTAAACATATTTCAATAGAATATGAATTCATTATACTAAAAATAATCTTTTCTTGAAAACAAAAAATAATCAAATGGGTACTTTTACCATAAATATCTCCCAAAATACTCTTAATCATCTTATAATCCCATCATTAACAACCTAAAATGCGGTATCTATAACTCCAAAAATATTACAAACCAGGGAATTATTTACCCATGGTTTTATCTAAATCCAATAAAATATTCTCATTTAAATCATTCAAACCTTTAATTCTTCTAATCATTTCCATTGATAACATCTATAAGGACCTATACATTTTTAACCTATAATTAAATGATTTATTATAGAGCCTACACATTCTTGAATTTCTAATAACTTATTAGTTTATAGTTTTAGAGAAATAGAAGAATCACATACACATCGAAGATATACATTAAAAATTATGGACACATCCACTATATAAAAACATTTTACAAAAAAATACTTAAAATTAAAATCTGATTTATATGAAAAAATTTATCTTATTTAAAGTTGAATACCATAGTAATAATTTAAACCACTCTATTGTATCATTATCCTTCTTAGGCCCCATAAAAATTTATAATATTTTTTAGCACAAAAAATTTCAATATAGGATACAAAAAAAACATAAACCTATTATTCCATATTAAAAATCATTAAGAATATAAGAATTGTTTTCCTTTTTTATAAAGAACATTAAGCTTATTTTCTCATTTTCATACAGATTAAATAATCTTAATTACCCAAATATTTTAATAAAACAACACATAAGAAATGTCAAATTAAAAATAAAAATCATGGGATTTATTTGTAAAACATGGGTATCCATGAAAACTTTTACTTTAAAAACACACAATTCAATATTAAAATTGGTTTGAACATTCCTTTAAACATAATATCATTACGAGAAATTTTAAAATAAAAATTAATTACAAAAAAAATTATTTTTAGGATTATAATAATCATATATTTACCTGGTTATATCATCATTATAACGCTCTTATGATCAATATTACACGTAGTTTTAGAAATAGAATAACCTTCCTTTTTAGTTCTAATATAATTACTTACAGAAAAAAATAATTACCCAATTCATTATATAGTTATGCTGCAATCACAAGATCATAAAAAATTTACATTTACCATAAAATCTATGAAAAATATAGGATCTTTCATTTAGATGATAAAATATATTAAAATAGCCTTCTTTACCCATATGCAGAACCATTTTAAGTCTTCAAATAAAATAGGAAAATGATCATTTTATGTTGATAATATTTAATAAAAATTTTCCAAAATATTTTATTTTTTTATTTGAATATAATCATGTAAACTTATAGTTTATTATTCTTAAACAATAATGTTAATGAAAATGGAGAAATACATTAATACTATATATATTATAATAACTTTATTTTCACACCTTCAGTAAAAAGTTACTCATTCGAAAAAAACATAAAGATTTAATTTTTCTTTAAAAAATTATTAATAAATTAATAATTAACATAAAAATTATTTTATAAATCATTTACAAGTATATAATATCACCCATTTTTTAAAAAACTTGTATATAGAAGAAATACAATTGTAATAAATACTTAAAAGTGTTTAAAACAGTTTTTAAGGAAAATCCATTACTTAAAGACTAACTTTCCACATATTTACTCCAAGTTATGTAGAATAAATTTATATAAATTTTGTACTTTCTTAATAAAAATTTTCATCAACCCCAAAGTACTATCTGTTTTATTTCAAACCTTATATAGTTATTCTATCAGTTAAGTTCATATCAGATGTTTTGTAGAGGTTTGGTTCATAATCCCAGAAACAAAATAACTGTGTTTACCAAGGTCAAAGACTTCATTATTACAACATCTCCATAATAGTAATCATAACATAATTATAATTTTTATACCATGATTAAATCTACAAAACTAATAAGGAATGATGGTTATGAAGCAATTATTATGTTATAATCATGGAGATGGTAGTCCGTAAGTATGCATGAGTAACATTTATAGTCTTCAACAATCATAATAATTATTTTATATATTTTTAATTTCTATTATAGAATAAATATCATATTACCTCTTTATACTCACTTATATATACCAGACATGTAATTTGGTGATATAAAATGAACAAAATCACTTCATTGATGTTGTAATCCACACACATTCAAGAACGATATAATAATTTTCAATGGATATAAGTGTGTGGAAAATATGATATATTATATTTAATAAATGACAATTATGTAATAAATGGAACATATTTACATTAAAATAATCCTTAAAACCATACTTGAGTGGTGGTTATGGAAAACATAACATTGGTTTGTGAGGTAGTAGTCCACCGAGAACACGAATGGTGGTTTTATTTTAAAGTATAGGGAATATGTGTCGGATATTGGTTATTACACTAACATAAAAACACCTCAATATATGGAAGAGAGTGATGTTATTATTTCTTGTATTTTGAAGATGATTTTATGATGTAGTTGGAGAAATAAAATGAAAAGACTATGTTAAAAGCTATACCTCTTATTTGGAGAACCCCCCTTTCATTACACCTTAACCCTTTTAAGTTTGGTATTATGTTGAAACTAAGACATATAGGATTTGTGGAGAGATGATATGATATCATTTGGGTAGGTATTGTCTAGAAAACGATCTTTATTTTTGTAAAGGAGATGAGATAATGTGTCCTTCTTTATGTGAGGTGAAGAACACACTTGGGATCACATAAAAGATTAAATAATATATATATATATATATCATAATCCCTAAAATTGGAACAAATTCAGCCAAAACTATATTATAATGTGTTTTAGGGTATATATAAACTCATATAATCCCATATAGAAAATATTTGGATTAATTTTAAACCATGTATTTTTTAAACCACCATGAAAACATTTTAGGCTTTCCTGTGACGACTTAAAATTTTACCATAATAATATAATTATATTATGATTCTTTAATGGTGGATCCTTACCAAAATTTTAAATTTTGACTAAAAATTTTAAATCCATTTTTACTGGTTTAATAAGTTTCATTTAATTTGTGTACAAAAAATGAAAGAGTAGTTATTTTTCGGAAAATAACCTATTTAAGCACAAAAAATTACAATTAATTCAAGAAATAAATCGATTTCTAGGAAATTTTCTATTTAAAAAATGAAACATTTTTACTCATCCTATATATGAAAAAATTTAATTGAATATTCCAACCATTACATTAAATTATTATAACCAATAATAGTTTTTAATCTTATTAAATTATTACTTATCATTTAAAAAGTCAATATTGGGTTCAAAAAAAAATAATGCCCTAAAATCAATTATTTAAGTCCATAAAAATATAATTTTATAAAAAAACACAGATACAATAGTATAAATGTTAGTTTTAGAGAGGTTATAAAGCTTTACCCCATAGTTTTAAAATGGTTTTACCTTTTTTTTTCTGGGTGAAACATATTTATGTTGGAAATTATTCATAATGATATAAATTAATGTTTTCCCCATTAAATGATATAAATTTTACTGCCAATGAGCCTGTACCCTAGTGGTAGAGGATCCTTATTGGCATCCAAAAGACCTAGGTTCAAATCTTGGGCACTGTAGCAGTACAGTAGCAGCGACAGAACTGTAGCAGCGACATCATTGTAGTGGTGGGGGGACTGTAGCAGGTACTATAGCGGCAGCTGTACTATAGCAGGTACTATAGCAGCATGGGTACTGTAGAAGTACTATTCACTGAGGGGTCCTTTGGGCCAAAAAATGGGCTTTCAAGCCTTGTATTCAGGCCACTTGGCCTTGGGCCATTGGGCTATGTAATGGGTCTCCCTCTACCTAGTCTAAAGAGGTTTTTGCTTTAAATAATAAATTGAGGCTTCAGCCCCAAACTTTTAAAAAAATCATATAAATTTTACTAATTCAAAAAATGTAATTAATTTTCTTAAATTCAATTTAAAAAGTGGATTAAACTCTAAAATGAAATGAAATCAATTATTTTTTTGAAAAACACATTTTTATATTGAAAAATAATTTTTTTTCCAAAATCCAGTATAATGCCAATTAATTTGAAATTAATTTAATAAATTTTAAATAATTTATAATTATGTTAATTTAAAATAATTTTCTTACCATAATTAAACATTGTAATGAAAATAAACAATAATTAAAAAAATTAGTATTTTCCACTATTTACTCAATAATCAACATTTTCAGAAGAATGCCAAAATGTAATCTTAATTTAATTTTAAAACGTTCATTTAAAAATTTATATATTTTTTTATAAAATAATGATTCTAAAATTTTTAAAAAGTAAATATTTTATCCACATAAAAAATATAATAAAATCCTTTTTTGATGAATATGTATTTTTAAATCATAAAATAATATTATTCTAATTACATTAATAATAACCATTATTAAATGAATGTTAATTGATTAAAATAAATAATAAATCTAATTATATTAATAATTTATCAATATGGATAAATTCAATCAGTTAATATTAAAATACATTAAACTCTTACAAATAGTTTTATGAAAAATATTTATTTCACCATCCCAATATTTTATCATCATTTATTAAAAATTTATAATCAAATCCAACCAAATTATTCATCTTATAAAGGAAAAATTTGAGGCATATTTCATAATATAGTTATTTTCAAAACCACACTAACAATGGCCCACCTGGTTGGTAGTAAGATGAGTGTGACACCCTAAACCCACATCCTATAGGCTAGGGGTTAGTGCCAAGCATCGAAAAAGAATAAACAAAAATATGGGGCCTTTGACTTAAGTAGCTATATAAACAGACTCCAATATCTCAATGAAAAAGATTATAGAATAATTAAAGAACTAAAACATTTAGTTTTTAAACATGTGTGCAATAACTTATAGTGAATACCTTAGATTAAGAAAATATAGTACCAAAGTGCAAGGAGGTAAAATACACGCACACCATAAAATTAAGTCTCAACCCTAAAAAACTAGAAAAAATGTAAATTGAGAGTGACTGACTCATGATATCCATGTATGACAACATAATGTGGTCAATACTCCCATGTACCACTATATTCTACCAAATTCACCACCATTCCATATATCATCTGAATAAGACACAACACTTGTGAGAGAATCCCATGTAAGTGTGATAATATATATTCCTAGAAGAATTCCCAAAAAACAATAAATGAGATAATTGAATGATACAATAGAATTCATATAAATTAAATAGTTATATATGATCATAAATAAACCCAAGCGAGAGAGAAGGGGGTATCAATCTATATTGCATAGTTATGGATGATGAGTTTACCTATAGATCTAATGGTCTATCAATGATTCCCATCATCATGATTGAACATATAAGAATCCATGTTTAGGTCCCTCACCTAGCCACTGTGATTCTAAATTCAAGGAGTAATAATATTTAGTGGATGACCTGGACCTTAGTGCATCATGGGGGTGCCACTCGGTAGGTAGAGTAACCCCAACCTAGAGAATTAGGGGGTGAAACATGATAGGTAGAGGGATGACAACCTACTATCCTAGGGGCGATGCAACCTAGTAAGTAGTGGACCCACACCCTAGTGCATCAAGGGAGGTGAAACTAAATAGGTATAGGAAATTATCCCTAGTGTGACATGAGATGAAAATAAACACAAGTAAGGAGTATGGGGGATTCACGTCCTTGTGAAATTGGGAGGTTTCCAAACCTGATATATCGGTAATGATCTTGGTCGATTACAACTATCTATCAAGCATCACCAGAAGAAGAAACACACACCTAACATCATATCTCTATTTCCACAATAACTATAAGATTACGATCTATGAAGAAAATCACTTAGAATAGGATACTGGTGGGACCAAATAATATTCCTAATGAAGGAGATATGGATGTAAGATGTAAATTAGGGAAGTACATGACCTGTACTAGGGGTCACACAATGTGTGACCTCCCTTCATCATCAGGATGTGTTCTACCGTGAAAATGGAATATTAATAAATTTTATAATTTATGGAATGTATACACGTGTTCATGGTGCGTATGCCTACATGGGGGTTTTGGTCTTATACACCTAGTACATGGATCTGCTTTCCATGTTCACATACATGACATGTCTCCCATGGTACATGTTTTAGTTTACCACATGGGGTTCAAGGAATGTGAAACTATTATATAACATTGATATTCAAGTAAGGTCACTTGTTTTGTGGGTCCAAACACATGGAATGTGATCATTAACATGGTTGAAATACTAGCTGTAGTAGCCAGTGGACAACAAGGTGTGTGTTCTACAATCATAATTGTTTTTTTGTTATATTTTTCATAGGTAGTGAATTATAATCTTCATGTAGGTTCCTGATCCACCATTTCATACAAAAATATGACTATTTTATAGACTTAAATAATACGGTCCATTTCATAATGTCGATTACCAGCCTCTGGTGGACAAAAATCAAAAATTGGGTCACTATCCCATGAATCTCTCAAGCATCAAACGCCACATGAGGATCCAAAACTGATATCCATAATCCAAAACCCTGAATCCATCATGATACATATGTAAATCATCAATATAGTAATCCTTTAAAAAACATGGAATATTGGGGTTTGATCACACCCAAACCCACCTTGTAAATAACAATCCACAACCCCATGGTCCAACGATGAAGAAGATGAAGAATGGTAGGGAGAACAACACATTAATTAATGTGATGAGAATAAGTGACCAATATGATCATGGAAAAAATAAATCAAATATGTGGAATAAGGGGAGATAAAATTATTTTCTAAAAAATATAAAACTATGTTTACAACTCAATTCATTTTCAGGATCATAAGAAGATGGAAATTGCTCACAAATCAAAAGTAAACAATTAATACATTCTTATCCATTAATCAATGGGTGGAATCCATAAAAAAGATTATATTAATGAATGATCTATAATAAGTGAATAACATGTTCACTATTTATAAACAAGAGGACCCCAACATGTTAATTTTCTACCTCATAATCCATTGATCATTTTTCATTGATCCATTCTCCTGATTTTTGACAGAGCCCCCCCTTCAAATCCATAATCCCTATAGTTTAGGAATATAACCCTAGTGATTTTCAAGAATATGGTACTTATAGATATATGGTTCTGTTTTTTTATTTAAAATTAAATTAAATTATTTATTTCATTATTTCATTAAACACACCACCCATGGCTAACATTCATGAAATGTATCATGTCGATGAATATTAGCTCACACATTTGATGAAGCCTATGATTTGGAATCAACTGTAGCCCATATTTCAGATATGAGGTACTAAAAAATTGGAAAATAATTTACATCCAAACAATGAACATGATTTTGTTAATATATAATAATATTTTTGATATATTAATTCTATGGTCCTGATAAGATGAAACACCATGCCAACTTTGAGTAAAAACATAGATATATGTATAGAGTATTCAAATGACTATTCCAAAAAATACCAGAGATGTTACACTCTCTCATCCTTCAAGGATTTTCACACTGAAAATAACAAACTATAAATAAAGGCGAGGGTACTGAGTCTGTATATGACTCTCAAGATCTTAGTAGTTCTCATACATGCGCTTGTGCTACCAAAGCACATGAATCAAAGGGATGTTCCATCCACATAGGCTCCTCTCCTACAAATCCTCAATCACCACTAGTTACTCCATGTTGGGGGATCCATCCTTGATGTCTAAATCACCCCTAAAAATAATGTATGAAGTATCATGAACATATCTCCCTAGCTATGATACACAGTAGGATTCATGCACTTTTTCCAACTATGACGGCGCGACCATGTGGAAAAAACCCTCAGCAACCCTTAGTAGGTTGTCAAAAAACATGATGAACCTCAAGGATAACATAATTACATGGAAAAATATAATCCTAATCATAAATACCCTCTTAGAAAAACATGGTCTCCCTACTCAAACTGTAAGGGCCTATGATGTCAATATTTTTAATATTTTGGTTGACTATGGGTTGTCCTCATATACTCAATAATAACTTGTACTTTCTCAACTATCACATTCACAAGCTTTAAACCAATAATAGATGTATCACCAATAATAGTGTAGAACAAGGGTGACCTATAATGTAAAGAACAAAAATTACCAAAATAAATATTTCATCTTAATTGATTAATATTTATTACTTTACATAATGATGCACTCCATTATTATTTAGTTATTTTTAATTTGGAAAAATAAAAACCTAAAAAATTGGTCCATAAGTAAACTATGTCATCTCCACTATGTTATTGAAAACTCACTAAAAAAAGTGACCTTTACCAATAGAAAATTACCGATAGATAATATACCCGTTAGTAAAAATGATTAATTTCCACAAATATTAAATTTTGTTGATATTAACTACAGGTAACGAAAACTATTTTTACCAACATATTTTTTTATTAGTATTTCAATACTAATAAATCTTTTATGTGAATTTAAATCTATTGTCTTATCATGATAATAACAACAATTGATTTACTACTAAATGAATCAGAAACTATTTCTTATTATTACCAAAACATATTTTACAAATAAAAAAATACCTTACCGATAAATTATTCAATAATATCAAATATTATTAAAAAAATTGGATATATCGATATATATTACCCATTATAAGTATTTCATTTTGATAATAAAAATAAATAAATAATTAAAATATCCACATTTTAGTAATTAATTAAAATATCCAAAATCCTATTAAAATATAATTCTTATACAAATTCTTTAATTTCTCATTATATGTATATATATGTATATATATATATGAAAAAAACACAAATGTTTACCAAAAGAACCACCCCCACCATTCGCTGTGACCCCCTACCCTAACCCTACCCCTTTGTTCCCCACCAGAGTTCCTCATGGACGACGTTCCCCCAACCAGCATTCCACACGGTCAACATTCCTCACAACCATCATTCCTCATGGACAAGATTCCTCACAGACCTCCACGCGGACATCCTCTTTGTAACCCATTCACTTTTCCTAGTTGGCGTTCATCATTGAAATACTCTCAAGAACACCCCTCCCTATTCCAAGCCAATGTCACCCTCATACATTATCACACAAACCTCTTCCTTATGCTTGAACAACATCCTCGTTCAAAATCCCCTTATTGGGGAATGATGAAATTACTATGAAATTATTAACCATTAGTCAACAGGCCCTATGGAGGTGATAATGGTGATACCAATCCCAAGTAAAGAGGTCTTGATCCATTATTTTTTATGCTTCATCAGTTATTGAGTTTTTTTAGCAGCTATATTTTCTTGATGTTTGTCATTTTTAATGACTAAGTTCATCCTAAGTGATCATATACACTTCCCCCAATAATTGGTTTGTTATGGGTTCTTTGTTCAGTGATAATGTGGACTATGAATACATTGTGTGGTTGTTTTATGATTATATTTTTCCTTCACACTGTTTATACTTTTATTTAAGCAAAGTTAAACTCATGATAATACTACCATGTGTACATAGAATAATTTTCCAAAGAATATAGATCCTCTTGTATATTTTCTAATTTCTATGTTTTTTTACTTTGAAATGAAAATCATTTAATGTTTTGTTTATAGTTATGTTTTGATATCCATTGGTTGTTTAGAAACAATTTTCTATTTCTAACTATATTGAATATCTCATTTTTTTTGTATTATAAAACCCATTTCCTATTTATTATTATAAATAAAGTCTATTATGATTATTTTAGGCCCTTATTGCTGCTTCCCTCATTTAATTATTATTTTAGATGATTCTTTGTGTCAAGAACATTCTTATTGGTTCGTAAAATGATCGGTGTAAATATGTTGTGTTAATTCCAATGTTTTAGAATCATATTCTCATGTTTTTATCCTAGATTTAGATAAATAAATATGTTAAGATTATTATTTCTATTTATATATGAATTATGAAATCATTTGTTACTTGTATTTTCAATTTTTTTGTGATTTTTTATTGGTTTCATTATAATAATATGGAATTACTAGAATTTAGGAATCTATTTCTAAATTAATTCATGTTTATTAGTTTATATTTATTAAGAACTTGGTAAATTTATTTGTTTTGGAATTTTATTTTAATGTTTTGACCTTGGTTTTAGGTGAATCAATCCACGTAGATTTTTATTTATGTTTCAATGATAATTATGCAAGAATTACTTGAACATTCAATAGGTTTTTTATTTGGTCACTATTATTACAGTCATTTTGAATTCCTAGAATTTACGAATCCATTTTTGAATTAGTTTATATTTATTTTTTTGGAGTCATAGAATCTTTAATTATTCCAATATTTCACCACTTCATAAAAAATATAAACAATACATGTATTATGATGTTTAGTAGTTTCTATACCACTATTCATAGGTGAAGGGATGATAGACCATTTTAGGCTTCACACTTGGTGTTTAAAGAGAAAGTGAAAAGATTGGGAATCACCTTCTCCCATATTGACTTGAGATTAAAGTCCATTTTCAAAGGCTTACAAGAGATGGAAATTTTCATTACACGATGCATTCAATTATTAAAAAAGGTGAGTTTTTAATCATAGTGGTTACGAGATTTTAGATGTTTGGTTTCTTGTTTCATTGAACAACATGCACTACATCATCCTAATTCAATACATGGGTACCAATTTGTGGATGTTCTATCATTTAATAAAATCATTGATATTTTTACGTAGATGAAGAAAAATTGTCATTATTAAAATAATTATTTATACTTCCATTTATTTCTATTTTGGTTTGAATTCATGAAGATATTTTTCACTGATTTGTGGGTATGTTTTTTGGGTTTTTGTGATTTAGATATTGAAAATTAAGAATGTAGAATAACAATGACTTGAGGTTTCTCACTGGTATTGATGATAGCTCGATTTTGTATCTCACTGTTATTAGAGATGGTTCATTTTTGACATGTTTTTTAGTTCTGTGTGGTGGGGATCTTGGAGATGAAGTCTATGGTATAGCAGCTACTTGTTGTGGTATAGTTGGAGTGGGATTATTGGTCCTGGGGCAAGGATGGGCCATTGGTGCTGAAGCTAGCTCACTGGTACTGTGTCATGGATGGGTCCTAGATATGTATGGGTCACTAATACTTGTGTGTGTGTGTTTGGGGGGGGGGGGGTTATGGATCTTGTTGGGGGTCAGATCTTGGATCCTGCATTTTTGTATTGATTAGTTTTTTCATTAAATTTCATTATTAATATAATTAATTTTTTCTATGTTTTAGAATTTATGTAAAACATAATTGGTGTAATAATTAAAAGATACAAATTATATATGATAAAATAATTAATATAATATAAAACTTTACTAGAAATAAAAATTTATCATTTTTATTAAAATGTAATTTATAAATAGATGTTATATGTTGGTAATATTACTACCAACAGGAAATTTTTTCATAAGAATATGTTTCTAAACACTTTAACCAACATATATATTATCTATTGGTAATATTATAACTATAACATAAATATTTTTCTATCATAAAAACATTTAGTGATAGAGTTTTTACCCATAGTTTAGTGACCTGGAAATATGTGTTGACAAAACGTTTTACCAATAGAAAATGTACTTTTACCAAAAAATATTTCCATGTTGGAAAAAGTTATATATTTTGTAGTGAATAACACTCTTCTTAAACATATCAAATATAATAAATTTCTTCATAACCGTGGGAAAGGAATCGTAAGAAAGGGTGTGGTTATAATCTTATTAAGAGTAAAAAAGGGCCATATCAATATATCCTAAGCATAAGGGTTAAAGAGAATGAGGATAAAATTTTAAAACCATACCCTTCATATCATAGATCATAAGCTTAATTCATGGAATAAATCTTGATAGTTCATAAGACATTATTAATAATGTAATCCGATAAATTAAACCATGATTACATAACATTTTAATAAGACATAGATTTATAGAATACACCTAAGATTACAATGTTGTGAGCTTGTGTAAATTAAAAATGGTTCATTAATTATATTAAGTAAATGAATCAGTCCCTCACATATACACATGTACATGCAGATCAGTCTACACATAACCTTATGGACATGAAATACATGTACACATATAACATTATGAACACGTAATCAGGTTCACACATAATATTATGAACATATAAATAGTCTCAATCGTAACAATGTGAAAAATTAATCAGGTTAAAACATAATATATTTTCTCATAAGTTATCAATATTTACATAATTTATCGGTGAGAGATATAGGTACAACCCATCAAAAAATGAAAATCACATATATATAGGCCACAAGATTAGAAAAGATTCCTCATATTAGAACCCATGAAAAGAAATGTCTTTTATAAACATTTCCAAATATATTAACCTATGGAAATTAAATGGGTTATATAATCATTTCATTATAGTATAACCCATGAAAAAACAAGCAGGTTTCATAAGATTTGAATATAGTTACAACACATGGGAGAGAAACTGGTATCATAAACATATAGTCATCATAATCCTAAACCATTCATAATAATGCTATCCTGGGAACATATCACTTGTAATGAATAACTAATATGAATGTATTTCATCTTAGTGAGAAAATTATTTTTAATGAATAACCTCTTGGAATGTTTTTTGAGGAAAATATCATTTCTATGAAAATCAATTTTATTGAAATTAAAATATTTTGGAAATCCTTTCTTTTACATTAACCAAGAAATATTATATAATAATATGAAAATAAATTTATTCTCATGATTTTGATAAATTCTATTCATTTCATACAAGTTCAATAAATGATTATTTTCACATTTTTTGTAAAAGGAATTCGGGCCATTTTAAGAAAATGACATGAATAATACCATAAAAAATATTCTGTAAAAAATAATACATGTGTAAAAATATATTTAATAAATAGTAAGAATAATATTAAAAAATTTTTTGAATGTTTTTTAGAAAACATAGTTTTTGAAGAAAAATGGGTTTTTATCGAAGAGATAAACATATATTTTTTTCCTTCAAGAAATTATTTTCAACTATTGTGTACATATAGAGAAGAAAATTAAGGGAACAAAAAAATTTCATATTAAAAACACAGATGAAAAAAAAATTTGAATGTTTCTTGAGGGATGAATCATAATATTTCCTCACTCTAAGCATAATCATGAACAATCCTGATAATGACGATATTTTATCATAAAACCCTTAGAAATTTGTTAACATTTAATCATAAGACCAATGATAGAAAAAAAAGTATATGAAAAATAATATATTATTAGAATCAATAAATTCATGATATTAAATTTCTATTTGACTGTATATAGAAATACTAAAATAACATTGGTCTGTAACATAACCGATGTCTCAAATAAGAAAATTTCTAAAAAAACCCCTTACTAATTTGGTATGTTTTGAAAAAAAACCTCATAAAAGAGATATATCCTAATAGATTTGTAAATGAAAATAATTATCTTAATAATGATAATAAAATATATTAGTGGGAAGAATATACACCACATAATATAAATATATGGTGAATATGGAATGTGTCTTAAAGAAGTTAAAAGCGTGATGAAAATCCCTTACCATAAGTATTAAATTCATTTGTATAGATTCTAAGATTTTTTAAAAACAATATATGTATATATATTTATTATAACCATTATTATATATATCATACTATATATTATTTACTTATGACCTTTTATTATGTATTAATTAACAATTCTATGTAAAAGTCATGTTTTGGGTAATAACTGCTTTGTTTTTCATGTATGTTTTTATTTTTTATTTTCAGTCCTCATAAGTTGATATTGGTTATATCATCCATATAATTTTAACCTTGATATAAATATCACTTATATATATTATATATGTATTTAGCTTATTCCATAAATTTAGAGATAAAAAATAAAATACATAGTTTATGGCGATGTGAGGTCCTCCTCATTCCATTATTTAATATTTTCAAAATAAAATTTTAGTTAAGTGGGAAAAATTTAAAAAAACCTTCACATCATATTGGAAATTACCACCAAAAGAAAACATTTCTCATTTCAATTTACAAATACTAAAATTTAAACAAATTCCATCATCACTGTCATGAGCCATGAATCTTCTTGCATCTCGCACACTGACACAAATCAAAAACATCATCGACAACAATTTTCCTTTCATAAAAACCTACCATAATTCATGTCTTCCATTAAAAATATACCATGAAAAAACATGAATACATCTAGTTGAAATTGTTCAATAATACCACAAATTTTAGGTCCAGTCAGGACCCAAAAACCCCATACATAAGAACGTTGTAACTATTTTCTCAAATAATGAAAGGAAAGAAAGGTGACAAATATTTTATAATTAGAGTATAATTTTTATGTCATATATATCACATTTATTCACTAAATTTACCATAATAAATTCTAATAAATTAATTAATGAAAAAAATTTCACATTACTTTATGATTTGGTAGTCCGCCGTACACATAAATGATGTTATCATATCCCACATAGAATAGAAATTAAGAATTTTTATGTGATATAATAATAAAATAATTATATTTACATTAAAAATATCATATATATACATTTCATCTATCATCATAACTAACTATAAAATGTATTGATGGAAATAATGTCACATTGGTTCATAATGTCGTAGTTTTTCATATACACAAGTGATGTTCTCATTTCCCATTTAAAGGAAGAGGATATGCATGAAGGTTTGGAAAATATTAGAATAAAACAATATTATATGGAATATATTAATGTCATTATATTATCATGGTTTAATAATATTTTAATGAGGTGGAAGGAGAACGAAAATAAAATGCTATGTTAGGGACATTAACTATTTTTTAGAAAAATCCATTTGGTTTGCAACAAAATACTTTTTAAGACGACTCCATAAAAAATTAGGATTTTAATATGTTTGTATCAAATTAAGGAACACTTATATGTTGGTATTGGATAAAAAATGGTCTTTTATATGTGTAGAGGATAGGATAGGGGTGACCTTTTATAAGAGATGTGTGTGGCACACTTATAATTTTTGGAAATAAAAAGGTGCACCTTTTTTTCATGGAACAGATCTCCAAAATAGAAAATTATAGATTCTATATGGGATAAAGTAAAAATATTCCTACAATAGTTATCATAGACATGTTTTAATGTTTTTTATTTTTTATATATTTAGTTTAACCCCATGGTAAATAAGTATGAACCTTAACCAAAATAATAAATTCTTACTTTTTTAACTTTTAATTGTGAAACAAAATTAATTTTAACATATTAGTTATTTTAAATTATTATGATTCTGAATGTGGAATAAAATTTTCTAAATTAAATTCATATAAGTCTTGAATTTAAAATTAATCCTGAAGACCTGATGAGAAAGTGTATTTTTAAAGAGAGAATTTCCCAAAGTTTCCAAAGTTTTTTCATCAAAATTGAATATGAAAGTAATTAAAATGACCTAAATTAGATTAATAGAAATATAATTGGACTAATTTCACTTTTAATCCCTTTAAAGATAATTTACCTTATAATTTTTTTAAATTATTAGTTTGTTTTAAATAAAAATCAGTATTTTTCACCCTTCATCGAGGAATTAATCTTTTCAAAAAAATCCAAAAAATAAACCTAAGTTAATTTCAAAAAAAAATTTAGAATTTAATTTAATTTTATAAAATTATTTTTCTAAAATTTATAATTTTTAGATTTTATTTTTAAAAACTAGTTAATTTTTTTGATAAATAGTATTTTTTAAACATATAATAACATTACTAAAAAAGTACCTTTCTATCAACATTTTTTTCTATAAAAAAATTATAATTAATATTTTAAATGTGCATATTTTTTTAATTACTCCACTTTTAATAGTTAGATAATAATGTAATTGTTTAAATAATAATGTCAATGTTTTTCACAGACTATTAAAAATCATTGTTGTGTGTAACTTAAGATATCGAATAGGTTATATTTATTCAAAAAAAAAATTATTTAATAAAATACATGAGTACTAAATTATACCCCCCATAAAATAATTTATCCCTATAAATTCATCACTTTTATACAAATAGATGAGGATACTTCAACCTCATCATATCTTAAAGTTCCTATATAGCAACCCCAAAATGGTGGTTTTAGAAAAAATATTTTACCCGATGAGTGGTCTTATTTCATTTAACATTATCTATTATCAATAATCTCCACTGGTTATTCCTTATAAGAAATATATTTCTCTAGCTGTATAGACTCAGATTTGAGTACATATTAAGGGTCATGTTTGTACTTCTGTAGGAGAGATACATTGAAGACATCATGAACTTGAGATTGGTTTTGTGGAATAAGAAACCAATAAGATAACATCCAGACATGATCAATAATTTAAATGGAACTAATACACCTTAGTATTGGGTTTCCCTTATTTCTTAAATGGGTAAAATTCATTGAATCCCCTTTCTACCAACTTCATATTCTATATTGAAATAATGGTTTTAATCATAGTTTTTGCCTACTTTTTTCTACTCTTATGTGTTTCTAAATGGATCTAAAATTCTATTCCACTTCATCAGCTAACTTAGGCCCCTATAGATTTTGTTGAAGAAATTTATTCCAGTACATTTAGGTCCTACACTTATTTCTATACAGGGCTTTATAAATTTCAACATGAATTATATATTGAATGTATTTTTTGTATGAAAATTCAATTAGAGGAAGGGGTTGATCCCAATCACCATTTAAATCACGAGAGCAACATCTTAAAATATCCTCCAGGGATGGAATTATTCCCTCATATTGACCACCATTCTTAAGATGATATGTAGTTTTGAGACTCAATTTTATATCAAGATATTGTTGAATAATTCTCTATAACTTCAAGGTAAGCCTCAAATCAATATCAAAGACAAAAATATTTGGTACTCCATTCAACCCTACCACTTCTTTAATGTATATCCTAGAAATATGATCTAGAGAGAAATCATCAGTGATAATAATGAAGTGTGTTAACATCATAAGCTAATCGATAATAACCCATATAGAATTATTCTTTTTAAATATTTTTTGGAGTCCAATGAAAAAAATCATGGGGATTTTTTTTCCATTTCTATTCTTGTATGGATAGTTTTGGTAACATCCTCTCAAACATTCATATCTCAAACTTAATATGCTAAAATACCCTTTACCAATGAAAAGCCCCAAAAATATATATCTTCATATTTTTCCACAGGAAATAATCTTTTATTTAGGTAAGTGGATATTTTTATACCCTTATCATCATTTGGTTGTGGGTTCAAAGTAATTCATCCTAAAATAAATTTTTTCCAACCAAAACATATACATAACTAAAGGGTTGTATAGAAATAAATGTCTCCCAAAATATCCTTAATCTTGATAAACACCCATCACATAAATCCTCTAGAGGGATGTTTATGAATTTTACCTTATGATCATCCTTAAACTTGAAAAACCTTTATGGTATCCATAACACTTAATTTAATCTTACATAGATACATATATGATTTAAAAATTAACAAATCCCTTAGATGATTCATTATCCTGAAAACATGTATACCATAGGTAAAAATAATTGCACACAATAATCCTTAAATTCCAATATATAAATAATTAAATAATTATACACCAATTATTGACATAGAATATTTATTTTCTTTTTCAAGAAGTTAACTCTGGATCAGTGCATTAACATATAAAATTCCCATATCCCCAACACATAATACATTGAGCTCATAATAATTTCATCAATCTATGACCCTATTTTCCACACATAAAACGTATTACCCTCTATTTTTGATATTCTTTTTTCTCACCAATATTTTTTTTGTATTTTTCAAATAAAAAAACTTTAATAGTCAATGATAACCATAAAAAAGAAGCAAAAAATGCATAAAAATTAAAATTATAATAGGAAACATTGAATAAGAATGACTGATAAAAGGATCTTCATCAACAGAGCTTATGAATTAGGATCCACCGGACATCCAAGACACCGTGAACAACACCACCATTCCAAAAGAGCACCCAATATATCCAACTTCACTGAAGCCTCTAAAACAATCTGAAACATCATGGAATCAATTGAACCTAGCCAATATAGGGTTTTAAGTGATGGATCTTGATGAAATAAAAGAGGAAACCAAGGAGAAGTAGAGGAATCCAGACACATCAAAAGGCATGAATAGTACTGAAGAAAAAAATAGAAAGGAATAAAGAATTGAATTAGTGAGGGGAAAAACATCACCAGCACTGACCTTTCCTGAGTCTACCATATATATCCACATAAAATCCCATGATGTCGATTATTACCCTTCCAAAATTTGAATCTGATAAAACCAAACTAGGCACACTGCAATGAGCCCCCAAAAAAACATTAAACTACAATTGAATTACCATTGGAGATAGAGAATGATAAGAAGTTGTAACAAGTTACCCAAAGATAGAAAACCATTAAAGGAGGATGAATAACACAAAAGGATTCAATGATAGAGAACTCGATACATCACTGATGATTAGGGTGTAGGGGACATCTGAGAGAACACCACACTAGGTTGACTCATGCCATAGTGCCAAAAGGAAAACACCTAAAAGGACCCAAAAAGACCACTGATCACTAATCTATCATCATCCATAGAACTCTCCATCATGAAGTCACCATATCTTCTTGGCAGCTAGAAGGTAGAGAATAATTAGGATGAGAAAGATAAATAGGCCGGAGAAACCATCATAACCATAGGGGAGAGGACATGAAACCCAATTTAGAATATGCACCAAGAAAAAATCCACCCAGGGAGTGTGGTACCATCCATCTGATACATTCTGCAAGGTGATTATACCCACTTTTATGACATAGAGGAATATTAATATTCTTTCATCAATATTCATTACCATATAAAATTTCATAATTGTTCATCATTAATTTATTTTACTATATGAATCCACCATAAGTAAGTGGAATTAATAAAACAATGTGATGGGTTATTTATAACAATCATAATACATTTATATATAGTCATCATCCAATTTTTTACTAATAGTCCCCAAAGTTTACATCAGATTCCATGTTAACATGATTCCTTCTACTTCCAACCATTGACTAAAACTCAGAATAATAGCATGAGAAACAATAATCACAGCGGTGAAGCACATAATCATAAAAAGTGACAAATATGATTAATAAATAATGAATTATTTTAATGAATATATGAAACCTTATATTTATCATTTTTTTCATTTGTAGTCATTATAAATTTAAATCTATCATGATGCTTCATAAATATTTTTTTGAATTTCTAAATTGTATCCCCCATGAGTGTCAATACAGGTGTGTAACAAGGCCTATTTTCTGGCACCACGTAATACTTGAGTCAATCCTCACTTTCCTTTTTCAATGTTATTACCCCTAACTACATCTATTTTAGAACATAATCCACTTATAGAAACAATAATGGGATGTAATTTCTTGGAAATAACTTTCTCTATAATTCATCAATAATATATGATATTTTTTATATATAGAACTATGATTAAAAATTTCCTTAGAACCTTCCTTAGACATATTATTGGATATTTACCTAGGTATTTAATTTTGGTCCCATCCTAGTTTCCAATTGATAACTAAACCTTGTTTTGAATCCAACTGTAAAGATATAAACTAGTCATATATAAATATTTTATCTGAATAGATAAATATTCATTATATAACATAATGGTCCATGCTAGAATCATTTAAAACTACTTCTATTGGAAACATAGATAGAAAAAAAATATATTCCATAAGTGAGTTATGTAATCTCCCACTAGGTTCATCATAACTATCACCCTTCTTATACATATCATATATAAAACCTTTTGTTATAACATGGGGAAAGGAAACATAAGACATGGTGAGATCGAATGCTCAGAAAGTGTAAATAAGGGAAATATCAACATATAATGAGAGTAAGGGTATGATAACATTTTAATAACACTTGAAATTAATAACCTTGACATCATAGGTCCTAAACATGAGTCATGGAATAAATCATGGAAATCAGTAACACATAAATAATAATTGAATGAATGAAAATGAACCATTATAAAATCTCATTTGCATAAGTCATTGATTTTTGTAATACACATAAACTTATAATACATTGAAAATTTATAAATAAAAATGGTTTCACTCATTATGTAATGGGAATGAAACTTCTCCCTCACATAAAATTATGTAGATGCAAACAAGTCAATGCATAACCTTAGATACATGAAATATAGGTCCATGAATAACATTGTGAACATGTAATTAGGTTCTCACATACCATTATGAACTTGTATCCCTGTTCAATCTTAAAATTGTGAAAATTTATTCTAGTTAATGGATATTATATTTACTCATGAGTTATCCATATTTACACAATGCGTTGGATGTAGATGTAGGTCCCACCCATGACATAATGACAATCATAAAAATTTGTTCCATAAGAGAATAAACATTCATTGTATCAAAAACCATGAAAAGAGATGAATTTTGATAAATTTTAACCATATCATATACTATGGAAAATAACAATTTTTAATAACCATTTCATCATTTTATCATAACATAACCCCTAGATAAGGAGTCGAGTTTCATATGAACTTTATCATGGTATAACTCGTGGAAGAATAATGTGTCTCATAATCATCTTTTCATTATATGAATAAACCAGTCAAGGAATGAATTAGAATGGTATAAATGGATTATATCCTCAGTAAAGTATAATTAAATCAAATGATATTTCAATAATTGGAATATTAATTTGAATGAAAATTTACATGGAATGTTTCTTGACAAAAATATCATATCTTTGAAAATAATTTTTTTAAATAAAATTTTATAAAATATTTAAGAATTCATTTTATTTGAAAATAAAATTGAAAAATAATTATGGATTCTTCAAAGAAAATAATTTCCATGATGGTAAGAAATTCTATTCATTCCATACATATTAAAACAATGATTCCTTTTATATTTTTAGAAAATAAAAACGGGCCTTGTATGGAAAACGACATGAATATTTCTTTAAAAAATTATAATAACATTAAATCATGTTTAAATATTTCTTTACTAAATCAGTTTTATAATGTTAAAAAAAATTTTGTAAACATTTTTATAAAACATAGTTTTGAAATAAATTGTGTTTTGACCGATGAGATAAATATAGAGTAGTTTTACTAAAAACATTATTTTGAACTATTGAGTACATAAAGAGAGATGAATGAAGGGATACAAATTATTCTCATGAAATAAAAAGAGGAAATGAAAATTTATGTGTTTTCTGATTGATGGATCATAATATTCCATCATTGGAAGCATAATCATGAATAATCCAAATAAATGGTAAGATTGTAAGATATAATCTTTACCACTTTGGTAACATTAAATCATAATACCCATGAAAGAATAAAATTAAATGAAATATAAAATGTCATGAGAAGAAAATAATTCATGATATTACATGTAAAAGGGGCTTTATATATACCTCATAAAATAAGATTGATGCAAAACATAACACGTCTCAATGTAAGTAAATTTTGACACAAATCCCTTATAGATTTGTTAAGTTTTGAACCGTAATACCCATTAAAGAGTTATACTAAAATGGATATTTAGATGCAAATAATTTTATATATAATAAAAATAAACTAAATTAATGGATTTATATACACCACATAAAATAAATTGGCTGTGAATATTTTATTTTTTTACAAAAGTAAAAAGTGAGACGAAAATTCCTTACCGTAAGTTTAAACTTCATTTATACAAGTTCAAACCTATTATATAATAAAAATTAGTTTATTATAAATCTATTAAATGAATATAATTATAAATATCATACCATATATTAATTAGTTATGAAATTTTATTACCATTTTATTAAAAATCCCATGTTAAAGTCATGTTTTTGGTAATTGCTTCGTTGTTTTTGATGTTTGTTTTGATTTTGTATATTCAGTACATATTATTTGATAATGGAATATTCATATCCATAATTATAACCATGATATAAATTTAATATATATTCATTATATATTTATTTATATTAATCCATAAATTTTGATATGGAAAATGAAACACACCGTCTATGGAGATGGTAGGTCGTATGTAAGAGAGAATGATGTTTGTATTTTCTCAATAAATGAAATGAAATAAAGGAAAATAATATATCATTAAATAATAATTTCATTCCATATATATTACATATATTCATTGAATTTACCCTAACCACCTTCAATAAGAATATATAGAGAAAAATAAATTATGTCACTTTATGAGGCGATAATATGTCGTACAAACACACAATGTTATCACATTCCCCATAGAATAGATTGTAAGAAGGTATATGTAATATAATAATTTGATATTTATTTTAATGGTATAAATATCACAGATATAAATTATATACATCATCATAACCATTCTTGATAATTTTTGTTTGAAAATGTGTTACATCGGTTTGTGAGGTGGTAGTCTACTTTTCACATAAGTGACATTATTATTCAACATTTAAGGGATGTGGAGATGCATATGAATCATTAAAATAGTATAATAACATACAATTATATCTAATATAATATTTTTATTGTTTTATCATGACTTACTAATACTTTATGTAGATAGAGGAATAAATAAAATTAAACACTTAGGGATGTTACCTCTTCTTCAGAAAACTTTTTTGGGTTTTCACCAAAAACCTTCCCTGGTTGGAATTCTGAAACAATAAGGATTATTGGATGATATTAGAAAATTATAGTTTAAATTTAGGTATGTATTAGATGAACCAAATTGTTATGGATGTGAAAATAATATTGGATATGGATGGCCTTTTAAAAGTACAATAAGTGGAATAATTTTAATTTTTAAAAGAAAAAGGTGTACCCATGTTTTTCTCATGGAAAAAATATCAAAAAAGAAATATTATCAATAATATAAGGTATAAGGATAAAATATTTCTAGAAATAGGGGTTATAACATGTTTTAAGGTTATTTTATCCCTTATAAGTTTAATTTAATCTCCCCATTATAAACCCTTTTTAACTATAACTTTGATAATTAATTTTTAATATTTTTACAATTCTTTCTGAAAAATAATTATATTCACCTATATAATATAAAATATTCTAATTAAAATTAATAAATCCATTTTTCCAAAGCACATTCACATAATATTGAAATTTTAAATTGATAATAAACCTGCTGACGTGATGTAAAATGAGTTTTCCAAATAGAAAATGTTGAAAAGTTTTAAATATTTTCATTTAAAAATTAAATATTAAAATAATTATAATAAACTAAATTGGATTAATAGATATATATTTAAAATAATTTTAATTTTAAAAACATTTTTTAAATAAATCTCTCAATTAATTTGTTAAATGAAAATTCCATTCTAAATAAAAACCACCAATTTTCATTCTTTATCGATAAATTTACATTTTCATAAAAGTCATAATAATTAACCCTTATATAATTTTGAAATGATGGTTTAAAAAATATGAAATTATTTAATTAAAATAATTATATAAATGTTTTAAAAATTAATTTTATTATTGGTCATATAAATAAATAAAATCATTTTTTGAGATAATCATATTTCTGAAACATAGAAAGAGATTACCAAACATTATGTTCCATTTTATCAACATGATTTCACTATATAAAAAACTATATATCATATTTAATATAGGGTTTTTGTTATCCCGACCACCATATTTAATTTCTAGGTAATAATGGTCATTATTAGACAATAATATTAATAGTTCATCACAGTTCGTTAAAACACAGTGATGCATATAACACAACCTATCAAATAAATTCAATTTATTAAAAAAAACATATTTCATAAAATCTTCATGTTTTATATTCAGGTTCTTCTATATATAGCCACAAAAGGTTCAATGATGATAGAGGAATGATTTCAAATATTATAATAATTCTCTAAGAATGAAAATAGCCATCACAATTCTGATTGGAGTCTAACAAACATGACCTTAGTTTATCCTCTAACAACTGGATAGTCTTCTTGGTCTACCCATCCATTTGGGGTTGAAATTCCATGATTATCCATTATTGGTTCCAAAAATCCTTTTTTATACCCCTCTTCCACTATTATGTGAACCAATAATTATGGTCTGAGATAATTATCGAAGGTTCCTCATGAAGCTGGATGATCTCCCTACAAACAACTACACAAAATCAAAGCCAAACTATGCTCGTAGATGGTAAGACTGTGGTTATAATAGAACACATCCACAAATAATAACCCATATCACACGATTTATTCTCACATTCTATGTAATTACCATCATAAATTCCATATATGTGACATTCCACTTATACTCTTGGATCTTAAGAGGTTATATCTAACTAGTAGGATCATGGTGTTTAACCTTTACCAGTTAATATGGGAGACTCCAAGAGACAAAAACATTGATTTTACACATAATTATATCCCATTTAAAATACCATTAATGGTACTTGTACATCATTACATGAACATGATAAAAAATGGTAGAAGAGTAAAAATAACACATCAGCGCCTCTCAAAATGTGATCACAACCAACATCTATACCTAGAAATGAATTATGTGCTTACCTCCTTTAGAAAATACAATTGGGGCTTCTCTTGAGGATATTTATTCATTAAGAAACTCATAGTCAATGCATCCCAACTAATCCCTTTGCGGAATAATCCATGGGGTCACCACCATCAACTGAATAAACACTTATCCCCTCTCCTCCATCAAGGTCATCGATAAGAAAGCCAAATTTTTAGTCACCTCCTCAAACAAGTGAGAGAGGTACTTAGTTCTAAGGTAATCTAACACCATGTTTCTCCTTCAAGGATTTCTTACATTTTATATGTCATAGTCCTATAGGAACTCCAACTAAATCATCTATATTCATTTAAGACCTAATTGAGTAGAGATTTTTACAAGACACTAGTGGTCTAAGTAAATAACAAAATGATCAGCCGGAGGAAATGGTATCCACATATTCAATTTATAGACTACAAATTCAATCTCTAGATCATCAATTTTTAGTTATTACCATGGTTTACCAACTTCTATGACCCAAAACCATTCAATACTGGCCTCTTTATCAATAATCAACCAAAACCACATTAAGAGGAAACACAAAACACTACATACTATACACCATACATTGGTAGTATCAACACATGAAAAGCGTCCAAAATTATACTAAAATCCTCAAATGATATCCAAAACCACTCATTCTAGTTAAATATATCATATTTTCTCTTTATGATGGTAAAAGTGGATGAAATTATATATAATTATACCATGAACTTCTTATAGTACCCCTGTAATCAAAGGAGGCTTCGCCTCTACATCATTCACATTGGTGGATCTGATGAAACCACCAAATCAAATTTCATCAGGTATATACCCAAACCATTATATGTGATGGTAATCCCAAAAAATTAGACATTGTGATTCCAAAACTACCACTTCATGAACAAACAATAATGGTGGTTCTCCCAGAGTAATTGTAGGACTAAACTAAAATGATTTACAAGAACCTCCTCCGATGTAGAGTACATGAGATTATCAACAATGAACAAAATAATTTTTAGTATGATTGGAATATTTGAATCATAAGGTCAATAAAAAAAAATAGGGACATTATCCCCACTAATGGGAATAACTTGGAACTTATAGCATCCGAAGTAACATTGGAATGTAATCTTCATAATATCATCCAAAATAAGCCTCAACTAGTGGTAGATGGACCAATTATTGATATTTGAGAACAAAATAATACATATTAACTATTTGAATAGGTCGTAAATTTGAATAAATAGGTATATTTCCTTATTATTACCTGATTTAGGAAATTATAATCAACAAAATTCTTCTAGCACTCATACTCATTTTTCACAGACAAAAACAATAGTACCTACTGGGACACATTGAGTCTAATAAAACATTTCTCCTAATGTACATCCAATTCACCCTTCTATCATGGAGCTCAATAGGGGCTATAATATATTAAATAGAATATATTAGTGTGGTTCAGGGAACTATTCAATGTATAAGTTTACCTCTCACATAGGAGGTAGTCATGGAACATATTCAGGGAATAAATCCATAGAGAACTCTACCATTGATGAAGAAAAAGGCATAAAGAACCCACTATGCTTAGGAATATTCTCCCCAAATGATGTATGATGGGATATAACTTCTTCCTTGCAAGAACCACTCACTTATCCATGAAAACTCTCACACATAGATTGGATAATATCATTCCATATTGAATAAGGCATCAAACAAGCATTCTACGATAATCAATATGTGAACAAACCATGGATAACTAGTACATACCCAATATGGGGTCATATGGTTTCATTTTAATGAACAATAATTCTCCTGAGAATCTCAATCCACTGATCCCCAACAAACACTTCTAGAAGATATGAAATATATAATAATTTCTGGTATTAGTAACTTGGCGACATAACTGTTGGGATAAAGTCTTATTTGGAAGCTCTTGATCTCACAAAAAGGATAATGAAAAGATGTAATGACTCACTCCAATGGTTATAGGAACACAAGAAAGAGTATAACTGACATTGATCATGCCTAAAATAATTTTGTGAGAATCCTAGTCATAACATTTCATATCATGGTGATTCTCACAACCCTGTCTGCTAGCTCCTTAGTCTTATCCTGGGCCACAAGGTGGTGGTGGGGTGAGTATCTCATAGCATCATCCTCCACTATCAAATAATACATAAATAGAACCAAATACACCTCTTATATATCAACCTACCTAGGGGACTCCCTGACTAATATCAGGAGATCACTAATCATGATGTCACCTCTATTTTGGTGGTCTATACATTGACTTATTGTCCACCTTATCATATCGAGTCAGGTAGTCATGATCCTTTTAACCATACACATCATAAGAATATCATTAACTTTCATTAGACTAAAATTACCTCTTATGTGATCTTATATCCATATACCCATGTTTTATGTATTGATAGGGGGTTTTCTACTATAGAGATACCCCAACGAATGATATCTACTAGCTACTATATATGACTCCACCCCATGATGTCCTTGGCTAGCTCCAGCCACAAGGAATCCCTCTATTAGTAACTTGTCTATAATTGGATCCTAATCCAACACCCCACCTTAATTTGGAATTCATAAGAAGACTAAGTTTTCAATTTTTTTTATCATATTCCCTTATAAAAATTCAATTCCCAAAAGAAACCATCTATCTCCATATTGATGTAGCAACGTTTGATGTCAGAGAACCTCATTACATACTCAGTAATGGTCATACATAACTATTTCAAAAAGAGTAGATCCAAAATCTCTATATATAACCACATAAATGGTTAAAAATCATTTCTAAATATCTACTTAAACTTTTAATAAGAAATCATCATCTCATCATGTGTTTCAAAAATCAAACACCAAGAGTACTGTGCTGCTTCATGGAGAAGGATCGTCTTAAGAATAACCATATGACTAGTATTGATCTGAAAAATCCTAAATAACTAAAAAACTAAATCAAGATAGTTATCAGATACCTAAGGTAATGGATCTCCATGAAACCTCAATGGTCACTATTATCAGAAATCGATAATCATTTTAAACCATAAAGCACCACCATCATGACCTATTGGCAGTATACATTTCTTGATAGGAAATGACACTACTCCCTAACTACCTATAAGAAACTCTTTATCATTTTTCCTTTTAATTGAGGCCCCATAACTCATCTAATTTCTATTGTGATATCTTTAATTCCCTATGTTTTTAAAATAGAAAATTACGCTCGATATCATATTCAATATGCAACACTAAACCCAAACAAATTGACGACTCTTTAAATTTGACTATTTTAAACTAGACATTAATTTTTTAGTTATGAATATGATTAAAGGAATTATGATATATATATATATATATCTATGTGTTTTATCATTTGTGTACGAAATGTTTTATTAAATTCTTAATAAAATATCACTCAATTGTTTGTAATATTTCTTTATTTTTCACAATATATCTTCTTCAAAAATTATGTTTTTTGTGAAAAAATAGTATATTTATTTTATAAAAAATTTTACAAAAAATATTTGAAAAAATATCTCTATTAATTATAGATTCATATAAAAATTAAAATAGGTTGAAATTCAAGGATATTTATGAAAATATAGATTTTACAATGAATAATGAAAAATACTTTTTTCAAATGGTAATTTATTTTGATGAATTGAGTAATATAATAGTCCTAATATTATTTAAATTTAATTACAAGGTAACATAATTATTATTAAGTTATATTTATTTCAATTAATTACATTTAATTAATCTATTTACAAAATTTTGAAATATGTTTGTTTTAGGCTTAATAATGAATTTTCCTGTAAACATTTTAAAATACAGAATTTTTATCAATTATAAATAATTAAAATAAAAACTCATTAGGAATTATTTAAAATAAATTTTTAGGTTATATAAATATATCTATTAATTTTAATTCATAAAATTAATATTACTAGTTTTAGAGTTAAATTAAAACCTTCTATTCTGTGAAAAAATTATTTTTTAGAAAACCACTTTCCATTGTACTTGCAAGTTTTATGTTAAATTAAATTATTCTATGTAAGTTAATTGATTTTTTTAAAATGGATTCAATATTTTTTATCATCATAATTAATATTAGGTAATATGGTCAACTTTATTTTTTTGGAAAATATGAATTGTAACCGTAGTAAATATTTATTGCCTTATTAAATAGAATACCAATTAATCATGGTAAACATAATTTAACAAGGACTATGTACAAAGTAAACCAAAGAGTATGAGTATTTATATTTTAATTTCAATATAATAATTATTATATATTTTTTACTTTATAAATGCTTTTGTTATGATTTTGATAAAAATTAGATTTTGATGCCTTAAAAAATAAATTGCTGTTTGGGTAATAGATAGTTTAAATCCAGACATTATTTATACAAATTCAATATTTTTTTAAAATAATGAATATTTTAAGTTGATAATTTTATTAAAAACTATATTATATATAATTAATATATAATTTTATGAAATCAAATGAAATTATTTTAAGGGTTAAAAAATTGTATTGTTGAAAAAGAAATCTGACAAAATAAATATACATTTATGTTTTAAAAGTTAAAATTAACATATTTAGAAAATTATTTGGATAAAATATTTGTTTTTTTTATATCAGATCATTGAAATTTTTAGATAGGGTATTATTCATCATTTTATGAGAAAACTAAATTTTCTGGAAAAAATGAAATACTGTATATACATACTGACCCAAAAGTGAGGTAATAAATGCTATAAAGGGTATCAGTGACCAAATTAATGTTTAAAATTTAAAATATTGTGTTTTTAATATATGTAATTAATTTTATAAAGACTTATTGAATCCTCCAAATCCAATATTATATATTTTTTGGTTTCAAAAACAATTATTTATAAACATGACTCACTTCCATATCACTAAGGGTAATATTTTAATGATTTCTTCCCATAGACTTATAAAATATTGAAAACCTATCAATTTTGGAGGAAACCATGGGAAAAAACCATGGAAAAGTTTTTTTATTTTATTACAATAAATATTTATTCCTAAACCTATATTTGTGAAATAATAAATAACTCTCCTCTCTTTTCCTATATAAACTCACCCAAGATCCCATTACTCTTCACTAAAAAACAATAGGTCTTTTGTTTAATATTTACTCACCTATCTATATTTGTCCAATGGTTCCCCTAATCTCTTAATAACATTGTCCCATGTTTTTTGGATCACTCTCTAAATGTAAGGGATCCCCACAATTTTTTTTAATCAAAAACCACTATTCTATTGTGCCACTTAATTTATATTTTCTCTTGTTTGGTAATGTCCTTATATATCCCTATTAAGAAAATATTTTTATGTCCATATAATGAAATACCCATTTAAATCTCACTAATACCACACATTAACCTTTATACACACCTGTTATACTTTCAAAAATTGTCCTACTATTTTTTGTACCAAAAGTGAGGGACCTCTCCCTCTTCTTTTCAATTTTAGAACCTTACTAATATTAAGCCCTTTTAATCTCACTTGGTTATGTTTTCCAGACATTATAAAGATACTTATACTATAAAATTGATTTTATAAAAATGTGAGATCATTTATCCACTCTTGTTATAGCGTTTACATATGATATTAATTTGTTGAACTCCTTTCCTTATCCTCTTCATTCAATCATCTTCTTCATTTTATGACCTTTATTTCCAATAAATAATGTTGGGATATTCATTTAAAGATACCTATTACTATAAATTTGATATCAAAATAATTATATGCCCCTTTAACTCCCATTATACCATTTTTATGAATATTTGATTACTATAATTATACTTCCAAAATTTCATAGTGATTTTTCAATAAAAAACATTTGTATCATGGATACCATCGTTATTTCCGATATAGGGTATTCATCCATACATAAATATACTGAATTAATTAGGTAATACCATTTATTTCTTCCAAAATCATTTATCATGTAAGAAAATGTGATGAAAATGATTCCATGATGTATGATTTATGTGGAAAATATATCATGGGAATGATATAAAGGTTATAGGTGCAATCAAAATTATTTGTTTATCCAATGCATTCAGTAATGTTTTAGTCTGATGATATGTCATTAAAGGGATTAGGGTGTTAAAATAATCAATAATTGGGATTTTTCTAAAATGATATGCTATCTTTGTGGTTAGCCTGACCTTTTTTATGATGTAATATTTAAATTTCTCTCCACTTTACCAGGTTTCCTTTTTATTATCATTATATATCATGACTATTTATTCGTGTTCAAGTTTCTCACCCACTGTATGTCTCACTGAAATTCCTATTTCCTAACATTTAATACTTTATTTTATTCTGTATTTATTGCCTTATAAGGATTTATAGTTTACTACATTATTATTTATGTCCCAAGATTATCCCATATAATATTAAATAAGAAGGAATAATATGATCATGTTAAGAATTGTTTCAATAATGGAGATTCACACCATATTTTATGTTTTTATGTAATATACATAATTTCTAAGGACACTATAATTCTTGATCATCAGGGTTCTATTATGTTTCATATTATATATTAAATCATGAATTAATGTGTAATAAAGAGCAGGGTTTTCATAGTTGGTATAAGATGAATGTTTATATATTTATGGTATTTGGATTATGAGACTACATTGAAAGACCTATGGACAATATTAAAAATAATATAACATCCCCAAATTTTGGTAAATTATAGTGTAAGTGGATTCTGTGAAACTAAATCTCTGCCTAAATACTATATGTGGATGTGGATATGACATATATGTATATAGGTAAACCCCAAAAAACACCATATAGAGATAGAATCTTTTGGGAACTAGTGAAAGACAATGGTCCTTGATGAATACCATATTTGAGAATCCCTATTGATATGCTTTGGTAAATTAATAAGCTTAGAAAAAAAAATTATTAAGGGAACAATAATTATTATTAGTTTCTAAATTAGGAAATAGATCATGGGTAATATAGATTAATTCCTTGAAATTTATAAGGTATATAAATACACATCAATTATAGGATATATATTTAATAATATATTCTTCCGTGTAATGTTTTTAATTGTTTAAAATTATTAATAATTAATTATTAATATATTCACATCAGTGGGAAGAAATAGGAAGAACCAAGTCCATAACCATTGTGATTCGAAACATGATAACTTCCCACATGAGACTCCTAAAATGATAGGAGCACATGTTTTACATATTGTGACAATTCTGAACCAGCTATCAAAATTCACCATTATCAAATGGAATATATTTAAATTTCTAAAGATATCAATGAACATGAAAATGAAATATCATGGAAGTTCATCTGATAATTGGGAAAAATAAAAGAATATAAAATTTCCTTTTTGTTAAGAATATAGAAATCATCACCAATAGAAAATTACAAAAAAAACTAAAGGATATTAAATGTGTTGAAAAATAGGGGATAAATTACTGAGTTGTCATATAAATATTTATGTCCTTGATGGAAGGGCACAAATTACCTTCTACATAACCCTTTGTTGTTTAAGATTAAATGTTTAGAGGAAGTTTTAATTATCTAAGTCAATTCCCTAATCCAAGGGTTAAATACAATACTAAGGGAGGACCTTTTCTATGGAGATCGTTGAACTATAAGGATTAAAGTGTTTAATTATTAGAATTTTAGAGTTATATTGTACTATTAATATATCATTGAATTTCTAGATACTATAATCATGAAACATATAAGGATTTTCCCATAATTGTTTTTCTTTACATCATTGATATATATATATTTGATGGTACCAATAAAAAATAAAATATATTTTCTTGTAATGTCATTGATAACCGTTAATTTGTGTTTGATGAAATGATAAAATTAAAGTCTGGGGATGATATTTATAAGGATAATATTATGTTTAAAATAATTTATACAAATATTTATGAGTTATGTGATGGAATATTAGTATGATATTTTGGGAAACATATTATAGGATCAATTATTTTATATTTGGTGGTGATTAAGGATATTTCATGAGATTTTATATTTGGTTAAGGTATATATACCCATTAGGATGATTTGTAGAGAACTATATTATGATATATTAGTTGTATGATAAAGTGTATGAGAATATTTTTTGGGTGAAAACATTATTTATTGTTGATTTTTTATTTTAATTTATGGTTATTTATTTAGAGAATGAGGTTTGTTAAACTATTTGGATTTTTTACTAAATTTTGGTGATTATTTTATTATGGTTAATTCATTTTTAGTATTTTATTTATTTATGATAACCATTTTGAATTAAAAATAAATCGAGGAATAAATTTTTATCATTTTGTGGATTATGTAATCTATTATAATATTATTCTTGTGATTTAAGTATAAAATAATTCATCTTGTGTATTCATTATTTGGAGAAAAGATGAGACTGTACTAGAAATTTATTAAATGATTAAATTATACTTTTCATGAAAATATATTTCCTTTTTTCCCTAGAATATATGGTAATGTAATTACTTAACTATAATAAAAGAATCTAAAACCCAATACGTTTCCATATTATGATCATTTCAAATGAAATGATGGTCTTTTTAGAAATCACAGAGTTATGATTTTTTGGCTATTTATTTTCTCATGACCATATTATATATCATTTTCTATTAGTTATTTGGTGTAATATTTCTCCTGTATTTCCATGTTTTCACTTACTAATGTTCTTCTATAATGAAACCAAGTTATGTGATGGCATTTGTACTACACTTCATCTCTTTTCAAGTGGATTTTTTATTAACCATTTTTACAATGTGGGTATTCAATAAAGATATTTTCAAGTGTTAGAAAATTTGTTACCCTGATCAATATCAATTTTAGAGGATGAAATTTATTAATGAGGGGAATAATGACACGCCTTGAGTTTTTAAATTGAGAAACTACATTCAATATCTTATGTGATACGTAACACCAAACTTAAAGAAATGATGATGATTTAAATATGACCATCTTATTATAGTCGTTAAATTTTCAGTTATGAATAAGATTAAATAAATTATGAAATATATATTTCCTTATTTTATTTATAAATTCTTATTAAATGATCACTCAATTTATGGAAATGGCTTCTTTTCTTCAAAATATGTTTTCATCAAAAACAATGATTATTTATTTTAGTGGAATAATATTAAAATTATTTTATGTTAAATTTATTATATTTATTTTATAAAAGGATCTCAAGTTTATAAATAATCAAATTAAAATTATCCTAGGATGAATATTTTGTAATTTTTTTAGAAAATATTGATTTTTCAATGAATTGGAAAAACTAATGTTTTAATATAGAATTGTCATTTATTTTGATAAATTAAGTAATATAAAAGTCCTAATATTAATTTAGTTTGATTTAAAGGTAACATAAATATTATTTATGTATCTTTATTTCTTTTAGTTACAATTATGTCATATTTTTACTATATTTTTGAATAAGATTATTTTTAGGGTTAAAAACAAATATTTCAGAAAACTCATTTAAATTCATAAAGAGTATCAATTATAATTAATTAAAACAATATCTAATTATAAATAATTTTAATTAAAATTTTATATTATATATCTCTATTTATGAATTTAAATACATATAATCATTATTACTAGTTATATAAATAATGTAAAATCATCTTTTCCTTGAAAAATTCATTTTTTAGAAAAATGTTTTCCATCACGCTCATAAGATTAATAATAAATTAAATTTCCCACCTATGTGAATTGATATTTGTTAAATTTATTCTATATATGGAATAATAATTATTAATTTTTGGTAATAATGTAATCTAAATTTTGTAATAACATGAATAGTAACCGTAGTAAATATTTGTTACTATTCTAGAAGGAAAACAAGTTAGTTGAGGGTAAAAATAATTTAATAATGACTATAAATAATGTAATCCTAATAGTATGAATATATATAATTTAATTTCAATTAAAAAAATTATTATATTATATTTTTTTACTTTATAAATGATTAGATATTGATTTTGATAATTGTTTGATGTTGATGAATTAAAACATAAATTGTATTTGGGGTAAAATATAGTTTGAATCAGTATATTTTTTTTATTAATTAAATAATATCTGAAATAATGGATATTTGAATTAAATATATTTGTTAAATATTAAATATTAAATACAAATTATAGTATAATTTTTATGAATTAATGTTTAATTAATATAAGGGTTCTAAAACTGTTATTCTCAAAGAAACCAAGCATTTATCAAAAAAGGTCTATTATTATTTTAAATGTAATAATTAATATATTTATAAAATTTTATAGATGAAATAAATATTTTTTTGGAATCAGAGAATTGAAATTATACAATAATAAATTTTTCGTAATTTTCTGAGAAAGTCATATTTTATGGCAAAAAATTAAAAATGGTATAAATATATAGAGTATATTATAACATCATTGTTACAAAAAAATGATGTAATAAAATATGTAAAAGTTATAAAAACCAAATACATGTGTAAGGTTTAAAATAATGTTTTTTAATTTATTTGGATAATTTTGTAAATACATTATTAATCCTCTAAAACCTATATTCTATTTTATAGTTTTAAAATCATTTATTTAAAAATACAACTCACTTATACATCACTAAGGGTAATATTTTAATGAGTTCACCCTACGGACATATAATATTACTAAACAATTATTTTTTCCAGAAAATGTGGGAAAAACCCATGGAATGATTTGTGGTTTCGATTAAATTATTATATAGAGTCTAAAATCTATATTTTGGAAACAATAAAGAACACCCGTCTCTTATCCAATATAATCTCACCCGATATTACATTACTCTTTTGTGTAAAAAAGGGAACATGTCCTTACTCTTACCACCTGTATCTAGAGTCCTTCCAATTGGCCCCCAATATCTTAAGAATCTCCTCCCAAGCTTGTGGGATAAACCTTTCAGGGTAAGGGATCTTCCTCTCTTCTTTTTATTCAATCACAATTTTATGTTCTACCTTTTAATTTACACTTTTCATTTTTGGTTATGTTATTAAATGTCACACATACTACCATATTTATTTCCATGTAATTAGATTAACCCTTCAATCTCATTAATCCCTCCCATGCACCCTTATGTACACCTGTTATACTGGAAAAATTGTCCTAAAATTTTCCATACCAAAAGTGAGATACCTATCCATATTCATATAAATTAAAGAAGATTCATTATATTTAGCCTTTTAAATCTCAGTTGGTTATTTTTTCAAAACCTTATAGAGAAACATATACTGTATTATTTATTTCTTAATAAAGAGGGATCATTTAACATCTCACATTATACAATTTACCTTAGTCGTTACTATGAAAAAATCCTTTACTTCTCTTCTTTATTTAGGAATATTCCACATTTTATTCCATTTAATTTCAATCCCAAATGATGGTATATGTACTTAAACATTCCTATAATTTTCTATTTTATTTCCAAATAAATAGGGACCCATTTATCTCTTATTAAGCCATTTTTAGAAGTCATTGAGTACATCATTTATACATGAAAAATTTCTCTACTATTTTTCCATGGAAAACATTTTTATCATGAATACCATCAATATAACCACTAATAAGTATTCAACCAAAAATAATTATACATATTTAATTGGGGAATATTTTTTATTCTACACTTTTAGACCATGGTATAAAATGCAATGAAAATTTATTCCTTGTTATAAGATCTATATAGAAAACTTTTTCATATAAAGGATATGAAAGTGGTAGGATCACCTAGAATTATATATAACTCCAATGTATTAGGTAATGTTTTAGTCTCATGATTATTCATGGAAGGGGTTAGGGAAAAAAACTAATCCTTCATAGGATTTTTCCACCATGTTATGTTGTATTTTTGGTTATCTGTGACCTCTATTAGTGATGACATGTTTAAAGTTGCTTCCACCTTCCCATGTCGCATTTATGTTATCATTAAATAACAAGGCTCTTTTTTCATTTTAATTTCACCCATTTTATGTACCATTTGTGTTCTTATTTCCTAACATGCAATACTTTCTTTATGTTATGGAAATTTTATTCCCTTATTAGGAATTACAAATAACTCATTTCTATATATGTTCCAAGGTTATCCCTTATAGTTTTATGTAAAATGAAATATTATGATCATGATAATTAAATTTTTAATAATGGTGTTGATCAAATTGTTTTATGTTGTTATGTAATGTAACTAATTGATAAAGACATTATACTTCTCTATCATCATGGCTGTATTATGTGTTATCTTATTTAATTAATACATAATTAACATGTAATAAAGAGAAGGGTATTTATAATATCATAATAGTATCCTATCAGGATGTATTCAAGGAGGAATTCTAAAAGTTATCATGATTTAAAGTGGTTATATTAGCATATATGGAGGGCTAACTCAAGAAGTATGGAAAAAATAATCAATCCTTTTTTATTCATGTACCATCAATTTCCTACAACTGATGTATCTGTATTCCTAGTTGATTAGTTGTTAGTCATATTTATAGTGAATGGATATGTATTCTATCATACCTACATTGGTTTACCTATGCTTAAAGCTGAACTTGATACACTCCAAAACTTTCCCTAAGTTTCCAACTGATCCTCACTATGGCCCCCACTCCTAAACTAACCTAGGGATGAATTAATTTGATACATATATTACCTAAAATGGACCAATGAGGTTCTCTTAACTAGTGATATGACATTTGTGACACCCCAAGATCATCTCTAATAGGCCAGGGGTTATTGAAAAGAACCAAGAAGGACAAATATAAAATGGGTGTTATGTTCCTTATATACCTATATGCACACACACCACTATCTCTTGGAAAAAGTAGAGAGGAATAACAAAAGAATACAACATCTAGATTATAAACACGTATTTAATAACCTCTAGTGGATATATACGAGTATGGAAATATAAAACCAATGCTTAAAATGGAAAAATACATTCCCAAACATAAATAAATTCCCCTCCTAAAAAAATTTAGAAAAGGGTAAAAATGTGAGAGATTAGCTCCTAATATCTATGTTTGACCATATATGATGGTCATGGTAGCAATGTACCACTATGATACACCAAGGTGACCATTGATCTATCATTTTTGTACATTAGAAACAACATGTGAAGGTAATTCCCATACACAGGCAAGTATATACATACCTATTAGGTTTCCATAAAAAACATAAAGGGAGCAATAGAAAGATAAAATATAAGTTAGATCAAACCAATACACATATATTCTTATAAAGAAACACAAGTGAGAAAAAAGTTATCCCTATATCCAAAGACTAGACATTGATGATGAGTCTATCTATTGCTCCAATGGTCTATATCTGATTCCCAATATCATGCAAAAATACACAAGAATCCATGTGGAGGACTTTCAACACTCCAATATAGTTCTATAATCAAGGTGACACAATCCTTAGTGGGTATCTCATAACCTAATGTCTCAATTGGGCAGCACTTAGTAAGTATAGGAATTTTACCCTAGTTTGTTAGTGGGAGAAATTTATTAGGTAGAGGACCCACTTCTTAGTGCATCAGAGGTGGGGGGGGGGGGGGGGGGTGCAACTCAGTAGTTAGAGGACCCTCACTGTTCCGCATCATGGGGTGAAACATGGTAGGTGGAGGAACCATGAAATAGTAGTTTAGAGTAGGGTGTAACTTGGATTATTGATAGAGTATGGGGGACCTGTGAGATGGTACAACATGTAGTTTTGAACCCTCACATATCTCTAACGATCCTAACTTATCGCTTCCAACACTCAAGAATTGCCTTAAGAAGCCACACACACAGAGAACCTAAAATCATATCCTAGATTCCAAAATAAAGGCTAACATCATGTTATATGATGAAAAACACCTAGTATGGGGTTTTCAATAACCCAAATATGATTACTGAAGAAAGGGATACATAATATACAAGTTCCTGGTTGAATTTAATGGGTTGAACAAAGGGCCACATGGTGTGTGACCTCACCTAATCACCATGACATGTTCCCACCTATAAATTTCTTGAATATACATGTTATATTATAAATATTGTACACATGGGGACATGAAATGTATTCATAACAAGGGTCCTAGGTGTGAATTCTTAGGACACTACTTTTCTGGCCATCTATACATACCCATTGTATCCATCATGGTACATAGAGTGTATAACCACATGAGGTTTTGGTAATGTGATGCCAGAACACAACTTATCAATCCATGTAGTGTCACACAATATGTTGTTCAGACCACATGGAATCTGATCCTTAACATGAAATAAACCCTCATTGTTATTGCTAGGGGACTGAAGAACATGTGTTCCTCTAGGATACATGGTGTGGAGTAAAGCATTCCATATAGAGTGAATATTGGTCTACACATGAGATACCAATCCAAAATCACTTCCATAAATCTCATTATTTTACACTCAAAATAAAATTATACAGTGCTAAATGTCAATCTATGGACTTTGGTGTCCATAAGTCAAAATGTTTATCACATACATGGGAATCGGTTGTCTGTATTCTACCCTACAGGGTTTATAAACACCTAATTATCACCCAAAACCATGAATCAATAATGTTCTATCATAAAAACATAAATTCTATCATAATTCTTGAAACTACCATGAATTTGGGGGTTTGACCAGGCTCCAACCTTCCCCATAAATATAAAAAAACCCCATGGTCCTTTGATGAAGAATATAAATAAATATTGAATGAAAATAAGATAGATGAAGGTGATGAGAATTTTTGGATGATGTGATCCTGACTAATGACTCCAAAGCGAGGAATAAATTGTAAAAAACATGGAATAAAAATTGTAAACTGGTTTTATATCACAAATAATATTCAAGATCATTTAAAGAACAAACATGTTTGAAAAAACTAATAAAGATTATTAAACACATTATTATCCACTAGTAAAAGGTAGGAAACCTCAAATAACAAGACCTACCTCAATGATGGATTTTCCTTTGGTGAAGAAAGAATTTTCAAATGATAAATAAGAAGAACTTGTTTCATTCTATTTATTTATTATGATCCCATGATCATTCATTTTCAGTCTATTTTTTAGGTTTCAAACAGATCTCTCATAATCTCAGTCTCTAATCTTCCAGGGTTATGTGGGTAACACCTGGTATTTTCAATAATGTATTATTTTTAGATAGAGGGTTAGGTTTTGGAATTTAAAAATAATATAAATTAATTATTTATATATTTTACTAAATGCACCACCCATGACTAACTTACATGAAAGATCCATTTCTGAAAAGCATTAGGTAGTTCATAAGGTAATATCAGAGTTCTAAAATCAACCATTAACTCATATTACTCATCTAAGGTTGAAAAATAAATTAGAATGACATTTATAAACAAAAGATTCACACTTTTTCATTAATACATTGTAATATGTTTTATAAATTAATTCTGGTAACCAAAGACACCCAAACACCACACTAACTATGAGGAAACATCCTAATATATAAATAAAAATATTAAAAGGGCTGTTCCAACAAACCAGAGTCATTATATTTATTCTTATTTATAACTCTGAAACCAATTAATAAGTCATAACATTCATATTCAAAAAATTAAATTTCATAGCATACCTTAATTCACTTAAATCTTGATGTTTTATGTTATGTGTCACATCAAATATAATATTTTTTTAAAATATCAAGAAGTATCTTTAATTAATTTTGGAATATAATCATAGTCAGTGATTACAAATTGATATAATTAATGTATTAACTATAAAAAATTATTACATCAATAGATCCAAGACTCGCCACATGTGCTATTTCAGTGAAGACTCCCAGGAATCTCACTCACTTTTATAATAACACCCTAGCCCTCTCAGCCAGCTCCCATATCACACATACACTCAGATCCTATCAATATATCACACCATATATGTTAAATCATATAAATTAGGAAAAAATTAAAATGGTCCCTTTCTAAATTTATTCAATAAAACCCACATATAATTATAAGATAAATAACACTCAAAAAATAAAATTTAAACAGAATGAAAACCCCCAAAATTTTATATTTATGGAAATTTATTAAAGAATAGAAAAATAAATAATAGAATTATTTTTATTGTTGGATCAACTTATTTTATAAGGATTTATCTTTAGATATAAAACTAATTGAATGAAAATCAATGGAGATTATAAATAAATAATGATATGGAATAAAGGGAGTAAAAATATCCCTCGATAGTTCACCTAATGAAAATGAGGGTAAATGTTTTTTTTATTTGAAAACCAATATTTAATTTTTTTAAGTCTTAAAAAACTATCATGATATTCCAATTACCCAATATCACATCACGAGGAATCCAATAGTCCACCAAGGACCACCACATCACTGGAAACCTTTTCAGGTACACAATGTGGCTCTATTAGGCAACTCATTGGTGTTTTAATCATATAAAACATAAGAAAAGAAGTAACAACCATTACTCAAACATCTGAATAATAATTTAGACCATAAAAATAATATAAAAATAGAACAATAATTAAATCATCAAATATTTTATTATAACTATAAAATAAAAAACCACTAATTTGCCCAATCATCTTGATACTGGATTGCACTTATTCTACATAAAAAATTAGAAAAAATTAATTAAAAACATTCCACCAAAGGAAATATCATAAAAATTTATTCACCTTGATCATTAATTATATTTAAGTCTATTGAAGGAATCAAATACCACAACTCATTCTCAATCTTTGAGCGAAATAGGAAAACTACACACCGGGTCCCCAAAACTATCTCTTTATTGAAATATTCCTCTCTAATATATTATACTCATACTCCACCGCATAAAAAAGTTTTAATTTTTATATTCATTTCACTATTGATGAAAAACTTTGATAAATATATCATGTAATCCACCAGAATAGTTCCTTCCAATATCACTAAAAATTAATCATTGTGACTCAAACAGATTATATCCTTTGGAAACAATTATTCCTAAAACATGGAAACATTCCCAAATACCCAAATATTCATAGAAAAATTATACTAATATAATTCATTGTCTGATCTAATCATCATTTTTCTCTATTAGTATAGAGTGACATTCTCCCCCCTTGGATTCAAACCAGACCTTTTCTTTAATTATACAATAGTTAGTTGTAAGATATAATGAATTCCTTTGAATAATTTCATAAAAATAAAAAAATATATGAATAATTCCTTAATGAAACAAATCTATTAATATGTGCCCTTGTTCTGATGTAATCATTAAATTTTACCTCATTATTTCCACACCATCCAAATATAACTAAGTGCAACCAATGAAAACTCACTATGTTAATAATTCACCTAGTCAACAATGACATGTCACATAATCTTATCTAGAATATGATTTAAAACAAAAACCACTAATAGGAAGGGATTTTATGAAACATTAGTTATTATATTCACTATAATACTATAATAATATAGATTTTTTATGAATAATAAATGGTATACTAAAAAACATAATATTATTCTTATCTTTTTCTCTCTAAAAACATGTAGAATTTGTTCCCATCACCACCTAAGAACCATCCATTATTATCCATTCACTTAAAAACCCAGTTAAAACCCTTTATGAGTCCTAATATAAGTTATAGGGTTTATTTTGTTTTGAAATAACTACTATCCTAATGAAATAGTAAACTCTTCCCCATGATACGTGGATATAGAGAATACTTACATCATGATATATACTCAAATAAGTAATACTGAAAATATTTATTGAATTATCTGAACATATCTTATAGATAACTCATCCTAAAAAATACACTTCAATAGTTCATTATGATATATAATTCATAAATATCCCATAACCCCACAATTGAAAAATATTAAATTTTATATAATCAGGGGTGATGATATTTATACCGACCTCATGGGATACTAAAACATCAAACAAGATATTTTTTTCTCCACGCCTCTACTTTTACATGACCATAATATTACACACCTAGATATTGAGATTTAAAAACCATGCCACTAGTACACATGTTTTCTCATATACCTGGAGTTGGTTTTAATAAAAACGTTCTCTATTTATACTCATTATGAATCATCAGATCTATTTTCAAAATAATGGACATTTTTAGATTTTTTTCTTTTATGGATGATATGAAACATAATATTACTCCAAAATCAATAACATCATATGAAAATGATCAATTATACAATTGGTGAATAAATATTTTCTAAAATTTTCATAAATGAAGTTTATACTTATTGAAAATTTAATACACAATAGAGTGGGCATCTATTTAAGATGATGTTTCACTAAATTTTTCAGGCCCTTGGTGACACGCCATTTAAATTTTATCACCTTATATCAAAAATAATTCCATGATTGCATATAACTTCTAACAAAAATAGTTGTTTTTGAAGTGAAAAACATACTTTAAATCTAGTTTTTATTTCTATTAATCTAATTAAATATAATACATGAAATAAGATAACATTCAATATCAAAAAACAACTCTAATAACCTTATATTCACCCATTATATGATAATTATTCAATGATTGGAAAAAAATAAGACCACTAACTATAAATATTATTTCAAATGAATATTATATGATATGGAAACTATGTTTTATAAGTCATTAATACACCACTAACTAGAGTCATTACATATTCCATTCTAACAAATACAAGGACTTACATTAGCTATTGAATTTCTCATATCATATCAGAATGATTTGGATTAGATATACACTATGTTGACACACCTAATAAACCAAATTATTAACTTATTATTATTACCTTCTAACCAAATAACAATATATATTATGGAATAATTTTGATATCCCCATTATACAACCAATGAAAACCAAGTGCGTTGACTAATACAGTTGGGAAACCTTTGACTCGAATACATAACAAAAATATAAGCAAACTAGGGTTTACATATAAGATCAACAAAAATTATATAGTACTAAGATATAATAATACCACAATTAACTTCATCCATTAGATATATATGTTATAGGAAATATACTTTTCATCTAAACAAGAATTTTATTTTATATGAATATCTAAAGAGTAAATTACCTTACAAAATTTCCTTCCATTAAAATCAATAAATTACTTTAAAACTATATTTTCCCATTTAAAATAATAATAATACATTAAATCTTCATTTTATACATTATAAAACTTTAACAATAAATTTTTTTTATCACTCAATAGTGAAAAAAAACAATAAAATAATATTTTTACATGTGAGTGTTTTTTAATTAATTATATCTCTATAAATTTTGTATTTTTGGAAAACATTTATTAGAATATTTTGTACAGCTAATTTATTTTATTAAAAAACATATAACATTATTATAATATAAAATACACATTCCCTATGATCTATTATATATTTAATACATGAAATAAATACATTTCTAGCTCTTGGAAAACCCTTATGGAGTTGAATGATTTTGAATTATTCAACACAAAATAGACATTAATAAATAATCCCTTATTCATATCATCCCTAGATATAACTCCCTAAATCCATAGAAATTTTAGAATCCACCCCAAATAGGGTTGAAAATTCTTGTTATAGGTTATTTCTCAAGTTAGAAACAACCCCATCTCATGCCTCTAAAATCGATGAAATCACAAACAAATAATTGAAACCTGTTGCAATGAACAATCCCATATATTACATTAACCAGATTTATATTTACACTAACCCAAGTATATTCCCTCTAATATAGTGGTTGGATACTTATATAATGTTTTTAGGTATATAGTTTTATAATGATTTACCCTATTTTGTTTAAAATATAGGTTAATGATGGATTGCGAAAAAAATAAAAAATTAATAATTTAAATGTTTGATGTTTCATAAAATAAACAACGTTTACATAGAGAAAACATTGTATTTATGAGAGAGTTTAAAATAAAAAAATTATTTAAATCACATGAATACTAAAAATATATAAAAATAACAATAAAATAGTCTTAATTCCAAAGGTACTAAATTAAAAGGACTCAAAGCAGCTAAATTATTCTATAAGAATACACTAGACTCTTTTACTCCATGTTCTGATTGAGATAAAATAAATGAATCTATAACATCATAATCCATCAAAAATTTATGAAGATAAAAATCCATTCAGTATTTTTATTGAAAATTCACATGTGAAACTATATATTTTCTAATAATTTTATAAAAGAAATGAGTATATAAATCATAAGTCCACCACTAATTATTTATATATTATAAAACTATATATATATATATATATATGCATTCATTCTTGATGTGAAATGTTTTAAACATATAAAATATTTATGAAATTAATCTATAAAATAAAAATATATCCATTTTATACATTTTATCTTGTGAAAATACATACATATATTTTATTTTCTTGTATCTGCTTTTAAAATTCATTTGGAAACAACTATGGCTACATTGATCCATAATTAATATCCTGAAGGATAAAAACCCAAAATACTGATCTACTGATAAAATAATCTATTTATTAGGGAAATGGATCTAAAAATAGTTTTAGAAAAATCATTTGGAGGTGGAATATATAAGGATGTACACCTAAAGGGTAAATGGTGAAAAATATATCCTCTTAAATGAGCCAATATTGAGTTCCTTTGTACACCTGTAAACAAATATTGAGTACAAAAAAAAATCCTTATATACAAGTGTAGTTGGTGTGAGCATATCTTCCCATTACTAGAATGATGAAGGAAATTTAAATTTAATAAATCTTCATATATGTACAACTTATGTAGTTTATAACATATGTGTAAAAATTTTAACAAAAACCGTCATGAATAATAACATTTATTTTTTTCTATATTTTAAATAGTCTACAATGCATGTATAATAAATATATAATTTTTATTCAAAATATTCTATTTCACATTTAGAATGACAATATATATTTGGGAAAATCAAATATTGACATTTAAATAGAATATTAAACCACATTCATAAATCTACTTAAAAATATTATAATAATTTGTGACATGGAATTTATAATTAAATACATAACCTACTAAAACCATAATTTTCATCAATAGTGGGAAAATAGTTTTACATAATTAATCTTAAATGATAAATTAAATTCCGTTATTATTTTTTATCACTTGATGCCAATATTCATATAAAAACTAGAATATATACTAGATGGTATGGGTTACCCTCCCTCATTATATCACTTCTAAAAAAAATAAAAATAAATACCATTGGATTATTATAAAGTTTAAAAACAATCCAAAAATTCACCTATCCAATTGTGAATTTTTTTTAATTACTCAATCCACCCATTTAAAAAACTAATTCAAGGAAGTAAATGAATAATGAGAAAACTATCAACAAAATATACTATTCCATAGTTCACGCTACATAAAAACAAGACGAAGTGAAATAAATTAACAAAAACATAAATAAAAAATATATGTTGCAAAGTGATTAAAATTAAGAAAACCATATCAAACCTTATAATGTTATATATGACTTGACTAAGGGATGGGTTTCTTCCATGGGTAATAATTATAACTATATTCATGATTTAATGAATATATAATTGATGGATAACCCTTAAAACATGATAAAATATCCATAATAAAGACACCAAAATGTGTTATATCAATCAAAACTCTATGTATCTTTACTAATAATTAAAAAAACTATCAATGTGATATAAGAAAATAATTTTGAATCTTACACCCACTCAACTTATCTCATTATCACACTGTGCATGTGAGTTCATATAAGTTGATGGAATGTTTAAGGGATCACTTATAAATGTTAATATAGATAAGAACCTTAAATATGTTTTAGATTAATCAACAACAAAAACCAATATTCATAAAATTACATAAAAAACTAAAAAATTTTAGGATTTAAGGGGTAGTAAATTATAATGTTGAAATATATAATAAAATGTGGGGTATGAAAGCATAAAAATTCGATTAAGATGAGAAAATATTTGAAAAAATCAATGGCTGGAGACACATTAGAGAAAATATATAAGAAAAATGAGAGATGGAGATTGGATAATAGATAACCCTTAGTATAATATCAATAGATAATGAGGGGTGAGTATGTTTTTTATTTTAAAATAACATTTTAATTTTATTGGTGATTTTATAATAAATATGTATCAGCTTACTAGTTACACGGTACCCCCCACCTAACACTTGGTGGCCATCTTATGACCACCACCACATCGAAAACCTCACCAAATATCCAGTAAGCCCCCAATAGTTATGTAATGGTTTCTATAGTGTTTTATTAAAGAATTAATTGTGTCTAAACATTTTCCTAAACATTAATATAATATTAAGGTCATATTAAATTCTATAAAATAATACATAATTATATCATACAACAACAAAATTAATTTTAAAACATGAATAAACAATTACATTAAATCTAAATTAGATAATGCCGAGATTTCTCTAATTTTATCGACAAAATATACTTTGGTAATTACCTAGAATGTGTGACATACACATTTTTATCTCAAGTGTTTTTATAAAAACTCACCAAATTTTTTTGTGTGGATTTAAAATTAAGTTATGATTACATATAAATAAAATTATACCATGAAAATAATCTAAAACAATTATAATAATGTTGAATAATGGTAGAATATTTAATAATTGATTAAAAAGGAACAAATAGATTTTAAAGAATACAATTCTTCACCATGATTAATATTGGAAGAAAGTATAGTGGTTTTTTATTTCTCTAGAAGTAAGGAATAATTTGATTTGTAAATTATTTTATTCACGTAATTGATGTGGAATTATTAATCAAGGGTAATAGAACATGAAAATATTAATTATATCCTAATATAATAGATTAATGAAAATTTAATACTATATAAATCCATAGATTCACTTGATAAAACATGAGGTTGTTGTGATATATAATGGTATAGATCCAATATGGGATTTTAAAATCTACGAGATTAGCAAAAGAAATATGTAACTTCATATCTTAAAAAATTATAGTGATAATGAAATTGAAATTGTGGTTTAACTCTATATACGACATCTAAATTTGAAAAATCGTAAAGTCTAAATTATGATTTTTCATCCTAAAAGAACAAGAAAGGTAATTTTTTGAAAAAAATGCAAAAATATTATGGATGTTTTTTTTAAATATGGAAATTATAGTTAATTAAATTTAAAAACATTTTGAAGTATACAATGTTTTGAGAAAAAGATCATTTTTATGATGTTTTATTCATTGATGTGTTTTTATAAAATATTAAATGTGGGCATCAATATCAAATAAAATAGAGTTATATTATTTTTAAAAAATTGATATACAATTATTAGGATGAATAATATAAAATAATCTTGAAAGTATAGTGTAAATGTAAAAATATATTTAAAATTTGAAATGAATGAAAATAAATATATAAAAATATAATGGGGATGAGAAATGACATAAAAAACATGTTACTATAGGAAAAACAACATAACTATAATTTTTATGTATGGTCATGTGAGAAATATTCATGGTATTAATAGTAAAAAATGAAACACTTTTTATGTTTAAAAAAATAGAAGATAATAATTCTATGTTTTTTCTAATGATTTTACATGTATAAAATATGTTTATTTTATAATGTATATTTTTTTTATCATCCGTATGAAATTTAAAAGTTATGAGTGAGTTTCTAAAAAAAATTATATAACAACATATAATGAAAATGGATTGAAATACAAAAATGGATTACTAAAATCATATCATAATAATCATGGAATCATGCATGAATTTGGTGCTCCATAAATGACTTCGAAAAATATATTAGTATTGAGAAATAAATAAATATATTTTTCTATAAGTATAACCATGTTATCATATTATACAACCTTAAAATATTTCTGGAGATAAAAAATAGTAGTTCCTATATGCAATCTCTAGATACATGTACTTCTAAAAAATCCATTTAATATTAAATATGATATTTTTCTAGAGTTATGTGAAATTTAAAGAGAATGCAACTGCTTTAGAACACATGCATTTTTAAATTAATGGAATGAATTTGTGAAAATTTGATGAATTGTGTCATTATAATGGTTTTCCCTCTTATAAACCAAAATTAAGAATTTATCTATTTAATAATATGTGTTTAAGGAAAATCACAAAAAAAATTGATGTTAATATAAAAAAGGACCATTTTTCTTTAAAAATATCACTTGAATTTGATGATGATTATGACAAAACACTACTATAAAGGAGGAATATACCAATGCTTTTGAACTATAGTCCATAAACCCATTCGTGTATCCCATACCAATGTTTTCATGAAGCATAGATAATATCCCCATATTAAATTACATTTACCAATGGTTTCCTTAAACCAGTTTTTATATTTCACTTCAATTTGCTGGGAAAAAACTGATATTGGTCTATACCAACATATTTTTTACACTATCAGAATAAGCCCTAGAATATATTATATAATTACAATCAACCGACACTAGTAACCCTTATAAACACACTTCTAATATTCACATACAAAACCAAATAGTGTATGACTGTTAGTTACATTGAATTTTTAATATAGAATAATTAATATATATTTCACTTTTGAGTAATTAATAAATTGAAAATTACTTGATAATATACATATTCATTATTCTTTAAAAATTCAAAATATATGAACCAAAATACCGAATGTGTCATATAGATCATTTATTAAAATGAATTAATCAATTTCTCACTCTATAAAAACATTATTATTGTTAACAATACCATCATAATCATCCAAAATATAATCATAAGGATCATAATTTGTAAAAAAAATCACGATGAAGACCTAAAACATCATTACCCTGATAAAATTAATGACCGTAATCACCTATAGAATCATATAATGGGTGTATTTTTGACAACCTTGTATCAAAAATGACAATCATTTCTGGAGGAAGAGATGGAAACTTATCCATTATATCTATTATGAACCACTCTATGGTCTTTTGATTTCCTCCATGCTCATAGAAAACCAACTTTTTTTCTTCCAATGACTTTGGAAATAAATTATCAAATTATTACTCAATATTAGTATATGTTTTTTAATTAATAAAATTAAAGCAATATCAAGTTGGGATTATAGTCTTATTTAGTTGACATGGGACCCTCCCATGGTTCCTCTCACCTAATAATTTTACTAAATTTCCATTTTGAATGATGTTTTGTTCTGTATTCTCATCAAGAACCATTATATAATTCTGTCGAAAATAAAAAATATATATTAATTCTGAAATATATAATAATTTTTTGATGAAAAATTAAAATTAGTATATTCTTATCTGATATCTTACTATTAAATAAACTCCCATATTTTTTTTGATAATAATACAATTTTTCTTGAGGTAAATTCCATTAAATATTGGACACTACCCAATATAGTTAATTAAATTAATTAGTGTTAAAAAATATTATTCAACCATACCATATTATTGAATAAAAACAATTAAGCTGAGCTATATCTAAAAGGAAATATTGTATAGTTTCTATAACCATGTTCTTAATTTTTTTTAATAATATTCAATAATATTTTAATGATACCTTATTTTTTGGATTGTTTTTATCTAGTCATTAGTATCACAGTGTGTATATTCAACATTTAACAACAATTATTATTATTTAGTTTTGAATAATACTAATAAAATATAATAATATGATTCAAATAAATAATTAAAAATAATTATAATTTTACCTAAATATTATTAAATTTTAATAATATTTAAATATATTCACTCATAAAGTTGGTAATCATCTACTAGTACATAATAACTACACTTGATGGTTGGTATACCCTTTTAATCCTATCCAACTATATTTGTGAGGTACACATATAAGTCATGATTATATGACCTCCATAGTTTCCCTTGTTAATTCAAATATTCATCCTTTAAAAAATTCCATTGAAAAAATTAAAGATAAGATATAACTAAAATATTAATTTATTTAATATGAAAATATAAGTACTTTTAATATAATAAATTCTCTTTCCCATTTCATGTAATTTTTAATAAAATTGACTTTATCATAGGGCTACCTCTAAGAGATTGGTTATATGAGAATCATATATCTATATTCGGAAAGTGTTCCTATTAAAAATTTATATATCTGAGTAAGATTCCTAATAACATGGTTTTATTCAATGTACTCAACCATTACACATGTATGGTAATTCCATGAATCATTCATGTGAGTAAATTGATGCTTCTAGGTAGTATAATGGGTTATGAAATAAAAAAGAAAATTCTAAAATTAATACAAATTATAATATAACTAATATTAATTTGGTTTCTAAAAATAATAGCTAAAATAAATATGTGAATCTAGTTTACCATTTAGATTTGATATATTACTTTCCTATAATAGATAAATATCCTATGATGGTTTAATAGTTTACAATTTATGATCACGCCTTCCACTATTAATTGGATGATAATAAGGAATTGGTGTATAGGTAAAGGAACATAAACATATAATTCATAACATATATGTGAACTTGAAAATATTGGTAGCATAAAAGTTGAATGATAATGAATCAGGGGAGGGGAGACATAATCCAATAAAAAAATATATATGATGAATAGGGCATAGATAATTTAGTAGTGGTGGAATGTATGGTCTTATGATCCATTATTCCTCACGTAGATCTATGTAATGATAAAGTTTTAAACAAATGACATGTACCGAAGTTTTATGGTGTGAACTAGTATAGAAGGTTCTCTGAATATATTACTACCTCCCAACACAATTAATTATTCAAATCATCAAAATCAATAGTATTTTGAGATAATTAATTATACTTACAAGTTGGTTCCTGAATTAAATTTAAAAATGATTAATAAAATGGAAATGTACATTCTATAATCAAAATATAAATTTGGAATACTATATTAACAGTTGTAAATGGATGATAAAATCCCAAATAGAATATTCAATGATCCCCACTACACAATATTTTCACACATATCTCTTCATTATTTAATATATTCACTTTTGGGATCTAAAATGAATATTTCCTTAGAAACAAAATATAACGGGAATTCTAAATAAGTAATATAAATTGGATATAAAAACAGGGAATAAGGGCAGATAATAAAGTATTAAGACATATTATGTAGTAAGGAAAACATTGTATAAGAGGTGGAATAAAATACTTAGTGTTTAATAATTAGTATGAGAATATGGTCATAAGGGGTAGAATATCTTAATCATGGAATAATTATTTTTAGGTTAGTGAAGATATAAAAAGTGGAATAACACAACCGAATCATGAAATTTTGAAATAGTATTTATCAAATTTAATTATTGGTTTGAATTCATTAAATATTATAATATATATAGTATTGAGTAAATTAAAATGGTAGTTTGAAGATAATTTAAATCCCCAAACCTTTTCAACAACAATATATTAATTTTTAATGAAATTAATGTCTAATTTTTAAACTCAATCCCATAATTTTCACATTATTGAAAAAATTAGACTCATATTCAATGAATCACATTTTATTTTTAATATGATTTTTAATCAATAAATCATAACATAATTTAAGAATTTTTTTATAAAATTAATGTATTTTGAAAAACTAATTTTGTACATTAAACATATCTATAATCAAGATGGTGTGTCATAAATGTTATTTTATAATACCAATTCTTAATAAACCATCCTTTTTTATTTGAAATATAAATAATGATAGTTTATTGAATATTTAATCATATATAATGTTATTTAAATTTTATCAACAAACCAAAGGGTTATATTAAAATAAATCATATTTTATGAAAACTTATAGAATAAACAATTATATATACTAGCAATTTTTTTGTAATAATATAACAAAGAAAATAACTAATGAACCCAACTAAGGTTTAATTAATTAAATAGGAAATTAATATAACAACATTGCTTCTATAAATTCCCCTTAATTAATAGTTCATAATAAACTCTAATAATTTAAGTATTTATGTAATCATATGTCCTATTTTTATGAACTCAATGGGTGAAATTCACTGTGTTAATTTCATCAGCATCATCATAAAAAATATTTCGTAGTATTACTTCAAAAATGATACTAAATTTTATTTTTTAAGATTCATTGACATGAAACACTTATTTCACAATTGATGCAGTAATACATGGCTCATCAGTTGGGAGAAAGTGATTAAAAACTATAACCCTATATATATATATATATTCTCTATCATATACTTGAATCAAACCACCACTAGTTAAATAATGTATTTATAACTTCTATTCAATGATATATTTTATGAAATAACTTATCCTAAAAACATTTTCCTCAGTGGGTTCAATATAACTAACATCAAAAGATATTAAGCGAATTTTTTCTATATTAATTAATAAAATAATTTAAGTGAGATAATATTTTTAACCATATTTATTGAAAAAACATACCATATTGATATTTTAAACATATCTTATTGAAATTAAAGACAATAATTTTTTTATGAATTATTATCAAATTGTTTTTTCAATAAATGTTGGTAAAAATGTTAAATTATTATTGATCTTGAAATTTTTTAACATCATTCACCCATTATGTTTTCCTAGTTATAAATTTATCATGATCAACATGAAAAATTAATTATTTTCTTCCCTTAAAGAGCATATTATGTTTCTTTCCATCCAATAAATTTACCATTTCACACATGTAACTTTTAATTTTCTTACATCATGCCCACTTTAGTGTGGTTTTTCTATTATCAATTTTTTATCCCTTACAATTTTGAACCCTAGAAACACTATATAAAATTATATCATTTGGATTTTCATCACACATCCAACACTATACATTATTTAATAGTGATCTAGCCTTTATCATTATTCCACTTCTTAATTAAATAATATGATCCCATCCACTACCATTATATAACAAGTTATTTTTTATCCTATAATATTTGTATGTCCACAATTTTTTTTTTCATTTTTTGTATTATATAATTCTTCTATTATAGATCTATTTATATACTCTATCACATTTTTGATACAGTTGATGAAAAATAATTTCTTTTATATTGAGGAAATGACTATACTTTCACATTAAATTATTTCATTTAATATATTGATTTTGTTTGTTAATTTGTTACTACTATTTTATAATTATTATTTTTAAGGAATTTTATTATTTTATTATTTTTTTAAAGAATCATAGTATTTCATGTTTTTTATTTTAATAAATGATGTGAAAATAATCATATAATGGTAATTATTAAACCCACATCTCTATAATTAGTTTTTGGTTGTCATTATTAGGATTACCAACATGGAAATCCTATGAGGTATTTATCAAATGAAATATTTTTATGTATGTTATCTTTAATTACTAACATCAAAAGACACATATAATTTTGGTTTTAATAACCAACATTAAAACAAAACTTACAATGTCATTCATATAAATTTCATTTTCCAACTGATGTAAAAAATTAAAAAAAATCACTATCAACAGGGTATAATTAATTTTAAGTTCTTTTATTTTATAATAGTGAGTCCACTATTTGAGTAATGATCTATTATGGATGTTTTCTATATAATCACAAAACAAAATAAATATTGATATCATGTTTAGCTACCTATTTTTCTACCATAATATTTAGTAAATGTATCTAACATAAAATTATCATATTATGTTATCAGGTTAAATAACCAACATTTTATTAAATTTTTACACATATTTGATAGAATTAATGGTCGTTCAATTGGGTTTGAAAATGAATAAATGTCATTATTATAAAAACTCCCTCCCTTTCTCAAAGTAACTGAATGATAAATTATACATTAGAATTTAATATATTTCATACATAATATGATAGTATAAGATTAAGAAATACATAAAATGACATAATATATAAAACATACATAATAAAATTACTTATAATATGTAGTCGTAAACCATATCACAATTGAAAAATATCATGTGATGTGTCATATTCCTCCCTACAATGCTCAAAGTACCTAATGTATGTGATTTAAGAATCCCAAAATTTTAACCAATAGAAGTTAAAGTGGTCTAAATATAATCATGTTCCTCATATTAATTTTTAATTGTATTGTTATATATTTTGATCACATCACCCAAATATATTAAAAATAAATTCAAACTTTATTGAAAAAAATATCCTTTCAAAATTAAACACTAATGATGTTTTATATTTTTATAGAAGTATTTACTATTGATATAGTAATTATATTTTGATATATAAATTTAGTCTAATTGAGAACCATGGATGAAACTTAGTAGGATAGTGAAATATTAGATATACTAGTAAGTGTAAAAGGATGGGGTAAAAAATTTCTCTAACTCATTGGGTAATTGGAACATATAATTTAATTTTTTTAAGAATGTCATTCTGAAAAATATGTATAAAATATATTTCTAAATATGGTCAAATGTAACATCCATTAACAAGTCATTATTGTTTTGTTAATCTCATATGGATGTTGGAATCAAAACATGAATATTGTTATGAAAATCATGTTTTTTTAGATATTATTTCACCTCTCTTCAAATGGAATATTTTAATATGATTCTTGAATATCTATTTATAATTGTTTTCTCTGATTTAATCATCAAAAAATAAGTACATTTAACTTCCCTGTTATTATAACAAATAAAACCATGATGCATTTCAGACCTGATACATGAATCTATCAAGTCACACAGGTATCGTAAATTTTCTTCCTACATCCACCTAACATTTAGAAGCAATAAAAGAAATATATGATATATATTTTGGGTACAATGTGTTTCAAAATTAAGAAGATTCATAGAAAATTGGATGAATAATATTGAAACTCAAATAAGATACATTTTTTTAAAGACTATTATTAGATTTAGTAGGAACATTCATTCTCATTATATATTACATATGAAATTTCTAAAACATAAAACCGAAATATTTAAATACATTAAGTGCATATCTTCCAAAAATAAGCTAAAGGGACCTCTTGATCTCAATAAATGTTTTCCTATATTTGGATAATTTTTCTATATGAAGTATTATTTGGAAATAGTCATAGATTGTCTATGAAATAATACCAACTGTAAAATTTAATACTTCAAGATATTATGTTCCTCAAATAGTTAATAAAATATACATTACCACTTATAATAGATCTGAAAATGATTCCCTAAGTGGTAATAAAATATATTATCAACATAAGTATAAAATATAAAAAAAGGAATATTTTGAATAAGAATAAAATATTTACCAAAAATTATTTAATATATCTTTAAACCCATTAATTCAATGTTTAAAGTCCATGTATATATCATTTTCAAGAAAAATGTTTCCATATATAACTATAATAAATAATGAAATTGGTTTATTCATAAATATCAATGGGGGATGGTTATAAATGTGAATAAAAAGATTCATTTTATTGCATTAATTATGAATATTATGAAATAGATTAAAATAATCACATGATAACAAAAATATTGATTTACCTATTAGGGAGGATTTTATATTTGTTTACAATACATGTGTTTGAAATTTTAACAAATTTTAATATTTTGGTGAGTTTTTTAAAAACGTTTTAATTTTTTTTAGTGGAATAGAGAGTGGTGGAATTATAATAGATGCTACACATGTTGATAAATTACAAAAGAATCACTAATGAAGATTAAGAAAATATTATACTATGTGTTTAATAATATTTAATATATTTTAAAATTTCAATGTTTTTAGTGATTTGAGATGATTTTATGTGGTTTGGTGTTTAGAACTGATTTTATAAGGGTGGAGTTATGTTTGGAATTTAATATTTAGAAATTTTAGAAAATAAATCACTATAAAATATTAAACTAATCTTAAATCATAATATATTTGATTTTTATGAGTTATGTATGTGTAAATAAGATCAATATTATCTCAAATACATAAATTATGAATCTATATAATTAGAAAACAAGCTACATACTATTAATAGCTAGGAAAAGGTGCTACAATAGAGTAAATCAATGGTATTTATAACTATATCGTATTAAATTAAATGCATAAAATATAACATTGGTGTGTTTATAGATACATAAGAAAAAATCATACATTATTCCATGTTTAAACAAGTTTCTAGAAGAATAAATGAAATTCATAAAAAAATATGAAGAATTAATTATATGTTGGGCCAAATTAATTAAAAAATTTCTGGAAATCCAAAATAATTTACTCTAAAGAAGTGCATGATTAACCTAAACTTTTCAACAACAATATAGAAATCAACAAATATCATATATGATTGAGAAAGGAAACCAATATAATTTTAATATCACAAATTATAGTATTTTAATATGATTTTCAAAGAGGTATAATTTAATATTGTTAAATATAACTTTGATTCAAGATGACAATATTTTATAATGAATATTGAGATGTTTTTAATATAGATAAATAATCATAATGAAATAATTCTTTTCATGATATCCTAAAAATGTCAGATAATTGAATTCAGGTTTTCTGGATTTTGAAATTCAATTTTTTTGAAAATTTAATAGATAGTGAAGAATACTAATCTAGAAGATTTAAATATGGTTAAAATCCCATAGAAATAAATTTTACATAATGAATACGATTCATATACAATTAATTCTGGATAATTAAACCCATATTAAATATTGTTTTTTGAGATTATTTTTTTTGTGATATTTTCTGAATACATTTTTGAAGATAAACAGGTGATGATTTATTAGGAATTTTTTGATTAATCATAAATAGAGATTATAATTCCATTTTTCATGGGTTTTCATTATTTTTATTATAAAAATCAATTATAGTTACAGTTTTATAATTATATGAGTAATGGAAATCCAAAAATTGATGTATCAACAAATTAACATATGAGTGAGTGATGAAATATTATTATATATTTGATAATATTGGGAGAGAATAAATTTTTTGACGTATTATAGTTTTAAATTTATATTGATAGTTTTTTCATCAATTAAAAGGAAAATTATGAGGATAACACAACCCTGTATTTTTTGAGATGTGAGAAGGAGGATGATCACAACCATATATTCCACATGGGAAATTCGCATTCCTGCTTAAAATTATTCAAAACAAATTATGTAATTATATAAAAAGTGGGTTCTTTTTTTGGTTAGTGGGTTCTATATCTTTAATAGGTTTGTGGATGTATCCATTCATATATAATATCCTTGACAATAAATTATATTTTTTGTTTTTATGTGTTAAAAATAAATATAAACTGATGATATATTCATCCATATTAGAGTTAAACCTCATTATCAATTTTTTTTCTTAAATTTTTATATATACTATTATATGTTTTAATGTTCAATGGCGAATTGCTAATTGAGTGAAAATTAAAAAAAATCAAAACCGAATCACCTCATCTCTCAATGGTAATGAAATTATCATGTGATCCTACAAATTAGTATCATATCCCAAATTTTCTCTAATAGATCTCAGATGATATTTTTACTAATAAAAAAATAAAATAGTAAAGTTTTTATAACCTTTGATGTGTATAATTTTTGTATTTCTAAAGAATTTATAGAACATTATCTTCAAACTCTTCTACATGTCATCCTTGATTTATTGTATAACTTTTATAGTACTTTTTGAAAATTCTGAATCTTATCATTCAATTGAGGGAAATATTGAAAATTAAGGAAGTTAATGAAATTTATTAGTTATATATTTATATATATGTAAAGGAAGTAACAAAAATTATAGGTTTAAGAACTATAATATATATTTGGAAAAATATGAAAAATAAATACTAAATGAGATACAATGTTAAAGAATAAAAATATTCAACTTTATTGAAGTGATTATGATTTGGTGAGAAATTATGAATGTGAATATAATGATGAATAAATTAAAATTTTCATTTCATTTTTAGCACTATCAAAGTATATATAGAAACTTTTTTATTAATCTATAGTGTTGAAAAAATTCATGATAATTTATATATAAAACTAGATGTAAAAATTTATAATCATAAATATTGAGATCCTAGGGAATTTAAAATTGATCAATTATGTATCCCATTTCTTTAATTATGAGTTCAGAGGGAAAGCCTCCATCAATATAATGGTCAAGAAATCAAAATTAAGTGTTAGTTAATCACTATATTAATACAAGTATTGGATATGAGAACATTAAATATGATGAGGAATAGAATATAGATGGATTTGTTGATATCATCTACTTAATGGAAATAATCATCAAATGGTGTAATTTTATGTATTAAGGTAAAATTCCATCTAGGTGTTTTAACTTTGGGGAAATGTCACTTTTCTACTAACTTTAATTTAAGGTTTTTAAATGACGATGAAAATGATGAGGAACAATAAAATCCATCAATAAAGGATATTATTCAATTAAAAATAAATATTAATATAATTTCAATATGAATATTCCATCAAATTTATTGAAAATTAATATTCCATATCATGAAGAACATATATAACACAATGATTAAAGTTTTAGTAATGAATAAAGTCAAATAGAAATATTATAAAAGTACCCATTTATTAATAGGATTATGAGGTTCATCCTCATAAAATAACACAGAATATTATAGGAAGATTTATATTTTCAATAGGGAATCATCTATGTAGAACAGTATAGAAATTGAGATCAATTTTTTCAAATAATATTTATCTGGATAAGGGATGAAAATTCATATATCAATGAAAAAAGTTATGGAAAAAATATATTAAGATTAAAAAATGATTCAAAGTGAAATAAGTTATAAATTTTTAACCTTATAATGGAGGGAAAAGAAAGAAAATTAATGATATCACTCATGAAATCACAATTAGGTATGAATAAGTTGATAGGATAAATATGAGATCTATTGAAATTGAGAAAAAATAATATTAACTCAATCATAATGAAAATATATTCTTTGGATTGTGTAATTGTTTAACGTAATTTATAATATATTTTATGATACTAAGAAGTAAAATTAGAGTGAAAAGAAAAAAAGGGTAATAATTATTGATATATAAGATGTATGACAAGAATTTGGGAGGTCTAGTAATACAATTCCTTAAAATAAGATCATGTTTGATGTATAATCCAATAAAAAATTACAAAGATGATTAGCTATGAAAATTTATTATTAGAAAAAACCATCTCATGTATTTCTAGTTAAAAATTAAAAAAATCCAAAGTAACCGCAAATATTAAAAATAATACTTTCCCAAATGGTACTGGAAAATTAATCTCACTTTCATTATTTAAATGATGTTATATAACCGACTGAAAGTTATTATTTTATTATAAAAACCTTAAAACCCAGGGATACACGTCACATAGGACGGATGTAGTGAAGGACAAGGCCGTCCTTCTGGATTACATTGACACATTCGAGTGGCAAAGAGTTAAGGCTGTCATAAAATATCAAAGTCTCCTCTGGCCTTCCCCCACGAGCCATCGTATCAGCTGCAAAGTTGGATTCCCGTACACTATGATGGACCATCCTACCCTATTTGGTCTCCGCTTTGCACCTTCTATAAATATACACCAGGTTCCAAGCTATGTCACAAGCCCCCTGAAGAGATCTGACCAGAACCTCCGAATCAGATTCGACCTCTGTCACCCGAAGACCTCTCCTCTTGCAAAGAGTGACACCTGAGAGTAGGGCTCTAAACTCCGCACCCATAGAAGAGCCTGGTCCATAGTAAGAACAGAACACAATGTGCACCGAACCCCAACAATCCCAGAGAACACCACCGCCCCTCAGGATCCCCCCCTATACATGAACCGTCTACATTCAGTTTCAACCTGCTGTCCGGAGGTTGCCACCTTACCCATCTCCCCCTCTGCAAGGTCTGAGTGCACTGTCCCTTAACAAGGTTCCCCAGTATACCTACATGCACTCCATTCTTGAAAATAGTGACAAGTTCTATGATGATCAACCTCATACGGACCTATAGAGCTAACAAAGATCTTCTGCCTCCTAACCGTACCTGGTTACGAGCTTCCCAAAGGGTCCAGCATACAGATATCAGGATGATGATGCCTGCTGAACGCTCCTCTGTTCTGTTACCAAAACCTGAAAACCAAGATATAAGATGCTCACGAACCGAAAGATACTCCCCAGAAGGAAACCTGAAATGAGAAAACTGGGACCAAAGGAACACTACCCATCTCCCCTGAAAAAACAAATGTAACATTGATTCTAAGTTCAGTCTCTCACAACAGTAGCAACGCGATTCCAAGGAGACCCCTCTCTTCTGAATGTTTTCCTCTATGGGTACCGCTCATTTTTGAATCCACCACACTAGTAAATTAATTCTAGTTGGGATTTCTTTACACCACGTGAGCATCTCCCCTGCCACCCCATTACCACTCCTCTGCTCAATTCTCTTAAAACCATTCAAATTAAAATGCCCCTACCCAACTTCTGTAAAGCAACAACGGTCTGGTTCATCTCTCATGACAACACTGTTAAATAGATTAAGTTGCGATTGGTTAATGTTTTCATGAATAAAATCATACCTCCTGTATGCCTCCCTGAAAGATATTTCAGGAAGAGGGCATCCCTCATAACAGAGCCTCTCCTCCGTCCAAGCATCCTTCCAAAAACTAATCTCCCCACGTCCAATCACCCATCTGGTGTAGTCATACAACACCTCCATATGTGAGACTATACACTTGGCGAGGCCCATTGCACCATGCATGCAAAAATTGCCATGCACACCATATCTTGATCTGAAAAACTTTTCCCAAATATTTTTACCTGCAATCACCTCCCAATCCAATCTTGCTTGCAGTCCCCGAATAGATTCATGGATATCCTGAAGACCAACACCACCCTCTTCCACTGGACGGGCCATCCTCTTCCAAGATGCCCAGTGGAATCTCCCATACCTCTTCGCATCCTATAGGAACAATGTGAGAATATTATAATTTCTAGTATATCATTTCCCTACCTATTCAATTTAGGGAGCATGAACCATGGGGGGATACAATAGTAATTTGGAAAAAATAATCAATAACAATAGTTTGATAAAATATATGAATGAAAAAATATTTTTTAAAGCATAAAGGATATTTATGGAAGTCTTGATTAAGAAGGAAACATCTCAAATGTATTTCATATAGTTAAACTAGATAAATTAAATCCCTATTTGAGATAAGAGAAAGTTCAAAAAATCGAATCTATCAAAACAATAAAAATATTATTAATAGTTCCAACAATATTTAAAATTGAAGGAGATATTGATTTTTGAGAGTAGTTACTCTTCCCACATGAAAAGTGTTATATATAAATTAATTAATATAGAATTATATTAAGGAGGTTAAATCGCTTTATTCAATGAAAACTCACTAATGATCAATTGTTTTAGGGGTTATAAAATTATATTTTGTTAATGTGTTAGTGAATAAAATATTAAGTATATAAAAAATTAATGTTCATCCAAATGGGTTTATTTTCAAAAATAATTCCTAGTTATTAATTTTATAGAAATATAGTTTCTTGAAAATTTGTTTTTGATAACCTAAGGAAATATTTTTCATGTTAGAGAACCCAACACACACTTTTACATGAGTTTCTATGATTATAATTTCTCTTTAATAGAATAATTGACAATAATTTCAAAAATATTAGAATGAAGTTGAATATATAAGAGGTTGTAAGAAAAATTACTTTTTAAAAAAAATATTCTATCACAACATGATTTTTTATAAACAAAATATATAAAATGAATACATATAACTTGGGATTAGGGATATAAACAGAATACTATTGGACTTTGTCAACTCTAATGATTATGGACCCATTTCAAAAAAGTAAAAAAGTGGAGATAAGTATTCCATCACATTGATTTATTAATTTTATTTAATTAAATGATTTATATTTATGTCTTATAAATCTAAATCATTTTTCATGTGAAAAACTCTTAGGTTAATAGTTAATAAAAAATCGGTTTTTCATTGAGATGTTTGTTCTTAAATAATTAAAGCAATTATGAAAAATAATTTAGACTATCTAAAAAAATATGGCCTAAGGCATGGGTTTAGATCACCTTAGAATCCATAGAAAAATTGAGTGACATAAATAAAAAATAGATGTCTTGTTTATATGGATTAAACCATACTAAATAATTTTGATGATTTAAGCTACCTAATATCACTACTACTAGAATTAATTAAAATAAGTGATTTTCAATTTCAAATTTTGATATAAGAACATATAAGATATGTATATATAAGATGATAAATCTAAAAAACTTCATACAATTTTGAATTCATAGTTTGATCAAGAATAAAAGTATTAATTTTCCAAAAATTTAATGATATTGATGATGATGGACGAGATGTTGGTTATAAAACAGATAGTAGTCCATATAAATTATGTAACATAAAATTTTAGAGTATAATTAATATTAACAATCAGATACTATTTTATGATGAATATGAGTGAATGAAATTAGTCATAAATGATTATAAAGATGATGTTTTAAACTTTTAACCCACTAAACAATGTCAAGAAAAATTATAAATTCTAGATAATGAAGTGGATTTAGATTATTCTTGTTATGTGACTATGTATTACATTACAAAATAGATAAATTCAATATATAGAAAGGATATTTATTCTAGTAATACAATTTAATAATATACTCAGGGGGTACAAACAAGTACAAAAATCCTATAAGTAATTCACAATGTTCTTCATCTAGAAATTGATCCCCAAACTAATGATGATTCATTTGATAAAGAATAAAGGATCGAATAACTGAATGAATAGTGAAGTTAGACTAAAAATAATGATACTTGTCAGATTATTTGAAGAAAAAAAATAAAAATATTATTTTCATAGAATGTATTGTTAAAAACAGATGAATGAAAATGTTTAGAAGGTAAAAAATAATATATGATCGGTTGGAAATGAGTATCCACAAATTGATGGAATTTCTTTTTGACGAAAAATTATTCCATCCAGAGAAACCTGATAATGTTTTAAAATTTATATCCATTGAAAAAAAATGATATTTTAAATTATATAAACTAGATTTGAAGTATGAATTTCTAAATATTGGTCTTAGTGGAGAAGTTTATAGAGATAACATAGTGTTTTTATATGATGATCTTGCTAGAAGGTGTGTAATTTAGAGAAATATATATAAGGGTTGAAACATGTAATTAATTGAGACAATCCAATCATTATTTAACATCATTCCTAGAATTTAAATTCTATATATCATAAAATTATTTTACAATCCCATGAATAGAAGTTTAAGTGTCATTGAGGATTAATTAAATGTGCAACTTATAGTACAACATGTGTGGACATTTCTTCATAATTGAGACATAGTAGACATTTTCAAGACTTTTCACTAGTTATTATCATCTTTATAACCTATAGAATATATAATTAAGAAATTAGTGAGTTCCAACTATTAGTAAGGTAAAAAATTGGAGTAAAACATGATGCTGAGAGAAGAGATATTATTTAGGAAGCGTAACATGATATCAAAAAGTGAATGATCATAATTTTGGAAACATTTAATAAGGAAATGATATTGTTATATAGGGTGATAAGAAATATTTGGTTAATAAAATTTTAAGGGTTTAAAACATTTTATGGGGTGGTACTTGATATGAAATAAGAAATAGTGATGTTACATTAAAGCAGGATCACCTAATGGAGAGAATTGTGAAGGGAACATAAAACATGTATTATACCCAAAAATTAAGGTAATGTAAATAGGTATATATGTAAGGGGAATATAAAAAAAATATAATAAGTTAATACAAGAGAATAACATAGACTAAAAGAAATAAAAATAAAAATAATAAATAACCAAAATGTAACAGGAGTGGTTCAAAAGCTCCCATTTGTGTTTTAAAGTAAATTTGATGAAACCCACATCATTAAAAAATATATTAAGAATTTTTTGAAAAGATAAAATGGAATTTTCAATGTGAAAATTAATAATATGTAACTTGGTTTCAAAATATAAATTAGAAAATTTGTATTAAATGAAAAGATGTACATTTAAGAAATAATATTTTTAAATAAAATGAGAATTATTCTTACAAAAACAATACTTTTATGGGGAAACATTAATCATGGATGATGATTTTAGTCAAAAGGGCAATTCACCCACAAAGTAAGTGATTTTTGTTTATAAAATAATATGGTAAAGAAAACCATTTATATTGTATTTAATTTCAATATGAAACCACATAATGCAATAAAAGAGGTATTGAGAAAATATAAACACATAAATTGTCATTATCTTTATAATTAATAAGCTACATAAGGTTGGTTGTGAGATGAATTTTTAATTAATTTAATTTTAAATTAAATTATTATAATATAAATCCATCGTAAAAATGTATATAAAAAAAGGGTATATGTGGAGAATAAAAATCATATCTAAATGAATAAAAATTGTGATGTTTGAACCAATACCTGAGGTTTTGATTTGTTCTGCACATATTTATTACATCTCAAACAATCAAATTTATTTAATTAAAAACATTCTTATTAATTTTAATTATTTTTATTTCATTTCATATGGCCTGTTTTTATAATTTTTGTTTGATTTATCAAATCATTTGACCTTATATCTGTTATCTAATGTGGATAAGTCAATTTATTTTCAACCAAATTTCTTTATTTACCATGATCAAATGTGTTTTAAAATTTATTAATAACTTATACAATTGTATAATTTTATGTTTTTAATATATTATCATGTAAAGTATGCAGTTTCAAATGTTTTCAAAAAATTAATTAAATTTAAAATGGATTATTCATATGTTCATTTAAAGATTTCATGTTTACTATTACCATTTTTTGTTTATATTACATAACAATGATTAAATATTTACATTCCAAAAATATTTATACAATATTAAATATCCTGTTTATATATTATATATTTTTTTAAAATAATTCATATTATGAGGATGTGGAAATTTTTTAATACATCATCTATAGAGGTAGTAATCATCGCATATGTGGATGATGACCTAATTCCAAACGAGAGTAGGGAGAGTGTTAAATATTTTAAACATAATTTTATAATTTTATTCATATTATAATAATTTTATGTTTTCAATAAATAAATAATTTAGAAAATCCATGATATGATTTTATGAAAAATATAACCAACTATTCAAGGAGGCTGAAGTTCACACAGAACATGATGACATCTTCATTTTTTGAAAATTTTGGATGAAGTTAGAATATTGGTATGTTAACATCAAAATAATTTGATATATTATTACTTATAAAAAATTCATTATTTTTTCTATCCTTTTCCACATGTAACTACAAAATAAAATGAAATAATGATATATTAATATTATTCCATGTGATTAAAGTATTGAACCATTTTTATTTTGATAATTGAAATAATATACCATTATGTGAAATGTTGATGTGAGGGTTAATGATTATTAACATTATTAAATGTGATATCTATGATATCTATGATATATGTGATTATTTGAAAAATGGGTCAAGGGATACAGACTCTTTCTTTAAATACCCACTAGGTGCTAGACATGGAATTCAAGACACAAATTCATGCATGTGATTAATGATTTCAGGACATAGAATGATGGATCAAATTCACAAAACTGATTGATTGATAAAAATGTTATGGGGCACCAATTGATTCTTCAAAACACCATGGTGTTCAAAGCTAGGGTGTTCTTGGCAAAAAATATTTTCATTTTACTATGTTTCCAATTAGCCATAATTTTTGAAATTGAAATTGAATGGATAATGAAAGACCGTGTAATAATGAACTGTCATTCTCTATGGGATATAGTTCTGACTCTGACATGGGTTGAAGAAGTTATGGATGGTTCATGTGTCATTATAATTCTGAGTAATAAATTTGTTTATTTAATGAATAATTAATTTTGGTAACTTCTTTCCATGTTTTTCTTTTTTGTTTATAAAATAGCACTCACTATTATTGACAGGATATTTTATTAGACACCATTAGTGGTAGCCTACTGAGTTATACAAACTCCCTACTCGAGCTTCCTGATAGGTATGTTAATATTGTTCATGTTCCCAGAATTTTATAAGGGTAATATCACATTGTCATGTGGATGTGTTGGTATAGAACTTATATCCTTAAGAGATTTAGGTTGTCCACAATCGCATTGGTGAGATCCAATAGTAAAATAGTGGATTTTGGAAGTGGCTTCAACATTCTTTAATTTTCAGTGAATAAAATATGGGGATGGTAGAGTTTATTAATTATTCCCTCACCCACCAACCATCTTTTTAGTTATCACCAAATACTTGGAGGCCTATCGGATCTCCAATTCTGTCTCTAGACATTATAAATAGTATGTAGTTATATGTATTTTTTCATTAGAACATTATTTATTATATTTATTTCTCCTCCATTCATCTTGTCTCAAAATAGGGTATGCTATGGGATCTCCATGGACACTTTTTGCTTCCCCAAACACAATTAATAGTTGATCCATGTTTTTTTCATCACTGTAGTTCCATATCAGTGAGATTTTGACAATCTTGGTCTAAGATCATCATCATCTTTCAAATTATATTTATTTTAATATTATTAATATAATTCATTTGATTCTTTCATTAATAAATCAAGTACATCATCATCATTGTGTCACTATTTAATTTAATTATTTATTTTGTAAAAATTATAAAAAATTACCATAATGTAGTTAATATTTTAATCTTTCTATAAACTATTTATAGTTTAAGATATCAATAATATAACCCCATATTAATTTTCTTATTATGGAGAGACATACTTATGAAATATTTGACTTTACATTAAATTAAATGTTATAAATATCATAATTACAACCAAGTGGCTTTCAAAGGTCACAATTTCTTTCTAATGATGTTCATGGTTGATAATAACTCATCCAATAAAATTAGGAAAATTGTTGGGGTAATTTTATAATATTAATTTTAACTTTAATTACCCTATTTACCTTTAACCATGGTAAATAAAATTTTAAAGTTACTATTTTCTAAAAATTATTTTGATCTAATTAGACCAACTTTTTCATACTAATTAGAAACTTGTATTTCCGTTTTGAAGTTTCAGTTCACATAAGTGGTTTAATTAAGTTTCACACAAATCCTTTATACGGATCGAGAAAACAATTTTTTTTATGTAAAACATTCAGAAGTTCATACATTTTTTCTTTTTAGTTTTATTTTAAAAAATAATTCAATGATGTAAGTTGGATTAAATAATAAAATAATAATCTAATTACTCATTAAAGACACATAAAATAATAATAGAAAATATAAATAAATTTGATGATATGGCATTTTTGAATTAAAATACAATATTTTTTACTGTTGATTATTATATGAATTTTATCATACAGATACAAAAATTGAAACAAAGTAGATCTTGATGTACCACTTCAATACAAGAAGTTTATTTTGTCAAATAGAACTTATAAAAGTGACAAATTCTAGAATGAAATTTTTTTTCTCCATTAAAATGCGTTAAAACCACCTTTTAAAAATATTAGAGCTTTTTATGCTTCAAATTGAATTTATTCTTATTTTAAGACCATAAAATTTATTAGAAGAATGTAAAAACATTTAATAAATTTTTTTAAAAATAATATTGTGTGTTATCTTCATTCCCTATAATATAATGGCTGGGCGATATCTTTTATTAAAAATAATAATATTTAGTTGTTTATTTAAGTTTGATGTTCCGTATCATGTACACTATCGAAAATTTTATCCTATTTAATGAAAAATTCATATCTAATTAATAAATATTAATAGATATGAAAATTTATTATTCTATATTTTCTTGGGATGTTACATCCTTCCCCCTTTTGGAAATTGGGTCAACATAATTTTGAATTTTGGAATTGTAACTAAGGATTAACTTTTCAAAATTAATTCATTGAAATCCCACATCAGAAAAAGATTGAATAAAACTACAATTTAAAAGAAAGTGAAGTAAAAAGGTCTCTCGAGATAATAAATATCGGGGTAAAATTTAAGAAATAATGGATATGTAAGAGAAAACTATCCATCAAGTTCTGATGGAAAGTGATAGAAAACATTGTCAGGAGAAAGCTAGCAATCAAAAAGCCATTAATTTTGAATGGGTTAAATGGTCTTTGATTTCATAGTAGGAAATGTAAAAGGATTTTTTTTCTTGTTTTAAGATCTTTTTAATTGAGTTGAGGAATTAATTTACTACTTAGAATAATAAAATGAAGAAATTTACTTACCTAAATAAATAGAGATTAATCCTTTTATCAAATTCCACCGCAGACTCATCTTTTCTCCAAACAATGTGTATTCGCGACAAAATATTTTTTCAGTCTAAAGCACTAGTATCAACATATAGAGAATCACATAATAGAAAAATATTAAATATATATTTATCATATCTTTAAATATTAACTAAAACCAATATGTTTGTGATATGTTAAAAAGATTCTCCAAAAAGAATAAAGCATTGGATGAAGAAAAAATACTTTTAATCTTCAAAATTCAACTGTAATACCAAAAGTTCAAAATATACCATTAAAAAAATAAGTATCTTTAAAAATCCTCAAAATATTCCTAACTGACATTGAAATACAAAATTTAGAATGATTTTATCACATAGTCTTTGAAGATAAATTTTAACATTTATCTTCAAATAATATCAACAACTATTAATGTCTCATACCAAAAACTAATTACCCTAATCACATGTTCTCCAAGATTGGTTAATAATTTCCATAAATAAACTAAATTAACATAAGCCCCAAATAAAATCATCCATTCTTCCAGAATATAATTCAACCTTTATTTCCCAAGTATTTAGTTTACCTTGATTATATAGGGTTTTAAAATTAGCAAGTGTCTTCCAAAATAACATTCACCTCTTAATCCACAAATCTATTTCCAATATGATCAAAATTCTTTTCCAAAAATGAACTTATTATTATTCTATAAAATCGTTTATCTAAAAAAAGTCACACTAACTAGTTACTACATGTAGGATAGTGAGAGGCAATGCACCCTTGTTTCCCTTCCGTTGTGGGTTTGATACCTGCGGCCTTTCCAGACGCGACATGCTGTCACCCATGTCGCGTGTTGTACCTTTACATAAAACTCAAAAATAACCATAACATGTTTTAACCTAAATGGATGTATTATACATCTCATTTTCATTCAAGACCTCAACATATTAATTCTTGAAATCTTTTATATATTGAAATTTATTATTTTACCTCTTAATGATTTAATAAAACTATTACCAAAAGAAAGAACATTGTACCTTGATCATTGTGTCCACCTAGTTTCATTGTTATTTTGTTAACATTGATAGAAGGTCCATGAATTGCAAAAATGATTTATAGAAAAATCACTTGCTTCCTTTTTCCAAATACACCTTATACAACTTGGGTCATATGGGTTTTCATAGGGAAATAGTTTTGGAATTAATATTGTATGACATATAATTTCAAAACATCAGATAAGACATGATTTTTATAAAACATTAGGATTGAGTTTGACTTGAGACTTTCAATCAATAGTCCTTATAAAATACCATAAGTATGTACTGAAATTCTATATTTTAAAAGAAAGTATAAAAAGGTTTTTAAAGGGTCTCCTTCTTTGACAAGTAATTAAATTCAAAACATTCTTCAAAATATTTTTATAATTTAAAATATCATAAAATTCCTTGATAATATTTACCTTTTTAAAATATAAGAATATTGAGAAAATGGGATTTGATTAAAAACAACCCATGATCCACATTGGTATCTAGGTATAGTGTAGTTGTTTTATATCTAAAAAAATACTTTTAAATGAATTGTATGATATAAAATGTTTTAGAATAATTTTGACAGGAAATTTTAATAATTATTGCAAGAAAGTCATCGGGAAGAGATATGAATGTTGTTTGAGATCCTCCTCCTCCCTTTTGCAACTAACATTACCTAATATGAAAAAGTTATAGAACTTGGATTTAACTAAAATAATTGTCAAAGAAATGTACCATTAGTTTAAGAAAAACTCATAATCCCTAAAGTTTTCTAAATATACCTCTGATACCAACAATAAGGGCCCTATCTTAAACATTACATATTCTTGAGATTTGTCATGAAATCACAAAGGGAATATTTTTAGGTTTAGAGTTTTATATAATTAGGCCATAAATCATGTATAACCAAATAATATAAATGCATCATGAACACTTCCAATAGTATACATTTCTTTTATAAAACAAAGACTTAAAATTTTACACGGTTTCATTTCTTGTTTTATCATATTAACTTTATAATGATCCCATACATGAATATTTTATCCTTTAAATCACGTGAAAAACATTTAAAAACCTAGATGAGCTTAAAAATATCTATATAGGGAAATAATATAAATAAAGGAATCATTAGTCAATGAATATTTTAAATACATGAAATAATTTTCACAAAATCATAATTTTCACCCATAAAAAATTGGTTCTTTAACATAACTCATGAAATAAGAAGATTAATAAAAAACTACTTATAAATCATAAATCATAAATGTATCTTTTATAATATATATCATACTTATATTGTAAATTTCAGAACAACATATGGAATAACCATCATGGTTATGTTTGGAATACATACCACTGTACAGTTCCTAAATCTCTTAGGAGAAACCCAACTGGTTAACTCCGTCTCATTACCCAATGAATTAGAGGGATATCATGGGATTACCTACCATTGGTTTTTCATGGAACCAACCATGTACAAAAACATTTCCCAAGAACCGTAACATGATCATGACACATAAAACAAGTATAAAAGAAAAATATCATTTCCACTTTGAAACCACAATTCATCATTACTGGAAACACACACATAAATGAAGAATTTTTTTAAAGAAAATGATAAAATTGTAAAGTAAACATCAATACATGAGAAAGACATGAAACAGAGTAATTCTATTCATGTCTAGTATGATAAAAAACATTCCTTGTTTTTGAAATAATCAATCCATTTTTAAAAGACAATTAAAAAATTTAAAATTATTATTTTAGAATCGAAGTGTCCCATAAAAATTTGAAACATTTGAAAAAAATTATAATTTTAAAAATTAATGCTCTTATAAATAAATCCTTAAAACAATTTTTAAAACAAATAAATTAAATATAAATATTTATAAGAATAAATCATCAAAACATTAAAACAATTTTTTAGTTAAAAAGTAACTTTCTTTGGGCCCGACTTGTCTCGTACATTGTTTGTCAACATAAAGAATAAACATTGGTTCATTATTTACTTTAATAAAAACCTTTATAAAGTTTATTATTCCTTTTATATCATTAATTAATATTTTATTACAATTATTTAATAATTTGAGTTCATGTCAGACGTTTTGTCGATATTCGATTGTCGAGTCAAAAATGAACTTGGTATGACGTCAATAGTCAATGAGGTCAAAATTCCATCATATATAGAATAATATTCATGAAATTATTATCATTTTTATACATAATTTATACTTTATAATCAATCCATTAAGTATGGTTATGAAAAATGAACAAAGGTATAATCTTTGATATTCTATGCCATACATACACACGAGTAACATTTTCCATTTTTAATTAATCATTATTAGAAGAAGGAAAGTATTATATTATCATTATAGAATGATCATAATTTAAATATCATCATGTTAATATTTTAAATATATATATATATACATACCATACAACTGATATAATGAATTAAAATAAGTAACATCGCTTCATGGATGTGATAGTTCACACGTACACACGAACAATGTTATCATTTTTATACACATAGAAATTAAGAATTTAATTGGATTATTATTATATTATAATGATTAATATATATATAATATAATATATAAACATTAATTAAATTATTATTACTATTCCTGAGTGATGGTTATGGAAAATGAATTAGATCATTTCATAGAGATGATAGTTCACACGTAATCACGATTGATTAATTCCTTCCCAATTAAATGGAAGTAGAGATGGATGGAGGTGATGATATTAAAATAATAATATATCAGTATATTCAGTATATTGGAGTTATTATATCTTGATGGATGGAGAATATTTGAAGGAAATGGAATAATAAAAAAATAAAATTCCATAAATAAAATGACACATCTTTTTCGGTTGACCACCTTTGAAGAACACATTAACACCTCTAAGGAGGGTGTTATGCATAAAATAATGTCACAAGAATTATGAGAGGGATTATAGGAAGGGTTTAGGGAAAATATTGGTTGAACCAAATGGATTTTACTATGTTATTAATAGAGAAGAATGTATTCCTTTTAATAGAAGTGGGAAGGGGAACCCTTGTAATTATAAAATATATTATATTAATATAAATTAATTTTTTATTACAAATAGGTCAATGTTTATTTATTTAGAATATTGAATGAATAGGGGGGTAAATACAATCATCTAATGATAATTAGGGAATATTTTAATACTTTTTTGTCCTTATATTTTTTTAACCTTTTTAAGTCTTACCATTTTGTCAACTAATTTAAACACGGAGAGTTAAAATAATTACCAAATCATGCTAAAAGACCAATGAATGAGTCATTAATATTTTTTTTGAGTTATATAAAATTTTTGGTGGAATATTTTATTTTTATAAATTTTCTATCATTTAATTATATATTTTCAAATTTAAGTTATGTATTCTGTCATTTTCGACACTATTCATTACATGACTTTAAAAAAAAATCAGAACTTGATTCCTTAGAAAAGAACATTAAATGAATACTAGCATGAAATATTCATCCAAAAAATTATTTTATGGAATAAAATATTTCAAATAATATTTATTTTAATAATATTAGCATAATTTATTTGATTCATTCTTTTATAAATCAATTACTGCATCATTATGGTGTCACTATTTAATTTAATTATTTATTTATTATAAATTATAAATAAATTACTATGACATAGGTGATAATTTTATATTTGTTTGGACTATTTATATTCAAATATATTACTTACATAACCCCATATAAATATTTTTTTTATTTAGGAGAGACATATGTAGGACATGTTTTCCTTTTCTTTAAATAAACATTATAAATGTCATAATCACACCCAAATGGCTTCCAGAGGTCACAATTTCGGCCAAAGGATGTTCATGGGTGATAATAAATCATAAAATAATATTATGATAATTTTTAGGGTAATTTTATAATATTATAATATTAATTTTACCATTAATTAACCTATTTACCTTTAACTATGTTAAATAAATTACTAAAGTTACTATTTACTGAGAATTATTTTGATCCTATTATAACATAATTTTCATAATTATTACAACTATGTATGTCCATTTTTTAAAATTCAATTCACTGAAGGGGGTAAAGTAATTCTAACACTAATCCCGTTGAAAGATCGAGAAAATGTGTTTTTAAGTAAAATGTTCCAAAAGTTCACATTATTTTCATATTTAATTTTAATTTTAAAAAGCATACAATTAGCTAAACTGGATTAACTGATAAAAAATTAATTTAATTAATACGCAAAACCTTTTAAAAGGATAATCTAAAAATATAAATAAATTATATGAAATGAAATTTTTGAATTAAAATGTAGTATTTTTCACTATTTATTAAAATATGGATTTTATCAAAGAAAAAACAAAAAGCCATCCCAAGTAAATTTTGATGTCCCGATTCAAAAAAAAGTTTATTTTGTCAAATATAACCTATAAAAGTGACAAAAAATATTTAAAATTAGTTTTCCAACAAAAGGCTGTAAAACTACCTTTTAATAATATTAGAGATTTTATGCTCAAAATCAGATTTATTCTTATTTTTAGACCATAAAATTTATTCGAAGAATGTTCAAACATATAAAAACATGTGTAAACATAATATAATTAGTTCTACACATTCATACCAACATAATGGCTAGACGATAACTACTATTTAAAATAATAATATTTTGTTTTTCATTTTAGCTCGATGTGGCATATCAGGTACGTTATCAAACATTGCATCCCCATTAATGTAAAACTAATTTATAAATCATATATATTAATAGATATGAAAATTTATTATTCTATAATTACCTTGGATGTTACATATATAATGATAATGATATAGTGTATGCTAATCGACATGTGAGGGTGCATGAACATAATTATCAAATACATGATATAGAATTGGGAGTGGTAATCATCACATTAAATATTTAGTAGAATTATCTCTATGGATAGAAGTGCACAATTTATATATATATATCACTAGAGAATCGAGAATATATTCACACATAAGGGTCTAAACATACTCCAATGTAGATGGTTTGAGCTAATCAAGGATTATGATTTCTCAATCTAATATCATCCTGGGAAGGCAAACAATGTGGAAAATAATCTAAGTAGAAACTTTACTTAAATAATATACATAAGAAGTATTATGAAGGATTCAATTGGATAGACATGTAGAGGATAGACATATGATTCATAAAGTAAGGGACATATCATTTGTTGATCAAATAATTTCTCAACCATCCATTATAGAGACCATTTATGATGCTCAAAAGGGATATTATTGAGATATATAAGAATATATATTCTATAAGATATGAAAAAACATTATATCTCAACATTGATGAAAAGGAGTTTTATGTATGTGTCATGACTATTCATATCATCATATCCTGAGATAAAGAAAGGCCATTTCAATGATTATAAAAACAAAATAGTCTATTTCCAAGAGGAGATAACAAAGATATATAGCGATCATCAAGTGAAATATTTCATGGAAAATAAAAAAGATGAATATTTAGGAATATGTATCAAGGATTCTATAATAGTAGGATCTGAAGGAAAAAATGACAAATAAAATTTTTATGATAAAACCATTACACATACCTATATTGGAATGAGAAAACATAACGATGTATTTTTATAGGAATTCTAAAAGAACCATGGCGAGAAATTTAGTATAAGTTTTATTAGACATTTTTATAAATAATTATCATTTAATTACCACTCATAAAGAATTGTGATTTAATTTTTTCCAAGTATCCTCATTAAAGATATAGCGAGACTATATTTTACACCGCTATCGATTTTATCTGATAAATATCTGAGAATAACTATAAAGTATATAAAATTATCTAAAATGATATGAAACTTTAGTTGTAATTATGAATAACCTATCAACCTTAGGCTGATTGCCGATCCATGTTGAAAATTTAGATACTTGAAGATATATTAAGACATTTCTCAATGCAAACTAAAGTAGGAAGGGATCAATATCATCCTATAGTTGAGTTATTAAATAAAATAATATTTAAATAAATAGTTTATATTGAACTATATAAATCCCTCTTAGAAAATAAATTTAATACTCCATAATGTTGAGAAAATTTAGAGATCCTAATCTTTTGGGACTCAAAATGGATGAAAACATTACTATGAATTTTATGATTATTAAACAATACATTTGAGAAACATAATTTCAAAAAAAAACTATTTATATCTATTAAATTGATATATAGTTTGTTTTTTGAGTTAAAATTTTCTATTATATATCTATTTAGAATATTTTTAGGGGTTTTTTTGGAATAAGATGAATCTAAATCATGGAATATTATCCTCTTTTAGATTCTTGAACACATTATAGAAGTGGTATATCTATTATGACTCTAACCAAACTTTTCTCAAGTAAATGACATGTTTCATTCACCCATATTAAAGAAGTATATACTTGATCACTCACTTTCCTTGAATCAAGAGGTGATATATTTGGAGAATGATATTTATTATGAGGAGTATATTGGGATGATCTTGGATAATAGAATCAAATTATATGAAATATTTTAATACAAATAGACAATGTTCAATGAAATACCCATTAGTATGAAGAAGTAACATTAGGACCAAAAGAAGTGATGAATTACAAGCACCCTTAATAATTTTCACAATAGTGTATGAAATAATACATAGAGGGTGAAATTTTATAAGGGGGGAGAATGTAATGATCTGAAAATTATTTATGATAGTTTAAGATTCCTTTTTCAAAATGATAATTTTATTATGTTTTACAATAAAATATGATAGAAAAACTATTACATTTAATTGAAATATTATACATCATGAAATAATGTTGAGTATAATAGTTAGTCTTAGTATATAGAGTTAAAAGAAAAATAATAATGCAAAAATTATTTAAAACTATATAATATAGAATTATCCTATGAAGATCACTCCTTCTATAAATACTAAAAATAAAATAGTATTAGGAATATGATAGAAATTATCAATGTAAGAATAGAACCATTTTAAGTGATGTAGGTAATGATAATTTATGGGAGTGGTGGTGTATATATAGGGTGTAATGGGAAATGTGACCATTAGGATTTGACATTTATAATTTTTTACAAATATATTACAATGTGAATGCTATAAATTTATTAGAATAATTATAAACCCAATAGTACAGTAAATTACTAGATTATAAGTAAACAATTTTTTTATAATTATATTTTAACATTTTATTTGATTTCCATATACTTTTTATAACTCGATACATATGATATTATAAAATTTAGAATTATTTAAAGTGAATAAATAATTATTTTCCCATTTAAAATTATATTTTATAACAAATATTTAAACTTTACTTAAAAAAATATTTATTTTAAATTTTAATTTATTTTGATAACATATATCTCACTTATAAAATCATAAATTTAAAATTATAAAATTGAGATTTTTTCTTAATTATATGTGACAACTGAATTATGGATTAAAAAGTAAAATATACGATAAATATATGATCATTATTTTGGCATCACAATGAAATAAATATTAAAATGAAATACTAAAAAAATTCATTTTTTCATTAAATAATGTATTATAATTTAATAATATTTATTTTCCATTCATAAAATTAATCTTCCAAAACATCCATTATATTTTAGGTTTTTAAAAACAAAGGTTTTTGAATAATAATAACTAAAACCTAAAAATATTACTATTATATGGTTATCATCTCATAAAATAATGAAATAGAAACAACAAATTCTCCTTGGAATTTACAAAGTTCTAAAACCTTGGGATGTCCAATGGTTATGTTTTATTATATTCTATTTTCTGAGTGTCTTATTCAGGAATTTAGTAAACAATTCCCCCTCTTTATATATTAATATGAATCCATTCTTGAATTCCTCTACATTTCAAATCCTTTAATCAAGATATTCCTTTCATTTTTATCTAATTATCCTTTATAATTTTTTTATGGTTTCATGATTCCATTTTTAAGCTTTGGGAAGCCACTTTGCATGTAAGGGATTCTGACCCTCTTCATTTTCATTGAATGAATTCATTTATAGTATTTTTTATAATTTTCATGTTACATTATTTTAATATAATGAAAATCATTCCATTATAGTTTAATGATATTTTATCAATGTAAGACTTCAATTCATTCTCATTAACACCATTTCAATGTATATTTTTATAATTGATATGTTTCTGAAATCATACTTTCAATTTCCATGTGACCTTAATTCATTGTGAATACCATGTCCTATTATTATTCATTATTATTCAAATAAATTTAATTTTAATTCATTTATTGTATATTTTCATGTATAATAATCACATTCCCCTTTATGGTTTTATAAATTTTGAAGGCCCATTCCTTTAAGAAATTTTGAACTCAATGATTATTATATAAAACTCATTCCAAATTTTTATAGTGTATTGAATAAGTTATTTATTTTGATATATGATAAATGTGGTTCAAATAAATGTATATTTTGATGTTTTAACTACAATAGTGCTTCAATTTATTATCCAATCTTAATATTTCATGTGCTTCCATGTATGATATACTTTTGATTAACCAAAAGTGTTATCTTTTGTTATCATGGTGATGAGAATTAACTAATTCTTATGATGTCATGTTTCATATTGTTTCTACACTTATTTCATGTAGAAATATTTTTATATACTTGATTCATTGTTTTATTCCATTTTAGGGTATAATTAGATATATATATTATTCATATGTATCATGTATACTCATATTCATCCCTTATTAGGATTTACGACTCACCCATTCTTCATTATATATTCCTTGGGATATCATATATATTATTTGAATATCAATATGATATAAAATAATGTAGAACAGTTTAAATAAAGATTATGTTTATTTCATTTAATGTAGTTGTATTTTGGAATATAATCTTTCTTATATACTAGATCTCTAGATACTTGGTATTTTAATGTATTGTTTTGTTAAAATCATGCAATAAATTTTTAGTGAAATTGGGTTGTTCTATACATATTAGTGTGAATCCCATTACCTAATAATATTGTGGTATGTTTTCTATTCCCTCTAAATTTTATTTATTTTTTTCTATTATATTCAAAAATATAATCCTTAGGGGGAGACCATAATGTTTTTAAATATTTATAATAGGTCTGTTGAGTTGAGTGTAAGAGAATATAAGAATATTTTCTAAAAAAACCCAAGAATGTTTTTTTGAGTTGTTGGAACTTGATTAATTTATTAATAGATAACATTATTGAGAAAAATAATCTATTATTTCTTCTTTACTAAATTATATCATGAATATTTAGATATGATTTGTTTATGAATCATTAGTTTAAGAAGATTTATAACAAAAATTTCAAAACACATTTGTCCTTATTTTAAATAAGGGAGATAAAATTAGTTTCACATCTCAATTTAATTGCACTAATTATGGGAGGAGATATTATTTACTATGGTTTTTTTGAGATTATAATGAAATTGAAGTTCATAATATGGATATAAAATATAGAGGGGGATATTGTTGAATCTATTAATAATGATGGAATTATTTTTTCACTATACATGTTTATAAATTGTTAATTCTTTTAAATATGACTGAGATACATAAAAATAGGTTTTGAATGAATTTTATGAATATAATGGGTAATTATGGAATTTAATTTGATTCTACATATGTTTATAAATGATGAAAAATTCATTAATGAAAAATTATATAATATATAAAGATCATTTTAATTTTTTTTAACATGTTCGGTAAAAATTTAATGTTATTTGATGTGATTTGAGATGATTTTATGTGGTTGAGGTTTTTTAGAAATTAGATGCGAAGGAACGAGTTATATTTGGAATCATATATATTTTAATTATGGAAAAGAATTTGCCTTTTATGATTAAACTAATCAGGCATCATATTAACTATTGTTTTTTCTAGGATACATTTAAATAACATTAATATATTAAATATTGAAAGAACATCAATTATTTCTTGATAAGATAGAACAGGTGATATAAAAGATCAATATCAAGAAATTTAGTTCAATAAGATCAAAATTTTGGTATAAAAGTATTTATTATATTGACATGAATATACGAGAGATATGATTAAATAGTTTCTTAGATAAGTGATAAAAAATCATAAACTGTGTAAGAAAAAAATTATATAACTATTAAATTAAAGATTCACCAAGAAACATAGAATTAATATTAATATATTTTAGGGTAGTTTATAATTTTATAGTGATCTTGTATAATTTCTTAATATTATGTATTATTAACAATAAATTTCCAACTACTGTGTCAGATGCTTCATAATATCACATAATATTGAGAAAAATTCTCAAGAATAACGATAATATCCCCCATCATACGATGCTTCAAATATATTACATTCATGAATATTCAAAATAATGTTTATTAAATCCATGATCAGTTAATGCAGATGAATTATAGTTTTTTTCTCGATTAAAGTTTCATAACGAGACAGTTCTTTAGATGAGATTGTGTACATGTGGAATAATACAATACATATTTTGTTGGATTTTCATGTGTGTATTATAAAAAATAAAATGAAAATAAAACCAACTATTCAAAATGATTTAAATTAAGATATACCCATCAATTACTAAATAACAAATTAGAAGGAGAATTAATATAGAGTTAAATGTGGAAAACTATTTCCAATTTAAATGAGTTCCAATAAACATTTTTATGTAATATTTCTAGAGTTTACTTTTGAAGATATATGGTTGATTTATTAAATATACACTAATAATTATAAAATGTATATCATAATCCTATATATTATGGGATTTAGAAATTCAAATTATGAAATTTAATAATATGGATAATTCTGAATATTTTGGAATAATAAATAATTAGATAATGTAAAAATTCATTATTGATATATGAATGGGTTCAATATTAATATTTTAAAGGAGATAATATGTTGATAAATGATAAGTGATTCATGTGATACGAGTTGATATTTACAATGAGAATTTACTAAAAAATTTCATTGTAAACTACAGAAGAAGAGAAAAACACACTAGATTATTGTAGAACTGAGGGTGAGGAAGATCATAATATTCCATTAGAAAAGTGACATGATTATTCTAGGTGATAATTATTTAAAAATTTTATTTTATTTCATTATTTTTAAGTGGGTGGTTGTTTTGGTTGGAGGGTTCAAGATTTGAAGATTACTAAAGAAATATAATTTCATATTACTTCATCATGATAATAACATAGAATCATTGTGTGAGTGGAATAAGAACTATTATACACTTGAGATGTATTCAAAAATATTTTTGAAAAACCTCATTAAAAAATATGCAATAGTACCAATTTATTTTTTTTCACAATGATATGTTTGAGTGAGTTTTTATAAATATGAAACAAATTGAAAAATTTGAAATAACATGTATCAACTCTAATAAAACACCCTAAAAATATTCATCACATTTTCGATCAGCCATATAGACATGATATATTATATTTTTTCATCATATTAATAATTTAATGTATCAAATGTTTTCAATGAAATTATATCAATTGGAAGGACAAATTCATCAATATATTTATTTCTATAATAGTTTTGTCATTATATATTTGTTGATATTTCATCATAGATGAAAATATTTTAAAGCCTAAGAATCAATTGAAAGTAAAAAACAATACTATTTGAAATATTTTATGCCTTTTCATCTTTATTGGAATTAAATTGAGAGACAATAATTTTATTTAACTAATTAATGACTATTATTTCATTCCAAATGAGTAAAAATATTTCAAAAAATAATAATTTTAGTAATTAAAAATAAAATCCATCAAATAAATTGTATTCTGTATAATGATATTTGGGAATATTTTCATCATAATGAAGTGTGAAATTTAAAAATTTATGATGATAAACAACCCTAGTTTTTTAATTTCATTATATGGGTTTCCCTTGATATAATCAAATTAAAAATTTCAACTTTATTATTCTACCCCTTTCATGATATTTAGGTGTCCTTGTATCATCAATCAATTTTCATGTATCTCAACAACATCATCATTATTATTTATATAATGTGTAATTTAATTATGTGTTATTTATTTTTATTACTTTTAATCTAATGTTTATTAATAAAAAAATTGAACAAATCTCAAATTATCTATTCCACTTCATTCATTTATATCATCCATTGAATGAATTGTTTTTATCTATTATGATACCAGACATAATAATTAGTTTAAAAACAATATTTTTTTATTTGTTAATAATCTTATTACAGACATAGATATGTTATTACAATATAATAATAACATGGTTAGTGGATAATTCCTTAACCTAAAGTAACAATATATATAAAATCCAAAATTATAAAAACTCATTTATAAACTCAATTTAGACTTGATCAATAACATATACCTATCTTCTACCGATTCCAATAAAAAAATTTAATGATAAAATCAACATAATATACTTAAAATAAAAAATTAATAACCACAATGAATATTCCTAATACAAAAAATAACTATAAAACATTTAAAAAATTAAATTAATATATATATATATGGTATATAAGAATACTTACATATTTTCTATTTAATATATATCGGATCCACTACCATGTAACACTATTTTTAATAACATAAAAAATTATAGATAATAATAAAATGAATAATGTAAGATTAATACTTTCTATTTGATAATATGGTAATAAATTTAATAAATTTGACTACTAGTTTGTTTTTTCCAATATATTTATAGTGGAAAAACATTTAGGGTAATAATTTGAAGACATTTCAGTTTATTATATAAATCAACCACAAGAATATACCTTATTCTAACCTTTATAGAAATAATCAAAATATCACTTACAAAAATCACTTATAAATTTCCAAAATTAATAATTTATATTTATTTTTATTTAAAATAGTGACGGGTGAGATATATAAGTTTAAAAGTATAGAATATATTATTCATTCCTTAAAAAATAATTCACATCATCATACCTTGAAAACAAAAAAAATATCTAATTATACTATATAGGAACATATATTTGAAATAAAAATATCCATTTTAAAAGATACTCATTAAAAATTCAATTTAATAACAATATGTTATGTAAAATTGTTAAATTTAACTACATTAAATATCAACTATATGATTAAATCCTCATAAGTGGAATAAAAAAAATCTAACAACATGCATGATTAAAAATTTATTTTATTTAGTATTCAATTAAAAAAAAATATTCACATCAATATTAAAAAGAAAATAATGAAAAAAGAAACAGATACAGATACTAAGATATATATTGTTCAATTCATCATGTCAACATTCGATTCAATAATTAAATTTTATAAACCACGTAAAAACAATATTCATATATTCCATGATTTTTAACAAAAATAATAACATACTCATTAAAAATTGTAGAAAAAAAATTGAATTTATGTTTTTATATGTTAATGATTTATCAAAAGTAATAATTTTTATTTATACCTCTTCCCCATGGTCAATTTTCAATTTAATCAAAAATTTGAAATACCATTTAACACATAAAACTCATTAATAACATTCATAATTATGGAAAATTATAGAAAATAAATATAATATAAATCCTAAAATATCATCATTTATAATATAAATTTTTTATAATATCTTTATAATTACTAGGATTCTTATTAAAAAAATCTATATGAAATTTAATAAAAAAAATTTATAGATAGTTTTTTATGATTCACTAATCAAAATAAAATAATAACATGAATAATTCCAAAAATCCACCAACACATTACAATAATAATAAAATAAAAAATGAATAAATCTATACACCTTTTATTTATATCAATTAAATTTTTTTATAGCTGATGTTTTAGTCATATTGAGTAATTAATATTGAATGATGTACATAGAGTATGATCGTATTTATTATGAATTACTATATCAAATATATTCTAAAAAACCCATAATTTAATGAATTGGGATGAATCATGGCCTAATAGGATCTTGAAATCCATTAGATAACCTCAAATGAATGAAATTAATTCCCTATTTAATAAATTATGAATCATGAACTCATTGATTTAACAATTAAGTGCATTTTAATGAAAAATAGATAAATTGGGAGTAACAGTTATTAGTAGATAAATTAATGGTTTTGCTAGGATAACACAACATTAGAGTAAACAAAAACTATAAAACATGGAGAAGGGAGACTATTATTGTCAAAATTTTGTGGGAGACTGTACTGATGTTTTTTAAACACCCTGGGTATACCCAACTATATGACAATGTTTTTGATAACTTTTGGAATGTTGTCTAATATATCAATAGGTTTTATGATCTATTTCTTTAAAAATACACAATACTATGTTAAAAAAAACATTAGGGTATATAAATTTTGGTATATCTCAAAATTTTCATCTAAAATATCTATCATGAATTGATGATATGAAAGAAGTATAATAAAATTAAATAATATGAGTAAAAAACTTCAATGCTATTTTATAAATTTCATGTTAATAATGTGATATAATATATTGTTGGTATAAATTATCAAGGGTGGAAAAAACATGTGAAATATAAATATATTAGTATATATAGTATAAACAGTACTCAAACATGATAATTTTTAGTTTTTCAAGTCACGAAATCCTACTAGAATAAGTAGAAATAAAGGGTGTTTTAATAGAATATAATTACATTTATTAGATCAAAAAAATATAATTGGATATAAATTTTGTTAAAAATACACACACTTTCGAATTGGTGTGATGTATAAGATAAAATAATGTTATTAGAAAAATGGGTTTTTCAAAAAAAATTCAAAGAGTTTGGTGATGTATCATGGGAAATTTTTTGGTTTATTTGTAGGGGATACATTTAGATAAATGTTAATGATTAAAATGATTCTTATTTTCTAATCACAATGATTTAAGTGATATTTTTTTATCGTTTTTATTAATGATAAACTAATCTATAGGTTTTTCTAATTTTATGTTCAGTCATAATTCCAGAATACTGATAATTATTTGGTGGATTTAATTGATTAAAAAAATATATTTATTATTGGTGGTTAATGTTTTCATCTATGAAGGCTTGAAAAATCATGATACATGATTACAAAAGTTCCCATTTAATGATTTTAAAAACTATATTACTAGTTCTAGATCATCAAGTTCAAGTGATTCAAGTTGGATAAAAATATTAATGTAAATTAAAATAAAATTATTTAGTAATTATGATTATACATGGAAATGATGTATTTTATAATAAAAAATGGAGTGAAAAACTTCAATTATTTTTTGATAAAATTAATAAACACATTTAAATGTCTATGACAGGTGAAATAAAATTTATACCGGGGTTTCAATTTGTTAATATGGTATATTAAAATTTTCATTTATAAAAAATACTCTTCTTTGATACAAAAATGATTTGGTGTAAAATATTCAAGATAATTATCTAACCCAATTTGTATTAAGATTAAATTGTAAAAATATGATGATGTAATGAGTGTGGATTAAATTGGTTTTGATGAGTGATTCAAATATTTCTAAACTATATTAAATTAATATTTGACATTGAATATGTTGTTATATTTTTTAATGATTATAAGGATACCCAAAATAGTTATAACCTATAGAATTGAAGGCAATTTTAGGATTTTTCAATGAAAACCAAGAGTGTATATTAAAATTTTATATGAAAAATCATCATATAATTATAGTTCTTGTGATAATGATTGGATGAGTGATGATCTATATATAAAATATTCATCTTTTAGAGTGTTATTTATTAGGGGTTAATGTATTTCATTCCAACTCAAATTAAAAAAATATCTATTACTCATACCATAATTAATTATTACATTTTTGTGTCAGGACAACACACAACACAAATGTTTTAGATAAAATTATAACATGATGATATGGGAGTTTATGTCACATATTAATTTATGATTTTCTATGACAACCAAAGTGGAATAAATGAGACAATGAATCTGATTAAATATTCAATGTCTATGTATATATTAATCAAATTCCACTTTATCAAGAAAAATTCATAATGTTGTGATATTAACATAGAATATGTTTGACAACTATAGTATGTCATGCATACCTTGACAATGTCCTTATTAAAATATTATATTCCTTACTTAAGAGTGTTAATTTTACTGCTTTTAATTTCAAAATCCCCATATAAATTTGTTTTACATTTTTAATTTTTTATTCTATTATATTCATTGTAAATCTGAGAGAATAATCTAGTATCTCATCTAGAAAATAGGTAGAATAACTAAAAACTAAGTTAATTAAAAATGGGTAGAAAAGCTTTCCATGGAGTTTCCTTATTCCTCAAAAACTAGGTATATGTTTGTAGCTCATTTTTTTTGTGATCTAAAAAGATGTCGTCAAAAAAATTAAAATAAGGATATAAAATGGATTTCACAAAGTCAAATGATAAAGGTGGACTTGAGTTGACCCTTAATGAAACATGGTCAACAATGTACAATTCCTTACACTGGAGGTAAGAGTACTCAATTATATATTTCTATATCTAACAATTTTGAGTTTAAATTACTCTTATATTATGACTATACAATGAATACATTATTAATTAATTTATTTGTGTACTGTTAATTTTTTTAATTTTTTTTCATTATAAACATTTTTAGAGATTAGTTGTATTTTTATTGGGTTTTAATAGGTGTGAAAGGAATGAATTATCTATATGTTTATAAAATCATTAAATAATGGAGAATTAAATACGCTATAACAGGCTATTAAAATTATATGTTTCCATATTAGGGGAAATCTCATTTCAATATATATTGGTTACACTATAATTATGTAATGGTGCCTTAGAGTTTAGAATATTTTAGAATTATAAATTCACTCTTATAAAAGTTTCATACCAGAATTCTATACCATGATTTGATTATATGGTTTTAGTTGATATGGGTATTCAACTAAGAATTACTGGGAATAATCCATACCATAATATTATACATTACACTATAGTGGGTAAATTAGTCTTCATTTTATAATTCATAATAATTTCATCTAGTTATATAAACTTGGGATCATGGAATAGTGATATAACTACTATATTTAATTCCACAATAGTTTTAAGGTATTTTAATGTGAATAGGATAAATAAAATATATGATCCATTAATGATCTTATATTTCCTGAATTTATTTATGATATTTATAGGACATAAGTATTTGGTGGAATATTTTGAGGAATAAATTATTAATTTTTATTATTTATATTCAAATGTGAGTTTGAATTTTCATTATGTCATGAAAAGTTTTCATTGTTCATGTTGGTCAATTTTTTTTGGGTAGTGTATGACTTTATGGTGGAATCAAACCTTATTCTTAACTATTAGGCCTAGAAGAGAGTAATGTTGTAAAGCCTATGATTTCTTAGTGTACTCAAGAAAATTTCAAGGTGTTTGGCATGATCATCATGAGTTCTTATGTACACCAAGATTTCATCAACGAAAACAACTACAAACTGCTCTAAATATGGGTGGAATATATGGTTCATTAAGAACATGAACACCGTTTGTGCATTGTTCAAACCAAAAGGCATTACCAGGAATTCATACAACTCGTACCTAATTCGGAAATCCTTCTGGGGTATGTCAGAAGGTCTCACCCTCAACTGATGGTATCCCGATATCTAGTCAATATTGGAAAATACCGAGGCATGTCTGATCTAATCAAAGAGTTCATCAATTCTAGTAAGAGGTTATTAGTTCTTAACTGTCATATGCTTTAGCTTCTTATAATCAACATATAGACTCAATGATCCATCATCCTTCTTAGAAAACAACATAGAAGATCCCCAAGGTGATGTATTAGGAAGTATAATCCTTTTACGCTCCAATTCCTCCAAATGAACCTTCATTTCTTAGAGTTCTGATGGCTTTATTCGGTAAGGTGGAATAGAAACTAGCTCCGCTCTAGGAAACAATTCGATCATAAACTCAACATCTATCTCAGGTGGAAACCCCATGAAGTCCTTAGGAAACATGTCATGAAACTGGTCCACAACAAAAGGTAAGACTGACTATCCTTTCTCCACACCATCTATCATAAGTCATGCCACTTGGGCTATGATCTCCCCCATCGGATGGCGTAGTATCCCTACGCAGCCCGCTTGAGTATCCCACTCACCACAAAGGACATGAGTGCTCCCATAGAGATATGTGATTCTTACCAGATGTCGGTAAAAATCGACATGGGCTTGATATAACACCAACCAATACATTCCCATGATTAGTTCAAAACATGACACATTTAGGACAAATAGATCCCACAAAAATTGATATTCACCAACCTGTAGAGCCTAACCCTTACACTTCCTAATGTCCTCAACTCACACCACAAGTGGAGTATCAAGAGACATTACCCCACATATAGACTCTATAGTTAAGCCCAACACAACTACAAACAGAGTATAAATAAAGGAATGTATATCACATGTATTGAATAAAGCACTAGAAAATGTGGAAGCTAGAAGAATCGTACCATGAATAGTATATGGTCCTACCTCAGCACCCTTAGCTGTATCTTAAACTTCTTGGAGATGACCTGAACCTTGACCCGAGTATATATCCTGAATACCATGTACTGCACTGCTCTATTGGTAAGGGTGATCTCTCTCCAGAGTCCCACGTCCACCTACCCGACCGTTACGGCCTATGGAGATACAACTGCCTACCTGATACGTGGTAACCGAACCCCTGCCTACACTTGGCATCTACCTCTGACCTCCTACATTCCTTGACTGCTACGGGTTCCTATAGAATCTCTGCACATGGACTAGCCTACCTCATGATCGGTACTCAACTAGTGGGTGGGGACACTGGTCACGCTTGTGCCTCGACCTACCACACTAAAATAGATGACCTAGTTACCACCCTGAGAAGATGAACCCCTCTTCTGACTATTGTATATGTTTCCCCTGGATAGAAGGTTTTAAAGTGGTGCTTCCTACTATCAGAAGCCACACCACCTGCTTTCCTATATGGCACCACAAGTTCACTACTTGAAGCTCTCCATAGGTTTCCTTTTGAGATAAGGGATTGATTCACCACTTTAGTAAAACTTTTTGGTCGAAATATATTTACTAAGATCTGATCTAGTGTCTCAGCCTATCCTGGAAGAATTTCTCTATAGCTGCCCCATCTCCCGTCAATGTCGGAATGAATCATTTCTAATCAGTGAAACAGCTAATATAGTCCATTAGTGACTTTTTACCTTGATTCAACCTCATAAAATCTACAACCTTCTCATACCTCAAGGTTTCTGGATAGAAGCTCTCAACAAACTTTCCTTCAAAATCTTTCCACATCAACCCTCAACCTGCTTTGTCTGAACTATAATGTCCCACCAATTTTTTTCTTTCACCCTTAGTATATAGGCTTCTAACATGACTTGATTCTTTACAGGAGTCTCTAGATGGTCGAGAATAGTATTTATGGACTCTATCCAAAACTCTACTGCTTCTGGACCACCCTCTCTGGTAATGGTCAGAGGGTGTTGCAGCTGAAACTCCTTAGTCAACTCAAACATACTCGGTGCAACCCGCCCTGGGTCACGTTCCATCATATGCACAAAATGAGAAAATTTATCACAAAAATTATCTTCCCTATCTCCTTGGACCACCATGTTCTCCTGCTCCACTACTGGAGGAGTGTTCTTAGTAACCTCCTTATATCACCCAACTGATGCACGTCTTCAAGGAGGAATTTCTATACAATTCCAAACACGAGCTTTAGAACACAACCATAAAGCTTTATGAGAATGAAGGGATATAGATAGGATCATCAATTGTAATAACAAAACTAGTTTGCATACACTACCTAGAAGAGCCTATGTGAAACCGAGTCACTACCCTTTGCCATCTCCCTAAGTCCATGGCCAACACGGTATCTAATTCACTAGGTTATGAGCCTTATCATTTACTCCCATTCAAACCATTTTAATATTATAATTAACACCTAAAACAAATTATTCCACTTTTTATTATTTTTCAAACACCATTTTTTAATTACTACATGACATTTTCACTTAATTTTTTACTCATTCACACCATCTTATTAGGCATAATTCATTACTTTTAAGAGAAAATATTCATCCTAACCATTATATCCCTCACACCCATACCATGCAAGTGTTTATCATGATGCATGTTAATTTTCTACATAGTTGCCTAGAATGATGCATGAATGCACAACCTCTTACCTTTCTATCCATGAGGGAAATATCACAAAACCATCAAATCACACAACAATTGAATCACCCAATGGTGAAATACCATCAAATGTCACTACACACAATAAAAACAACAATCCCCTCCCAGGGTGACTTGGGTTTTCCCCCGTACATGGGTTAGATAATCCCAAGAACGACTGCATTACCAAGGCCCGACCCATTTTTGATCTCTTGTATACCATCACCATATAGTAAGAATGGGAAAATAACTCCTTTTATACCACTTTGTAATGTCCCTGAACCAGGAGCCACTAAAATGGTGCTTCGAGATGGGTAGTTACATGACCTCAAGAATGGCACCCACTATGCTAGAGGTTGCTGACTAGCAGCGAGGGTCTAATTTGTCACATAGGTAGACTATACCCTCATTACTAGAGTAATCCACAATAGATAATAACTTAAATAATAGAAATAAAAGATAATGATCAATAATATTCCTAATTAACCAATTCTCAAAACTAGGTATGACCATGTGAAATAATAAATATGTCATGCCATGCTACAATGTCAAGTGAACAATACCCCAAAAGAAAGGAAATAGCAGAATACCCAAAATGGTCTTGACTCCAAGTTTGAATCCTCACCCAATCATGTCCCATCTCCAACTCTCTGCCTAGCATAGATCCCTTTCCCTTGTCTTGACTTGCAAGCATGAAATCTACTCAGGTACCCAACGATGACTTGAGAAGGGTGTGAGTATAACTCAGTAGGCCACCACCAATTGTGTCTACAAAATATCCATCAATTACAGCGAGTGCATTCAAGTGATAAATTATGAAAAGTAAGTATAAAAAGTTCATTGAGACATTCTTGACTATGTTCATTTAGTTTGAACTACCATTTAATCCAGATTCACTACTTAAAAATTTCATGGTTTAATCTACATTTTTCATGTGTTCAATGAATTAGGCAAATTTAATATTCTCAAACATATGGGAATAAAATAAATATCTATCTCACTAGGCATTACATTATAAAAAACCCATAGTCGTCACCTCGAAGCCTCAGTCCTGGTAAAATGAAACCATTAGGGGAATATAACTTCATCCCCTTCCATAAACCATGCATTTAGGGACAGAGCTAGAACCTCAGTCCAACTCAACCCATGGGTGTAGAACCTCATATCGGTACACCAATATTTCATTCCATGTTCACATGCTTATTTATCATTCACCATAATTAACCATATCCCAACATGCATAGCCAATAAAATTTACAACATCACAAAAATATCAGTTAATGGGAAACAACATTATTTCATGAATCAATTAACAAATTAATCATTTATTTTACTTAACCCCTTTAGTCCCATTTCCCATATGTCATCCCAATCTCACTAAGAATTTTTGAATGATATGATAATCCCTGAGAATTTTCCCATTAATCCATTTAACCATTTTTCATGCCAACTGAACAACCCCTTAGGCCATTAAACAAACCAAGTATATTAATAAACACAAATTAGATATCCTTAAAGCGTATTAATAGATTCTCCATAGGCTCTAGTTTCTCACACAATGACATACACTTACTTAGCTAGCTCTAAGTTTGGGGAATATCGACATGCCCCACAAGTGGACCGAATATGGTTGAGTTATCTTTATAGAATCACATGAGGATCAAGAGGGGTTAAATTAACCATTTATACACCCTCTACATTACATCATGTCAAAGGCACCAGTAAATCATCAAATAAAGGAAAGAAAAAAAACCTACATGCACAAATCTACACAAAACCCAAGGGATATAAATTTTAGACTACCTACCTTGAATCCGCTGGCAAACACACTCCCAACTGAAGCCTTACTTCTCAATTCAACCACCCCTTAATGCTTTACCCTAAAAATCACCAAAAAAGTAGGGTTTGAGAGTTTCAGATGTAGATTGGAAAGAAATAGAAACCCTAAACCAAAAAAACAAAAAAAGAGTGGGATTCTCCATACTTGGATCTTCAATTTTCAACTGACAGTGCTCCAAAATACTTAATAAGAAAGGAGATCGACCTCTTGGAAGATCTTGGAAGCTTGGATCATCAGTAGGGTTGAAGGAGGAAGAGGGGGAGAAATCCCGAGTTGGGTATAAAAATCTTGTAATGGAATATTTGTAAATTTTTTAAAAGTTTTTGGGCCGTACAATTTACCTTCACATTTTTCCAAACCATGTTCAAACCGTGAGAATGAATTTGTCCCAAAATATACCCCACACATAGTCTACCTGCACAGTTTTCCAAACTATATGTAAACCATGTGGAGGCAATTGTAAAAAAAACCCCCTTTTGCAGGGTTTCTTTGGAATTCCACAAGTTTTTCACTAATCGTTCGCAGACCATGAGGGATGAAGCGAACCCCACTTTTTCTTCTACTTTAGAGCCCCAAACCCCTAGAACACCCCAAGCCATCTTAAGGACATTGTAAAACACTTAATTAACTTAAATAAAGTGTCTAAAATGAAATTTAAGCAAAAAATACATTAAAGAGAAATCTGGTATCTTACACTGATTCACATTCATCAAGGATTCATTATTAGTATATATATCTATGTGTGTGTGTTTTGGGATTTTATTCCCTCTTTCCATGGGTTGAGATGATATCTGTAAAGAATTTATGTTTCTCCCTTTGTGGTTTTCAGGTAATACTTTTTGGTATGTATATCCTCACCCCTATATTGGAATTTTTCTGTATTTATTGTATATTATATAAATTATAGATAGATCATAAATGACATTAGTGTATTTTAGTGATGCATGGGTGCATTGACCTTGTTCAGTGGTTGAATGTGGTGGTAAAGAGAGGATACCTCTTCAGTATTCATTTTTTATGTTTTTTTTTATTTTTTCACTTCATCTATGGTTGGGATATTTTTCCCCATTTATAATTTGGTTGTTTTCATGATCATATTTATTTCCCAGAGATCTTTTTAATGCTTGTTAATACTCAGTTTGTTGTAGTCATTATTTATTCTTTTTAATGTTTTCATATATATTTTTTGTGTGCATATAGTTACATTATGATAAGGCCTCAAATTTTAGTTTATGACTTCTAAAAAACTATACCTCACCCCAATCCTATTGAGTTGGGATTGGGGTTTCCACACTTGAAATTCCGCATTTTGGGAGATCTCTAATGGGTTAGGTCATGACATAGTTGAATCGAAGGAGTTCATCCTTGTGTTGGTTTTTGAGTGGGGTGGATGGTAGGGATTTGTTTTCTAATATAGGGAATTTTTTTAGAGTGTAACAAGTGTTTATAGTTGAACAAGGAACCAAGTAATGGTATAATGGCTAATATATCCCATCTCTATGACACTAACCTTCTTGTATACTCTTCACACTAAGATATCTATCATAAGGAACAATTGGTACATGAATCCTGTAGGATTTAGTTATTTGACTGTACTTATTTATTTATTTCACATGTATATATAATTATCATCCATCCATTGTACATATTGATCACTTTTAAGTTGTCTCTGCAATGATAACTGACTATGTTAGTGATATAGGATCTAGATGATGGTCCATTGAGTGATGAATCATTGGTATAGGGATAATCTAAGGAGGAGTTTCTTCTTAGTGATCAGGGAATAGTGACATCACCTATTGATTAGTAGATAGTTCCAACAAGAAAATATTAGGATACAAAAAGTCTTAACATGGTGTAAGAGTTCTAGAAACAAAGACTGCCGAGGTGTTGGGGGTGAGAAATACCCACAGGAAGCGGAAGATAGTATGGATATATTGATCTGAGTTTTGAGGATTGTTCAGACTCTGGACAATCAAATGGTTGTTCTTGTGGAAAATATTCTTCTTGGGGTAGTAGGGTACTATGGATTCAGATGATATAGATCCATTATGGTACAATTCAATCTTGTTTATAGGTCCTAGTTATTATTCATGATGAGTTTTACCATCCGTTCTTTTTCTTGGTATGGATACAGAATTTTCTCAAGCCGCAGAATAATGATTTGATTTTTTCCGAGTATTACATGATGTTTAATTACCTCACACTTTAAGGAACCAATATGGTATGAGTTTTATTCTTCTAATTTAATACTATTGATAATGGAATTTATAGGTACATTCATTCTAGTTTAGTCTCCTTGTTCCTTAATACTTATTTTGGAGTGCTAGAGTGGCCCCTAGTTACATAGATTATTCTAGAAGAGGGGTTCTATGAGGCTACAGATAGTGGTGGAAATCATGTGAATGAGTTTTTTATGGTATCTAAAAGATCATAGAAATTAATCTCTTATCACATGATATATCCTCATTCCCTATGTCAAACATATGTAAATATTGATAATGGTTTGAATAAACGATCCAATCACCTAGAAGAGGATCAATGTTATTTATATAATTGGTGAGGTCACCTAAATCCTAATATATGGAACTATATTATTTTTTATGATAGTATGATATTGGATGGACTACCATTGAAAATCCAGCACCATGATTGAGGATCTCCCAAACATAGTCATGGCGGCCCCTGGGGAGTCTTTGACGAATGTGGAGTTGGTTGAGCTCAAGATGAATGATATGCTAGTGTCCAGAGATGAAATTACATACTTCAACCACTACAACTATTTTTGATCATGCTAGTATAAGAGATCTATAGGTTGGGGATATGGGTGTATGTTGGATATAGAGTGACATGACGTAGTTTCTCATGATATTATCCAAGGTGTGATTGATGTAATTTCTAATTTTATTCTAGTATTGGTGGACATATACATGAGTTATTCCATTATCTCTCTATCCATCAAGAAGGAGATAGATCACCCCATAAAGAAAATTCTCTATTATATTTGGATATAGGCATTTATAGGTAATAATTCATCTATATCACATATTTAAAGGCAATGCAAACTAGTGCTCGGTAAAGTGAGTTTGTCATGGGACCTCTTGGTCATCACGATGAAACCATATGACATAATTGTGTGTATGGACATGATGTGAATAGTTTGGGACCTTATTGACTATCATTATATAAAAACTCAATGTCTTCATAAATATGAGGCATGAATATTATTTGTGGGAGAGAGTGGTATTATGGATAAGGGAGTGGGACTTGTGAGAAAGAAGCTGGAACCCATAACCCATCAGTTAATGACTTTATACCTTGGCATATTTAGAATCTATTATTAGGGGATGATTATATTGATTTCTTCCTGATGGTTGTTATAAAACTACCTTAGGTATGGGAGATGGAATATGCATTAACATCTACCCAAGGACCACACTTTTATATTCTAATTATACCATTTTTTCATTACTAAGATCGGGGATCTTATGGTGTAGTTGAATAACCTTTGAGAGAGTGGTTATATTAAACCCTTTTTCTCCATACACATATCCAATTTTTTTCATAAAAATGGTGGATGAGTGATGGAGTATTTTAATTAATTCTCACTGCATAAAAAAGCTAACAATAAAGAACATGTACCCTTTTCTAAGGATAGATGGCCTATTTGACCAGTTCAGAGGCGTGATTTGGTTCTCAAAGATCAATTGTAGGTTTGGATACCACTAGTTTAGGGTTCATGAGGATGATATACTAGAGGTATCATTCTGATGTCATTATGAACACTATGATTTCCTGGTGATATCTTTATGTGTGATGAATTCAAACTTCATGATTATGACCCATATGAACTAGATCTTCTAGTAGTACTTGACCAATATTTTGGTTTTCTTTATTGATTACATGTTCATTTACCTTATTTCAGATGATGATCATGAATATCACATGGGAATTGTCTAATAAATAATCTAGGCACATCAGATTTATATTAATATCTTGAATTTCGAGTTTTGGATCTATGAAGTTCAATTTTTCTTGATTTTTATCTCAGGGAATGGTTTGTCTTTCTAACAAGATAATATTGTAGAGTTAATTTCTTGGCAGACACCCAAGATCATGTCAAAGGTAAAAACTTCTCCTAGTATGAAGAGGAAATATAGGATCTTTTTTGGGACTTATCTTGTATTTCAGCCACATTGATATCCTTAAGTGGAAAAGAAAGTTGTTTACCCTGGATGAGGAGTGTGAGATACCATTTAAGGAGTTCAGGTTGAGGTTTACCTATGATCCTATATTGATACAACCAAAGTATGGTGAGGAGTATATAGTGTATTTAAAGGCCATTAGAACTAGTTTTTTTTGTGTATTTATATCGAGGTAGGCAATGATCACATAAATGTTGAGCTAGTTGAGACATTAGGAAATGAACTACAAGAATCATGACCTAGAGTTGGAAGTTATATTCTTTAATCTAATGACATGGAGATACTATCTTTTTGGTGTGATTTTTTATTACTTGGACCATAATAGGGTCAAGAACATCTTCACTCAATGAGATAATAATTTGAGGTAGAGTCATTCATTGGAGTCACTATAGGATGATGACTTGAATATTTTCTGTACATCTTGGAAGGTAAATTAGGTTTAAAGTCTCATTATTAAAAATTCCTATTTTCACATGGAGGAGAAATTTGAGCATTTTACTTCATGGAAGCTATCCCTAATAGAGGATAGGGGTGTCTTTTTCATCAGTCAATGTTTGTCACATGGATACTTCTTAAAAATGTGATAGTGGCTTGTTTTGGAGAAATAAACTATATGGTTCTACATGACGAAATATCCTTAATATATATACAATATATATTTTTATATGGTGGGGAGCACAACATCCATTTCTAGGGGTGGATGGTGGTTCAAGTCACATTACTTTCAGAGGTTGTGTGGGAGTTTCACACTTCCATATTAGATATAGATACATGTGAAAAAAAATTATAATGACATTTACTGGTAGTTTTAGTGGTGTAGCATGATGTGTAATGTCATTGATTTCATCTATCAGCGTACCACATGTCTGTAAGTAAAATATTTCAATTTGGTTCCCAAAGGATTAACACAACCTATTGAGATCCAAAAGTGTAAATGTAATAGAATATACATTTACTTTTTGATATGTAATATATATATATAGTTAGAGGAGAATATTATATATTGGTGAATTTTGACCCACTTATGAAGACGGTGAACTATCTATCCATATGATAGTAGATCTTGGTTGAGATTTTGGGATGTTTTAGATTTTAGTGATTATATGGATTTATGGGGTTCACTAAAAGATCATCTCTGATTGTGATTGTTGGTTAATGTTAGGGTTGTGAGAGTCTTTCTAGAGGCATTGAAGGCGTAGTTCAGGAAGAGAATGGAATTTAACCCCAAAAAAGGATTGGTTGAGGGAGTATACTATCCATGTATTTTAGGATATGTTGATGACTTGTGTGATGGAGTTCTTCTAGTGGTAAGAATTTCACTTTCTATTGGTAGCATATTCCTATAATAAAATATATCACTATACAATCATCATGTAACCTTTTGAGTCCCCATATTGGATATCCTCTAGGTAACCCTTATACTGGATTGATATTGGTGAGACATCTCTTAATGGGATAAAGATGGTAAAGGCGATGATGGAAAAGGTTTAGATGATCCATGAGAGTATGAGGATAGTCTATAGAAATGAGAAATCATAGGTATATCAACATTTTAAGCACTTGGATTTTTAGGGAGACCATGTTGTCCTATGTGTTCCCCATGATGCAGATTAGATAGATTTCTTTAGAGAGGCATGTTATCCTTGAGGTTTGTCATCCCATTAAAAATCCCAGGGACGGTTGGTGAGGTTGTTTGTAGCTTTTACTTTCCCCCATGTATGGAACACATACATAAAACCTTTCTTGTGTCACAGTTGAGGAGATACTAGACTGATATGAGGTAAATTATTGAATGTGATAAGATGAACATTAAAGATGTTTCTACCTTCATAGAGTACCCAATTGTGATTGAGGATCCGTATGGGAGGATCATGCATTGATATATGATACCATTAGTATGTGTCCATTGGAATAATTTAAGCATGAATGATAACTACTAGGATTCTGAGAGAAATATGTGGGATCAGTACCCCCATCTATTTGTATATCTTGTTCTATTAGGGAAAAAATTACTAGATGGAGGGGAGAATGAGATGCCTCTTTTGGATAGTCCTTTGAATATTTCTATAATTATATAAATATTTTCCCTTAGAATCATTGTGGTGATTGGTTGTCTTGAGACACCAAAAATTAATATATTAAAAATATTCATAAATATAAAAAGACTCTCACACATCATTTCATTATAACCAGATTTCCCATTATTTGAGAAATTATATGGGAAATTTGAGAGAAAAATTGATTCTTGAATAATGGGTTTAACATATGAATGAAATATAGTTGGTCACTATGATATTTTATGTGGGATGTGACCATAAGAGAGTGCATTAAATAAAATAATTTATTTATTAAATAACCCTAAACCTAAACCCCTCTATAAATATGATGCTATAGGAAATCTCCTAGGTTAATAGTACAACCCTAGGATGATTTGATAGGTGGAGCATTCATTATTGGTGTTGGAAAAATAGAGGATACAGATTGATGATCAGATCAAGGTGAATTGAGAGGGAGGATGAAAATAAAGAGGCCCTTACTCATCCCTGAAGAATGTTATCTTTACCAATTTTCGATCCACAATCAAGGATGTACATGCTATTTCTAGTTCCCACCCTTTCGATTTGATAAGCATTGTTTTGTTATATGCCTTATCTTGATCTGGGATTTATATTCATTATATGATCCAAAATTGGTCACTAACTATTTAAATGTGATTATATTTATTATTAAATTATATAACCCATGATACTAAACTTTATGATAATTGGTTTTGATCCTATCCATTAACGATTCTCATCGCCATTGTTTGTGTGCTTGTGCCCCATTATTCTTTACATTCTTCACCATTTCCCCACAAGGTTACAATTATACCTTATTGGTTTATGTTTGATAATTTTTGAAACCCAATATTAATGGTGTTTTCATGAAAAATGTAAGGATTAATAATTTGAGAAAGGAATATGAAGATAATTTTTTTTAGAGGTGATAGAAATGGGTTTTGGGACCTAGAATGGAAGCAGATGCTAGACGAACTACAACATTGGAGATCATATTCCAATTTCTCACCACTAGAGGTACAAAATCAGTGTAAAAGTTGTTTTTCAATGACAATGGGAGGTTAAATGGAGTTATTCAAAGTGGTGATGGTATATATAGAAACTATATGAATACTATGTGCTACAATATCTATGAAAATGTGACTACACTGCTTGGAGCCTGAAAGAACACACATCATGTAGTCACCACACTGTGGCAGATTTGGTTTCAGGTGGAGATATACATCACATGTTGTGTATATACCATACATACAATCTAAACATTTTTGGAGGCTCTTCCTATACACCATGACTACACCAAAAAACATACAATATAACACATGGGATAGAAAGGAGTACATGGGAATGATCGTGTACTCTGACCAAAATAGGGTACATGGGCCCAACCATTGTAGATGGGAAACTGTTGGGAGGACATGGGTATGACTCAGGTGGATAAGACATTAAATGTACCACTTGTAAATTCCATTTAGTATTACATGGACTCACAATATATTTTTGGGGGATAACATTCCCATGTAGTTAGATGTGGTCACACACTATGGGACCCAGGACAAACACACACCGTGTACTTATCTAAGGAACTTATGCCTTACATATTTCCTACTTTGGTTCTCATATGTATTCTAATTAGTAGCCTCTCCTGTGGATTTTTTCATTCAAAATTTAATGGTAGGATTTTTTTGGGAATAAAGGATATTATGTGAGGGGTTTTGAGATTAACACTTCAGTGTGAAATGCTTTTCTAATGGAAGTGTACTGGTTGGATAATTTGGGAGATATAAGGTTCATTACTCCCTTATATCATGAAGGTCACGATCCCCCATACTCCGTACATAAGATAAGTCATTACTAACCCAAACTATACCATTTTTAGGGTCCGATATCTATAGAGGATCACTTATTCATCTTTGATCTTTGGCATGAAGTAATTCCACTAATGGATTTTTGGATCCCTCAGCTATGGAGTGGATTAGAAATATGGGGACCCATCCACACAAATTATTCTGAGGATTCATACAAATATAGGAATCATCGACTATCATTTAGAGATACAATAAGTCCCATTATACTTTACTAGGATATGGATACAGAGATTATCATTCTCTCTTGTCTAGGTTTCTTTATGAGAATTTATATATTATGGGATTTGATTCCCTATTAAAATGGGCTGAGATGAATATTTTTGTAACATTCCAGTTATTCCTTTTTGGTTTCGGGGTTTCTTACTAGGTATGTATATAACAAAACATTCATGTAAATTTACTATATATTTACATCACTATGTAGGTAACATAATGATCAAAGGTTTCATCATCAGATATCAATGAAGCTTCTTTCCATTTAATGCGTTCAATGGTTGAATTTTGAGATCAGGATCTAGGCTATCATCAAATTTCAATTTTCAAATATTTTACATGTTGGGAATTCATTTCTGATTGGGTTTTTAATTATGCCTTTACCCTTTGGTTTATAATGTCATACTTTAATGTATTATCTCAAGGTTTATTTCATTCATGGTTATACACTAGATGATAATTTATTTATTTATTCCCAGACACTATTCCAGGGATATATATATGTTTCAGTGTGTGTGGGATTATATGGCTAAGGCCACCCATTTTAGTTTTTTCCTTCTCATCACTTATCTGAAGCCCCTAGAAAATTTGAGGTGGGCTTGTGGTTGTCACACCTAGGTTCCCACTCATGAGGCAGGCCCAATAGGGTTATTTTTTGACATTACATTCTACCCCCTTAAAAGATGTTCATCATCAAAATTTTCTTCTTGCAGATGGAAATGGTGAATTTTATTTATTCCCATCACCCTTTTTGTCCCCATTTCTTTTTCTCAAGTACTTTATTTTTCTACAAAACATTGACTAGGTTAGTTGTCTTGTTCCCAATTTAATTATCTCTCTAATTTATTATATCCATTATTGTTTTCTATAAAATAGATATCATGTTAATATTTCAGACTCTAATATATTAGTACCCATGATTATTCTATTATGTACTCTATAAAATGGGATTTGTGTTACACATCATGTATAGAGACCTTGGATAAACATATTTTGATATTACATCATTTTATATGAATATTTAGCACATTTCCAAAGTAAACACCCAGGGACCATAATAGTTTAGTCTCTTTTAAATCTAAGAAATCCTTATTCTAATTTGGTGATAGATTTTTGATATCACCAATAAAGATATTCCCCCTTTAGTAGTCCTACTTAAAACTATTCTTCATTACATAGGGAAATGAAACATATAAAAGGGTGAGCTAAGATGATAAATATGGATAAACAAGGGAGACATGTAAGAATTATCATGAGAATAAATGTATAAGAACATGATCACAAAACAGAATATCGTACCCTACATGAAAGGGCCCGAATCCATGTGGATCCACCCATTTCATGTTGTCGAAGACTGAAGTGATCAGAAGAAGTTTGGAAAATTTTGGTTAATTAAGAACTAGAATGGAGGTATTACACATTTTGTAACGAAATTACATGATGAGAAATCATGTTTCATGGGTTTTTTTTGAGATGTGAAATAGGGTTTCGTGACATGTAAGTTTCTAGAGTTTGAAAAATAAAATAAATCTTTGAGCCACCAGGTTATTCTGTCGAAATAGAACCCAAGTCCTTACACAATGTGAAAAGAGATTATATATCATGTTATTACCGACTACTTTATGTTTGTAAAACAATTAATCCACTTGGGTTTTCACAAAAATATGGATTTAGTGGCTCTCCATCGACCCTAGGTGACCTGAAAACACTCTCTTAATCATTTTTGTGATTCCTTTGTCAAGTACTGATCTCTAGTTCCCTCCTTCAATCCATAGAAATATATCTTCCATATATGGTATGATCAACCTACGTTATGACAGTTTCAATTATCTTTTTCATTCTGTTTATATTTTCCATGTGATGGTGCATGATCTCTATGTTTCTAATGACGTTTCCTCTTGGTTGTTGTTGGTGCGATTTTACCGTGGTGTCCTCGAGTAGATTAAATTGTTGCGGGAGAGGTAATCAAGATCTATTATGTTGATCCAATATCAATAAAAAAACATATATGGCCTTACGAGGTAGGGGATTTGATTATTCTCTTTTTTATTTACATGGAATTATAGAGTTATCAAAATTTATCCCCTTGGATCTCAATGAAAATGACCTTATTAAATACCTGAACCATATTAATGAATTGGTATCAATCACATAAAAATGTTTTTTGTTTATACTGTGATAAAGGTTTTCCACTTGATTTTCTAGATAGTGTAATTTATATTCCTTTATAGGGTATTCATGTCTATATATGTGGAAATTTGTAATGATTATAAAGCCAGAATTAATTGATAATTAATTGGATAAAATATAAAGAGGGTTTTTTAATGAATTTAGTTGTTCTTGTAATTTGATGTTTATCAAATTAATGAAATTATTAATGATTAATTAAATTGGTTAATGAACCAGAATGATGTTGATGATTTTTGATAAAAGAGTTAATTACATGTTAATTTAATTGGTTACTTAATTTGTGATAGCTTTTGATAGCTTATTTCTTATGTTTCTCGTAGATGAAACCCATGAATAATGAATCAGTTAACTCAAGATGGAATAAGAACTGGTTCTGTGATAAAGATCATACATTTGTAGGGCATGAGTTTCCCACTTTCTTTTAAAGTCCAAGTTCTTTATACTTTGGATCTCGGATAGCTTATTGTGTGTGAAGTATGAATGACTTGTTTTAGGGCCAATAGCCCATTTATATACTTGTTTCTTATGTTTCTTATGTGTTCTGGATACAAGACTTGTTCTATGTAAGTAAGGGAGGACCAGATGTGAGATGAGCCTAAGATGGCTGATCCTGGAGGGGTGTTATTGTATGTGGGGTAGGGAGGCCTAATTTTCATGGCAACAGTTGATTCCTAGAGTGGAAAGATGCATTAGTTTATGCTTGTGGTGTAAGGGAGGGTACTAAAGATGATGGAATGGGTTGATTTTGCTATTACTAGTTGAAAGGATAGTTGAATTCTTTTTGAATATGTTTTTTATCTACTTGACGTCCCCCACATCTTAAGGTTGCTGGTCTTCCTTACACTCCTTCCAAGGGAGGTGATGAAACAATGGGTATGCCACATGTTTTAAATGTTTAGCTTCTCATGATTGGATGGGTCTATGCTCTTGCTATAGGTGGAAAAGAATCAATGTGTAGTTCAACTATTAACCTTGTAAAACCCCTTCTGTTTTGTAGCTAAGAATGATTCATTAGAATACATGTAAATATATAAAGTGTTAATTTTTTTGAATAAATGAATAAATGATGTTTAACCCACAACATTGGAGCCTGTTGGGTTTTAATGATAAGGTTATACAATTGAGAAACTACATACTCGATTTAGTTATGCATGGAAGGAATGGAACCTTATTGCAATGATAATGTAATAAAACATGGTAAATAATAATTGTTAATTAATTGTTAAATAACTATTTAAGAAAAAGTTCCACTGATAAAAGATAATAATGTAACATAATATATCTCATTCAATGATTGTGTGGCTATGGGATATCTAGTCATAGTAGTGGATGCTGAGGGTCTAAGAGACATTTGCTGAAGTTGAGTATAAGGATAGGTTATTCCCACAGTGTGGTTTTGATCTATATTATATAATGTATTTTTTTGTTTCTATATTCTACTCTACCCTTTAGATTATTGAAACTAACAACCCAATGATTCTGAGCTCTAGGGAGTGTTTTCTCCAACATCCTAGTAGGAGGAGGGATTGCTGACTACACCCTTAGCCCCACTCTCTTCTTTTGGTAGTTACTTTTTATGGTATGCTCAATGGTTAGTTTTACCCATATATTTGTGTAAAGGGATGTAATAGATTGTGGTTATTCACACACATATATTCTAGATATAGATTCCTAAAGGCTACCATATGTATAACATGTATGGGCTGTGATGGCTTGAGGATCCAAACTCAGTATAAGGGATGTAATGGATTGAGGTACAATACTTGATGTACGATACACATTATTCAAGTTTTGGTGGATCCTATAAAATACCTAGTAACATTGGTTATATGGAAGTGGTGGTGTGAAGGATTTGGTGCATGTTGACACATGAGAGGCATGTTGTGGTGCTTCGCCCAGGTGTCTGCGGGCAAGAATTTTTTGAGAGAGATACTGAGGATGTGTGACATTGGGGAAAAGTGGGAAACCAGTGGGGAAGTGGTAGTGGGGTACCCTTGATACTATTTATTATATAATATTCACTTGTATTCAATACATAGTGAGAATCACCATGGAAAGGTTGGGAACATAGTATACTTATTTATCTGATGAGTTAGTTTCACTTGTTATTCATAGTATTTTAGTATGTTTATTTACTTTTTTCATGAGATTCTCTAGGGAGGATCTTTCATAGTATACTTTTATAATCACCCTACATATAGAAAAACTTTTTTCAGTTTAGTTGGAGTAGGTTAGAGATCAGGCCGGTTACTACTAGCTTGGGGGTTTTAGGATCTATCTGGGCTTCACGATCACTAATGTCTTTGTTTTTCTTTTAGTACATATAGTTTTACTTTCAATTTTAGTTGTTATTTCATGACAGTACATTTCTATACTTGGGTTTCTCTTATATTGTTGTCTAAGCTGGGGTTGGTTGGTGTCTATCATATCTCTCTCTTCCGCAAGTGTTTCTATTAGAAGGTAATTCCTCTCATATGCAAGTTTATTATACCCTCAGTTATAGTCACCAACCTAGGGCCGAATGGAGGTGGGACATAGGGGTCACTATCTATCTTCTCCCATTTTCATCCAGGGGGTACACTCTGTTGGGAGGGGTCATGAAAGAGTGGTATCATAGGTTTTGTTAAGGGATATGATAGAGTTTGGAGTCATGCGCATGTGAGGTTACTTGGGTTGGTAGGGAAACAATTCCAGCTACGTTTATAAATAACTAAAAATGTGAGAGAATGGATTAGAATTGGGTATTTAGGGACACATGTGATCTGATTCACGGACCTTTAAACTTATAGTGGATACTAAATGAACTGATACTAGTTGTAGAGTAGATACCTAGTAAAGGATCATTCATCATTCTTATTTGTACCTATGTTTTAATGGGTAGAATATGTGATAGGTTAACCTAAAATGAATAAATAAAGAAAATTAATTAATGTTAAAATATTCTATATTCTAGGTGTAGGAGATTTAATTTTTTTTAAAAGGCATGGATCCAGTTCAATATCCTCATTAGGTCCATGCAGAAGATGTTCAGTAGGTTGATTCTTCATATCGCCACGAAGTAGAGGTTAACGATGATGAAAATTTGAGGGGGAAACTCCAATAGTTTAAGTGTAAGAGTCTACAAAGGTATGAGGGATCCGTTTCAGACACATTCATAGAATACTAGTTGGATGAGGTTGAGAAAGCCATTATTTTGATCCGTGCTAGGAAGGAGCACCATGTATTGTTAACTATGATGATGCTACATGGAGAAGCGAGGTAGTGGTTGTTCTTGTTCCTCAGAGATCTTGAGGAGTCATAAGTCTCATGGGAGGAGTTCCAAGACCATATTAGAGCCGTGTTTCTTTCTTATAACTCAAAGGTGTCTAGTCTCTAGGATATGCCTACCCTTCAGTAGGGGATCTCCAGTGTAAAAAAGTTTGGAATCTATTTCTAGAACCTTCTTCAATATAATTTGTACCTATTATCAGATGAGGAGGATAGGAAGAGGAATTTAGAGGAGGAATTGAATCTAGATATCTTGCATCAAGTCACCCCGTTTATGCTGAAGATATATATAAAGGTGCTGGTAAGAGCATATGTTATCAAAATGAAGCGATCCATAATCGAATCATCCTGAGAGGAGAGTTATCTGGATTTCTCACGATGCAGAGATGTGGTCCTAGGTTCCCATTTTTCATGAAATAATAAATTATGATCCTTAGGGGGTAGGTATATGCACTCAATGTCTCATTTCTCTAGGGTAAATGAATCTCAAACCTATGTTGAGGGATCAGATGCTTGTTTTTCTAATCAAGGCCAAGGATATCAATAGTGATAATGTCTGAAATTTCTAATTAGTCAGCATGTGCGAGGTATTCCACTCCATGTTCCTCCGTTGAGGCAGTTCTAATGAGGCAGCAGTAGTAGGTTGAACTTGGTTTAGATCATTATAGAGTAGATGTGGCATGTAGAGGGCAACCCCAAGATGATCCTCGTCCTTAGAGAGTAGAGTGTATATGTGGAGGTTTTCATCATCACAGTCTGAGAGGTCATGTAGCATGTTGTTTTCACCCTCACGCTTTAGTGCTACCAGTTCCAGGAAAGAAAGAAATCATTCTTGGTACCATTTTATTATGTTATACTTAGGTTCACTTCTTCATATAACTGTCCCTTATCCATTATTTGCGACATGAGGTAGAGAGTCTTCAAGTGCCCTTAGCATTGACTACACCAGTTGGAGGATGAGAAGACATGTTTATATTTCATAGAGATAGTGAGCAAGTATTGAGGATCACCACTCTTGGAGAGATTTCATATGTTTAAGGATACAACCATATGATGTCATCCTTGATATGGATTGGTTATATTTATTGTAGGATATCATGGATTTATTTAAGAGGCAAGCTATGTTATTTGATGACGATGGAGAGCCAACAATGTTTGTTGGCGAGCGAGACCCTCAGATGGGTCAGAGTCCTGTTCCCTCATTGTCATCCTTCATGGATGAGCTGATGTTGTGTTCATATGATGTTCAAGAGTTTTCATTTCCTAGTTTCATGAAAGATTACCCTAATTTCTTTCAAAAAGGGTTTATAGCGTTACCCCCTCAGTGAGAGATATAGCTTGGGATTTAATAACTTCCATGAGTGTCTCCTATCTAGATTTCTTCATATAGGATGGTACCTTCTATGTTTTGTGATATTTTTATACAACTTAATGTTCTGTTGTGATGTGGTTTTGTTCAAACGAGTGTGTCACCATGGGTTTCACTGGTTTTGTTCATGAAGAAGGCTAAAAATAGTTTGTGGTTGTGTATCGATTATGGTCTATTCAACAAAGTTACAATGAATAACCACTATCCTCTTTCATGGATTGATAATTTATTTCATCAACTGAGGGGTGCAAGTTGGTTCTTGAAGATTGATTTTTGGTTATGATAGCATCATATGTAAGTGAATGGTGAGGATATTATGAATAATTTTTTCCATTTTCATCATGGGAATTATGAGTTTGTTGGGATGCCCTTCGGTGTAATGAATGACCCAGTTGTGTTCATGGGGTTAATGCATGCTATATTATATGAGTTCCCATATAAGTTCACAGTGGTTTTCATCAATTAAATCCTTGTGTACTTAGAGTATGAGGAGGATCATGCAGAGTATCTGTGTGCTATTTTGGGAGTTTTTTATCATTATAATATATTTGGGAACTTGCTGAATTGTGATTTTTCACCATGAATGGTTCATTTTTTAGGGACATGATGTATCCCAATAGGGAGTAGGTGTGTATTTTTTGATGATTGAAGCAGTTGTGTATTGGGAATTTCCCAATATAGTGGAAAATATGTGAAGCTTCTGTGGTCTTGTAGGATGTTATAAGAGGTTTGTAGCCAATTTCTCATAGGTTTGACTCCTCTAGAAGTGTTGACCAGAATGGATCAGGTGTTATTGTGGAATGATCAGTGTCAAGTGGATTTTGAGTGTCTAAAATAGAATTTTTTCAGTGCTCTAGTTTATTGTCTGCCAACATAAGGTGTTTAATTTGAGGTTTTTTGTAATTCCTTGTTTTTAGGTTTGGGTTGTGTTTTGATGTGTCATAGATTGATCATTTTTATGGGTCTCGATAGTTACACCCCGTGAACATAACTATGCCACCCACAACCTGAAGTTGGTGGCTGTGGTTTTTGACCTAATGTTATGGAGACATTACCTAATTGGTGAGGTCTTTGTGGTCTTCACAAATCATAAAATCTGGAGGTATGTTTTCTCCCAACATGACTTGAACTTGAACCAAAATCAGTGGATGGAGTTCTTACAGGATATAAACTTCATGATTTCATATACACCAGTAAAATAGAATTTTGTTGCTGATGAATTGATTGGGAAGTCATTCAGTGATGCAATGAGTGAATTAGGTGATCCCTATAGGGTGATGGAAGAATGTTAAATGTTATATCAGGATATGTGAGAAGTTAGGGGTAGGGAATTTCTTTTTGAGATGGTGGCGTAGTCATCTATGGTGTAGAAGGTTGAAGAGTCCCATTTGGGGGATCATGAGGTGGTGATATTGAGAGACTAATTTGTTTATAGAGAGGAACCTAATTGTTGGTCTAAATATGAACAACAATGAGTGTTGTTCTAGGGAAGTCTTCTCATTCCTTTGGAGATATATGAGATGGTTCTCAGAGATTTCCATAGTTCACCCTTAGCATTAAATTATGGTTTGACGAAGATGTACCATGCCATGTGAGTTCAGTTTTGGTGGTCTGGGTTAAAGTGTGTTGTTTAAGAGTTTGTGTCATGATTTTTGGTCTACCAGGAGGTGAAGGTCAAGCACCATGTTTCCTGTGGTTTTCTTCAGCCATTATATGTTCCAAAGTTCAAGTGGGATGACATATAAATGGACTTTGTTACTAGATTATCTTAAGCTCAGAGAGGCTATGATGCTACATGGAAGGTATGGGATCATTTTATGAAATTATCCCACTTTATTGAAATCAAATTCGTTGAGATTTGTGTAGATTTTGTCAAGGATGTATCTAGAGGAGGTTTTTATACTCCATGAAGTCCTGAGGATGATCATTTTCAGTTGAGATCTCCATTGTACTTATAGTGCGTGGAGGGGTCTCCATCATTCTTTTGGTTCTCAGCTATGCCTTAGATCATCATTTCATCCATTGACAGATGGATAGACTGAGCAAACCATACAGACTCTTAAGACATTTTAGTCTCTTGTGTCCCAAATTTTGGAGGTTCGTGGATAAGGCACCTTACCATGGAAGATTTCTATTACAATAATAGTTTTCACTCCACCATCAGTGTGGAATGTTTTGAAGGCCTATGTGGCTGGCCTTTACACTCTCTGTTGTGATGGAATGGGGTCATAGGTTCTGCAATTATTAGGATGAAACTACTAAATAATATGATAGATATGTTTAGGTGATTCATGAGAGGATAATGGTAGTGGAATATCATAATAAATCCCATGCTTATTATAGGATGATATCTCTAGAGTTTGGTGTTGGGGATCATGTGTTCTTGAGGTTGACTCCCCATCTTGGGTGGTGAAATCTTGGTCATGGGAGTCATCTTTTTGCTGAGTTTTTTTGGTACTTTTGTGGTTTTAGATCATGTAGGAGCCATGGAATATCAAGAATTACTTACCCTATGGATGATCCATACACATGTTGTTTTTCCCATGCTGTAACTCCATTGTTATCTTTATGATGACTCTCATGTACTCGATTGGGGATAGATTGATGTTGATGACGATGCAACCTTTGGGGAGAAACCTATAGAGATCCAAGACTTCCAGGAGAAGGTATTACATAGGAATTCTATCCCCTTGGTTCATGTCTTGTGGTGGTACAATGACTTGGGGAAGAGTACCTAAGAACATGAGTGAAAAACACGCACTATGTACCCTGATCTATTTGATATTTTTCAATTCTCTTATAACACCATTCATGTGATGGTTATAGACCCTTTAAATTTATGATATGGATATCTCTTTTTTATTAACATAGATTGCTCTTTTTTGAGAGGTATCTCCCTTGGGAGAGTGTTTAAGAGTTTTTTTGTGGTTGTTGAATGGTTTTGTGCTTGTTTCTTTAGTGGGGTGGTGAGCTCCTTTGGTTGAGAATACTTGGAGAGGTATCTCGTAGGGTGGCTATTTGGATGTCAACTCATTGTTTCCTATATATGTTGGTTTTGAATTCAAAGGATGATAATTTTTTTTAAAGGTATCTAATGTAAGATCTTGGATCAACTTGGATTGACCCTTTGTGCATTTTCAAAGATAGTAGTGCTCAGAGGAGGCTCAGAAGAAGTTTGGATAAGTATGGTTAAGTAAAAACTAGAAAGGGGGGGGGATTACATGTCCTGTAATTGAATTACACAACATGAAATCCTATTTCACGTGTTATTTTATGATGTTAAATAGTATTTCACTATGTATATGTTTTTGGGGTTTGTAAAATAAAATAAATCATTGAGGTGATGTGTTTTTTCAGCTGAAACCAACCCTGAGGAATTACACAACGTGAATGCGGACTCAAAGTCATAAAATGCCCCAGTGGTGTATGTTTTTTAAAACATTTCAGATGTTATGGTTTTCAAAAACCCATAGCCTATGTATCTCTCCCTCAACCCTAGGAGACCCGACAACCCTCTATTCAGTGTTTTGGGGATTCCTTTATAAATGAACGATTCCTAGCTCCCTCCTTCTATTAATATCAATCTATCTTTGATATAAGGTATGATATACCTCTGTTCTTGTAGTTTATCTTATCTATTTTGTTATATTTCTCATTTTTATTTTATGTCAAGTGATCTCCATGTTTCCAATAGAGTTTCCTCTCAGTTTTTGATAGTGTGGTTGTGCCACGACATCCTCCGGTGGATGCAATTGTTGTGGGAGAGGTGATTGGGATCTATTGTGTTGATCTATTCTCATGCAAAGAACATCGATGACCTTTTGAGGTAGGGGATTTTATGTTTCCCTATTTGTTTTCATGAATTTTTTGAGTTAGCATGATTTAGAACCTTGGATTTCAATGGAATTGACCTAATTAAATACCTTAACCAAATTAAATCATTGGTATCGATCGCGTAGCGATGTTGTTTCTTTATACCATGATATCAGTTTTCCTCTTGATTTTATATATTGTTTGATATATATCCCTTTATTGTATTATCATGTATTTCTATATGGAATTTATTAATGAACATAAAGCCATAACTAATTGATAATTAATTGGAAAAATGATAATGATGCATGTTTAATGACTCCAGATGTTATTATAATATTATGTTTATGGAATTAATGAAAGTATTCAAGATTAATTAAACTTGTTAATGAGCCTAAATAATGTTTATGGATGTTGATGAAAGTGTTAGTGGCATGTCAAATTAATTGGTTAATTAATTTTGATAGCTTTTGATTGCTTGTTTCAAAGGATTACTTTAGTTGGAACCTATGAATAATGAATCAGTTAATTCAATATAGAATAATTACCGGTTTTATGATAAAGATAATTACTTTATAAGGATTGAGTTTACCTATTTCTTGTAGAGGCCAAGTACATTATTCTTTAGAGTTATGAGAGCTCATTGTATGTGAAGGATGTATTCCTTGTTTTAGTGTTGAGTCCCCATTTCTATGTTTGATTCTTCTCCCTATGGTGTGATCAGGATACATGACTTGTGGTATGTGGGGAGGTTTGGACAAAATGTGATGTGATCTTGGGATGGTTGAGTTAGGAGGGTTGTTTTGGTATGTGGGGTAGGAAGGCTCATTTTATATGGTAGAATATGATTCATAGTGTGTCAAGATGCGTCATTTTATCAATATTGCATCAGGGAGGACACCTGAGATGATGGAATGGGATGAAGCTCGGATTACCCGTTGATACAAAAGTTGAATTCTTATTGAGTCTGTTATTATTTATCTACTTTTCATTCACCACTTCTTGAGGCAATCAGTTTTTATTACTCTTCTTACAAGGGAGGAAAAGGCATGTGAGGTATAACACGTGCTTTTAGTTTTTATCCTCTCGTGGTTGGATGGGTCTATGCTTCTGCTATAGGTGGAAAGGACATGATATGTAGTTTATCTACTCACCATGTTGAGACCCTTATTTTTTGGTAGCTTATAATGTTTTCTTAGAATACCTAGAAATATAGAAAGTGGTAATGTTTTTGAATTAATGAATAAATGATGTTTAACCTGTGGGGTTGGAGCTTACTGGGATGCATTGCTGAGTTAATATTTCTGAGAAACCATTGACTCAATATAGTTTTTTTGTAGGGAATGGAACATTGTTGTGATGATAATGTAATGAAATATGTATAATGATAATGGTTAATTAATGTTTAAAGTAATAATTAATTTAAACTTATACTGATAAAAGATTATAAAGTAACATAATATATCTATTTAAATGGTTATGTGCTTATAGGATATATAGTCTTAGCAGTGGAATCCAGGAGTCCAAGCGATGTTAGCTGTATTTGTTTCTATGACTAGGTTGTTCCGATAGTGTGGTTCTGAGATATATTATATCATGTGTTTTTTTTTGTTTTTATATGCTACTCCAATCTATCAGTTACAAAAACAGACACCCCAAGGACTCTGGGCCTTAAAGGATGTTTTCCACAACATTCCGGTGGGAGGATGGGGGGCTAACTACCAACTTTGGCCAAACTCCTTTCTCATGGTAGTAACTTGTGCTGGTATGCACAGTGGTTAGTTTTACCCATATATTTTTGTAGATTTCTCTAATGGATTGTGGTTCTTCACACACACATATTATGGATATAGTTTCCTAAAGGCTATAATAGGTATAACATGTATGGGCTATGTTGGCTTGAGGATCCTTATTTAGTGTACAATATGTAATGGTTTGAGGTATAATACCCGATGAATGATACACATTTATGTGGGTTGTGGTGGTTCCCAAAAACTAATTGGTTATATTTTTTACGTGGACGTGGTGGTGTTATTCATGAGGTGCATGTTGTTGTACGAGGTTCAAGTTGATGTATGAGGTGTATGTTGTGGTGCTTCGGTCTAGTGTCTGCGGGCTAGCCTTTGGAAGAGGGATGCTCAAGACATGTGATGTTGGGGAAAAGTAAAAAATAAGTGGGGATGTGGTAGCAGGGTACCCTTGACATTATTTATTATATAATATACTCTTGTATGCAATACATGGTGGTAGTATCCATGGTGAGTTTGGGAATATATTATACCTGTTTAGGTGATGAGTTAGTTTCACATGTTGTTTATTGTGTTTTATCATGATTTATTTAATTTTGCATGAGTGTATCAGGGGATGATTATACTGAGTATACTTTTATAATCATCCTATGTATATATAAACTAATTTTAGGTCAGTTGGAGCAGGTTGGAGATTAGGCTGATTACTACTATTTTGTGGGTTAAAAGAGCTATTTTCTATTTGTGGTCGCTGTTGTCTTTACTTTTCATTTGTTACTTTAAATTTTCCTTTTATTTGTAGTAGTTATTACATGAAATTATATTTTTGTACTTGGGTTTCTATTATATTTTAGTATAAGTATGTGTTGGTTGGTGTTTATCTTATATCTGTCTTCCACATGTGTTTCCCTTTGAGGGTAATGCCTCCCATATGTATGTTTATTATACCCTTGGTGCTAGTTGCCAAACCAGGGCCTACTGGAGGCAAGAATCAGGGGTCATTATCTCTCTCTCCCATATCTATCCAAGATGGGGTGCACTTTTTGGGTAGGGTTTCGTGACACTACATATTTAATATCACAATCAAGATTAACGGCATAACTATTTTTTGTTCACAAGACATGATTCATATGAAAATCAAGAGATTGATCCATGAGAGAATATAAAATATAATTTTGAGGCTACCTATGAAGACCATCATAACATGTTAGGCATGGGCTAATAACCAATGTACCTACATCAGGCTCAGGCTAACAACCCTTGAACCCTATTGTTTTTAGCATGGGATACAACCTATGTACCCTCTTGTGTTTGGTATTGGGCTATGATCCATAAACCCCTTTTTTTGGGATTGGTCTAAAACATGTATACCCTCCAATTTTTGGGCTCGTGAAAAAACCCATGTACCCTCTTATTTTGGAGAATGGGTTACAACCTATTCACAATTATTTTGAGTCTTGGTCTATAACCCATGCAACCTCTTATTTTGGGGATTAGGAACCAAACCATGTACCCTCTTGTTTTCGGGAATGGGCTATAACCCATATACCCTCATGTTGTCGGCAGTGAAATATAACACATATAACATCTTGTTTTTGGGATTGGTATACAACCTGTGTACCCTCCCATATTGGATCCTAGGATACAACTAGTATACCCTCTCATTTTCGGGCTTGGTAAATAACATGTGTACCATCTGAGCTCATATTTCATTTATAATTACCTAATGTACTGAAGGATGATATAGGTCCCACCTTTCACATAATGAAAAACATATTTATGTGTTCCAAAAGATGAAAAAACATTAATTATATCCTTAACCATGTAATGAAATAGGTTTTATAAACATTTAATAATATCATATCCTGTAGAAAAGTGAAAGGTTTCATAATCATTTCATTATATAATTTCACATGAAAATAAGTTGGTTCGATTGTGGTATAACCCATTGAAAAGAAATAAGTTTCAGGAAAAACCTTCCCCCATGAACATTAACCATTCAATGAAAGGATAAGAATGAGTTTCTTGGATAATATCATCAGAAACGAATAAACTATATCAATGGATTTCTACATAGATGGAGAAGGACTTTGAAAAATCCCTTTCAATATTTCTTAAGTAAAATAACATTTCTTTGAAAATCACTTTTTTAAAACATGAAACGTTTTCAAAAAACATTTCATTGAAATCCAAACTTAAAAAAATACCGAAGGTTGCAAAATATTTTAAATAATTTATTGAGGAAAATATTCTTTCCAATTTTAAAATGATTTATAAATCATAATTTTTTTTAAAAACATTTTTCAAGAAAATGGATTTGAAGTCATATAAAGGAATATTTGAAAACCATTTTAAAAAAATTATATATTTTTTTAAACTTTTACCTTGAAAATGAGATTAATAGATCATTTCAAATAATTTTTAAAACAATTATTGGAATTATTATTTTGAGGGAACACATATTTATGACAAATGTGAGAAATAAATTTTAATTTTCATAATTTTCTTACGTATCAAAAGAAAGAAATTGTGGAAAAATGGATATATTAATGAATATATCATGACTAACAAGAGGATATTTTTTTCTGTGAATTCTTGATAGATATATCATAGTATTTTATCATTGAAATCATTATCATAAACAAACCCAACAAATAATGATATTATAGGAACAAAATATTACCACATTGGTAAATAGAAATCATAATCCCAAAGAATAAATATCATTACATGAAGACTGAAATATCATGAAAAGATGATATATAATATATAACATGACAAGGGGTAATTATACACATCTTGTAATCAAATATAGGTGCATAACACAACATGTTTCTTAATGATTGAAAATTGGGACAAAAATAATTTATTGATATAGTAACTTTTGAACAGTAAATCCCATGAAAGAGACATCATAAAATTTTTATAAAAATAAATATAAAATTGAGTAGATTAATCATAAAATATATTCATGGTATGTTTATACACCATATATAATAATTATGTGGGGAATATACCATGTGTCTCAAAAAAGCTAAAAATTGAGATGAATGTACCTTACAAATTGAGTAACTTTTATATCAATATCCAAGTGATATAATGACATAAATTAAAACATTTTATTTCATGAAATAAAATAAATTAATGATATTTTGTTTTATTGGTCATTATATACACCAAAAAATGAAACAAGTTGTGAATATGGCATAAGCCTCACATAAATAAAAATTTGAGTAGAAATCACAATACTTTAAGTATTGTCTTTCTTCATACATTTTCAAACATATTGTATAATAAATTTGAGTTTATTATAAACCTAAAATATAAACATGTTTTTATATATCATACTATTTATTATTTTAATATTAGTTTATACAATCCATTAATTGATAGTTCCATGTTAATGTTACGTTTTTTGTTATAACTCCTGTGTTTTGCATATATATTTTGACAATTATTTTTTCCCCATTATTTGATAATGAAATCCAAATTTAATGGGTTTAAACCATTATATAAATAGTATATATATTTATTATGTATTTTTTATAATAATATATAAAATAAAGGAATTGGAAATTAAATACATAATTTTTGGAGATAGTAGGCCATACATTTTTATAGTCGGTGTTTCCATTTTATTTTTTTTATTTTGAAAGAAATAAATAAAAATGTTATAAATATTATATTTCATGTTGAATTATTATGTAATATATATCCTATATTATTATTAAATCAATCCTTAATACATTCTATACAATGCGTGAATGACTCACGTCGCTTTGAGGAGGTGGTAGTTCACACCTCCACAAATGATGTTATCAAATTCCAAGAAAATGGAATGATTGAATGTATGTATATAAATATTCAAAATTATAAACAACATATAAATATAATATATATCACCAAAATCAATTAATTCCATCATTATTTCCTTCATTGAAATGTTGTAATGGATGAACGGATTGCTTCAGTTGACAAGGCTTTAGTCGGCCATAGACATGAATAATGATAGTGTATCCCATTTCATGGAAGTGTGTGAAGGTGTAGGTAAAAAAAAATTAACTTAACCAAAAATAATTATATTTAGTAAAAGAAGGTTATTATATTACCAATATATAATAATAATTTAATGTTTGAAAAAACATATGAAACAAAATTTCCCTTTAATGAACTCTACCTCTTCTTTGGGTAACTCCTTTGGGATTATAACAAAATCCATACATGAATTGATTTATCAACAATGTAAGGATCCATGGTTTATGGGTTGGATTTTTATAGTATATTTCTTCATGATATGTGACATAAAAATTTCTTTAGTGTTGTGAAAAACTTACATGGTGCGAGTTTCCTTTAATAGTGGAGGAGAAGTGGAATTATTATAAATACAAAAAGGTAAAGATTATTGGGAGGTATCCCTTAAATCATGTGCAAAAAAATGGAAAAAACTATATAAAATTGGGGTTATGGTATATTTGTTTCCATCCAATATGTTTTCTATAAGTTCTTAGGTCATTTTAACCCTTAGGATTAAAGTATAACCACTAAGTAGACTTGTTTCTACCATAGTCGCTCTAATTAATTTTAATTATATTCACTAGTTTTGTTACTAAATAACTATATAAACCATGATATAATTTATAAATTATGTGTATTAAAAATATGGAATATAATTTTACAAATTACAATAAATGAATTTGAAAAGATTGATTAAAAAATAATGCCACAGATGGGATGAAAGAACTTGTTTTTAAAGTGAAAACATTCAAATTTTTTAGAATTGTTTTTAATCAAATCTAACATAAAATGGATTTAAATGAACCAAATTGGATTAATATATGTATTATTTATATAAATGTAATTTTTAAAATAATAAAAATACAATTTTAATATAAAAATAAGATAAACGACAAGTCAATTTTCAGTTAAATTCATTATTTTTCAATATAAAAAAATTAACCCTAAGATAATGTTGACGTTACACATTGAAAAATTAATTTTATTTTTTCAAATAATTTTTATAAAATTGTCGATATTTATTTTTTTTTAAATTTTCTATTACCAGTCCATAAAATACCTTCTATAAAAATATATCTTTTGCCTGCCTAAAATTGGATTTTTTTCCTCTCTCTTGTCTAAAAAACACATTATATTAATGTTAAATAGTTGATTGAATATAATATATAAATATATATTTATTTAAAATAATTTATAAAAAGTGATTTTTATAATTTATTGAGATAATATATGTTTTTTCATTGAAAACAGTCTTTCAGGAAAATAATTTTTATTTCAAAATAGTTTTTACATTTATTTCTAATTGATTTTTTATAAAATTATTAACTCATAAACAACATTCTCAAAATTTTTGTAATCATTTTCAAACAATACCTTACAACATTTAGTTTTTAAATATATTAATATATTAATAATATTATAAATAGTACAATGTTGTTTAATAAAACTTACTCTTGTGTGTAATTAAAATTTTCAAGGGAACTCATCATCATTTCTAACACGAGTACAAAATAGTGTTCAATTTACCATAAGACAATCTAAGTATTTTCTATAGTGTATCCTTAACTTAGTGTTGTGTATCAAGTATTCTTAACATGGTGTAGCATGAAATTCTATTTATCAATGAACATTAATTTATTTAAAAAATAACAATTAAATAAAATGAGGATGTTACATTCTACACACATTAAAATGAATTTCACCCTCAAAATTCAACCGGTTCATCAATGGTTTAATACACAAATTTCCCTTTCATAGGAAACCACATAAAAAAATTCATACTAAGAATTAAATTAAGAAAGAAATGTTGGAACCATAATGGTTACCCAAAGTAACTCATAACTAGGTTTATAAATAGAAGAACATTAGTGAAGACATAGACATGGAAGAGATATCTAACAATCATTTTCTGATAGAGAGTGTTAGGGATAATTGATCACATAAATTTTTGTTCTTCAGATATGGTTAGTGGATACAAAAACCCATAAAATAGGGAGGCATGAAATAGGGAATCAATATCATAAAAATGATGATAGTTGGAAAACATTTTACATCATGATCCTTTTTCTAATTTTAAATGGTTATTCATAAGAATATAAAATTACTTTATTCCATTAATTTTTAAATTCATGTTTTTACCTTTTTTTCCTTGATTAATTTACACTACATCTCTTCCTATAGTAAATGTGTTAAATTATTCATTACTAAAGCACTAAAAGATCATTAGATCGACAAATAAAATGACAAAGAATTTCATTTGTCTTTATTTTTCATAATAGAAAAATAGTTACCAAAATTTGTCCAATATTCATTAATTCTTATATATAAATAAAATGAATTAATCTCTAAAACTTCATCCAATATTTAACATAAACCATTCCATAAATGGTTAAACATGTAAGCCTTTCAAAATTTAAAAATCTAAAACATTAGAAATAAGGTCCCTAAATTTCTCAAAATCATATTAAAATTGATCCCCCATATTTCATAAAGTGTCTCTTTGTTGTCACATACCAAATATGTGAATATATTTATCATGTATTCTTTTGAAAGATGGTAATACCCTGAATTACAATATAGTGTTATTGAAAATGTGAATGATTTATTATTCCAATGATTATTTAATATATTCCTTAAATATTAAAAAGATGGAAACCTCATCCATAAAAAAAATTCAACACTTTATCAAGAAATCAATAATTAGTTCAAATGTAATTAGTATTGTCCAATTTTCTAAAACCATAATAATCATCTCATTATCTAAGCTAAAAATAATTTTCCCAATATTAGGAATGCATTAGGGGTTACCTTACCTTAATCATCATTTCACAGTTCCATTAAATTAGTTTTTGAGGACATCACAATAATTCAATATATTATTTAACATACTTAATGGAAAACATATGCCTCACAATTCATATATCATAATTCTTGAATTCGAATACCAATGTACTTTAATCATCCAATATTATTCTTAAACCATTATCTAAGATTAATCATTATATCCCTTAATACCCATTTCATAAAATAATAAATATGAATCATGTATTCTAAATTTAATCATGATTATGAACAATACTGTGAGAAAATAACATACCTTTCACGTTTCATTCACGGTCTCATTATATTCCCATTATAACTAATCCTCATCTCACCATCCAAATTATCTTCATGAGATTTCCAATTAGGTCATTGATTTTAATAATATGTTTACTTTACTCGTCTGAAAAATTCAATGAAACCCAAAACATTCTAGTTAACTTCATTGACTAGAAATGAAAACCATATTGTGAGAAATACTAATCATAGAGTAAAAATAAATAATCAGAAAAATTTCTTATAGTATGACTAAATCATGAGTCCTAATTAATTTATCTATGAAACATTGGTTTTATCCAAGGTTATTCATAGTAATTTTATATTTAAATCCTTATTTATGGTTTATAAAGTGTCAGGAAATTCCCAAAGCATATCCTATTGGAGTACCAAACTAGGAGTAGAATAATGCATGTTGTCGATGACCCATTCCCGATAATGTCTAGCTCTATATGATAATTTTGGGGTTGTTACCCCTATGGAAATATATTATATATCAATATACACTTGTTTTATACATACATGGATATATTTCTAGGAATCACTTTTCTATATCCTTTACCAAAATTCTAGGTCATTTTCATATACACTAACTCATCCTTAGACTTATCCATAGAAATTTCCAAAGGTATCTCACTAAATTATTCTCATCCTAACTTCCAATGGTTTAAAAATAATTTCCTTTGATAATAACTATAGTTTACGAGGATTAAAATAAATGGATATTATATCTTTTTATATGAATATTTATCACATTACAAATGTACATGGATGAATACCATAATAGATTAGTGTCTTTGGAAACTAGGAACACATTATTCAAATTATGTGAAATATATTCAACATCTATAGAATTTATATTAACATTTTAGTACTCATAATTAAAAACTTTATTCATAACCTTTGGAAAGTAAATATAAGAAAGGTTGAGCTTAGAAAGTTAATAAAAGTAAACATGGGAGATATGTATGGATAATCCTGAGAATAAGGGTATAAGAATATAATCATAACATTAGAAAATAATAACCATAATATCAAAGATAAAAATAAAGATTCATGAAATAATTATATGTAGTTCCTAATAAATTAATCATAAGGGAATCAACAACATAAACCCTTAGAGCAGAGCATAAGAATAAGACATATAATTTTGATATACCTAGGAGCATAGAAAAAATTATGTTAAGGGGGATTACCAAGAAATTTATAAGATGTTAATCTTTGAATAATCACCCATAAACAATCTTTATGATTTTTATAACAACCCATGTACCCTCGTGTTTTTGGATTGAGCTATAACCCATGAAACCACTTGTTTACAGGTTTAAACTACAAACCCTATACCCTCTTATTTTTAGGCTTAGTATACAACCTATATAACCTATTTTTTCAGTCTTGGATAACAAAACATATATCATATTGTTTTTGGGATTGGGGTACAACCTATATACCATATTATGTTTGGGCTTGTTATACAACTTGTGTATCCTCTTTTTTTAGTTCTCAGAAACAACCCCTGGACTGTCTAGTTTTCGGGCTTGGAACAAATCTAGTATAACCTCTTATTTTTAGGAATGGGGAATGACTCATGTATCCTCTTATTATAGTTCATGAGATATATCTCATATAACCTATGGTTTTCAGGCTTGGGATATAACCAGTATAGCCTCATGTTTTCTATGATGGGATATAAAATGTGAAACCTCTGAGATCATATTCCATTTATCATTAGTTAATTAACTGGAAGGAGATATAGGCCCCAATTTCCAAAAAATGAAAACCAGGTTTATATGTGTGAAAATATCATAAACAATTATTTATAAACTTACCCATTAAAAAATTGGTTTTATAAAATTTTATAAAATCATAACATGTTAAAAAGATACAGTTTTCACAATCATTTCGTATTTTCATAACCCAATAAAATAAATGATTTCATAGTGGTATAACCAATGGAAAATAAATTAGTTTTATAAAAATATTTTCACCATAAAATAATCCATTCAAATAAAGGATAACAATGGAGTAATTTAGTAATATCCTTAGTAAATAATAAACTATGTTAATGGATGACATCTTAGATAGAGAAGTATTTTAAAACAACACTGGTAACATTTCGGAAGATAAAGAGCATTTGTTTAAAAATAACTTTTTTCAAAAATGAATCATTTTCAAAATTATTTTATTTAAAAAATAGTTTTAATAACTTATAAATGAATATTTAAAAAAAATTTAAACATTTATTGAGGAATATCACATTTTTTTCTTTGAAAAAAATTTAAATCATAAAACATTTCAAAAAAAATATTTCTTTGAAAATAGATTTTAAAACATATAAAGGATTCTTTGAAAACATTTTTAGAAACATTTTAGACATACATTTATTTGGAAAATTTTTCTTAAATAATGATATTAAATGATCATTTGAAAACATTTTTCTGCAAAAAAATATATTTTTTGAAAGAAAACAGATTTCTAATAGAAGCTAGAAATAATATTTTGTTTTCTTACAAACATTTTTCAAGTATAATCAGTACAAAAAAGTGTAAAAGTGATACTATTACAAGAAAATATGATGAATAAATACAATATAATAAAATTAATTATAAGGTTTTATGGATATATCATAATATTATATCATTGGATGCATAATCATAAACCATCTCAATAAATGATGAGATTATAGAAATAATGTATTACAACTTTTGTAACATTGAGTCATAATAACCATAAAATATTAACTTTACATGAAGAATAAAATATCATGATAAGAATTATAATCATTATAAAACTTCTCAATGGGTCTTTATACACACTTAAAAACACATTTTAGGTCTATAACAAAATAAGTGTCTCAAAGAAGACAAATTCAGAGAAAACTAATTTGACAATTTGGTAACTTTTGAATTGTAACCCTAATGAAATAGATATCATCCAATGGATATATAAATTAAAATTAATTTGATCATAATAATTATAAAATAATTTTAGTGGATTTATATACATCTTATATAATAAATAGTTCATGAATATCGCATGTGTCTCACAAAAGTTATTATGTGGGAATAAAATCCCTTAAAACTAGAGTATCATTTGAACAATCAACCATGTGAGAGAATAAAATAAAATGAAAATTTTAATATAATTAAATAAATTTAATTCATGATTTTAAATTTCATTTGGTAGTGTATTACCCTGATAAAATAAATGAGTGGTAAATATTTCATTAGTTTTTCAGAAATAAAAGTGAGATTTGAAATCCCCATACCGTAAGTCTTAACTTTCATCATAAAAATTAAAACATCTAGTATAATAAATATTAATTTATTATACATATACTACATAACCATAATGCTATATATAATACCATATATATTTTTAATTAGACATTATTTTACCCATTTGTTAGTAATTCCCGGTAAAAGTTACATTTTTAGGTAATTTCCACATTGTTTTTATATGTTATGAATTTTTATTTTTGGTACCCTTTATTTGATCATGATTTCTTCATTTACATAATTTAGAATATGATATAAATATTAGATATATTCATTATATATATATATATATTATTCTATAATATAGAAATATGAAATTAATTACACCGTTCATGGAGACGATAGGTCATACGTATGCATGAACACTATTTCTATTTCTTATCATATTCTAAAAGAATTAAATATATATGATAAAAAAGATGTTATCTTATTCCCACAATATAGAAAGAATGAATGTATGAATTATATAATAATCGAATAAGTATAAATACATAATAAATATCATATATATCATATTAAAATTGTATTTTCATTATTATTCCAATCCTTAATAGGTAATAATGGAAGAACTATTGGCATCAGTACATGAAGAGGTAATCCGTTGCACAAACGAATGAGGATTTCATATACTATTTGATGGAAGTGTGTTAAATAAAAAAATATCTTAATATTGAGGATACTGAGGTTATTATATAATAAAGATATAATAATAATTTTAGTGTTGGAGAATTAAATAAAAAATGTTCTCAATGGAGAACAATACCTATTCCTCAGCTAAATCCTTTTGGTTTGCACTAAAAGACTACGATGGTTTTATTTTATCCAAAAGAGTGGCTTATAGAATGATGGAAGTTATTTTTTGGAGTAAATTTTTTCAGGTGTTGGATGAGATATGTGGATAAATAATCATGAGGAAGTGCGGGGGGGGGGGGGGAGTTCCCTTTTATATTAGTGGGGGAGTGGAGTTCTTATAAATTCAAAAAATGTAAACACCATTATAAGCTCTATCATATATCATGTTCTTAAAATAATGAACCAAATATGATAAAATTGGGGATATGGTCTTCATATATATATATAATAGGTGTTTTACAAGTTTCTATATCATTTTTTCCATTCATGTTAATGTTTAATCACTAGGTAAACTCTTTTTATCCTTAATCAATATACTTAATTTTAATTCTTTTCAATATTATTTATAGTAAGAAAAAATTGGATAACATACTATTTAATATATTATATTATGATTCCAAATATAGAATCTATTTTTAAAAATCACAATCATTTAAGTGGATGAAATTAATTTTAAATTATTCCTGCTGAGAGAATGAAAAAAATGGGTTTCAAAATGAAAATATTCAATCGTTTGAGATGTTATTATATGGAAATGAAATGTGAAATTGTTTCTAATTAGATATATTGGATTTATAGATGTATAATTTATTTAAATATACCATAAAAATAAATAAAAATATATTTTAATTTTATAAATATATTATATGAAATTTCTATTTTCAAAAGTAATATTGTATTTTTCACTGTTAATCAAAAAATGAAATGTCTCAAAATAATAATAATAATAAATTACATGATAATGTTGAAAATCCTATTTCAATTTTTTTTTTATTTTTTATAATAATATTTATATAATAGTCAAAATTTAGTTTCAATACAAGTTCACCATTGAAATGTGGTAAGACTACCTTTTAGAGAAATACATTTTTTGTGCCTAAAAATGGATTTATTTTATCTGTTATATAGAAAACAAATAAGATAATAGTTAAATATTTTTTGAATAAATATATATATATATATATATATATATAAATATACATACATACATACATATATCCTTAAAATCATTTTAAAATTTTTTTATTTAATTTTTTGAGATAAAATTTCATTGTGCATTGAAAATAGTATATTAGAAATAGATTTTATTTTATTCAAATAGTTATTTCTTTATTTTATATTTAATTGGTTGTAAAACAGTACATTCATAAACCATATTTAAACATTTTAGTTAATCCTTTTCATTCCCACCGATATAATGGTTAGGTGGTAACAATATAAATATTTTAATTATAATATTAGTAGTATATTGTAGTTTATTAAAACATGATATTATGTTTAACACAAGATATCAAAGCAACATAAAATTGTGTGTAATAAAAGACAGATACAGTGTTTCATTTACCTAAATCCAATATACTTTTTTTTAAAGAAATATTATTTTCTTTTTTTTGTATAAATCATGCATAACATTGTGTAGCATGCAATGTGGTTCATCAATGAAATTTAATTTTTTTCAAATAAATTTAATTTTCAAAAATTCAGGGTGTTACATCATGTTCATGCGAGATTCTTATTGGAAGAACTATGAAATAATTTATAGTTCATATATTTTTATTAATATCAAAGGTAATTATGTTTCTATATATCAACATTCTCTTATTTACAAACCTCATAATAATTGTCCAAGATGATATTTTATGGAACACATAGTCACAGACATCCAAATATAAATTTTATTGATGGTTATAGACAAAAAACATTATCCAAATCAGTTATAATTTTATATATCTCTTAATTTTTTTAATCCTTTAAATTATATAATGTAATATTTAGGTTTTAAAAAGTTTCTTTTCTCTAATTCTATACAAACATGTCATATTTATACATTATTACCATATAGAGATTTATATGTTTTCTTTTGGTTTCTATATTTGAAACTATTTGTATATGAGAACTTAACAATAGGTTTATTTTGATCCTGACATCCTCCAAAATCCATTAAGAACTATCATAGCATACTCTCCAATGTATGCTCAGTTCATTCTATTTGATCACTAGTTTGAGGATGATAACCCAGGTAAAGCTCAAATTTCAGTTCTGGATTTTGAAATAATTTATTTTATTTATTTTAGCTAGATTAGAAATATTTTTTGGGGTGTTGGTTGAGACCAACTGATGATTTTCATTTTTCTTATTAATGTGTGTTTTGGGATTGGAAGTATCGGGCACAAGGGCAGGGCACAGTTTCAAGACTGTGTAGCATACCTGTGATTCTTAATAAATTAAAAAGTCAAAATAATAATGAAATAGAAGTTGAAAATAAAATAAGAAATGTCAAATAAAATTTTGAAGGGTTGCTTTAATAATAATAATAATGATGATGATGACAATGATTTTATTAATTTTATAATAATAATAATAATAATTATTATTAATCTTTTAATTAGGTTTTCAGTATTGATATCATTAATATTATTATGTTATTATATTTTATGCTTTACTTTTATAAAATAATTGATATTATCATTATAATTTTTTTTATATATTTTTTTTATTTATCTTAGGGTTTAATTCCCTCTCCCTTAGTTCCTCAAACTCTCCCCCTATTTCCCATTGTGGCCCATACCCAGCATGAGTCCCTTGTGTGAAACTCCTTCTAGTGAGCCCCCCCTACAACTCCAACATCTTCTCATGCACCTCCATCGGAACCATGAACTATTGGAGCATACCCTACTAGTTACGGCCTAGTCTAGTGCCCCCTCCCATGCGAGCTGCGACCAGGTCTGTCACCCCTTCCCCTCACTGGTCGATGCCTCTTCGCGACTACATTCCCCATCGGTGCCCACCTTCCTGGTCATCCCCCCTCCTCCCTTCCAGATAACTACTCATGTTCCTTCCCCTCCTTTGTAGAGCCACTTGGAACAACTCCTTGTTCTAGTACGGCTCACATTCTACCCCCACCATGCCATTAGGCAAGACTCACACACCCTCTCCGTATATGAGTTCTACTCCAGTGGGTTTTCCATTCATTTTGGTACAATTTTAGGTTAAGATTTTATGTCATGTAGGTTTTTATTTTAATGTATTTGGTTCAAATTCTTGAATTGTGGTTGTTTCTTTCCTCCTTAGTGTGTGGATGTGATTTTCCCCTTTTTAGGAATGTTCTTCATGTGAGGTAGGTGGTTCCATGCCCCAACATCACTACATGAATTTTAATATTTTTGTTTATGTTTATAAATTTGTTCATTGGTTTTTTTATACTGTGTATATGGTTTTTTTGAAGTGGTTTGTGTGTTTATAATATGATAAGGTATTTTTAATAAAGGTAATGGATATATTTTTGTGTGTTCTCTAGTGTAATGTTTCTAAAATGGGTTTTAAGGGTTGTTTGGTTTGAAAGAAATGAGTTTCCAAGTAACTTTAAGTGCATGAGTATATAAAAGAGATTTTAATTGGAAAAAAGATTGTTTTTGGCATGTTAGCTTTGTGTTCCATCTTGAGTTTAAATTGAAAAACGTTTGAATAGTGGAAAATCTTTTTTGAATTTTTTTTAAAAATATGAATGATTTTATGAAGGGGGCTAGGCCCATTTTCTTGGTTGGTCTTTATTGTGTGTGTTTTCTTGTGTTATAAAAAGGGAGTTTGAGATAATATGTTAGTGTTGTGAAATGTATTTTCAAATTATTTTAGTGTGTATTTAGGTTTCTAGAGTGTTTTTGTGTAAATTTTTATGGTGCTAACTTTAAGGTGTTTCATAAATTGTTTTATTGATTTATTAAATTGTGCATGTAGTGTGTTGTCCCTACTTTGTGGTTTCAAGTAGCCGAGTAGAAGGACACTTTTCATATGTGTTCATAGGTAAGTATATATATATATGTGTGTGTGTGTGTGTGTGTGTTCCCCCATTACATGTATAGTCATCCATGATAGTGAATATACATGTATGGGGCTAGGTGTGCCAATGTGTATATATAAAAATTCATAAATATGTGAGTGTAGACTAGTATATACATATAGACATATATGTAAGGATCCCTTTTCACATGTTCATGGCCATACGGGTGTGTGCGTTGGGGCTAGGTGTTCTTATATGTATATGTAAGTGCATATGATTAGTAGGGGAGTAGAAGCTCTTGGTTAGAAAGAACCAAGGACCAGATATTTGGTTTGGTTCCATACTAAGGTAGGTATCCAATGGTTATACCATTAAATTGAATTTATTAATTTGTTTAGCGTTTTAAAAAAGTATTTTTTATATTAAATAGTATATACATGCTACGAAAAGTGATGCTTATGCTTCATGTTGGACTTTTATTCATTTTTCATGTTCGATTTAAGTTTGAACATCTATATTTTTCATTAAAATATGATTACAAGATTTTTTAGAATTCATAACATTTTAAATGATTAAAAGTAGTTTCTAAAATTATTTGGGGTGTGTGGCGGGTATTTCTCAAAATGTTGGTGTGTGTATTAGTTGTGAAATTTTATTAAAATTAATATTGATTGTCGTGTGATTTTAAAAAAGAAAAATTCCAGGATTTTTTTATGTTAAGAAAATTCAATGAGATTTTATGTGAATTTAGGGTTAAATAGTGATTTACATCTCATAAACGGGTTTCCTAGATATTAGCACGGTTTCCGGTTATTTTAAAATGTGTGAATCATTTTTAGTTAGTTTCAATTTCAAATTTCTTTAGAATAAGAAGATGTTGGGTGGGATTGTTTTATAAAGAGAAGTTATTATTTGTGATGTAATGAGGCCCATTTTTCACCTTGAAAATGATTTTTAAATGTATGAAACCCCTCTTAAGTCATGCCCCATTGTTTTAGAAACATGTTGTGTATGTTAAATGTGTGATTTTTGATATGTTCCTAGTGAAGAGTCTTGTTCTTTGTTATGTGACTTATAAAGGGGTATGCACTCAAGGAGGGAGATCATTGGTGATATGTTGGATGTGTTTTTGAGTAAAGAAAATGAGAAGTTCATATATGTTTGTTTGATAAAAACCCACCACCACTTGAAATGAAGCACATGGGAAACCTATGTATCTATATTGGTGGTCTAAGAATAGTATTCTAGATGACACAGAAGTGGTTCTTCCTAGTTTTGACTCATTGGATTGACGCTTACAGCACAAATTAAACATAATGATGATTGATTTAAGACCACTAGGTTATGGGTGTCTTCACTACTAGTATATCATGCATGAGAACATAGTTTTTTTGGTTACTATACCAAATTTTGATTGAGGTATGAGGATCTGAGGTCCCCAACTAACACTATCATTTTAGTTATTTTCCATGGTGGTTGTGATATTATTTTCAATTTAGTTATTTCATGCTTGTTTCCTCTTTTGTAATACAATATTTTTAATCTAAATTGGAATCCTTTCATTTTGAAATGTAAATGAAGGCTTGGTACCTATTTTGAAAATGAAGTGGAAGAGAAATTATTTTCAAGGAAATGAAAACTTGTTACTTGAATTTTAAAAGAATGAAAAAAATTTATTTTATTATGTATTAGTCTCAAATTAAGAGCTTTTTATTTTTAAAGGTAAGGGAATTGGGAATTTTTTACTCTGGAATTCATACTGAGAATCTCGGTGCTCACTCCTACATTGTATATTTAGTTTTAGGTTCTAGTTTTAGATCACTCTTGCAGAGAGTGTGGTTTATGTTCCATGGTGACCCACGAGGTCACTTGAGGTATGAATTATTAATTAGTTTATTCATTTTTCCACAGCCAATTTTTTCAGTTCATATTTTTTTATTTATTATTTTTTTTCTTCAGTTTATGTTTATTTATCTATCTTTTATTATGAAATAAATGGTTCCCAACTAGTTTATATTGATATTTGGAACTAGTTTCAGACCATGGGGTTCAGGAACTCCCTTCATTACTTTTCTGGGACTGATTCAGGATGATGTTTCAGGGTTGACCTGGGTTGGTTCGTGACAAAATTGTATCAGAGGGAGGTTCTCTTTTTTGGGCCTTATTTCCTAGGAAAGAGTCATAGTAAAACAAATCTTGGATTTTTAGAACTTGATGTTATGGTTATGAGTAAGGTGCCTGACCAACACACCCTGTAGAGGGACTTGAGTCACAATGGGAAATTGGTATCATGTGAGTCTATTGGTCCTTGTGGTTGTTCATTGTTTGGGAAATGAAAATAGGGTTGGACGACTAGTCTTAGTGAGCTCGCAGGGCCTAGAAATTCATGTGGAGCTGGGGACATTGTCCTAGAACAATCTTCCTGATGGTGGCATGAACAGTGTATGGTCTCCAACCATATGTCTGAGTTGCCCATCAACAATAGTTTCCACTTGAATCACCTTGTGACTCCTTCGTTCCGAAAAATTATTTTTGATACCCTTAGTATGAAAATCATTGAAATTAAATTTTAAAATTGGAATGATTTGATTAGGTTCATGGGTCTCATCGTTAGCTAGTGTATTACCACATAAAGTGTTAGTTCATGATTGAAGTGCTGCCACTGGTGATTCTCCGTGGGTGGATCCTCCAGTTGATTAGTGTAAGAACATTCTTCTTCTTGAACATCATAATATGAATCCAGCTCTCTTTTTGTGGACTAGTGGATCCTCATGCATTGGAAGAGTATATGTGAGAGGATTTGGAAGAAAATTTGGTCTTTCAGGTTTCATAGGTTTTTGATTGTGGAGTTCGACATCATTAAGTCTATAGGTGTTGTCTGGAAGTGGTGAATGAAATTATATTGTGGAAAAGTGGAAGTGGTCTACAGTTTTTGGAGTGGGATACTATTTAAAAAAGGTCCTTTGGTTCTTTTGTTGGTTTCTTCTAAGTAAGAGATCATATTAAGCAACATCCTTGTTGTGAATCTAGTTATAAGAGACAATTATGGATGCTTAAAATAATTCTATACTATTACAAACTTTGGTTGAGGTTTCTCTATTTGAGTGGCCTCTGTTAGTTTCAAGGGTTATATTCAGTGACATCTTGTAGTGTGGGTTCACTTTGAAATGCAAGGGTGAGTTTCATCATACATTTTGAACTTATCTTTTAACAAAAGCATGTTAATTTTTGGGGAATTAGGAATACCTATGTTTTAAAAGGGGGTGTCTTCCAGGTTTTCTCCCTCTCACTATTTTCCATTCGATGTAAAAGTTGGTAGTGCATGTGAATTTTCTAATCCCCCTTTCGATAAAGTACGATGTTAAAGTTAGTGGGCCGCAAGGTGTGTTTCATTCTTGTGGTTCTATATGGGGTGTGGTGTAGTTACTTGTGATATCATAAAAAAAAGTTTTTTTGGGGGTTTGTAATGCCTAACTATTCATTATGCTATGCTTCAACCACCAGAGCTCCAGTCATAGGTCCCAGAGTGAAGCTGGTGCATAGTCAGGAGGACCCCAATGGTGTGAAAGGTTTGGATTTGTGTTCTATTCTCATTGTAGGAGATGTATATATATTTATCCTATAGTGTATTTGTTTTGTTTTAATTGTTCCTATTGAGTTGAAGGAGGTGGGAGGACCTCATTTTGACATCATGACCCATTTAGCTGTAAGAGGTTCTCATTGGTTATAAGAAGGTATAATTTTCTTGTTTCTTTCGAATCTTGAGGGTTATATTCCAAAATATGTGGGGATTCTTTTAATTATCCCTAAATGGACCACACTTATAAATTTATAGTAGTTGTAATTTGTGTTATTTTAGGTGAAATAAACCATGGGATGTGTTGGTGGTGGTCTTGATAGTCCATTGGATATGCCCCTTCCCTCTCCTCCCCTCGTGGTGGGGGTTCTTGGTCTGTATAGAGAAGCACTTTAGTTCTAATAATCTGGCTAGTTTTATAATAGGGAGACCCATCGTGGGTCCCTCTAAAATATCCAACGAAATTAAATGGTGTTAGAATAATCATTATGGTGGGGAGTCTATTCTTGCCTCCCCATGTTAGTGTCATGTTTTTGCTTCTAGTGTAGGCACTTTCTTATGGTGGGGAGTCTGTTTAGACCACTCTATGTTGGTGATTAGTATTTGTTGTTCATTTCAGGTGGACTAATTGAGATTATTGGTTGTGTTCAATGTGTTTTTTCGTGGGATATTGAATGGATCATTGTGAGAGTTTTTATCTTTTGATTACCAATGGGAGAAGTCTTTACTTGGGGGGGTGTCTCTTGGAGGGGAGTTTATTTTAGGTCTCCCAAGTTTATTTTGTTTGTCATTTATCTGTGTTGATAATGTTCTTACTTTGATCTCATTGATGTTAGTCAGAAACCTCTTTGAGCTAAGATGGTGCACCAGTTCTTTCCTCTAAGCAATCTTGGATTTTTTTTCTAGGGGTGGAATGTTTTATGGTGGCGAGAATTGTCACACTCTTATTTTGAAATAATTTTATTTTTAATTATTTTATAGGGCTTCGAAATATTTTTTGAGGTCCAGGTGGAGCCTGATTGAAATTTTGTGTCTTGCTGATAAGTTTGTGTTTTTGCCTTGGCGGTATCAGGTGCAAGGGTAGGTCATGAATTGTGTATTGTACAACCTACCCATTATTCTGAATAAATTAAAAACTTAAAAGAATAATGAGAGGATAGATTAACAAAAGTAAGAAAATAAAATAAAATTTAAATATGTTTCTTTAATAATAATAATAATAATACTATTATTATTATTATCATTATTAGTTTCTTAATTAAGTTAATATTATGTATATCATTAATATTATAAAATTTATTATTCTTAATGTTTTACTTTAAGAATATTATTGATATTATTATTATTATTATTATCATTTCTAGTTTGTTTTTTCATTTATGTCAGGGCTTCCTTCCTCCCATAGCTCCTCACCCTCTCCCCCTATTTCCCATCGCACCCCTACCCATCACAAGCCTCTTGTACAAATACCGTTTCTAATATCCCTCCTTACTGCCAAGACCTCCGCTCATTCCCCTCTGCTGGGACTACAAATAGCCAGCGCCTCCCCAGCTGGCTGTGTCCTAGTTTGGAACCCCCACCCCTTCTGGATACGGCCTAGCTCTACGCACCCTCCTCTTGATGTTCGGTGTATCTTTAGCGACCACAATCCCCTTCAACACCCACCTTCCCTGCAGACACCCCTCCTCCCTTCTGATGAACAACTCATGCAGCTTACCCTCCTTCAGACAACTGCTTTCAAAACCTACCTGTTTCAGAGAGGCTCACCTCCGAAACCCCCCATCTCATTCAGCCAGCCTCCCACACCCTCACTGTTGTTGTGTTATACCCCAACGATTTGATCCTTCCTTTTGGTAGAATTTCAGGTTAGAATTTCATGTTGTGTAGGGTTTTATTTTGAGGTTTTCAGTTCAGATTCTTGAATTAATGTTTTCTCTTTCCTCCTCGTGGAGATGATGTGGTGTAGAGGGATTTTACCCCTTTTTTTGGAATGTTTTTCATGTGATTTATGTGGTTTAATTCCCTAACATCACTAGATGAATTTTAATATGTTTTTTTTAAGTTTGTAAATGTTTTTATTGGTCGGTTTATGTGGTGGGTATAGTTTTTTTAAAGTGTTTTGTGTGGTTATCAATTGAAATGGATTTTTAATAAAGGTTATGGATGTGTTTTTGTGTTTTCTTTGGATTAATGTTTCTAAAATGGGTTTCAAGTGTTGTTTGGTATGTGTGAAATGTCCTTTCAGGTAACTTTTGGCGCATGTTTATTTAAATGGGATTCTCATTGGGAAGCATATTGTATTTGAAAATTTTTCTTTGTGGTGAATATTGAGTTTATATTGTAATCTATTTGAATGGTGGAAATATTGTTTTGAAAATGGTATAAAAGCATGAATGATTTTATGAAGGGGGATATGCCCATTCTCTTGGATGATCTTTATTGTGTGTGTTTTCTTGTGTTATAAAAAGTGAATTTGAGAAACTATGTAAGTGGTGTGAAATGTATTTTCAAATGGGTTTAGTGTGAATTTGGGTTTAAAGAGTGTTTTGGGGTAAGTTTTTATAGTTCTAACATTGAAGTATTTCATAATTTTTTTTAATGATTTATTAAATTATATGTGTATTGCGTGGTCCCTGCGTTCTGGTTTCGAGTCTCCAAGTCACTGGTGACTCGCCTGCATGTGCATAGGTATGTATATATATATATATATATGATGGTTCCCCCGTTACATGTATAATCTTCCATGGTAGTGAATATACATATATGGGGCTAGATGTTCCCATGTGTATATATGAAAATGCATACATAGGTGAGTGATGACTAGTATATGCATATAGGCATATATGTATGGATCCCCGTACAAATGCTCCTGGCCATGCGAGTGTGTGAAAAATGGTTAGGTGTTATCATATGTATTTGAAAGTGCATATGATTAGTGGGTGAGTGGTAGCTCTTAGTTAAAAAGTGCCAAGGTCCATATATTCAGTTTGCTTCCACCCTGAGGTATGTCCCCTTTGACTATACCTTTAAATTGAATTCCTTAATTGTTTGAGTGTTTTAAAAAGTAATTTTTTATATTAAATAGTATATGAATGTGATGAAAAGTGATGATGTTGCTTGATGTTGGACTTTACTTATTTTTTCTGGTTCTCCTTAAGTGTTGACATGTGTATTTTTCATTAAAATTTGATCCCAAGCTTGTTTTAGAATGATTAACATTTTAAATGGTTAAAAGTGGTATCTAAAATGGTTTTGGGTGTGTGGAATGTATTTCCTAAAATTATGGTGTGTATATTTGTTGTGAATTTTTATTTAAATGAATAGGTATTTTTGTGTGATTTTAAAAGGGGGAAATTCCAATATTTGGGTTGTTAGTAAAATTTCATTAGCTTTGATGTGAATCAAAATTTAAATAGTGATTTATCTGTTTTAAATGAGTTTCTTGGATTCAATAATGGTTTTAATTTGTTTTAAAATGTGTTAATACTTTATTGTTAATTTGAATTTCAAATGGATTTAGAACTTGAAGATGTTAGGTGAGCGTATTTTTTAAAGAGAATTTATTATTTATGAAGTAATGAGGTCCGTTTGACACCTTGGAAATGATTTGTAAATGTGAAAAACCCCTCTTGAGGCATGCCCTATTGTTTTAGAAACATGATGTGTATGTTAAATGTGTGATTTTTGATATGTGCCCAGTGAAGAGGCTTGTGATTTGATGTGTGACTTATAAAGGGGATACACTCAAGGAGGGAGATCATTGGTGAGAGGTTGGATATGTTTTTGAGTAAAGAAAATGAAATGTTTGTTGAATTTTTCTTGATAAAACTCACCACCACTTGAAATAGATCTCATGGGAAACTAGTTTATCTAGTTGGGAAGACTAGGATTAGTACCGTAGATGATACAGAATTGGTTCATCCCAGTTTCATTTAGAAGGATTAACGCTTACAACACTAACTAAACATAATTATGATTGATTGGAGACTACTTGGTTATGGGTGTGTTCCCTACTAGTTGGTCGTACATTAGAACATAGTTCATTATGGTTTCTATACCATGTTTCACTAAGGTATAAGGATCCAAGGTCCCCAACCAATACAAGCTGATTAGGGATTTACTATGGTTGTTGTGATATGATTTTCAATTCAATTATTTCATGCTTATTTCCAATTTTTTGAAAAACATATTTTAAATCTAAATTGGTATCCATTCATTTTGAAATGTTAATGAATTACTAGAATATATTTTGAAATTGAAGTGTAAGAGAAATGATTTTATTGAAAATGAACTCTTGTTACTAGAATTTAAAAATAATGAAAAAAGATTATTTTATTATGTCTTATTTTCAAAAAATCATGTTTTGGGGTTCTTGTTAAAGGTAAGGGTGTTGGGCGTTGTTGTACTCAGTCATTCCTTCTAAGCATATCGACGATCAAGATACTTTATATTTTCGGTTTTAATCTATAGTTTTTGGACCACTCTTGAAGTGAGTGTGGTTTATGTTCTGTGGTGACCCATGAGGTCACTTGAGGGATGTCTCGATACCTAGTTTATTTCTTTCTCCACTGTTAGTTTGTTTATTTCATCTTCTTTTATTTATCTATTTTTTCATTTTATGTTTATTTATCTATATTTTTATGGTCCAAATTATTCCCAAATGGTTCATATTGATGCCCGACACTAGTTTCCAACCCGTGGGGACCATGACCGTCCTTCGAGACTTTTCACGGGCCAACTCGGGTTTTTGGTTCAGGGTTGACTCGAGATGGTTCATGAAATCACCTCTGTATCTCATTATTATTGAATACTCTTCTAGAATATTTACTCGAAGCAAAGTTGTTAATCATATATATCTGAAAGTGATAATACATCAAGCCATACCACATCCTTTAAATATAACATTTCATGTTGTTCAAGTGAGAAATACTCACGAGTATTAATGTAGTGTGATGACATTGTGATCCAATCCATCAATACCAAAATGAAATTATTTCCATTTTTTTTCTTTTGAATAATAATCCAAAAATTAATTGTGATGTTTTCCAATTTCCCTATCGGTATAGGTAAAAATTGCCTCATCCCATTATATTTTTGACACATGGAATTTACTTATTATAATTCCACGAAACAAGATACAAAATCTACAATGTCACTTTTCTTATTGTCATAACATAATCTTTTCATAGGATCTCCTTAAATCTTAATGAATCCCTTGTGAATAGAGAATGATTTGATACGTGAATAATCAAGAATATTCTTCTTGAATTTTTTTAGGGAAAAATATTTACTTCCCAAATCTTATAGCTCAACCATTTTCAATTTTAAACTCCTAAATACTTCCAATCTTATTTTTGATTATCCATAGAATATTTTTAGGAATCCATGATCTTCACATAGATGGATGGATTCCAAATAATTTTGGAATGGTAGTTTTTCATCCTATCTATTTTATTTTCTATATATATCTATTGAAAATAGATAATAATTTGATCCCTTTGAATACTCATCAAGGATAGAGTACCATGGTACTTTATTCTAGAAGAATCTACGAATTTATTTTCCTACCCAAAATGAAAATATTTGGAAAATTATATTCTTCAATTAACTCTATAATTTAAATATGTTGAATGTTTAACTTTTTCTATGTTAATATTTAAATTAAAATATTCTAATCTATATATAAAGAACACTTTTCATCATTGAGAATATTCTACCAAATATTTAATTAAAATATTAAAACAAGCAACTCCAGATCATGAATTGGAATTTTTTTCTCATCAATCATTAATTCACATAAAGAAGAATCAATTACTATTCCATTTTTCATAAGAATGCTCCAGAATCCAAATATTTAATCATTACTGTATTGGAAAAACATGTTACCACTGTAGGGTATTGTTCTTTTAATGCCCCAAGATTTTAGAAACCACATTCCATTCATAATTTTTTTTATTAAAATTCAAAAATTAATTTTTCTATTTTTTAATGTAATTTTATTAGAATTGAAAATAAGTTTGAAAATATAGGAAATAAACTAACAAAACTCCATTCATTCATCCAAAACAATATAATAAAATCACAAGTATCTCAATATTACACCTTAATGATTATTACTCACAATGTATTATCAGATCCATTAAAAGTGTAGAAATTAAAAGGGGACATGAAATTGAAATGAATAATATTAGCCACACTTGGAGATCACTTGGACCATCTTCACCAATATGTATCAATAATATCTAAAGAAAACTGAAAATGAGGATGATCATCATGAATGTAAAAAAGCATATTATAAGATTTAATATGAAAATTATTACAATAAGAAGAGTGAATGGAATGAATGTGATAAGTAATTCTACTTATAAGAAGAAAATATGGTTGTTATAAATATATTCATTAGAAATAAGGTCATTGGAAATATGGTTGTCAGATATACATGTATCCAATAGGTAGAGTGATTTTTTAGTGATTAAAAAAATATAATTCACAAATAATAAATAATGAAATATAAATATAAAATTAAAATATGATAAATATATATTCATATTTATGTGTTACATATTATTATTAACATCATCATTAAATTATGATACAATTAATTTATAAAATTCAACTAAATATACATGTATCAATGAATTTTTAAAATTATTATTTTTTAAATTTAAATATTATATTTTAATGGTATTTCATAATGATTATTTAATATAAAAGAAATTATTTTTGAAATAACTATTTTCTAAAGTGTTTTATATTTTTTTATAAAAAAATAATGTGTGCATGACACACGCCTGTCGTGGGGTGTGGAAAAATAAAATATAACCTAAGTTAAAATGTATTATAGTGGGTTACCTAGGTTTTCTCCAGAGAAGAGTGCACAACAATTAAGTTGTCACCTTAAAATAGAAAAAAGTGAGGTTGTTTTTAGAAATTGTTTGATTTATAAAATACAAGAAAGAAACTGAATAAAGTAAAGTAATTAAGTGAAAGTTTTGAAACAAATTGACAAATGATGTGATTTCAATCAGTGATATGAAATGGTGATCAGGTTAGGGTCGGTTTTCCAATCTTAATTCTATCATTGTTCATTTTACCCAATTCTCCTCTGCTAAATCATTAAGAGTGAGAATCCACAATCGTTTCTTCTCACTCCCTTGGTCAATTAAACATGTAAGAATAAACCTTACTAAAATCTTAGGTTGGTCTAATCTCCTTACAATGTGTAATAGAGATGTATAAAATACCCCCAATTATCTTAGGCAATTCCCAATCGGGTCTTGTTTATCCCAAGTAATCAAGAATATTCACTACTCCTCACACACGTACCAGTGATAACCGAGTACTTCACCACTAAGTCCCGGTCTATTCCATCGTTTATAAACCAGAACCTAGTGGAGGGAGATATTGATCATTGAACAAATATAAATGAACAAAAGAATCTAAAATCAGATATAATCGTACATGATAATAAAAACTGTTATAGGAAATTGAAACTGATTCACAAAAGAGAAGAGGATTTTAAAACATTAAGAGAAGGAACTCATGAAATACAACATGGAAAACCTCTACTTCCAAAATCACACAGAATTTTAATCCACCATGGTATGGGTAATTGTCACTAAGGGGAAATAATAATTCATTACAAAACTAAGAAGAACAAAAGAGAGAAAACAAAGAACAGAAAATTTGATGCCCCAGATTCTATCCTCCAAAAGTTTGCCTCTGTTATACCCACCAGCAGGCCGACACGCACTGATGTCCCTTCTTATAGAATGTTGGAAATGAAGTTTTCTATAGACCCTAAAAATTTTAGAGTCATTGGATAGGTTTAAAGAAAGATAGGTTCGAATCAATGACCATTACTTTTATGGCCGCCAAACACTATTTCACCCACTCCACTTGGACGCGTCCAAATGATGTCTTAATGAGATTCATATTTTATGAAATTTAATATGAACCGTACCTTGAAAGTCCTCTATCGACACCATCTGGAAGAACCTAATTCTAATGTCGGATGAAGGATATATTCCATATTTAATGAAGTGGGGTCCATTCTGCCTGCCAAACTGATTTCTCCACTTGATTGAATTTTCTGTACCATTGGGTTTCGAATTGGGTCTTGGTCCAGAAGGAACATTTGAAGCACACAAGAATATGAATCCTAAAAAATGGACTCACTTCAATTGGACCCATATTATAAAATTTATGTCCTAAAAACATAATCTATATAAAACTGCCAATTTTTCAGAATTACCCCATTTTAACATTTAAGCCCAAAATACACCAAAAACACATAAATGATGCAAATACACTAAAATTGAATAATTGGGAGGGATTAAATAATTTAAAAACATATAAATAATAATAAAAATATTAACTCTATCAATTCCCCCACACTTATCACTTGGACTCTTGGACAAGTCAGAATCAAAATAAAATCAAAGTAAATTCAAAACACATATCTATGAGATCCACCAATTTGAAAACAAGAAACAAAATATATCATGGCTCCTAAAACTACATTATTTCATGTTCTTAATTTAGTATCATTAAATAAATTTAATCTTCATTTCTCCTCCCATGCACACAAAACACTTACGTAACTTTCATTATCTCTCATTACACAAATCTCAATTTTTTAGCAATGTCTTTCTCATCCAAACTCATACAAGGGTCACCATAGGCTTGATAAATTCCTACATCTCCACCCGATGTGAGTCAAAGACATATGTTTTTCATGAGGACTTGTTAAGGTTGTTCTGTGGCTTTAGGTTGGTAGGATTTATATGTGAAAATTCTGAGGCTGAATGAAGAGGGCTTGGCTCTTTTTAAAGCACAATTGCATTACATTAATTTTCACAAAAGTATGGTCTTCTCTTCACTCCCCTTAGTAGAAAATAAACTCCTTCTCCATGGAATATCAAGTAATGTTCTCATAGTTCATCATTTCAGTAGAAAACATTTCAATCTTCTCAAATATAATATTTCTTGAATGCTCCAGAAAAGGTACAACTTCCTGTTTTACATTAGAATCTCCAGAAAGGCACAACTTCTCTCATCATGAAAGCTCCAGAAAAGGCACAACTTTCAGCCGAATGATTTTTTTTTGCATAAATAACACCTATTAAACATTTTTTTCACCCAAAGTATCCCCAAAAAAGGTAGTACAATACACGACATATTCCCCCCACACTTATGTTCAAATAGATCATGCAATTTCACTTCAAGAGCAGGTTGGATAGGGAATATTTGCTTGTAATGTGGCTAACCTAAAAGGATGTTCATGGATTATATCGGCTACAAGGATTAAATGTTCATGGTAGTCCATTATGAAAGGTATTATCTTGAAAAGGTGGATTTCAAACCAAAGAAATGCATCAATCATTTAAAACACAAGTACCTCAAACCCTCAAGTTTTGACAGGAATAAATCAAATTCTGGTTAAATCAAGCATGATTTGGTTCTCTCAAGAAGTGAGATGAATGTAAAGAATATAAAAATAATAGGTTTAGAAGCCTCGCGAGAATGTGATTTAAAATATAAAGATAGTGATATGTGGCATGGGATTCAAAAAAAATAGAGTATTTTTTTTTCATGAAATTCCCAAAGAATTGAACTTGAAACAATATCATTTTCAGCATTCATTTAAGCTTAGTTTCAAGGAATAAATTATTTCACTCATGGATATGGGTTTCAAAAATATCAATGATAATCATTTCAGCTCAAAAGTTTCAAAAACACACAAAAATTTAAAAATAAGCACACAAAATTTGAAACACACACATGTTTTTATTAAAACAAATAGGAAAAAAAACAACACATAAAAATCCTAAACTACAATGGTTCCCTCCCCCCCACACTTAAATGATGCAGTGTCCGCAATGCATTAAAATGTATTTAACACATATGAATATTGGAAATTGAATCATAGAAATCATGAAAATATAAAGGAGAGGTACGACCTGATGGAGTTTATTGATAAATAGGTTGGAGGAGTGTAATATCATCCATTGGCTCTAATGGCATGGTCCCAAGGAATTTCTTCAACTTGTGCCCATTAACAGTGAATGTATCCTTCACTCCATCCTTCACAATCTTCACAACACCAAAAGGATATACATGAGTAGCTATAAATGGACCTTCCCACCTGGAACGAAGTTTACCTGACATCAGCTTGAGTCTTAAATTTAATAACAACACTTTGTCTCCTGGATGAAAGTCCTTTAGTTGGATCAGTTTGTCATGAGCCACTATTGTTCTCTCTTTGTAAATCCTTGAATTTTCAAATTCTTCCCTTATAATTTCTTCCAACTCCTATAATTGCAATCTTCTCTCTTTCACAGCACTTTCAAGATCCAGATTCATCTTCCTCATAGCCCAGTATGCCTTGCGTTCCAATTCCACAGGTAGGTGACAACTTTTCCCATAAATCAGCCTATATGGACTCATTCCAATTGGAGTTTTGTAGGCTGTCCTGTAAGCCCATAATGTGTCTTCTATCCTTTGGCTCCAATCCTTCCTATTTGGATTAACAGTCTTTTCCAAAATTCCTTTTATTTACATATTGGACACTTCAGCTTGCCCATTAGTCTGTGGATGAGAGGGAGTTGATGTTTTATGATGCACCCCATAATTTTTCAACAAAGCCACCATTATACAATTAAAAAAGTGATTCCCTTGATCACTAATGATTGCTCTAGGAACTCCAAACTTACAAAATATGTTAGCCCTGACAAAATCACAAACAAATTTAGCGTCGTCCGTTCTGGTGGCTTTTGCTTCCACCCATTTAGAAACATAATCAACAGCAAGAAGAATATAAGAATTTCCAAATGACATTGGGAAAGGGCCCATAAAATCTATCCCCCAAACATCAAATATTTCAAAAAAATTAAGTGTCTTTTGGGGCATTTCTTGTCTCTTTGATATATTTCCAGAAAATTTACATTTTTCACACCATTTACAAAATTCACGTGAATATTTGAAGAGTGTTGGACAATAAAGTCCAGATTCTAAAACCTTAATTGTAGTCCTTTGAGGTCCAAAGTGGCCTCCACAAGCTAATGTGTGACAAAAATTAAGGACAGAATCAATTTCATTTTTAGTCAAACATCTTCTGATCATTTGGTCATTGCAAATCTTCCAAAGAAATGGATCATCCCAGATGTAATATTTAGATTCAGATTTCAATTTGTGAATTTGGTGAGAATTTAAATGAGATGGGACTTGAGATGTTACCAGATAATTGACCATGTCATCATACCAAGGTACTTATCCTTCAATCAAGTACAACTTCTCTCCTAGAAGGCGATCATTTAGTGGTTCAGTGTCTGGAATTTCAACTTCAGCGGTGTTGGGTAGTCTACTTAAGTGATCAGCCACTTGGTTCTCAGATCCCTTCTTATCTTTGATTTCTATGTTGAACTCATGTAGTAGTAGCATCCATCTCACTAGCCTTGGTTTTTCTTCAGCCTTCGTCATCAAGTAACTAAGAGCTGCATGATCAAAAAACACAATGACTTTAGTTCCAAGAAGATACGATCTAAATCTTTATAAAGCAAAAACAACTGCTAAAAACTATTTTTCTGTTGTTGTGTAGTTGAATTAGTACACATCTAAGGTTTTAGAGGCATATGAAATGACTTGTGGACTGCCCTCAATTCACTGATAAAGGACAGCTTCAACTGCTTTGGTTTGAATCATCACAATTAGCTTAAATGGTTCTTCCCAATTTGGTGGCTGCATCACTGGTGGTGTAATCAATCTCTTCTTCAACTCATAAAATTCTTCCCTACATGAACCGTTGAAATCAAAATCAACATCTTTCAAAAGTAATCTAGAGAGAAGGAGAGAAATCTTACTGAATTTTTTTATAAACATCCTGTAGAATCCTGCATGTCCTAAAAATGATCTAACATGTTTCACACAAGTTGGGTAAGGCAAAGAATTTATCACTTCAATTTTTGATTTATCAACCTCAATGCCTTTCTGTGAAATGACATGCCTAAGGACAATTCCTCTCTCAACCATAAAATGAAACTTTTCAAAATTCAAAACAAGCTTCTTTTCAATGCAAGTTTTCAAAACTTTTTCCAAAATTTTCAAATAGTGGTCAAAAGAATTTCCAAAAACTGTGAAATAATCCAAGAAAACCTCCAACCAATCTTCAATGTGATCAGAAAATATACTTACCATACACCTCTGAAATGTACCTGGAGCATTAGACATTCCAAATGGCATCCTTTTGTATGCAAAAGTGCCGAAAGGACAAGTAAAGGTAGTCTTCTCTTGATCATCGGGAGTAATGGTACCTGAAAATAACCTGAAAATCCATCTAAAAAACAATAATGAGTTCTACCTGCCAAGCTCTCTAGAATCTGGTCATTGAAAGGGATAGGGAAATGATCTTTTTGAGTGACCTGATTCAACTTCCTAAAATCTATGCATACTCTCCAGCTATTCTGAATTCCCACAGGGATTAATTCATTCTTTTCATTCCTCACAATGGTTAGGCCAGTTTTCTTTGGAACTACATGGATGGGGATAAACCATTGTGAATATGATATAGGATAGATGATCCTAGCTTCTAATAACTTCTCAATCTCTTTTTTCACAACCTCCATCAGGGTAGCGTTCATCCTCCTTTGGGGTTGTCTGACAGGTTTAGAATATCCCTGAAGAAAAATTCGATGTGAGCAAATTTTTGGGTTTATTCCTAGGATATCACCTAAGCTCCACCCTATTTCTTGGAAATTCACTCTCAAAATCTCAATCAATGATTTTTCTTGAGTTTTAGATAGATTATTAGCAATTATTACTGGTAATTTCTCTCCCTTTATAAGGTAAACATATTTTAGATCAGTGGGGAGTGGTTTTAATTATAGATCAAAAGGATGATCAAGGGATGAAACTAAATTGAGGTCATCCAATTCAAATGGTTCGATATCCTACACACAAGAAATCATATCATCTTCATCATCATTTAACAAATTATCAAAGAAATCAGATTTTACCTCTTCTTCCAACAGGAAATCAGAACCTCCAAGAGTTTGGGAATCCATATGTTCAGTGATATATTTAATGGAAAATTTCTCTCCTAATGATAAAAATTCATGAAACATACCTGATTCTTCAATTGGTTCTATGTCATCTTCATGGGAGAGTGCGAAGACTGAATGATCATCTGATGGGTGCCTCATGGATTCAAAAATATTGAAGTGGACAGTGTTATCTCCTAACTCCATGGTAAGTGTCTCTTCGTGGAAATTGATGATGGTTTTGTCCATATTTAAGAATGGTATCCCCAAAATGATGGCTGAGTGTGATGGGATCCTATCATCTTCAATATTCAACACATAAAAGTCAGCAGGGAATAAAAGATATTTGACTTTTACCTGGACATCCTCTAGAACTCCTGCTGAGAAAACTATGGATCTATTTGCAAGCTGGACCACCACTCTTCTGGGCTTCAAGTCTCCCATCTACAAAGAAGTATATACTGAGTGAGGCAATACATTAATTGATGCACCTAAATCGCACAAAGCATTAGAGAAATTTAACGAACCAATGGATCATGGAATAGAAAATGTCCCTGGATCATGAAATTTGGTTGGAAATTGTGGTGTGATAAGGGCTGAGACGCTTCTTCCCAAATTTATCCTCTCATTCCCTTGAAGTCTCATTTTATTGGTGCAAAGATTGTTAAAACATAGCATACTTTGGAATTTGTTTGAGTGCTTCAAGCAGAGGTATGTTTATTTCCACTTTCTGGAAGGTGTCCGGAATTTCTTTTTGCAGTGCTTCTTCTTTTAACCTCTTTGATTCTATCATCCTTGATGGAAATGGTGGTGGTATATCTTTCTTCTCCTTTTTTTCCTTTGAAATTGTGTTTCTTGTTTCTTCTTTCTTGGCCTATCATTATCATCCTCCTCTTTCTTATCTTTTTCCCGATGCATTTTCATAGAATTTTCATCATTTCTAACTTCATTATCACCCAGATCAGTTTTTCTTGTTTCAGGTTAAATGGTGGATGGTGGTTGGAGTTCTTTTCCACTTCTTGTAGTTATAATACTAACATTCTTTTTTGGGTTTGGGACTGTTTGGGAAGGGAGTTTACCTGGATTTTTGGTCAGAAAGTCCATGAGACTTTCAAACTTGTTGGACAAATCTTTAACAGTGTCTTTTAGTCCTTCAAACTCAGATTTTTTTTGGTTTTGAATTGGAGGTTGTGAACTGGTGGATGGTTGCTCATAGGGTCTTTGGCAATTGGTTGGTTTTTGGTAAGAAGGATGATTATAAGACTGCTTTTGTTGAAATGGTGCAGGGTTCTGGAATTGATTCTGGAATGAGGGTTGGTTTTGAAACTGATTTTGGTACGGGGGTCTACGTTGATTCTGCTGATTTCCAAACCCATATTGGACTTGGTTAGGCTCTCTCCATCCTTGATTTTGTTGGAACTGCCTTGGTTGAAAGGCTGCTGCACAACTTTCCATTCCCTGTATTTCAGCGCACTGGTCCGTGAAATGATCAGGAGATGAGCATAACCCACATACCTTAGCTGGTGCTTGTTGGTTACTAACTTTCTTCAAGGCCATCTGTCTTACTATACTAGTTAGCTCTTCAATCATAGTTTCTAATAAGGGTGATGGATGAGAAGTTCATACCTCATGAATACCTCTTATTCCAATACCTATTGTTCAAAATTGCTGCGAGTTTTGGGAAATCTTCTCAATCAAGCCCTTGGCTTCTTTTGGTGACTTGTCAATCAGGGCACCTCCAGATGATACATCAAGAAGGTTTCGGTCATTTTCTAGTAGTCCTTGATAGAAGAAGACAAGAAAGTGGTGTTCCTCAATGGATTGATGTGGAAAGCTGGCACATAGCTTCTTAAATCACTCCCATTACTCGTAAACTGTTTCTCCAGATGATTGTCGTATGGCGTAGATTTCCTTCCGAATGGATGTGCTTCTAGAGGTGGGGAAGAATCTTTGCATAAAACTTCTTACCAGGTCATTCCAGTCATGTACCTCTCCTGGTTGTAGGCCGTACAACCATTCTTTTGCAGCCCCATCCAATGAAAACGAAAATGCCTTCCACTTTACTTGCTCCTCGGTAATTCCACGGGGTCTGGAAGTTGAGAAAACATGTGTGAACTCTTTAATGTGTTCGTTTGGATCTTCACCTACCAAACCATGAAACTTTGGAAGCAAAGGAATCATGTTAGTTTTCATTTAAAAATCATTTTGTAACACTGGCATGGCAAGTTGATTATTTTGATTAAGGAATTTTGGTGCACAGAGGTCTCTAAGTGTTTGGTTTTGATTTTCATCCATGATGACAGGCTCAGAGTGAACACTTGAAGTTTCACTTGAGTCTGCAAGGGGAACTTCCTAAAAATCAGATTCCAAATTAATGTTTCTAAGCCTATTCAACAAGGTTCTTTCAATTTCAGGATCTATGGGTAAAGTTTCAGTTTTTGAGGTTCGACTCATGCAATTTTGAAGAGAAAAGATGAAAAGAGAGAAAAGAAAAGAAAAGAAATGTTGGTGCTACCTCCCCGACAACGACGCCAAGTTTTGAGACGCGCTTGTCGTGGGGTGTGGAAAAAAAAATATAACCTATGTTAAAAGGTATTATAGTGGGTTACCTAGGTTGTCTCCAGAGAGGAGTGCACAACAATTGAGTTGTCACCTTAAAATAGAAAAAAGTGAGGTTGTTTTTAGAAATTGTTTGATTTAGAAAATTCAAGAAGGAAACTAAATAAAGTAAAGTAATTAAGTGAAAGTTTTGAAACAAATTGAAAAATGATGTGATTTAAATCAGTGATATGAAATGGTGATCAGGTTAGGGTTGGTTTTCCAATTGTAATTCTATCATTGTTCATTTTACCCAATTCTCCTCTACTAAATCGTTAAGAGTGAGAATCCAAAATCATTTCTTCTCACTCCATTGGACAATTAAAAATGTGAGAATAAACCTTACTAAAATATTAGGTTGGTCTACTCTCCTTCCAATGTGTAATAGAGATGTAGAAAATACCCCCAATTATCTTAGGCAATTCCCAATCGGGTCTTGTTTATCCCAAGTAATCAAGAACATTCACTACTCCTCACACACGTACCGATGATCACCCAGTACTTCACCACTAAGTCCCAATCTATTCCATCGTTTATAAACCAGAACCTAGTGGAGGGAGATATTGATCATTGACCAAATATAAATGAACAATAGAATCTAAAATCAGATACAATCGTACATGATAATAAAAACTGTTATAGGAAATTGAAACTGATTCACAGAAGAGAAGAGGATTTTAAAACATTAAGAGAAGGAACTCATGAAATACAACATGAAAAACCTATCCTTACCCAATAAAAAATAATTTTACCCCACCATGGTAAGGGTAATTGTGACTAAGGGGAAAGAATAATTCATTACAAAACTAAGAAGAACAAAAGAGAGAAAACAAAGAACAGAAAATTTGATGCTCCAGATTCTGTCCTCCAGAAGTTTGACTCTGTTCTACCCACCATTCGGCCGAAAATAACTGAGTTCCCTTCTTATAGAATGTTGTAAATGAAGGTTTCTATCGAACCTTAAAACTTTAGAGTCATTGGACAGGTGTACAGAAAGATATGGAAGAATCAATGAACATTACTTTTCTGGCCACCAAACACTATTTCACCAACTCCACTTGAATGCGCCCAAAAGATGCCTTAATGAGATTCATATTTTATGAAATTTAATATGAACCGTACCTTGAAAGTACTCTGTCGAAAACAGCAGGAAGAACCTCATTATAAGGTCAGATGAAGGAGATATGCCATATTTAATGAAGTGGTGTCCATTCTGCCTGCCAAACTGATTTCTCCACTTGATTGAATTTTATGTACCATTGGGTTTAGAATTGGGTCTTAGTCCAGAAGGAACATTTGAATCCCACAAGAATAGTAATCCTAAAAAAAGATTCACTTCAATTGGACCCATATTATAAAAGTTATGGCCTAAAAACAGAATCTATATAAAACTGCCAATTTTAAAGAATTACCCCATTTTAATATTTAAGCCGAAAATACACCAAAAACACATAAATGATTCAAATACACTAACATTGAATAATTGGGAGGGATTAAATCATTGAAAAACATATAAATAATAATGAAAATATTAACTCTATCAGTGCACATTTTAAATACCGTTAAATATGAATTAATATATTAATATTATCTAAATTAAAAATTGATATGAAATATTATTAGGAATATATAATGATTTAAATTTTCATTTTTCAATAAAAGAAAATTTTCAATATATTTTGAAATTCCAATTAAATGATAAATTTATAAATTTTATTATTTTATTTTAATAAAATGGAATTTATTTTTTTTTAATCATGATAATATTTTTGGTATTTTCCAAAAATTCTAATTACTATGTGATTTTCAAAATAACAACTTTTAAAATATCTTGATTTTTTTGACATTATTTGTCACGATCCGTGCTCGGGTCCAATGCCGTAACTACCCCAAGCCCGCCTTCCATAGGTCAGGGGCTGTCGACTTGCACCAAAGGTGTAAATCTCGGTAAAAAGGGAAGGCATTGCCCTTATAAAAGTAATCAAACACAATAGAGTACGTAAGTGAAGTAACCACTAAGTAAAACTAAGTACAAAAGTAAGTGTTTGAAAGTAAATGGGCCAGTATACAAACCCAACTGAAAGTATAGTACAACTGAGAAAGAAAGTATAATAGCTGTAAAGTAAAGTAGTAACCACCGAGTCATCCTCTAGGAATCCCACCTGAAGGGTGGGTACATAGAGTCTCGTCGGTACCTCAGGTCCGTCCGTCCGCTCCATGTACGTCCCACCAGGTGGTCCACCCCCGGATACCATCCAGCTCTACAAGCCTCAACCATGATCAGCGTTGTCCATCTTCTGCAACCAACACAACGTTGTGCGGGCATTTCCTGTGCAGGGGTGAGTATAACGATACTCAGTAGGGACCCCGAGACCCCCGAAGGTCTCCTAGAATCCACGAAGGATAAACCAAAAAGGAAAGATACAAACACGAAGTACCAACCAACTATACATAGGTATATGCCCATACATATACCTAAGTCATCAATCTCAGTTCATCTACAACTTCCAATCCAAAGACTAATCCAGTCCACACAGGAAAGAAGTTAATCACATCAATGATAATGATTGAAAGAAAAGACTCAGTTCACACAGGTATAATACTAGTGAAGAGGGATGGAGATGATTAGATGTATCCTCTAAATCATCTCATCTGCCGAACCCACGTAGGATCCAAGTACAGAAGTCGTCGCTGCCGAAACCACGTAGGATCCAAGTACATTAACCATTGTTGCCGAACACACATAAGATCCAAGTACAGTCTTCATCGCTGCTGAACGCACAGAGGATCCAAGTATAGTCATCCTCACTGCTAAACCCACATAGGATCCAAGAACA